>CM035091.1:62039691-63239691 GCA_020205505.1 Panax japonicus
TTGGGTAGACATGCATTTTTTAACTCTACTGTAAGCGTATGTTAAAGTAATACATGCATGCATATATTCATAAAAAGCATTTGAAAAGCTCCAGGTTAGAATTTACCACAACCTTTCTGAGGTGATTTGGAGACTTGTGGTTCCCTCGGGACCACTTCAGGTGTGCAGAGGAGGGCTTCTAATGAGCCTCAACCCTGTTCAGTCAGGTAGCCTTGTCATTTGGTGGAGGCGGTGATTCGTCCTATACAGGTTGAGGTACCGGATGTTGAGGACGAGGAGGAAGATGTACCGGTTGCGACTCCAGCTCCTACTGCTCATGTTCCTCATATGGATTTCCCAAGCATTAATGTGATGATTTCAAAGCTTCTGGATGATTTGAGTCACCAACCCTCGGTTTACTTGTAGGAAAACGAGGTAAAAGATAGATTTGATCTTCCTTCTGGATGATTTTCCTTTTTCAACCCGACAGATGGTGCTCCACGGTGCTACAGTTCACACAAATATTCAATTGAAAAAGCCTCAAAAGAACGAATCTGTCTTATATATATTCCAAAAAAATACTACCATTCCCCAGGTTCTTTATAACCGTTACATTTGTTCTTGTCATAATATCAAATATTATCATTACAACCCTATACTATTACATAGGTACGCTACAAGTTCGCTTTAGCCTTCACTTTATCCTTGTCGAATTCTTTGGTTATATTGTCTAAGCTGCAATCATATGGTTCAAGCAAGTGTGAGCATAACATGCTCATCAAGTACAACAATTTCATTTTTAAAAGCATTCTTGAAACATAGGAATCGTATATCTTCAATAACTGGATGATAGTTACGTAGTACTATCAATAATTCAAAATAGCTTTCCTTTTTCATTTAAAATGTTTTGCAATAACAATATTCCGTAAATCATCAATTCTAGTTCAAGGCATGTACATCTTATAGTTTCTTTGAAAAGGACAACCCGACACGAAGTCCGTAAGTCCGGCATAGCTTTCGATTACATCTAGGTGATCAGCCTATAGTACCCTATGTTGATCAACACTACATCCATTAAACGTGTATACGTTTAAGTTGTGGCAACCTCACGTGCCCATCGAATAATCAATGAAAAATTATTTGTTTATACATATTCAGGCTTACCTTGAATCCGTACCAAAGAATTAGCATAGGATAGTGTTAGCAATTCTATATTGAAAGACTTGTAAACAAACTAATCGACTTACCAAGATTAGTCTATCAAAGTTAAAATGGCATCGACTCGTTCTTTAAAACCATACATGCATCTCATAACTTGAATCATTTGAAAACCTGACTAACACGAAGGTTAGACAAGGGTTTAAGAAAAACTTTCCTTCAGCGTCTGCTACCGAATAATTACATTTCCTTTGAGTCTTTATAGTCTCTACAACACATAATCACATAACATACCACATTAGGTCATGAATGAACATACTTGGTTCCTAAAGAATCTTACCCTTCTTCTCAATCTAATCCCATATTAGATTTGTTATTTATTGGTTCCGGCTTTCCGTCATTCTTTTACATCGTCCTTACCAACTTTGTTCTCTTATAACACTTAAGTGAAATTATTTCATTAATACAACTTGGTTCGAGTTAATCATCTTTCCTTACATCTTATTAACGTCCTTACGTTATTAATCGAAACTCGATCGTCATTGGTTATGTGTACTTATTACGTATAGTTCACGTTAATCTTCAATTGACTTTCTTTAACCCTAAGTGATCATACTTGGGGTATAATTATAATTTAATAATATTTGATTAAGTCCCTTAGTTTTTACTAACCAATTTCCCTTCATCTCATACTTGTAAACATTTTTCATTGTCGAAGTTTTAAGGTTGGCGCTGCGGGGCCGACTATTGCACTCTGTGCCGCGCTGCGGCGTCGCCTATTAGGGCTTGGAGACCGAACTCGGTGCTGCGACGCGAGTCCCTATGTTAAAGGTCGCGATGCGGCGTGAGTCTCCAGAAGCTAAAGCTCACTTTGGCGATGCGGCGTGACTTACCTTGCCTTGACTAGCGCCGCGGTGCCAGTGCTCAGCACCAAATTTTTTTTACAGAATTTTCTTTTAGTGAGATTCTCGGCTTCGTAACTTCTTCGTTATAAGTCTGAATTGGTTCGTTCAAGAGCCTATGGTTCACAAATCACGTACTCTATGTTGTCAAGCAAGAATTTTATCTATTTGACTTCATTTGCTAAAATTCCACCTATTAGTCCATTTTTAACGAAAATGATAAACGTTCGTGAACGTTTAACGCTCGTTTCTTCGTTCTAAGTCGGAATCCGGCCATTTTCGAGTTTGCAGCTCTATAATGACAAATATGACTTGTCTCCATTGAAAACCAATGTTTCCAAGCTCAATATTAAAATTCGACTTCCATTCCGAGAATTTCACGAATTCGACGATCGTCGTCTAATCTTGTGAATTCCGGCGAAACTTCGTTACTTAATATTTCTAAACCATTTCACTTGGATTCAATCCATTATACTATCATCTTAACATGCATGCTTCGTTAACTTATAAACATGATAAGTTATTACTAGTTCATTGTGAATTTATGACTTATGAAAATATCAATTACTTATATTTTCATTTCTCATAACTTATGACTTCTTTTCTCATGATTTCCTATGGCTTCAATCTTTTAACCACCATCCTTGTTTCTTATTATCATACCATCTTTTTAAGAGAACATATAAAAAGTTCATATAAGTTTCTTATGAATTCATAACTTATTCTTGGTTTGGATTTCTTATTCATTACGTATACGACTTATTTAGACTTAAGCCTTTGATTTATCATTCCTTAGCATATTAGTTCTATCAATACCCCCTTCTCTATCTATGGAAGAGAAAGAGACTCATGGTTAAAGATGGCTTACCCTTAATGAGCACTTGACTAAGCTTCGATCTTCTTCATGCTAACTCGTCTTCTTCCTTCTTGCTTATATGAATAATGAAAGACTAACTTATGCTAACTTATTCTCTCAACAAAATAAGCTCTCAACTTATAAGTTGGATGAAATAAAACAACCTCCAAATGAATGCACAAGCTCCCTATTTATAGAAATTCCTAGATGAGAGTATAAGGAACATAAAGCCACTCCACCTCCTAAATCACCTCCGTACTATACATTGCTTTGCCCCTAAGTAAACTTGGCATCCACACAAAATACTTGGCCACCAAATCACTTAGCCATTAAGTTATCTTGCTCTCCACAACACTTGATCATCACACTTACTTAATCATCAAGTATTCTTGCTAATCACATATATGCACTTTGTGTGATCACCACACTAACTTAGCCTTTAAGTTTACTTGATTAGCACATCAATTTCTTGTCCACCACTTTGGACTATCCATGGTTTGCCCCATGGTTTTAAACCATCCCTAACCCATTGAATTATAGCTTGGGCCTTTAACTTAATTTTTTTTTTTGTTATCCGTGGGTTTCCGACCCGCAGGTCGACTAATCCCCCGAGCCCGGTACCAGAGCGGTTTGCTACCTGACTTGCTCCAGGGGTACCGTGGCCACGCGAATTGAAGAATTCTCACACTTGAGGCAGGCGGGACTCGATCCCAGGATGTCCGGGTCTACGGCTCACCCCAATTCCATTCTTTTGGCTTAAAGCCTTATAAATTATATTATACGTATAATTCTCGTATCTAACTCGTATACTAGTTCTACATATACGACATACCATTATTCATACGTACTCGTATAGTATCTCATATAGTATTCGTATTCCTTACCTCGTACAATACATACATATTATACAATCATCGTTTAATTCATTAATCACATTTTCTTTCCTTCTCGTAAATCATTTTCCTTAAACGTTAGGTTTTAAATCCACATGCAAAATATTACGTTTTCCAAAACTGAAATATTATTAGATATTCCATCTCACCTCAATATTCTATCATTATGTATTTCTCGGAAGTTCAAAAATAATTCCCGAACAGAAATGCGTGAATAGTGTTTTTCAGAAAATTTCTCAGAAAACTTTTATTTTCGTCTTGGAAATTCAAACACTTTAATTCTACCACGTAGCCAAAATCCTACGATGCAAGGATTTGACCGCATTGAAGTCCCCAAGAAGAGTCCACGGTTTATCAATCGAGCCAGCAATAGCTATCAATCGAGCCAGCAATAGCCAGCAAGAGTCCACGGTTTATCAATCGAGCCAGCAATGTTCTCTCTAAAATTTCCTCTCTGCCTTCTCTCTAAACCTTGCTTCCGGCCATCACCTTGCTTCCGGCCATCACCTTCCTAGCTTCTCGGCCACCACCTCTCTGCCTTCTCTCTTCAACCCTCTTTGCTTTCCTACTTTTCCCTCCTCTCCGTTATGGTTAGTCACAATCACCTCTCTGCAGGGAACTCAGAAAGTAGCCTTTCTAAAGATATTTTTGCTGAGTATGGTATCTCTAATCCGAATTCACCAGTCCCTCTCCCCTCTCTTCATGGTGTAGAGGATATGGTGGAGTCAGCTCCCATTTTGGGTGGCACGGGTACCATTAGTAGCTCGGAGGACTCTTCATCTAATGCTCCATCTCCTGACATGGATATTGGTCCTGCTTTGGGGGCCAATGCTAGGGAAATCTTCTCGGCGGCCCATCATTTTTCTCAAAAAGATAGGGAGGAAGCTCTGTTTGAAAGGAAGAAAAACATGCATCTAATGTCCTTTTTATCAGCTCATGGGATTACATCCAATGATGTTCAACAATTCTTGTCGGATGGAAAGAGGGTCTCCTTTCCTAGTCCTCTGGGCTCCTCCGGCTTTCTGGGGGGAACTCTTCAACAAGTCTCATGTGTGGGTGAAGGACCAGCCCCGGCGCCTGAGGTGGGTGGTAGCTCGTTTCCGGTAGTTCAGGCTCAGTTTCCCACAACCTCATGTTTTGCAAAAACTAGTCCCCAAAAGGTTGTCTTTTCAAAGCCACCTACTATTTCCCTCGAAGAAGGGGAAATGCCTGTTTCAGGCCTGAAACCTGCCAAAAGTTGGAGTGATGTGGTTGGTAAAACCAATGTTAGGCCTTCTAGGCAACTAACGTACCTCCCACCTACTGCTTCATCATCAGATGGGATAGTATCTGTCATACCTCCAGATGAAATGCTTATAAGAGGCAATCTGATCTGGGCAACCAGTATAGTTGGGTACTTCCTGCAATCCTCTCTTCCCTATAAAGTTGTTGAGCCTATAGCTAAGAGTCTTTGGGGTCAGTTTGGTCTTACCGATGTTTTCCTACACAATAAAGGCTACTACATATTCAAATTTGATTCAGCTTTGGCCTGTGTTAATGTGTTGGCATCTGGCCCTTGGCATTTCACTTCCAAGATAATGGTCCTTCAAAGATGGAAAGAAGGAGTTGAGTTTGCAAAAACTGAATGTACATCCTTTCCAATCTGGGTCAAACTCAGCAATATCCCTCTTTCTTATTGGTCTGATGAAGGCATTAGTTATATTGTTAGTTCAATTGGAAAACCTTTATTCACGGATGAGATGACTTCTAAGAATGACTTTTTGAACTTTGCTAGAGTATGTATTGAAGTCAAGGCCTCATTCTCCTTTCCTCCAACTATTCGGGTAGCCTTAAAGCAAGATGAATCTTTGGAGAACTCCTTTGCCTCGGTTGGGGTTGAATACCAAAGCAAACCACCCTCTTGCCCCAAGTGTCTTGTGTTTGGACATTCTCCTCTCAAATGTCCTAAAGCTAATTACCAGTGGATTCCTAAAGAACATAAGTCTTGTCCTTTGCAAACTCCCCTTGAAGTCAGGAAAAAGCTGGATACTTTGGATAATTTGCAATCTATTGCTGGTTACTGCTCGCCAGCAGTACCAAAGTCTGAAAATGCAGTTCATAAGATTGCTAATGAAGGGGCCTTTTCGAATGAATGGGTAACAGTGGGAAGAGGTGCAAAATCTGGAACGGTTAATCCAACTCTCAACAATGCTATGCTTATCTCCAATACATTTGCCCCAATGATTCAGGCTGACCAGATCTTAGAATCTGACACAGACTCCCCAGTTGCAATGAATCCTCTTCTTGTTAACAAACTCAAGGTGATTGATGAAAAAGAAGAGAAAGACCTCAAAAATAAGCAAATTTCTGGTATGGAAAATCCAAAGGCTGCTAAGAAAAGGAAGGGCAAAGGAAAATTAGGTAACTCCCCCCCTCCATCAGTTTAATAATGTTAGCCTCGTACAATATAAGAGGATTAAATAAAAAGCCTAAACAGGCTTATGTTAAGCAAATCATAGCAGACTACAACATTTCTATTTTTGGTTTAATGGAGACTAGAGTCAAATCTACGAACGCTCCCAAAATTTCCAGAAGACTGGATAAGAACTGGGAATGGGCTTTTAATTATGACTTCCATGATAATGGGAGAATTTGGGTAGGATGGAATCCTCTCGTTTGGAAATTAGATATCCTTTTTGTCTCCTCTCAAATTATTCATTGCAAAGTGCAATCTATAGATTTTACTAGTAATAGCTTCATGGTTTCCTTTGTGTACGGTCTCAATACTTATTCTGAAAGGAGGAGTCTCTGGACGGATCTGGTATCCATGTCTTCAAATGAATGTTGGTGTTTATTGGGTGATTTCAATGTGATCAAAGACCTGAAGGAAACTAATCAACTTAATGCTACCTGGGACGTTGGCAAAGAAGAGTTCAAAGACTGCCTTACGGATATTGGCATGGATGATATTCGAGCCACGGGTCCAATTTTTACTTGGTGGAACAATCAACTTGCAAATCCTGTCCACAAGAAACTGGACCGAGCTTTGGGTAACTCAGAGTGGTTTTCTAAGTTTGATCTGGCACAGGTAACCTTTGCTTATCGAGGACTATCTGATCACTCCTTGGTATTACTCAATTCTGGTATTAAGTTTTCTAAACCAAGAAGAAACTTCCAATATTTCAATCACATGTCTCTTCTTGATGGCTTCCAAGATACTGTGAGGTTGGCTTGGGGCACCCATGTGCATGGGAATCCTTTCTTTGTTTTCTCTGAAAAACTGAAATGCACAAAAAAGGCCTTAATCTCTCTCAACTTATCTGTGGGAAATCTAGCCACGTTGGTGAGGAATGCAAAAGAGGATCTTCACTTGGTCCAATCTCTGCTCCATGACAACCCTTATAACTCAGGCCTCTTGGCTAGGGAGGAGAGTTGCTCCAAACAACTTTGGCATGCAATTGACAAAGAGGAAGTCCTTATGCAGCAGAAATCTAGAGCTACTTGGCTGGCTTTAGGGGACCGTAACTCCAGGTTTTTTGCTAATATGATGAAGCAAAGGTGGAATTCAAACAAGATACTGTCACTTCTTAATGATGAAGGTAATATTGTTAATGACAAGGATCAGATTGAGTCAGTTGCTGTGGAGTACTACACAAATTTATTTTCAGATTCAGGATCACAATATAGTGGGTTTTCCGAGTTTGGCATTCTTCCATCCAAATTGGTTAACCCATTTCAAGCTTCTCTTCTATGTTCTCCTGTTACTGATTCTGAGATCTTCAATGTGCTTAACTCCATGAAGCGTAATAAGAGCCCGGGTCCAGATGGGTTCAACGTGAATTTTTTCTTAAGCTGCTGGTCAATTGTTGGAGTTGAATTCACAAAGGCGGTTCAGTACTTCTTCACTTCAAGTCGGCTGACCAAAGGGATAAACTCAACGGCTCTAGCATTGATTCCCAAGTGCACCAATCCTACTTCTATGGGTGATTTTCGTCCAATCTCTTGCTGCAATACAATTTACAAATGTATTGCCAAAATTCTAGCAAATCGGTTGAAAGTGGTTTTACCTCTGCTAATTGACCAAGCACAATCTGCCTTTGTTAAAGGCAGGAGCATTAGTGACAACATCCTTATGGAACAGGAGCTGTTCAAAGGCTACTCAAGGAACTCTGGTCCCTCTCGGTGCGCTCTCAAGATTGACCTTAGGAAAGCATTTGATTCAGTTAGATGGGACTTTCTTCTTGATACTCTTAAAGCATTCCAATTCCCACCAAATTTGTTGGCTGGATTAAGGCCTGTATCTCATCAGCCATGTTCTCCATTAAGATAAATGGGACTCTTGCAGGTTTCTTCGGGAGTTCACGTGGGCTACGTCAAGGTGATCCCCTATCACCGTTCCTTTTTGTTCTGGTGATGGAGATGCTTTCTCTAAAACTCAATAAGGAGACCTCTGCACAAGAATTCAATTTTCATTGGAGGACCAAAGAGTGTCAACTTACCCACCTTCTGTTTGCAGATGACATCCTCATCTTCTGTCATGCGAGCCTTCCCTCGATCAACATTATCAATTCCTGCATTCAATCCTTCTCTCTCTACTCAGGCTTGATCCCTAATGCTCACAAAAGTCAATGCTATCTCTCTAATACCACCCCTTCTACTGTGAACAGCATTCTATCGCTGCTGGGTTTTCAGATAGGAACTCTTCCCTCCAAATTTCTTGGAGTTCCATTATTATCTCGAAAGTTATCTTCGGCGGACTGTGTTCCTCTTGTTCAAAGGATTACATCAAGAATCTCTTCCTGGACTTCCAAGGTTCTAGCCTATTCTGGTCGGCTTCAGTTGATAAAATCAATCCTCTGCTCCTTTCAAACATATTGGTGTCAACACTTCATGCTTCCAAAGGCTATACTTCGGGAATTGCATTCCCTCCTCGGCAGATTCCTGTGGAAGGGTCCATCTCTATGCAAATTTGGAGCTAAAGTGGCATGGTCCCAGATCTCATTACCTACCATCGAAGGGGGTTTAGGTATCAAGAACTTTCTTGAATGGAATACTGCCCTGATGCTGCAACACTTCATTCAAGTTATCAATCGTGACACAAGGTCTCTTTGGGCTCATTGGATTAAAGCCACTATATTGAAAGATAAGTCAATCTGGCAGGTACAGGTTCGCCGAGACTGCTCTTGGACTTGGAAACAACTCCTCAAACTTCGTCCCGTTGCTTTACAACATCTGAAATATATTATTGGTGATGGACATCATACTTCCCTTTGGTATGATCCTTGGTTGAATGCTGTTCCTATTAACCCCTCTGCCTCTCTTTTGGCCAACTCCGGACTTCCTGTCTCTGCCAAGGTCAGTCATATCATCACAGACTCACACTGGATTCTCCCAGTTAGCAACCATCATGAAGTAATTCTTTTCCGGCAACAAGTTCTGCAATTTCCTATTACTCCTCTTCAGGCTGACCAGATTTTGTGGGACATACACGCTATAAATACCATTAAGGCTCACCAAATTTGGGATTCTATCCGGGCTAGAGAACCTCAGGTATTTTGGAGCTCTATCCTTTGGCATAAACTCCATGTGCCAAGATACTCCTTTATGATGTGGCTGGGGCTGCTACGGAAGCTTTCTACAAATGACCAAACCATTCGCTACTCTGGTAGATCATGGAATTGTCTTCTGTGCAACCAACACCCAGAAACCTTTGAGCACTTGTTCTTCGAATGTAACTACTCTTCGGTTATTTTACAGAGTGCACTTGACTTAGGGAATTGGACTGCCATTCCAATAGCATGGAATGATCTCATTGGATTCATAACCAACTACCAAGGCACAAATCTGACCAAGAACATTCTAAGTCTAACGGTAGCCACATGCTTCTATAAAGTTTGGGAGGCCAGAAACTCTAAGATGCACAAGGGTATCATTATACCACCTCGGTCTCTAGCCAAAGACACTATAAATCTCATAAAGTCTAGACTCTCTTCTAGTAAATCTTTTATTAAGGCTACTACTTGTAATCACTATTGTAATTGGTTGATAACTTCCTAGAATGGTCGGGTTCTCTTCCATGTATCGTATCCTCATCTTTGATCCTTAGATGATGTTACTATATTCTGGGGTATGCCCCTTAGCCTTTGTTTTCTGTTCTTTTTAATACAAACAAATTTAGCAAAAAAAAAAATCCTACGATGTTCTGACATTTCTAGGTCAGAGAACGACATTCGATTAGCTTGCTCCATAAATAATCAATTAAATTCATTTAATAAAAATAAAAATTTATTTCTCAAAAATCCGATTTTCTCGGGCGTTACATTAGGAGCAAGGATTTTGATGCTGACTTGATTTTATGATGTAGGTTCCCAGCTTTACGCAACCTCGAGGGAACTAGTTCAGCATACACTCTCTATATCATGCTCTTCATCCAGAATATCAAGAGATTGTGCATGGTTGGGGCTTTGAGGATTCTCAGGGGCGTTGTCTGAGCGCTGGTTTCACCAGACTCGGTCTCTCCATTTACTAGACTGCGAGGTGATGATGGCGCAGATAGATTAGCAGTTTATCACCGGTATGAAGTTTGGTGGGGCGCCAGTGCCTTGTACGGCGAACATTACGCCGACTTCCGTCAGATCCTTGCTAGCAGTCCCAGCTGAGGCGCTCAAAGGCAGGATAGTCCGTACTAGTCCTTTAAGTGTAGATGATATGAGTGGGGCATTGAATGAGCCCATACCTGCTGATGTGAGAGTCAGGGATCACATTCTTTGGTGATAGTTTCTGATCATCCTCAGGGGTTGCTTCATAGCGGATAACTCTTCCACGGTGTCATTCGCTTTGGTTAGCGCCACACGAGAGGTGGACCGTATTGGAGAGTATGATTGGGGCTCCTATACCTTTGCTTATTTCCTCAGTGGAATGCGCATTCGTTCGCAAGGCTTGACAGAGGCTTGGCTAGGATTTTACCCGTTTCTGCTGGTGAGTATTTCTCCTTTGATTTCCCATGTACAAGTTAAGAGTGTTAACTGACCGCATATGTTTGCCCTTATTTTGGCAGTTTTGGGCCTATGAGAGGCTTCCATGTCTGCGTCCCATTAGCGTGTTAGGTCCAGATACCTATCCACGGGGATGGCGATGGCATCACTCCACGTTAGCGGAGGTTCCTGTAGCTGATTGTTTCACCCATTGTTGCTTACGAACACAACACGACTATCAATGTGAATAAATGTGTGTGAATAAAAGTGGAGAAAGGCTTTAAGTAATGTTAGGTGTTTTATAGTGGGTTGCCAAGAAGACTTCAAGTAGCTTTGAATGAATGAATACTCGGTTTCCATCGATAAAATATAGCAAAATGCAAGCTCACAAAGAAAGAGAAAACACTCAGTTTAAAGTGTGTACATAGCAAAATGGACAGGGCTTCTTTGCCTTTTCTCTCTTCAAAATGGCCACCCCAAGCCCTCTATTTATAGAGGGGGGAGCCACAGATGTACATGCGGTAGTCGCAGATGTACTTGCGGCTACCCAGGGTATCCCGGGCTCCGTCGACCCCACTATCTCAAAGTACGTGCACTCGTGCAACGCGTTGTCCACTTGAACCTTCATAACTTTCAATTCGGGCATCCGATTGAGGTGTATAATACATTTCCAGTATGTTGTTGTCGAGAGCTATATAATGACATAGGATAAGAGGTTGTACAAAGCCGGGAAGATGAGTCCATGCCCAGATCTTCAAGTCTTCAAATTCTATCTGATATATTGTCTTGCGTAGTAATCACTTAGGTTTGGGGCTATGGTTCTTGTAGGATACTTCTAGTGAGTGATGGGTCCATGCTACTTGAGGTGAGTGATGTATCTGATGATCCGAAACTAGGCTGTTGGTTGGAAGGTGTGGTTGTCCCTAATGGGGTAAACGGATGTGAAGAAAGGTTGTATGTTGTGAGAAAGTTTTAGAAAGCCTGAACTGACTGGGGATCTGTTAATCCAAACCCAGGATGCTAGTTTGCTGGTAACTTCAGACATAGTAGCGTTTCACGGTGTCCGAGTTGATGAGTTGTGGAAATTCATCGCCATCCATTTCCTGTAATCTTAGAGCTCCTCATGTCAATACCTATTTGACAATAAATGGGCCTTCCTAGTTTGGGGCGAATTTTCCTTTATATTAATCTTGGCTGTCAATAATTTTCTTTAAGACCAAATCATGCTCTTTGAATTGTCGTAGCCAGACTTTTCTGTTATAGGATCTGGCGATCCTCTGTTGGTATAACTGACCATGAAAGATGGAAGCAGTTCGCCTTTCATCTATTAGAGACAATTGGTGATACTTATCTTGCAACCATTGGTCTTCATCCAACTGAGCGTCTATCAACACTCTAAGGGATTACATTTCCACTTTTATAATATTGCTTCCATCCCATAGGTTAATGAGTAGGGGGTTGCTTCAATGGAAGTGCGCATTGATGTTCTGTAAGCTAATAGAGTCAGAGGCAATAAGTCAGGCCATCCCTTGTGATTGGCGGACATCTTTTGCATGATTTTTTTGATATTCTTATTAGCCGCTTCAACAACACCATTCATCTTTGGACGATAGATGACCGAGTTTAGATGTTTGATGTGGAATTTACTGCACAACTCCTCCATCAGTTGATTATTGAGGTTTTTAGCATTGTCTGACACAATCACCTCTGGTTGTCCATATCGATAAATGACATTGTTTTTGATGAAAGAAATGATAACTTCTTTAGTAACCCTAGGGAAAGAGGTTGCTTCTACCAACTTGGTAAAGTAGTCGATTATGGTGAAGTTAAATCGATGACCATTACTGGCTTTGGGCTCGATGGGCCCGATCACGTCCATTCCGTACATTGAGAAGGGCCAATGCGAACTCATATTATGGAGCTCCCTTGGAGGGGCGTGGATAGCATTCTCATGAATTTGGCATTGGTAACATCTCTTGATGTGATCATCACAATCAGCCTTGAGAGAGAGCCAATAATGCCATGTTCTTAGGATTTTCTTGACAAGTAGAGGGTCGTTCATGTGTGGACCACATACTGCACCATAAATTTCATCCATGAGCCTCTGAGCTTGGTCCTTGTCTAGACATCTGAGGAGATCTAGTCCTTTATCTCTTTTGTAGAGTGCATCTCCGCTCAGGCAAAATTTCATAGCCATTCGATGGATCCGCTTTCTTTCAGCTGGACTCGCCTCAGCGGGTGTAGATACATCTCGCAGATACTCCTTAATATGCTGATACTAAGGGTGTTAGATGGGAGACAGCTCATCCGATACTTCTCCAATGTAGTTCCCATAGGTTGGAGTCTTATGCAGGGCAAATGTGATGTTTGGCATGTTTTCCTTGTCAAGTATGTTGATCAAGGAGGTCAAAGTTGCTAGTGTATCCACAAAGTCATTCCTATTCTGAGGAATGTGGAGAAAGGATATTTTTTCAATCTTCGAAGCCATTTGTAAATCATGTCGATGGTAAGGCAACAAATGTAGCTCTTTGGTGTGATAGATTCTAGTGGTTTGTCTGATTACCAATTCAGAATTCCCAAAGACAGTTAACCGTCTAATGCCCATGATTGGGTAAGTTTTAGCCCCATGATACAACCTTCATACTCAGCTGTGTTGTTGGTGCTAGCAAACTTCAATTTGACAGCGACGGGATGTTGCACCCCCATAATGGATACTAGAACTGCTCCAGCCCCAACACCTTCCATATATACGGCTCCATCAAAATACATCTTTCATAATTGGTGTGTATCATCCTGATGGTGTTGTTGAACAGTCATAACCCCTTCATCGGGGAAGTATGTTTCAAAGGGTTTGAAATCCCCTGAAGGTTTTGCGGCCAGTTGATCCGCAATTCCTTGACCTTTGATAGACTTTTGTGTCACGTAGAGAATATCAAATTGCTGTAGGATTAACTGCCATTTGGACAGTCGATAATTCAATATGGGTTTGCTGAACACATACTTGAGAGGATCCACGCGGGATATGAGATATGTTGTGTGACCATGGAGGTAATGTTGTAACCTCGTGGAAGCCCATGCTAAATCACAACAAGTTTTCTCAATCAGAGTGTACTTGTGTTCACTGCTGCTGTAAGACCCCAACTTTTATGAATAAAGATTAATTTTTCTCGAAATATATTTTTGAATATTATGGTGTGGATTTAATATAATAGTTGTGGGTAATATTTACAAATTTTACAAAGTAAGCAAGTTGTCATAAAATATTCGTTTGGTCGGGGAATATTCGTTTTATCAGGGAATATTTGTACGACGGCACAATCATTGGTGGACCCCTCAACAGAATTATTGTCGGAGTTAGAAAACGACATAATTATCTTTTTATAAAAATAATGGTGAAAGTTTTATCGTTAAACTATTGAAATACCCGGTGGTAAAAACACAGTAATACGCGTGGTTGCATAGTAGCACGCGGTATTGTACAGTATCTTTGATTATTGATGCGTACGTGAGAAGTCACTCAATTTTATTCAATTATTGCTACAATAATTGTTGCAAAGTATCTCTCATATTATTGATTTAATTATTGTCACAGTATCATTTGCACAATATTTTATATTATTAAATCAGTAATTGAGACGGCAAAGTTAATTATATTATTATTTGCATTATTGACGATGTCTATAAAGTTCTATCGAGGAAAGATGTTTGGTCACTTAATTGCGCGCTAATAGGGAGAAATTCTTATCGGAAAGCCCCCTCTTTCCTGGGAATGATCTGGTTGTTAAATATTGAGAGTTATAATATTAATGATGAAAAAGCTCGTGTTGATTAATGATGTTTGTTCATTTAGTTTTCTTTAATTCTTCCGTGACCCAATTACCCTCAAAGGAGGTAATTCTGTGATTTGTTGGTTTTGTTATTATTGACTAAACGGGCAATTAATCAGATAAATGAGCAATTAATTAATATTGGTTTACATGCAAATTGTAATAACCCGATATTTTCTATATAAATAAATAAGAAATTTTGTATATAAATTTTTTATTTATTTTAAAGGTGAGAATATGTGCCAAGTAATATGTATGTATATATGTGATAAATAAAATTTGTTTATAATTTTATTTAAATTTTTTTATCATTATAAAGTATATTATAATAAATAATTCTATAGTAGAAATGTCTTTATTATTTATTTTCTATGAAAATATGATTTTTATATTATTTAAATAATATATGAAATGATTATTGGAATTATTATAATTACTATTTTATTATATGAATTTAGTTCAGATTATTATGTCAATTATTTTAATTTAAGTAATAATGTGATATATGAAAAATAAATCAGATATGGAATCCAAACCCTAATTTTGGATTTTGAGCTATGAATGAGAATAATAATATTATATTAAATATAATATTATTTTTCAATATTATAAATATATACAGTATGTGTGTATTAATAATGTTGGTCAATTATAATATATAATGTCAAAACCCTATTATTAATTTATTAAACCCTATTTTGAAACTCAAATGGGAGATTCAAGAATGTGTAGTAATTGTGTTATATGAATTAAGTTGCATATTATAGAATTTTTGTTAATTATGGAAAACCCTAAATAATGTTTGGAAAATCCTAATTAAAATTTAAACCCTAATTTGCTCATTAGGAACCCTAATTGCTAAAATTAGAAACCCTAATTATTATTTTAGTAAATTGAATTATTAATTTGGGAACCTTAATGATATTAAGGAACCCTAATTATTTAAAACACTAATTTTATATTAAAAACCCTAATTTTAATTAGTAAGTTCTAATTAAAATTTTATTACACTTTAATCTTAAAATGTTCAAACCCTAGAAATTATTTGGGAAACTTTAAGGTTTAAAATCTAGTGATTAAACCCTAAATTCAAGTATCATGGACAAGAATACCATTAAAATTAAAAGGCAAATGACCATTATACCCTTTTTGTCCTATTCTTGCATTCTTGCTAGGAAATATTGCCAAATCTTGGCAAGACTTCACCCTAGTCTAAGCTATAAGCTATAAACTCCAACACATCAGCCATTAATCATCCACATGCATTGTATACAAGTTATAGATAAGATTTAAGAGAGAGAAAGTGCGTTATTTCCCCCATTTGTTCACTTATACTCAAACCAGCTCTCTCTCTCCCTCTCCTAACCTCCGAAATTCATTAGTATTTCGGTCCCACATGAAGCTCCTAGATCACCCATAACAGATCAAGAAGCTAAGAATCAAAAGTTTGCTCATAGAGGGTAAAAACCCTAAACAAAATCTGACCTTTGATCTTATGTTAGATGTTAGTTTTTTTTTATGTTAAATATGTTATATGAGGTGTTAATCAATGATCTAGGTTGCTAGAGGTTAGATCCATAACATCTAGAGGCTCGGATTTGATGATTTTCCAAATTTGGAAACTTTACAAATAAGGGTCTGACAAGGAATGTTAGGTACCACAGATTCTATTCTGTCATGTGTTTTTGTTGTTTAAAGGTATGAACGTGTAGTATGATATGCCATCTGTGTTCTGGAACTTGTAGCAGGACCAGATCTTGCATATATTAAAAGATATTCGTGGTCAAACCACGTTGACCAGCCATGACCCTATAAAATCTGGGTAACCCAGATCATGCCCAGAAACGTTTGACAAGATGTTCTTGGGCTCTGATCTGTCAAGTTATTGATGATTTGGTCATGCTATTGTAATATGTTTATAGTTTGCTATATGAAATACATGATTATGCTCTTATATCACTTTGTAAGTAAACATATTAGATTTGGAGGATGGTCAAACCAAGTAGAAAAATCACGGTTGGCGTTTTCTGGGTAACCCAAAAAACTCTATAACATGATTTCTGACATTGTTTGACTGGACAAGATCAGGCGACTCTGTTATAGTTATATTGATTATTTGTATTGGATCTCTTCCTTGTCATGCTGGCTATAATCTAGAACCATGAGATCGACCATTTAATAATCAGAATGTGAAGGAAATCGAGCAAGAAACTGGGCGCTCGAAACTGCCTGGGTTTCTAGGTTACCCAGAAAACCCAAGAGCCTTCTGACAGAAACTATAGAGACTCATATCTTGTTGATTTAATATGTTTAGACTTGAACTTTGATTGAAAAATGTTCTCTAATAGTTTCTCTACAAAGCCCGACGTCTAGACCACCTTTACCATGAACAGATTGCACGATATAAGACCACCAAGGTCGTTGACCGGCCATGACCGTATAATTCTGGGCAGCCCAGAAAACCAAGAACACGCCTAACAATGATTTCAAA
Source organism: Panax japonicus (assembly GCA_020205505.1). Classification (NCBI taxonomy): domain Eukaryota; kingdom Viridiplantae; phylum Streptophyta; class Magnoliopsida; order Apiales; family Araliaceae; genus Panax; species Panax japonicus. The sequence goes on from CM035091.1 coordinate 62,056,751, forward strand.
GATTTTTAACTTTCAATTGTGATGTTGGGTGACCTTGTTAATTGTTGTTTTATGTAGTGTTACATTAACACTACAATATTTGACCATTAGTTAGCCCTGAAAAACAGTAGACACTGAATTAAGCTTGGTCAGAGTAGGCCACTCGAAACTGACTTTGAATGTTCTGGGTTTCTCAAGAACACAATAGGCGACACTTTCTGTCGCCAAAGGCTTTAGCGACAGACTTATTAGTTTTAATTAATTTAATTTCTAAAAATTATTTAAAAATAGTAAATAAATTCTAAAAATTACAAAAATAGTTTTAAAAATTAATTGAAGTTATAAAATTAACTTTTTAAAATTTGACATATTTTCCATAAATATTAGTATTTATTTAAATAATATTGACATTTAAATTATTTAATAATTGCATTAAATAAATTAATTAAAAATGAATTTATGATATTAAAAATCATTTTAAATGATAATAAGCTATTTAATAATATTTGAAGTTGTAAAACATAACTTTTAATATTTTAAGACAAATTTCATTAATTATTTAATATTAATGATATTAGATTTATTTAGTAATTATATGAAATAAATTAATTAAAAATGATTTTAATATTATAACAATCATTTTTAATGAAAATAAATAGTTTAAAAATATTTTAAGTTATAAAATATAACTTTTGATATTCAAAGGTAAATTTCATTAATAATTTAATATTAGTGATATTAGTTTTATTTAATAATTTTATTAAATAAATAGTTTAAAAATAGTTTTATTAATTTAAAAAGGAAATACATGAATTAAAAATATTTTAAGTTATAATAAATGACTTTTAATATTTTGATAAATAATAAATTAATATTCTAATATTTATAGTAATTATTTAAAAATGATTTTAAATGTTTTAAAAATCATTTAAGGGTAATATTAATGTTTTAAAAATACATTGAGTTATTATAAATAACTTTAAAATTTTGGTAATAGTTTCATTAATAATTTAACATTAATTAAATATTAATGATAATAGAATTAGTTAATATTTAAATAATTTAATAATGATTTTATGGTTTGAAAATTTATGATAAATTATAATAATTATTTAAAAATTATTATAAGGCTATAAAAAATAATATGACTGATATTTAAAATATCTAAACGGATATTGAATTACACGATAGAGTCTTAGACTCAATAATTACCCGATAAGGTCGTCGGTACACCTAAATATTTCAAAATTTGATTTGGACTTAGATAATTTGATTAGATACGTATTTGTTTGTGATGCAATGACTGTTAAACAGATGTGACAATGTGATTAGGTTATGTGCTGACTGCAATTAGCAGTAATATGTGATATGATATATTATTCTAATCAAACGAATGATCTTATTAATGATAGGTTTCGATATAAAAGATAAAACTAAATTGCGTTATAGTAAGCAGCAGGTCAGGCAAATATCCTAACTTTGCATTTACTTTATACAATGGACATGAGTAATAAAGTTTCAGAATTATATTATCAATATGCCAGATTATTAACTCTATTGTTATCGATTATGTATCCAATCTTTGTATTCATACAAGTTCTTAAATTATCTGATCATTGTTTATCAACACAGTATTACAGTATAATTCAGATATTTATTCTGTTCATTAATTCTTATATAGGGTTAGACAAGTGTCCTCGCTTAGATAATCATTGTATTTAATCACATGTTGATACATACCTATTGGTTTCTAGTATGTATATATTAATTAAAAGTCGTCTAAGCTATTTAACCCAACTAGACACAGATTCAGAAATATCGTTAAAACATGATAGAATTTTATTATATCCAATCAAATTGTTTTGATTCGAATTCCCGACTAAGTATGAACATCCCGAACATGGGAAAACTTTTGTGCACCTAAGGTGGATAAGATGAACGATAATATCGTTCTTGCATGTAGTATTGATCAATACAGGGCATATTGGAATGATCACCCTTGCGCCCGTAAGTTAAGACAGTTTGCGGATGAAGTTCTGCTTAACCTTAGCGAAAATTAAAAACAAAGTTCATAGTCTGTCGAATGCTCTCCATTTATAGTCAGTACATAGTTTCAAAAATTTGATATAGAATTGATATGTTATTTTATTGGTTCAGCTTACTTCACAACTGTTGATTCGTTGTAGAAGTGTTATTCAAAGAAAACATTTAATCCTTTCATCTTATATTTAATGTTGCTATTACTTGCTGGGCAATCAAATGCTTATTCTTATTTTAAATTTAAATGTTTTCAGCCAAACATGATCAACCGGAATGTTCAGGCCAGAACAAGGGAAAAGGAAAACAAACAGAATAATCTTATGTTATCTTATGTAATAGTTTGACTTTATTAAGACAATGATATCTATTAATTATCATGTAATGAATGTTTAAAAGTCGCGTACCTGGGATTAGAATTTGATATATATAAATTAAGTTTGATATTTATATTATTGTTATTATTATTAGTGTTATTTCGCTTATAGAAATGGTATCGTGCAGCACTGAGTTCGGGTTTTCAAGTACCTGAATTTGGGGGCGTCATAAGTTAGTATCAAAGCTTTAGGGTTAGAAACCTTAGGTGGGATATACCTTAGGCTATAACCTTAGAACAGAGGAAACGTTGAAAATATAAATAACTCATTTATAGTTTAAAAAGAAGATGAATTGAATAAATTCATCGTTAAACAAAGTAAAAGCTAACTTATATAAAATTATTATTTTCTGTGTGTATATACTACATGTTAATCAAGATAGTTTTTGTGTAGATGTCAGATGGAAAAGAATTAGGATACCCTCAGATCATAAAGCAGGAGCCGATCTCCATAACTAAGATAATATCAAAGTAAATAACTGAAATAAAGGCTAACTTTGAAAATAACCCTAATGAGGTGATTATACTAAAAAAGGTATTACCGCACCCAGAAACAATAGTATAACTGATAGGTAGAGCATAGTTAAAGAATATATGGTCAAGCTCGAGTTCATAAACTCATAATGTGTGGATGGTTTGACGAACTTAGTATAGTTATGTGTGAATGAATTATTGAGGATAATAAGAATATATAGAATTCTAAGCAATTGATCCTTAGTGAAGGCGTATGAAATAAGTAGTATTAGTGTTACTTAAATATGTATGATTTTATGATGCGTATACGATAAGTATGTAGGTGTAATGTAATATTCTTAATTTTTGTATAAGTTGTGGCAACGATTCCTGACTTTTATGTCACAAAGGGAATAGAAGATGTTTAAAGAAGTATGTGTTACGCTATACAGTGTAAAGTATTATGAAATTAGTTAGATGAACATGATTTTATTTAATCAGATAATGCCGCCAAGACGTAAATAAAACCTAAAGGCAGAAGAACCTGACAACAAAGCTGAAGGACAACCATACCCGACACAAAATTTGGCGAATATGGACGTTCAAGCTATACAAAATGGATTACCAACCGTGGGAAATCAGCCAAATAATCGATCGTCAAACTTCAAAGACTTCAAGGCAATCGAACCGCCGAGATTTATAGGATCAGCTGACCCTGTAGAGATGTTTGTGACATCTAGAGTAATGGAGGGGCAAAAGACAGCTTTTGTCACCTATACGATGAAAGGGGGAGGCGAATTTTTGGTGGGAAGGAAATCAAGTTAGTGCCGGAGAAGGAAATAGTGGTAGTAAGACTGGAAAAAAGAAAGGAGAAAATTTTGGGAATACCAGAAATAGGCCAGGAGGTGGAAAGAAACAGGTTGCGCAGTGTGGGAATTGCGGAAAGAATCACTCGGGAGAGTGTCTTAAGGGTAAGTTTGTGTGTTACAGGTGTGGGCAGGAGGGACATATCTCTCCCAACTGCCCTAATCCAAGACTGAATAATGGGTGTTTCATGTGTGGATCAACATAGCATAAGGTGAAGGACTATCCGAAAAAGGGATGGGATACAAGGAGCGCTAATACAGGAAAAGGCAATGGGACTCTAGCGATAGCGGAACCAACATCAACAAACAAAGTAACAGAATCAACCGCAATAGTCTTTAATATGACGGTCCAGTATATGGTGGCAGCTGAGAATGAAACTCCAGTTATTATTCGTATAACTTTTATATTTTGATATATATGATTTTCCAATATATAATAAATTATTTTATAAAGAAATTTTGAAGGAGGAATTTGAGTTCTTTTAGAAATCAAACTTTCGTTTAATTAGAGAGACCGGCTTTATATAAATAGTTAAATATTTGTTCGATCAATTATGATCGAGATCTATTTGCAATGATTGTGTACGCTACGTACCCTTGTATGTATGAGTTTTAAAAATAGTGAATCCGGGGACGAAATCTTTATAAGGGAGGGTGAATGTAATAACCCGATATTATCTATATAAATAAATAAGAAATTTTGTATATAATTTTTTTTTATTTTAAAGGTGGGAATATGTGCCAAGTAATGTGTATGTATATATGTGATAAATAAAATTTGTTTATAATTTTATTTTAGAATTTTTGATAATTATAAAGTATATTATAATAATTAATTCTATAGTACAAATGTCTTTATTATTTATTTTCTATGAAAATATTATTTTTATATTATTTAAATAATATATTAAATGATTATTGGAATTATTATAATTACTATTTTATTATATGAATTTAGTTCAGATTATTAAGTTAATTATTTTAATTTAATTAATAATGTGATATATGAAAAATAAATCAGATATGAAATCCAAACCCTAATTTTGGATTTTGAGCTATGAATGAGAATAATAATATTATATTAAATATAATATTATTTTTCAGTATTATAAATACAGTATGTGTGTATTAATAATGTTGGTCAATTATAATATATAATGTCAAAACCCTATTATTAATTTATTAAGCCCTATTTTGAAACTCAAATGGGAGATTCAAGAATGTGTAGTAATTGTGTTTTGTGAATTAAGTTGCATATTATAGAATTTTTGTTAATTATGGAAAACCCTAATTAATGTTTGGAAGAAATATGTGTTGATTAAAAATAAAATGAGGCTTGGAAAAGGGTGAAAAAGATGATTTCTCTCCTCCTTCTCTCTAGGTTTCCCAGCCACCCTCCACTGTTCACTCCTACGTAACTCCCCGCCTCCCGACCACCTCTCCTCTCTTCTGTCTTCGATCCTCTCCGGCTCTACCCCTCTCTCCTTCTCCTCTTCAACTCGTTCTCATCCCCTCTCAAATTTATCTGTCTCCTACAGTTCTGTGCGTAAGATTTTTGCGATATGGTGGACCATTCCCACCTGTCAGCCGGAAATTCCACTAGCAGCCCCTCTAGGGACTTGTTCGCCGAGTTTGGAGTCTCAAACCCTAATTCTCCGGTGATTGACGAAAATGTTATGGCCGAATCCTCTGCCATACCCTCTGTTACTGCTGATATGTTATCCGCTAGCACTGAATCTTCTTCTGAATCAAATAGCCTTGCAGAAGCCAGCCTAGGGCATTCAAGAGGGTTCTCCCATGAAGGAAATTTTCAGAGCTGCTCAAGCTCTTTCGTAGCAAGGTCATCTTGATGCGACTGACGAACGAAGGAAGTCTACTGTGCTGCTTGATTTTATCAAAGCACATGGGTTCACTATGAATAATGTCAATGATTTCGCTTCCAATGGAAAATCTGTACGTTCTGTAAATGACCATGACATGTTTGTGAAAAGTCCTCTGAAGCCTTTCATGACAGCGTCGACGATTCCTCTCTTGGGTCACTGTGGTGCTGTCCTCAAACCAGTTTTGGCTGGTGTTGGGTCTATTCTCGAAGAATGTGAATGCTCTGGGCCGGCTTATGCTGGGACCCTCTCGGGGGCAGGGGGAACCCCTGTTACTGCAACCACGGACTGCCTCCCTGTAGTGAAATCTTGGAGCAATGTAGTGGCCCAGGCAGCTCCGGCAGCTCCAACTCTGAAGCTAGATTTCTTCCCTCCTTCTCCTCCCAGCTCGGATAATGGTTCAACCTTTATTCGGCCACCTCCTGAGATTCTGCTCCAAGGTAATTCTCTCTGGTCCTCTTGTCTGGTGGGTGGGTTTCTACATTCCAAAATGCCGTTTAAGCTTGTGGAAGCCAATGTTCATAAATTATGGGATAAATATGGCCTGAAAAGTGTATTTCTACAAGAAGGGGGTTTCTTTGTCTTTAAATTTGCAAAGCCGGAGGACCGTGAGAATGTGCTTTCTCTTGGTCCTTGGTATATTTCTAATAAACTACTATGTCTTAAACAATGGAAGGAAGGCATGGACTTCCATTTTGATACTTGTACAAAAGCTCCGGTCTGGGTTAAATTCCACAACATCCCCATGTCTTACTGGTCTTCTGATGGGCTCAGTTATCTTGCGAGTGGGGTTGGTGTTCCGCTGTTTGTGGATAAAATCACAGAAAAATTAGAACCTATGCATTTTGCTCGGATATGTATTGAAGTAACACCTTCTTCAGCTCTTCCTGGATCGTTAGAAGTGGCTGTTCTTGATGAGGTTACTAATTCTGAAAAGTTTGTAACTGTCAGAGTGGAGTACCAGAACAAACCTCAAATTTGTTCCCACTGTAAAACTTTTGGGCACTCTCTTATTCGTTGTCCTAAAGCGAATTACCAATGGTTGCCAAAAGTTCTCAACGCTTTTACAGACTCTTCTCCGGTTGCATCTGTTGTTCCTACTACCCCTGCTGCTCCTGCTAGCCTCAGTTCTCCACTTGCTATCCCTCAGTCTGTATCTATTTCTCCTGCTGACTGGACTTTGGTGGCTAAAGGACCTAAGCAACAAGCTTCCAATAGTTGTTCCCCCTTGGTCAGTAGTTCCAACTTCTTTAAGCCTATTGCTGGGGCTGGGGAAGCTATGGAGGGTTTCTCGGACACTGACTTATCTCCTTCTCCTAACCCCCTTGTGGGAAAGTTAAAAATGGTAGATGAAAAGGCTGGTCGTGACCTAAAGGCGAAAGCTCGAGCTGGTTTGGTTCCGGGCCAGTCTCCAAAGAAAAAAATTAAAGGAGGGGGGCGTCCTGCTCCACTTTAAACTTAACCGTTTTTTATGGTTAATTTTTTCTCTATGAACATTAGAGGTGTAAATATGAAGTCCAAGCAGGATAGTGTCCTTGCTCTTTTGTGTAAGCATAATATTTCTTTTGTTGGCCTAGTTGAGACTAGAGTCAAAAGCCCAAAAGCCAATATTGTTTCCAAAGCTATATGTAGCAAATGGAATTGGCATTTTAATTATGAGCATCATGTGAATGGGAGAATCTGGGTTGGATGGGACCCTTCGCTTTGGACTGTAAATATTATTTCTAAATCTTCTCAATTTATGCATTGCTTAGTTTTATCTGTTGCCTCATCTATGCAGTTTTTTGTCACCTTTGTTTATGATTTTAATACCCCATCTGAGAGGAAATCTCTATAGGTTGACCTTCGCTTCCTATGTAACTCGATCAATTTGCCTTGGTGTCTGCTTGGGGATTTTAACGAGGTTCTATCTGTTACTGAAATAAAGGGTGGAGTTAAAACTTGGAATGGGGGTATGCAGGACTTCCTGGAGTGCACTACTGATATTCTCTTGTCTGATCTCCGTGCGGTTGGGCCTCTACACACTTGGTGGAATTCTAGTGACACTAAGCCCCAGTTCAAAAAGCTTGATAGGGTTATGGTCAACTGTGATTGGTTACATCACTTCCATGCTTCTCAGGTTATTTTCCCTCCTCGGAACCTCTCGGATCATTGCCCAGCGGTGGTTCAAACTGGTCTGACCTTGCCTAGAGTTCCCAAGCCTTTCCAATTTTTCAATTTCCTTGGTGAGCTTGAAAACTTCCATGAGGTTGTCCAATCTGCTTGGAATATCCATACCTCTGGGGATCCTCTTCAGGTTTTAGCTGGGAAGCTTAGATCGGTCAAACGAGCTCTCTCCACTCTAAACAAAGATAATGGTAATATTACCTCTAATGTTGATAGGGCCAGAGCTATCCTCCATATTACACAGAATGCTATTGCTTCCAATCCGAATGATCCCTCTCTCCTTAAGGCTCAAAGGCTTCATTCTGGAAATTTGTGGTGTGCCCTTAGATGTGAAGAGAAATTTCTTAAGCAAAAATCTAGAATCCAATGGCTTAAGGATGGGGACAAAATCTCAGGCTACTTCTTCAATCAAATTAAGAATAGATGGAATCAAAATAAAATTCTTGCTATTGAAAATGAGGCGGGTGTCCTCTTTACTGGTCAAAAGGATATCCAAAATATTGCAGTGGACCACTTTACTTCCTTGCTGGGCTCTCTTCCTATAGGGGAGGACCCCGATCTAATGGATCTTGCCCCCTATGCTTCCAATATTGTCACTGATTCTCAAGCCTCTTGTATGGAGAGAAACATTTCTGATAGCGAAATTTTGACAACTCTGAAGTCGATGAAGAAAAATAAGAGCCCTGGTCCTGATGGCTTCAATGTGAATTTTTTCCTTCTTGTCTGGGATATTGTCGGTCGTGACTTTATTTTGGCTGTTCAATCCTTTTTCAAACAGGGTTGTCTCCTCCGGGGTACTAACTCTACAGCTATCGCTTTGGTCCCTAAGGTTCTTAATCCTACCTCCATGACTGATTATAGGCCTATTTCCTGCTGTAACACAACTTATAAGTGCATTGCCAAAATTATTGCTGTTAGGCTTAAGGGTATCCTTCCCTCCCTAATATCTCCCTCTCAGTCTGCTTTTATTCCGGGTAGGAGGATTGGTGATAATATTCTTCTGGCTCAAGAGTTATTCAAAAACTATCATAGGCCCTCTGGCCAGTCTCGGTGTGCCATGAAAATTGATCTGCGTAAGGCCTTTGATTCATTGTCTTGGAATTTCATGCTTGCCGCTCTGCGCCTTTTCAAATTTCCCCCCAAGTTCATCTACTGGATAAAGGTTTGTATTTGTTCTACTTTTTACTTTGTTAGAGTGAATGGTGCCCTTTGTGGGTATTTCAAAGGGTCCAAGGGCTTGTGTCAAGGAGATCCTCTCTCTCCATATCTATTTGTTATTGCTATGGAAGTTCCTTTCGCTTATTCTCTTAAAGGAAACCAGGGCCCCTTCTTTCAAGGATCATTGGAAAACAAAGTCTATCTCCTTATCCCATTTGTGCTTTGCTGATGATTTGCTTATATTTTGTCATGGTGATGTGAACTCGGTCAAGGTCATCAAACTTTGTTTAGATCACTTCTCGTCTCTCTCGGGATTACATGTAAATGATTTGAAGAGTATGTGCTTTCTCTCCAATGTCTCTCCTGTTCATGCTGAGGTAATTTACAATTCTCTTGGGTTTCAAGTGGGTCGGTTCCCTGCTAAATTCCTTGGGGTCCCTCTGATCACTTCGAAACTTAGCCTTGCTGATTGCCATCCTCTGTTAGAAAAGGTTAAATCCAAGATTTCTTCATGGACTAATAGATTCCTTTCTTATGCTGGACGCCTTCAGCTTATTAAATCGATTGTCTTTGCAATCCAATCTTATTGGTCTGCTCACTTCATTCTCCCAGCGTCTATGCTTAAAGATCTTAAGTCCACTATGAGCAGATTCTTATGGAAAGGTCCGGTCCCTCTATGTTGAAGTTTGGAGCCAAAATTGCCTGGAGTAAAATTGCGCTTCCTTATTCTGAAGGAGGTTCAGCTATAAAGCAATTGGAGGACTGGAATAAAGCTCTAATCTTGCTTCATCTTTGGAGAGTAGTTAATCCTAATTCTCAGTCTCTTTGGGCTTCTTGGGTTAGAGTATATCACTTAAACTCTAAACACTTTTGGGTTCTGAAGACCCCAAATGACTGTTCATGGATATGGAGAAAGATTCTGCAGCTGAGACCTCTTGCTATGAACTATATTCGGTTCCGTATTGGTAATGGGGAAAGTACTAGTCTGTGGTTCGATCCTTGGCTAAATGCGAACCCTCTAGCTACAAGCTCTCATTCCTCTTTGATCATAAATTCTGATTTGGGTCCAAATGCAACTGTAAGTGATATTATTCGAGATTCCTCCTGGCACCTCCCTTCCTCAAATCATAATGATTTTATTGTCTTTCAGGATTCTTTTGATCGCAATAGGGTTTGTGACTCTTCTAAACCGGATGAGATTCTATGGGATTCTGTGAATTCTAATGAGGTAAAAGCATCTACTCTATGGCGTTCTATTGTTGTTCTTTGGGACAAATTAGTGTGGCCTAAGATTCTGATTCCTCGGTACTCTTTTACCCTCTGGTTGGCTTTCCATCATGGGTTACGTACAATGGACAAATTGATCAGTTTTGGGATGTCTGTCAATCCCTCATGTGTTCTTTGCTCTTCCCAATCGGAAACCTTTGATCACTTATTCTTCCACTGTGACTACTCTTTTAGGGTCCTACTTTCTGTCCTTCGGCACTGTGGGTGGAGGGGTTCTAGTCGGTCTTGGAGCTCTATAACGGGCTACCTCATTCATTATTCAAATCCATCTTTCCATCACAGTTTGCTTCATCTTGGGTTCGCAGCGGTGGTATACCGTATTTGGAATGAGCGAAATGCGCGGATTTTCAGTCATAAGTCTTGCTCTGTTCGAAACCTAGTCACTGACATCCTTCACTTGCTCAAATGTAAACTTCATACAAATGCAAGATTCCAAAAAATTAAGACTAGACATGGTCTTAGGCATCTCTCTTTAAACAATTCTTGACAGGTTCTGTTGTTGCTATCCTGTGACTGGTTATCCTGCTCTATCTCGGTAACAGCTGAGCTTTCAACCTAATGCCTTGTGCTAGTCTGATGTCTAGGCTGTGGGGTTGGTATGCTTTGTGTCATGATTTATTGGCTGCTGTTGTTATGGACTGCTGTGTGCAGTGACTTCATTGATGTTGTTATATGCTGGAGATGTTTGCTGTTGTTAGCCCAAACTGTGCTTGGATGCCGTGTCTACACTGCTATTTGAGTCTGGTTGGAATCTGTTTGAATTGCTGTGTACAATCTGCTGTCGGGTTCTACATCAGGCGATGTGGCTTGGTTACTGCTATATGTAGTGGGTGTTGCTATGACTGTTGATGTGTTCTATTTGGGCTAAGGAGGGCTGTTGTAGTTTTGGGCTGATGACATGGTCTGGGATTCTGATTTTGGCAGCTGACAGTTTGTTCAAGTTCGTGTTCCTGGTCTGCTGGTGGTTTGCTTACTGTCTTTTAAATGCAATCTGTTGGTGAGGGCTATGTGCGTAGCTGTGATGTAGTGGTCATGGGCTGCTGCTCAAGCTGGGTTATTGGGCTGCTTGTTATAGGTGAGTCTAGCCAATTTGTTGCAGCGTCTCTGCTGCTTTGTGGTTCCTGCTTTGTGGTTCCTGTTATCTGTTGCTGCTGAGTTGCAATGGTTCTGCATATTTTGCACCTGGGTTCTTGCTGGGCTGCTGCAGAGGCTGGGGTCAGTGCTTTGTGGTTCCTCGCCTCGCTGCTGCTCATGCTGAATTTCTCGGCAGCTGCACTGTGTTTGCTCTGTTTCTCGACAGCAGCACTGGTTGTGCACTGTGTTGGATGTGCTGCTTTTACTATGATTCATGCTTGTTAGAACTGCGGTCTGTTGGTTTTTTGGCAGCTGCACTATGTAACTGATGCTGCTGCAAATGGTTTAGTGCATATTGTTTAGGACTGCTATCTCAAGCTATCTGGTTTAGGGATTTGTCTGGTTGCTCTATGTTGGGATCTGTCTAGAAGATTTTTCAATGGGGTTGTTTTGCTACTCATGGCTAATAGCTGCTAGCTTGCGTGAGGTCTGGTTTTGGTCAGCTGTTTGGCGTTAGGGGTTCGGGGTCTGCAGTTGGCTTTGTATGCTGGCCGCAGTCTACTATCAGGCATCTGAGGTCTGGGTTTCGAGAGTATTTTGAGGGTCGGTTCAGGTTCATGGGGTTTCTGATGTGCTGGGAGGGCTATGGTTGCTATGGTCTAGAGCTTGCTATGCTCGTCTGCTGGGTTTGTTGCTTGCTGTGGTTTTCGGCTGGCTGCTCTCTGCTGGCTGTTCTCTGCTGATGTGGTCATGAGTAGCTTATACACTTTTAATTTAGGCAGTTTTGTGCTATGTTGGGCTGTTCTTCTGCAAATTCCCTCTGGGGTTTGGTCTGCTATGATTATTATTTTGCTATAGGTTTAGATTGTTGCAGGTTATACTGTCTGATATCAAGTCATTGTTTGGTTGTATATTGTTGTTGCTTTGTTCCATGTTGATTCCTTGTATGCTAGTGACTAGCTTGGGTTTACTACTGCCATCATAGGGCCTGTCCTATGATGGCTATGGTATTCTTATGGTGGCTTTGACCCCATATACTTTGTATTTATTCTTTCTTTTAATTCAGTCTAAATTTAGCAAAAAAAATGTTTGGAAAACCCTAATTAAAATTAAAACCCTAATTTGCTAATAAGGAACCCTAATTGCTAAAATTAGAAACCCTAATTATTATTTTAGTAAATTGAATTGTTAATTTGGGAACCCTAATGATATTAAGGAACCCTAATTATTTAAAACCCTATTTTTCTATTAAAAACCCTAATTTTAATTAGTAAGTTCTAATTAAATTTTTATTACACTTTAATCTTAATTGTTCAAATCCTAGAAATTATTTGGGAAACCATAAGGTTTAAAATCTAGTGATTAAACCCTAGATTCAAGTACCATGGACAAGAATACCATTAAAATTAAAAGACAAATGACCAATATACCCTTTTTGTCCCATTCTTGCATTATTGCTAGGAAATCTTGCCAAATCTTGGCAAGACATCACCCTAGTCTAAGCTATGAGCTATAAACTCCAACACATCAGCCATTAATCATCCACATGCATTGTATACAAGTTATATATAAGATTTAAGAGAGAGAAAGTGTAACGACCCCAAAATTTATACAATTTAATTCTCGATTTCAGTCGTTAATAATACATTCAACCTCTAATTTTACATTATTAAATTATAATACAACTATTGAAATTTGCGGAATAATTAAAATTTTCTATTACAAACTATCCTCGTTCCCAAAACCTTCAACCTTTATATCTAAATATCTCAGAATCATTTTAATACTACAATAGTTTACATTCGCAAAACAATATTACAATTCAATATTAATACATTATTCGAAACATTAGACATGGTTTACAAAAATAATAACTTAGCTAGGATATTAAATCTTCATATATCACGTTTGATCTATAACAATCAAGTGGCACATAGCGTTACCTTCAATTCTTGAATCTGCAAAAATGGTTATTTGCAAGAATGAGCTCGACAGCTCAGCAAAATCTAACAGTTTTCATTCATCACGTAGCACATAATAACATGCTCAACATACAAGAATAATCATAAACAAACATAGCATACATGTTATAGTTCACATAACAACTATAAAGATTGAGTTCCTTACTCAATCAACATTCATAGTTCAATCATCATAGTCATAGATTGACTTTCATATTTCATACTTTTGACATATATAATACATCATACACTAAAATTTTAATGCAGATCATCATCAACTTCACATAACAAAAAGGAACTGAAAGACTTGCCTTTACCGGTGTTTTACCAACACGCTAATACTTCGCGTCCTTGCACAACCTACATTGTATGTGAGATTGATAATAAATAAAATCAATACTCAATCTCATGGTCAAATTTAGTCTAAGACCTTACTTTATCTTATTATCCTTTATAATGTCTTTATAGACATCTAACTATTTTATATGCAACTCGGTTTTATTTTCATTTTTATCACCACACATGCTAGACTATCACACTTGTAGTTTAATGTTCGTATATCACACCATTTTATTATACCACTTTGGTTTCAAAAATGCATATTCAACACATTGTTTACATGTTTAATTTTCCTTCATAAATCAAAATTACCCTTTTCGATTACTTTTCATTATTATTCTTGTATTATCATATTTTCATACTTAGATATCCAATATTAACCATTAGTTAGACACTTTGTATACCAAAGTTTAGAAACACTATTACTCTTAGGCGTTTTATCGAGCACGTTATGTGCACACATTAACTTATCTCAACTCTTGATCTTAAATGGTTAATTATGCATAGAATATGATAACACATATCTATACTCATTACATATGTCAAAACATACCCAAAATCTTAATTCAAACAGAATTATAAAACTCATCTTCACAATTTCTTTAACAAAACGTTGTTTTCGTTTTTAACGTAACTCGTTCGTTACATGTCCGTTTTTGTTCCTTCTTATATAGAATTAACCCTTACCCAGTGTACTAAAACCTCATCTAGGCCTTAAAGTCAGACCCTTATCCATCTAAACCAGATTATGTAATTCATCAACTAGTCTATAAAATTTTCTTTTCTGGACATCCTTACTAAACAATTTATTTCGGACATGATCTGATCCATAAAATGGCTCAATCTCGCGTGTTAGCTATTAAACGTCCATATCTACAACTTTACAGTTTTAAGTTTCTTCAGATTCAAAACACACGAATTTATATGAATTTTTCAAAGTCAGAAACCGTAACAGTTTTGATTTTCTTGACAGATTATTTTTCCTTCGGACCAGCCTTACTAAAACAGATATTGCAAGAAATCTACAAAGAGTTGTCATGTGATCCCACTTTCAGAATATAGCTTACTTACATATCTTCGATTTGATAAAAGGCTCACTTTCTAACTCATTATACCCAAAGAGGTATGAATTTCACAAGATATGTCCACAATTACTAAAAACCTACGAATTTTGTTCTTCAAATTTTCTTTCAATTTCATTTTCTTTCTTGAATCCTCTTGTTTGATTCTTGATAATCCAAGATTAAACTAATACAAAAAGATTAAGCATGATCTACTACCCTAGAACATAAATCTACGCAAAAAAAATCAAGGATTAAATAAGAGTTTAGAAGTTACCTTCTTCTAGCTTCTTTTTTTTCTTCTTCTAGCTCATCTCAATTCCTTTATTTCTCTCTATCTCTCTCAATTTCTCAATACAACTTCTACATAACAATTATCTACATTATGAAGAACATAAAAATATAATTAAAATAAGGAAATTAGATTATAACTTTAATAGTATGAATTTAAGAGAGAGATGGAGATGATGATGATGATGGGGCTTGTTTTATCTTCTCAAAGCTTTCCCTTCTTCTTCTTCTTCTTCTTCTTCATCTTCTTCTTCTTCTTCTTCTTTTTCTTCCTCTTCTTCTTCTCCTACAACTCTCTATAACTCTCTTCTTCTTTCTTTGGTTTGTTTTCTAAAACTAACATACTAATTTGTAGTATATACATATAATATACAATACTAGTAATATATGATATATGTAACTCCTAGTAATTATTAGATATACTAATTACTAGTTAATACATAGGTTACACCAATTTGAACTTGAAAAGCCTAAGACCGTGTTTGGCAAATACTCATTATTGTAATTAATCAATAGCTTAACATCAATCAATCTCATCAAATTGTCACATAATTACATTTACTTGTTAATTATAATTTTGTGTAACAATCATCACATAACTCATCTAATTTAATTATCTCAATTAAATTAGAACTAAACATAATATTATTATATTAATTAAATTAAATACTAAATATTCATTTAATTAATCTGCCATTACTCTATAATCAAAACAAAATTTATTTATTTAACTCAATAAATAATTCAATTAAATATTAATATATATTAAAATTAATATATAACATTCTCTTCACATCAATTCACATATTCTACAATATATGACATACATATACTCACACCCAACATATCTCATATATAATACTTTTATTTATAAAATTCTCATTTATAATTTCTAAAAATCTAGGATGTCACATCCTTCCCTCCTTATAAGGATTCCGTCCTCGGAATCACCGAAACCCTACCTTTCTCAGATTTTCCTCGAATCTATTCATTGAATAACTTCAACACATTACCTTAATATAGGTTTTATATTTTCTACTCTCACCATTCTTGATAATAAATTCTTATACGTTTTATTTCATAATATTTACTTAGACTCAATTATATTTGAGTAAATATTGTCTGACCCGTTCATTATCTTTCTCTAAGGATCATTATCATTTATTATATGATCAAACTCTCGGGACATTACATTCACCCCTTCTTCTAAGAATTTCGTCCTCAAATTTTTTTATTTATTAATCTTTATTCATTCAATCTATCAAAGTATATTTTACGTCACTACTTCATTCATTCATTGGTTTCTATAACCACTTTCTTTCCACAAACATCATTCTACAATTATTAAACTTTTCTATTAAAAGTTTCACATTATTCTTTGATAACTCACATCCTTCTCACTTCAAAATTTCTTTTCTCACTTATTCAACATATCCATCATTCAATGTCGCATTTTATGACTTACTTCTTTCTAAGGAATACTTTCCTTTTTCAATTCCATCTTGCAGAATAACAAGTATCCTCTACAATTATTCAATAATTGGGAAGTAGTATGAATAACTCAGGAATTTAAAAGATTCCAAATCATGTTGAGGATCACAAGACCATGAACTCTATTCTATAGGTTTAATAGTGTTTCACCCCCGGTTCTTCACACTTTAAACTCTCTTTGGCATAATGTTTATCAATCACAAAGACTAAAAAAAAACCCTCCGCAAGTACTCTAGGTGATCAACCTATTGTACATGTATTGTATACAAACATTTCAGCGCAAAGTATAAAACTAAGAGCAACCCCTAATAATAGGATTGTTCATCTCAGCTTTTCAACATCTGAATCCGCACCAAAACAATTTGGTTTGGCATAACTTCTCAAGAAACTCTTGAATTTCATGAACATCTTTCAATATTTGTCTAGCTGAATCAAATAGCATAGACCTCTACAACTATTTGGACATCAACCAAAATATACATATACATACATACATATGTATTCTCATATCTCAAAGAAATCTCAAAAATCTTTTTATGGCGTCAGGATACCGCACTGTATTTACAGTCCGTTGAGGATTCCGTCATTTGGTGATTTTATCATACTACATCATACCATAGTGGGCTGACGATCCTTAGATCACATCCAACACTAGGTAATACTGCATTGATGACTCCATCGTTTTTATCATCTTTGCACCAGGTTACATGATGCATTAATGATATAAAATACATTTTGATATATTGCAAATCATTTTTGTCTAGCCGAAGCAATTAGCATAGACATATGAATAATAGTATTGCTGTTAAAACTTATTGGTTCCATCATTTGATCCAATATTTTTCAAGAAAATAGAAGTGTAAACATCAGCACGAAGTCAATAAATTTTGAAAGTCTAGCATAGCTAGTAGATTTAGAATACCTATGTTTCCACCATCAACTCCACTTTCTGTAATGATCCATTGCTTAAAAGGTCTATCTATTCCTATCATCCTCAATACTCCATTCATAAATTAATTATACCCAAGTTCATCAAACTTATCGCACATTGGAAGTTCAGGACTTGCCACAATAATATGAGTTTAAGAACTTATCCTAGTCAGACCATAGGCATCCATTCGCTGAGGGGTTCAAAACATAACATATTATTATGAGTCACGAACTTATCATATGCATTAGTTTTAAGAACCGCGCCTAATCCTAATAATATATGTCTAATCTTAATAGTTTCTAACTATCAAATATACACATGAAAAAAGAATCACCTTTTCGCCACATATACATATATAGCGCGACACCAACATTCCAATGATTATCAATATGATAAACCGAGTGCAAGCACAAAACCCTCGCCCATACAAAGATTTGTACAACTCAGCCATCACATGAGTCCTCAATTGAAATCCCACCTAACTCTATCTTACTCTTAACTTGCTCTTTGCTCGATACGAATTCCTCGTATTACATTATCTATAACTCCTCATGAGTTATCTCGTACTTTTTCATAGTAAACCATCTTCATAGCATTAAGCTATAATTATTCAAACATTATAGACCATCTTTCTTTTATAACTTAAATAGACCACGTCGTGATCTTATTCTATAATCATCTCCCTTAAAATTCTTTTCTTAGCTCGTGGTCGTTTTATTTTACAATCCTCTTTCTTTCTCTTTTTCATCATTTACGACATTATTCGTTATCTTGGCTTTTGGAGTTAGGAAACTCCCATTTCTTATCTTTATATCTCTTCAAGATTCTTCTTTGAATCTTCTTGTTTATATAACAATTCTTCCTTTAAAAATTTCTAACTTTATTTACATTGCTCAACATTTCATTCAAGTTCTACACTTTCATTATACGTATCCACTTTCTATACTTGGTACACATCGAGTCTCTACCAGTTTCAATATGGTACGCTGAGTGGTTTCCCACAAACAACCAACAAACTTGGTTCTGAGTTTCTAGTTCGTATATACCTCCACTCTATGAAGGAATCGTTTAGCCAGATACCATACATCAACTATGAAAGAGTACAATTGCACCACTTAGATATAACTCTCTATTCTTAACTTCTTTATCATTCTCTTTTTATAGACATTGTCTATTTATTATCACCTTACATCCTTATTATTGGAGTTGGGTAACCCCACATTCATATTCCTTATAACTCTGCGAGATTCTTCTTTGAATCCTTTCACACAAGTTTTAATCCCTTATTGTTCAAACTCTATTTGAGCTTATTCGTTCCTTATCTTCACCTCTCTTCTCTAAGGTTATAGCCTAAGGTACTCTTACCTAAGGTTTCTAACCTATCAGCTTTGATACCAACTGTAACGACCCCAAAATTTATACAATTTAATTCTCGATTTCAGTCGTTAATAATACATTCAACCTCTAATTTTACATCATTAAACGATAATACAACCATTGAAATTTACGGAATAATTAAAATTTTCTATTACAAACTATCCTCGTTCCCAAAACCTTCAACCTTTACATCTAAATATCTCAGAATCATTTTAATACTACAATAGTTTACATTCGCAAAATAATATTACAATTCAACATTAATACATTATTCGAAACATTAGACATGGTTTACAAGAATAAAAACTTAGCTAGGATATTAAATCTTCATATATCACTTTTGATCCATAACAATCAAGTAGCATATAGCGTTACCTTCAATTCTTGAATCTGCAAAAATTATTATTTGCAAGAATGAGCTCGACAGCTCAGCAAAATCTAACAGTTTTCATGCATCACGTAACACATAATAACATGCTCAACATACAAGAATACTCATAAACAAACATAGCATACATGTTATAGTTCACATAACAACTATAAAGACTGAGTTCCTTACTCAATCAACATTCATAGTTCAATCATCACAGTCATACATTGACTTTCACATTTCATACTTTTGACATATATAATACATCATACACTAAAATTTTAAAGCAGATCATCATCAAGTTCACATAGCAAAAAGGAACTGAAAGACTTGCCTTTACCGGCGTTTTACCAACACGCTAATACTTCGCGTCCTTGCGCAACCTACACTGTATGTGAGATTGATAATAAATAAAATCAATACTCAATCTCATGGTCAAATTTATTCTAAGACCTTACTTTATCTTATTATTCTTTATAATGTCTTTATAGACATCTAACTATTTTATATGCAACTCGGTTTTATTTTCATTTTCATCACCACACATGCTAGACTATCACACTTGTAGTTTAATGTGCGTATATCACACCATTTTATTATACCACTTTGGTTTCAAAAATGCATATTCAACACATTGTTTACATGTTTAATTTTCCTTCATAAATCAAAAATTACCCTTTTCGATTACTTTCCATTATTATTCTTGTATTATCATATTTTCATACTTAGATATCCAATATTAGCCATTAGTTAGACACTTTGTATACCAAAGTTTAGGAACACTATTACTCTTAGGAATTTTATCGAGCACGTTATGTGCACACATTAACTTATCTCAACTTTTGATCTTAACTGGTTATTATGCATAGAATATGATAACACATATCTATACTTATTACATATGTCAAAACATATTTTTAATCATCAAAATATATCATCACCCAAAATCTTAATTCAAACAGAATTATAAAACTCATCTTCACAATTTCTTTAACAAAACGTTGTTTTCGTTTTTAACGTACTCGTTCGTTACTTGTTCGTTTTTGTTCCTTCTTTTATAGAATTAACCCTTACTCAGTGTACTACAACCTCATCTAGGCCTTAAAGTCAAACAGTTATCCATCTAAACCAGATTCTGTAATTCATTAACTAGTTCAGAAAATTTCATTTTCTGGACATCCTTACTAAACAATTTATTTCGGACATGATCCGGTCCATAAAATGGCTTAATCTCGTGATTCTAGCTAGTAAACTTCCATATCTACTACTTTGCATTTTTAAGTTTCTTCAGATTCAAAACACACGAATTTATATGAAGTTTTCAAAGTCAGAAACCGTAACAGTCTTGATTTTCTTGACAGATTATTTTCCCTTCGGACCAGCCTTACTAAAACAGACATTGCAAGAAATCTACAAAAAGTTTTCATGTGATTCCACATTCAGAATATAGCTTACTTACATATCTTCGATTTGATATAAGGCTCACTTTCTAACTCATTATACCCAAAGAGGTATGAATTTCACAAGATATGTCGACAATTACTAAA
This sequence comes from Panax japonicus, assembly GCA_020205505.1. Taxonomy (NCBI): domain Eukaryota; kingdom Viridiplantae; phylum Streptophyta; class Magnoliopsida; order Apiales; family Araliaceae; genus Panax; species Panax japonicus. The sequence goes on from CM035091.1 coordinate 62,077,395, forward strand.
AACCTACGAATTTTGTTCTTCAAAATTTTTTCCATTTCATTTTCTTTCTTGAATACTCTTGTTTGATTCTTGATAATCCAAGATTAAACCAATACAAACAGATTAAGCATGATCTACTACCCCTAGAACATAAATCTACGCAAAAAAATCAAGGATTAAATAAGAGTTTAGAAGTTACATTCTTCTAGCTTTTTTTTTCTTCTTCTTCTAGCTCATCTCAATTCCTCTATTTTTCTCTATCTCTCTCAATTTCTCAATACAACTTCTACATAACAATTATCTACATTATGAAGAACATAAAAATATAATTAAAACAAGGAATTTAGATTATAACTTTATTAGAATGAATTTAAGAGAGAGATGGAGATGATGGGGCTTGTTTTGTCTTCTCAAAGATTTCCCTTCTTCTTCTTTTTCTTCCTCTTCTTCTTCTCCTACAACTCTCTATAACTCTCTTCTTCTTTCTTTGGTTTGTTTTCTAAAACTAACATACTAACTTGAAGTATATACATATAATATACAATACTACACAGGAAGGACTTGGAGTTGTCTCCTATGCAACCAACACATGGAAACCTTTGAGCACATGTTCTTTGAATGTTCCTATTCTTCGATGATCCTTCAAAGTGCTCTTGATTTGGGTAATTGAACTTCTATCCCACTCACTTGGGACGCTCTCATTAGCTACCTCACCAATTACCAAGGCTCTAATTTTGTTAAAGAACATTTTGAACCTCACAGTTGCCACTTGTTTCTACAAAGTTTGGGAAGCTAGAAATACAAAGATGCATAAGGGTAATATCATCCCTCCTAGGTCCCTTGCAAAGGACACCATCAATCTTATCAAGTCCCAGATTTCTACTAGCAAAGCCTTCCTCAAAGCCACAAATTGTAACCACCTTTGTAATTGGTTGATAACTCACTAGGATGGTTGGGTTTTCTCCCTAGTATTCATATTAACTGGAGGCTTCGGGAGAGCTTAAGGATTCGGGCGAGTATGGTGTAAGTTTTGGGCTTCGGGAAAGAGACTATGAGGCATGCTCGGGCGGGCATGAGGCTTCAGGCAAACATGGTGCAAGTTTTGGGCTTCGGCCGAGCGACTATGAGGCTTCGGGCGAGCATGAGGCATGAGGCTTCGGGCAAACATGGTGCAATTTTTGGGCTTCGGCCGAGCGACTATGAGGTACGCTCGGGCGAGCATGAGGCTTCGGGCAAGCATGGTGCAAGTTTTGGGCTGCGGCCGAGCATGGTTTCGGGCAAGATGGTGGTTGTGTCCAAGTTATGGCCTTCGGGCGTGTATGCATGTGCATGGTATGAGTGTGTAAACAAAGGTGGGAGGCTATATCTGTACTTTCATCAAGGCTCCATTTTGTAATCATTTCTGTATTGGGTTGTTAGTTCAACTTGTTATGTTGGGTTCTCTTCCTTGTATCGTATCATCATCTACACATCTTAGATGATGCTACTATATTCTAGGGTATGCCCCTTAGCCATTGTTTTTAGTCCTATATATACAAACAAATTTAGCCAAAAAAAAATATACATTACTAGTAATATATGATATATGTAACTCCTAGTAATTATTAGATATACTAATTACTAGTTAATACATAGGTTACACCAATTTGAACTTGAAAAGCCTAAGACCATGTTTGGCAAATACTCATTATTTTAATTAATTAATAGCTTAACATCAATCAATCTCATCAAATTGTCACATAATTATATTTACTTGTTAATTATAATTTTGTGTAACAATCATCACATAACTCATCTAATTTAATTATCTCAATTAAATTAGAACTAAACATAAAATTATTATATTAATTAAATTAAATACTAAATACTCATTTAATTAATCTGCCATTACTCTATAATCAAAACAAAATTTATTTATTTAACTCAATAAATAATTCAATTAAATATTTATATATTTTAAAATTAATATATAACATTCTCTTCACATCAATTCACATATTCTATAATATATGACATACACATACTCACACCCAACATATCTCATAAACAATACTTTTTATTTATAAAATTCTCATTTATAATTTCTAAAAATCTTAGATGTCAACAGAAAGTGCATTATTTCCCCCATTTGTTCACTTATACTCAAACCAATTTCCCCCATTTGTTCACTTATACTCAAACCAGCTCTCTCTCTCTCTCCCTAACCTCCGAAATTCATTAGTATTTCAGTCCTACATGAAGCTCCTAGATCACCCATAACAGATCAAGAAGCTAAGAATCAAAAGTTTGCTCATAGAGAGGTAAAAACCCTAAACAATATCTGACCTTTGATCTTATGTTAGATGTTAGCTTTTGTGTGTTAAATATGTTTATATGAGGTGTTAATCAATGATCTGGGTTGCTAGATGTTAGATCCATAAGATCTAGAGGCTCGGATTTGATGATTTTCCAAATTTGGAAATTTTTGCAAATAAGGGTCTGACAAGGAATGTCAAGGTCCCATATATTCCATTCTGTCATGTGTTTTTGTTGTTTAAAGGTATGAACGTGTAGTATGATATGCCATCTGTGTTCTGGAACTTATAGCAGGACCAGATCATGCATATGTTAAAAGATATTCGTGGTCAAACCACGTTGACCATCCATGACCCTATGAAATCTGGGTAACCCAGATCATGCCCAAAAACGTCTGACAAGATGTTCTTCGGCTCTGATTTGTCAGGTTATTGATGATTTGGTCATGCAGTTGATGATTATGCTCTTATATCACTTTGTAAGTAAACATATTGGATTTGGAGGATGGTCAAACCAAACCGAAAAATCACGGTTGGCATTTTCTGGGTAACCCAAAAAACTCTATAGCATGATTTCTAACATGGTTTGACCGGACAAGATCAGGCGACTCTGTTATAGTTATATTAATTGTTTGTGTTGGATCTCTTCCTTCTCATGATGGCTATAATCTAGAACCATGAGATCGACCATTTAATAATCAGAACGTGAAGGAAATCGAGCAAGAAACTGGGCGCTCGAAACTGCTTGGGTTTCTGGGTTACCCAGAAAACCCAGGAGCCTTCTGACAGAAACTTTGGAGACTCATATCTTGTTGATTTAATATGTTTAGACTAGAACTTTGATTGAAACATGGTCTTTGATAGTTTCTCTACATAGCCCGATGTCTAGACCACCTTTACCATGAACATATTGCACGATATAAGACCACCAAGGTCGTTGACCGGCCATGACCGTATAATTCTGGGCAGCCCAGAAAACAAAGAACACGTCTGACAGTGATTTCAAAGATTTTTAACTTTCAATTGTGATATTGTATGACCTTGTTAATTGTTGTTTCATGTAGTGTTACATTAACACTAATATCTGACCATTAGTTAGCCCTGAAACACAGTAGACACTGAATTAAGCTTGGTCAGAGTAGGCCACTCGAAACTGACTTTGAATGTTATGGGTTTCTCAAGAACACAATAGGCGACACTTTATGTCGTCAAAGGCTTTAGAGACAGACTTATTAGTTTTAATTAATTAAATTTCTAAAAACATTTAAAAATAGTAAATAAATTCTAAAAATTCGAAAAAATAGTTTTAAAAATTATTTTAAGTTATAAAAATTAACTTTTAATAATTTGACATATTTTCCATAAATATTAGTATTTATTTAAATAATATTAACATTTAAATTATTTAATAAATGCATTAAATAAATTAATTAAAAATGATTTTATGATATTAAAAATCATTTTAAATGATAATAAGGTATTTAATAATATTTGAAGTTATAAAACATAACTTTTAATATTTTAAGACAAATTTTATTAATTTTTTAATATTAATGATAGTATATTTATTTAGTAATTATATGAAATAAACTAATTAAAAATGATTTTAATATTATAAAAATCATTTTAAATGAAAATAAATAGGTTAAAAATATTTTAAGTTATAAAATATAAGTTTTGAGATTCAAAGGTAATTTCATTAATATTTTAATATTAATAATATTAGTTTTATTTAATAATTATATTAAATAATTAGTTTAAAAATGGTTTTATTAATTTAAAAATCATTTAAAAAGGAAATACATGAATTAAAAATATTTGAAGTTATAATAAATGACTTTTAATATTTTGATAAATAATAAATTTATATTCTAATATTAATAGTAATTATTTAAAAATGATTTTAAAAGTTTTAAAAATCATTTAAGGGTAATATAAATATTTTAAAAATACTTTGATTTATTATAAATAACTTTAATATTTTGGTAATAGTTTCATTAATAATTTAATATTAATTAAATATTAATGATAATAGAATTAGTTAATATTTAAATCATTTAATAATGATTTCAGTGTTTGAAAATTCATGATAAATTATAATAATTATTTAAAAATTATTATAAGGCTATGAAAAATAATATGACAGATATTTAAAATATCTAAACGGATATTGAATTACACGATAGAGTTTTAGACTCAATAATTATCCGATAAAGTCGTCGATACACCTAAATGTTTCAGAATATTTTTTTGCTAAATTTAGACTGTATAAAAAAGAAAAAGAAAAGATTACAACCACATGGGAAAACCCCAATCAGGATATAGCATAGACCTCATAGGACAAACCCCTATGATGTCATAACTATAAAAGATTACAAGCCCACAAGCCCAACAAGAAAAACTACAGAAAAGATTTGAAACTAAAAATAATAGCAGCTACAAACTAGGAAACCAGCAATAACAGCTACAAACCATAATGCAATGACTGTTAAACAGATGTGACAATGTGATTAGGTTATGTGCTGACTGCAATTAGCAGTACTATGTGATATGATATATTATTCTAATCAAATGAATGATCTTATTAATGATAAGTTTCGATATAAAAGATAAAACTAAGTTGCGTTATAGTAAGTAGCATCTCAAGCAAGTACCCTAAATTTGCATTTACTTTATGCAATGAGTAAGAAAGTTTTAGAATTATATTATCATTATACCAGATTATTAACTCTATTGTTATCGATTATGTATCCAATCTTTGTATTCATACAAAATCTTAAATTATCCGATCATTGTTTATCAACACAGTATTACTGTATAATTCAGATATTTATTCTGTTCGTTAATTCCTATATAGGGTTAGACAAGTGTCCTCACCTGGATAATCATTATATTTAATCACATGTTGATACATACCTATTGATTTCCAGTATTTATACATTAATTAAAAGTCGTCTAAGCTATTTGACCCAACTAGACATAGATTTAGAAATATCGTTGAAACGTGATAAAATTTTATTATATCCAATCAAATTGTTTTGATTCGGATTCCCGACTAAGTATGAATATCCCGAACATTGGAAAACTTTTGTGCACCTAAGGTGGATAAGATGAACAATAATATCGTTCTTGCATGTAGTATTGATCAATACAGGGCACATTGGGATGATCACCCTCGCGCCTGTAAGTTAAGACGGTTTGTGGATGAAATTCTGCTAAACCTTAGCGAAAATTAAAAACAAAGTTCATAGTCTGTCGAATGCTCTCCATTTATAGCCAGTACGTAGATTCAAAAATTTGATGTAGAATTGATATGTTGTTATTATTGGTTCAACATACTTCACAACTGTTGATTTGTTGTAGAAGTGTTATTCAAAGAAAACATTTAATCCTTTTAGCTTATATTTATTGTTTTTATTACTTGTTGGGCAATCACATGCTCATTCTTGCTTTAAATTTAAATGTTTTCAGCTAAGCATGATCAACCGGAATGTTCAGGCCAGAACAAGAGAAAAGAAAAGCAAACAGAATAATCTTATGTTATCTTATGTAATAGTTTGACTTTATTAAGACAATAATATCTATTAATTATCATGTAATGAATGCTTAAAGGTCGTGTACCTGAGATTAGACTTTGATATATGTAAATTAAGTTTAATATTTATATTATTATTATTATGAGTATTATTCCGCTCATAGAAATGGTATCGTGCAGCACCGAGTTCGGGTTTTCGAGTACCTGAATTTGGGGGCGTCACAAAAATTATTGTTGGTTCACATGTATGGAACTATTAGTTCACATGCATGTACTATTCGGAAAGGTGGTGCAAGATTGATAATACTTACAGGACTAAATTAAAAATGGAGGTAAAGATGAAGGTACTATACTATAATAATTTGAGCCCCTAAACGTGCAATTATCGAAACTATGTTTTCCTATAAATAGAACCTCATTTCTTCTTTCATTCTCACCAATTCACCAAGACTCATAAGAGCAACTATAGAGAGAGAAACTATACAGAGTAAGAAGAAGAGTATTTTGCTACTTCACTATTCCACTATCCAATCTTCCACTAAGGTAAGGGGTATTATTTATTTCATATTCGTAAGAGATATTACTTTTTGTATTCGTAAGGGATTTTTTTTTCAATATTCGTATAAAATAATATTTTCTTCCATACCCTGTAGTATGTAAGTAATATTATTCTGTTTCGTATTCCTAATTCTATACTCATCTTGTTAAAGTATTGCTTCTATTCAGAAAGTACTATTCAAGAAGTACTATTCATGGGGTACTATTCACCCCGGGGTACTATTCATGACAAAAATTGATTTCTTTTCAGTCCAAATTATTTTTGATACAATATTATTCCTGAATTTTACTCCATAAAGCAGTATCATGTTGATAATTTGGACATTATTGAATACTTGATAAATTGAATTATAAATCTTTAAAATTTATCATTTGCTTTAATTTAATTGAATTCTTATATCATTGTCATCATCGTCATGCTTATATTGTGATGAAAGTCATCTTTGGCCCGTAGTGCATAGATGGACTGTTGATTGGTATGATTATGGCTAAGGATTATTCGGTATAATCATGACCTATAATGTTGAAAATGATGTGGTAAAAGTATTCATTGGCTCGTAGTGCATTGATAATTCGTGGACGTGATACTAATGAATATCCTTGGCCCGAAGTGCATGGATAATTCAGTGATGCTGATTATTTATTGAGCTAAGTTTCAGCGATAAAATTGATGATAAACTTTTTAAATCATAGAAGATAGTAGATATCATGCTCTACTTGACTCTCTTAATGGATTGCTTGTTCCGCTGCATTTAAACTTGTTATTTATTATCAATTTAACACTATTGAAGGCTAATACTAATTTATTAATCTTAGTCATAATATTTCTTACTGGGCTAGTTGAGGTCACACTTTTGCTTTCATTGTTCTCTTCAGGAAATGAGAACGTAGCCGGGACTAGTCGGGGAACAGACTGATGGTCCGAGATGGTGGCTATAGTAGTCTTCACCATTCTATAAAATAGTTTGATAATAATTGTAATAAGGACTCCATTTGAGTTTGGATATTGTCTAGAAGACAATATTCATGTAAAAACTCTCAGCTACACTTTAGTTGTATTGTATAAAAGAAGTTTGTATTTAAATTATGTACCATGTATTTTACAACTCAAAACGGGTGATGTATACATTTGGTATCAAAGCTTAAGGATATGATCTCTGACTGAGATGTGAGACTAGAACTAGGAGGGGAGAGACAGGTTAATCCTTCGCTAGTATGACCTACATAAGTTTATTTGTTAATTAATTGGTCGGTCGGAGTATAGGGATAATATATGACATGTCCATTAACTATTGTTTTGTGGCAGTGTTTGAAAATGACATCTGAAAAAGTTGAGATAAGCAATGGAGCACAGGAAACTGTTGAGTCACCACAAATCAATAACCATGATAATGTGCATCAGGAAGGCAACAATCCTCATGTAAACAACAACACCGACCAAATGATAAACGATGGGATGTTCAGAGGCTTTGTGCAATACATGCAACATCAGGCGAGAGAGACTACAATTCAAAATGCAGGTGGAAATGTTGGCAACTCTCGGATGGTCACTGCTAAGCAGTTCAAGGAGCTATGACCACCGGAGTTTTTGGGAAAGTTAGAACCACTTAAGGCAGAAATATGGATAAAGCAGATCACCAAGATATTTGATGTCTTGGGATGCTCCGAGGAGCAAAAAGTTCCATTTGCCATCTTCATGTTGAGAGGAGAGGCAGATTATTGGTGGAAATCAGTAAAACTTACTCAGCCTGCTGCACTCAAAATGTCTTTGGAGAGGTTCCAAGAATTGTTCAACGACAAGTACTTTATCGAAAATATTAGTCACATGAAGGAGGTAGAGTTCATCAAGTTGGAGCAAAAAAATATGACCGTGTTGCAATATGAGGCTAAGTTTATGGAGTTTTCCCGGTTTGCGTCCCACTTGGTTGATAATGAGGAGAGAATGACGTGAATGTTTCTGCGAGGTTAGAAACCTGAAATACGTTAATACCTCATTTTTCACAAACTATGTTTGTATTCAGATGTTGTAAATAGGGCTCAGTTATTGGAGCGCGATAATGAGTCAACCCAACCAAGAGATAGCAGCCGGCAAAGCGATAATACCAGTGGTAGCAGTCATAGAAGCGGTGACAACAAACGTGGAGGAAATTAACAAGCCGGAAATGGTAACCACTTCGGTGGTAATCATGGCCAAGACAATAGAAGTGGAAATTTTAAGAAGAGAAGGTTCAAGAATGATGGAAAGACAGCAACACCAGAACCCGTTTTCAAGGAAGGAGAACGACCACCGATCGTATGCTTCAAATGCGAAGGGGAGGGACACATCAGTCCAAACTGCACGATGCAGTCCAAAACATGTTACAATTATGGAAGAGAAAGTCACCTAGCTCGATTTTGTCGTACAACGAAGTCAAGTCCAGCTAGGATGGAGGCACCAAAGGTCATCCCAGACAAGACAAAACCGGTAGTTCAAGGGAGAGCGTTTGTCGTGACCTCCCAAAAAGTGAGGAACCCGAACGAGATTATCATGGGTAAGCTAATCATAAACTCTTGCAAAGTTTATACCTTATTTGATACTGATTGTACCCATTCTTTTATTTCTCCTACTTACGCTCAACGATTAAATTTAACTCTGGAGAAATTAGACTTTGACTTATCTGTTAAAACTCCATTGGGAGAAACCTTCATTACATCCACTGTTTATAAGTCTTGTTTGATTCAAATCGGAAACAACACGTTACATGTCGATCTATCTCTTTGAAAATACTTGCATTCGATGTGATTTTAGGAATTGATTGGTTAACTACTCATCATGCTAAAATTGATTGTTTTCATAAGGTTGTTAGCCTTCATATTTCTAACCAGCCAATAATATGAATTCAAGTAACCAAACCACTAAAGTCAATCACTATCATATCAACCCATAAAGCTATTCGTTTATTAAAAAATGGATGTCAATCTTTCTTAGCCCATGTCACAAATTTAAACAAAAATACGTCAAATTTGAATGATATTTCTATTGTTAATAAATTTCCTAACATATTCCCTGAAGAACTTCCTGGTCTACTCCCAGAGCATGAAATCGAATTTTATATCGACCTTGAACCTGGTACAAAACCCATTTCCAAAGCCCCATATCGAATGGCTCCTATTAAAATTTAGGAGTTAAAAACCCAACTACATGAGTTGTTAGACATCGGTTTCATTCGACCTAGTACGTCTCCTTGGGGTGCTCCTGTTCTATTCGTAAAGAAGAAAGATGGAAGTATGCGATTTTGTATTGATTTTCGGGAGATGAATCATGTCACCATAAAAAATAGGTACCCATTGCCTCGCATTGATGACCTATTTGACCAGTTGCAAGGCGCCAAATTCTTTTAAATGATCGATCTTCGTTCTGGATATCACTAGTTAAAGATTAAAACTGATGACATTCCAAAGACTAATTTCAGAACTCAGTACGGGCATTATAAATTTCTAGTCATGTCTTTTGGATTGACTAATGCTCCTGCTGCCTTCTTGGATATGATGATCCGAGTATTCAAGGAATATTTGGATCATTTTGTAGTTGTCTTTATTGATGACATCCTCATATACTCCAAAAGCTGTGAAGGTCACGAGAAACACTTGAGGCTGATACTCCAAAAACTTCGTGAAAATAAGTTATATGCCAAGTTGAATAAATGCGAGTTCTGGTTTGAGGAAGTAGCATTCCTTGGGCATGTGATATCAAATCACGGAATATCTATTGACCCGGCGAAGATTGAAGCAATTCAAAGTTGGGAGCAACCTAAGTTAGTGACCGAAGTTACGTATCTTTCTGGGCTTAGTTGGTTATTATCGGAGATTCGTGGAGGGATTTTCTCGAATCGCTACTCTATTAACTCAGCTAACTCGAAAAGATACAAAATTCTGTTGGAACGAGGAATGTGAGAAGAGTTTCCAAGAACTCAAGAGGAGACTCATTTCAGCACATGTTCTGACAATACCATCTGGTTTGGAGGGATTTGTCATATACAGAGATGCTTCAGGCAAAGGTTTAGGATGTGTTCCCATGCAACATGGGAAAGTCATAGCCTATGCGTCACGACAACTCAAATAATATGAGAGGAATTATCCTACTCATGATCTAGAGTTAGCAACTATCGTTTGCGTGCTTAAAATCTAGAGGCATTACCTATATGGGGAGAAAGTGGATATCTATACGGATCATAAAAGCCTCAAATGTATCATGATCTTCGACATACATTTTGGTGGAGCAATATAAAGAGAGAGATAGTGGAGTTTATCTCAAGGTGTTTAACTTGTCAACGTGTCAAGGCGGAGCATCAAGTGCCAAAAGGTCCATTGAAACCACTTGAAATTCTAGAATGGAAGTGGGAGCACATTTCCATGGATTTTGTTACTGGTCTTCTCGAGGTTTCTCAAAGCATAGATGCAATTTGGGTCAGTATCGATATATTAACCAAATCTGCTCATTTATTACATATACGAGAAACTTATTCACTTGAATGTCTTGCTCGTATATACATAAATGACATTGTAAGACTCCATGGTATGCCAAGTATCCATAGTTTCTGATCGAGACCCAAGATTCACTTCATGATTTTGGGTTAGTTTGTAAAAATCTATGGGCATGGATTTACGATTCATTTTGGCATACCATCCTCAAACGAACGGGCAGTCGAAGAGGACTATTCAAACTCTTCAAGATCTATTAAGACTTTGTGTCCTTGACATCAAAGGAAGTTGGAAAAAGTTCTTGACATTAGTCGAATTCTCCAACAACAACAATTATCAAGCAAGTATTGGCATGGCTAGTTTCAAGGCGTTGTGTGGACGCAAGTGTCATTCTCCAATATGCTTGGATGAGGTAGGTGAAGCAACCTTGTTGGGTCCGAAATTGGTACGCATGACAATGGAAAATATTCAAATGATCCGGAAACGTATAAAAACCTCACAAGATCAACAAAAGAGTTATGCTGATCTTCATCGAAAGGACGTGGAATTCAATGTGGGAGATCATGTGTTGTTACCTATTGCTCCATGGAAAGGAGTTACAAGATTTGGAAAAAGAGGAAAGCTCAATCCTCGATTCATTGGCCCATTTGAAATCCTTGATTGAGTAGGAACTGTGGACTATAGACTCGCCTTATCGCCAAGTATGTCTCGTGTTCATAACGTTTTTCACATATCTATGTTACGTAAATATGTGGAAGAGTCGGCCTGCGGGTCGGAAACCCACGGATAACAAAAAAAAATATGTGGAAGACCAGAACCACATTATTGAATTAGAACCAGACGAAATAGCAGAAGACTTAATGTATAAAGAGGTACTTGTTAAAATCTTGGATAAGAAGGATCACATTTTACGCTCCAAGGTTATACCTCAAGTCAAAGTTTTATGGAGAAACCACGATGTTGAGGAAATGACCTGGGAATAAGAATCTAAAATGAAGTCAAGATATCCTCACCTCTTCGTCATACCAGGTACGTACCCCAATTTCGAGGATGAAATTTCATAAGAAGAGGAGGTTGTAAGACCTCAACTTTTATGAATAAAGATTAATTTTTCTCGAAATATATTTTTGAATATTATGGTGTAGATTTGATATTATAGTTGTGGGTAATATTTATAAATTTTGCAAAGTAAGCAAGTTGTCATAAAATATTTGTTTGGTCGTAGAATATTCGTTTTATCAGGGAATATTCGTACGATGACACAATCAATGGTGGACCCCACAACAGAATTACTATCAGAGTTAGAAAACGACAGAATTATCTTTTCATAAAAATAACGGCGATAGTTTTACCGTTAAACTGTTGAAATACCCGGGGGTAAAAGTACTGTAATACGCGTGGTTGCATAATAGCACATGGTATTGTACAGTATCTTTGATTATTGATGCTTACGTGAGAAGTCACTCAGGTTTATTCAATTATTGCAACAGTAATGATTGCATAATATCTCTCATATTATTGATTTAATTATTGTCACAATATCATCTGCACAATATTTTATATTATTAATGTAGACACTCGAAATTTGTTGCACACCTGTTACTGACATTATAGGAGGGCAGATTTGTCTTTTAGAAATAACCCTGGAAGACAGCTCACATCCAATCCGGATACTACCAAAAGTTCAGTCTCAACCCCGGAACACACACCAGGAGTAACAGTTCCAACCTCAAAAATATCCCCGAGGCATGCAGATCCAATACCGAAAATTCCACCAGAGAAGACCGATTCATCTCGGAGATAACCCCGAGGTATTCAGTCTCAATCCCAACACTGGGAGTAGCAGTACCAACCTTGGTGATAACCCCAAGGAAGACAGTTGCAGTTTCGAAAATAACCCCGCAAATGCTTGCTTCAAATGTACGCAATCAGTTTCACCCTCGGCGCTCACACCAAGGCACTCAGTAAATGACCCGGACATAACCCCGGGAAGACAGGCACACCTCAGAGATGACACTGAGGACCTTCAATACTTGCAGCAGTCCAATATCAGAGATTACCCTAAGCAACGTCTGCTTTATCAGCCCAAATCGGAGATAACCCTGGTGTCGACGTCGGGATTTTTGGATGTCCCTTTTCGTTACTTGTTCTTTGGTGTTCTCATTTTAGGTGAGATTTGTTTGAAAAAACAATTGAAAAAGGTTCGACATGTATAATGTCGACGATGGATTGTTAAGAGTCGCCAGTTGGTTTTTTTAAATGGTTGTACCAACACAACAGAGAAAAGGTTTGCACATTGACCCAGTGATGTGACACTGCTAAACGGGTCGATAAAACAGAGATTCATTAGGGTCCGGGGACTTGGTTATGCGGGGGGGAAGGTGTTAGGCACCCCCGACATCCGTGTTACCACGGTGACCGCCTCTTTTCAAGAAACTATTATCTGAATATGTGTGTGTGGGTCAATGGGCTGTTATTTGAAAGTAGTGCGAGGCCTCGTTCGAACCTATATCCACAGGGTTTGAATTTATGTAAAAATTCAGTTTTTAGCAAGATATAACAATGATGTTTTATAAAAAAAGGTTTTTCAAACCCTGATGCTCAATAGTAATTGAGACCTTTTACACTCCCATTTTATTAAGTGATCGGCTTGATTGATTTTATTTGACAGATGCGAGGCATCCATACAAAAATAATGTACAAAATAATGCCAATTTCCTCGTGGGTATGGAAACCATCTAAAGAAATTCAGACAACGCATAATAATTTTCAAGCTGCTTACAGTTGAAAATGTCCATAACGGGAACCGAATACTGCAATTTGTATGAAAGCAGTAAGTAGTATATATATATAAGCTGTAAATATATATATACAGACATGATCACCAACCACAAAAGCACCTCCATGGGGGATCAAAAATATAAATAAAACTGTAAAAGCTATCAACCGTCACGGAAGAAACTCCAGGCGGGACGAAACGTAAATAAAGCTGTAAATACGGTCAACCACACCTTCCGTCCGCATAATCAAGTCCCCGGACCCTAATGAATCTCGGTTTCACTGACCCGTTTAACAGTGTCACATCACTGGGTCAATGTGCAAACCTTTCAGGTGTTGGTACAACCATTTAAAAAACCAAGTGGCGACCCTTAACAGTCCATCGTCGACATTACACATGTCGGACCTTTTTCACTTGTTTTTTCAAACAAATCTCACCTAACATGAGAACAGCAAAGAACAAGTAACGAAAAGGGACAACTAAAAAATCCCGACGTCAACAGGTGGCGACTTTGCTGGGGACTCCAGCAAGAGGACTTAAGCCGCTATTCCAAGCTTTTCATAACTGTTATATGCTTGCGTGTGAATGTTGCACTTACATTTGATGAATGTGTACGAATGCATTTTTTTCCTGCACTGCAATATATCTATCTGTGATATTAGTGCTTCGCACATGTCATCATTTTCATAAACGGTAAGACACGTTGAATGTGAATTTATGTTGTGTGGTTCCCCCATTAGGAGGTTATCCTGTCGGTGTTTGATTAATGGACTCGTAGGAAGACTAATTCCAATGAGGCTCAGGAAAGGCACCACCCAAATTCTCTCCAGTTGAAAGACCGGATTAACTTCCCGTTGAGTAAATTACGATGACTTGGGAACCTTTATGCCAAAAAGTCGCGAGTGTAACCTAAGATAGGTCAGCCTTTGATAAACCCAACACGGAGGAAAGTCTCTTCATGCTTTCTCATTTTAAATTACTCGTAAATTCAATTACTTGTAATTTCATTCCATATTCATCTCCATGTAATGAGAAATATGAAGAAATGTGTATACATACATATTTAAATTAACATTCTATCATGTATTACAAACAGCTAACATCCGTTTTGTAGGATAAAATTCCTAAAACAGACACATCACATAGCATGTTAATATTTACACATTCCCTAAAGACTAAACTATGCAAGTCTTTCGCAGGGAAACAATTGGACCTACTACCCGGTCAAAATCCAAAAAGGTCGCGAGCCTATAGTCAATTATGTCGTCATCAAACCAGACTGACCTTAATCTAGTTTCTCGCAAAGAATTCAACGGATTAAGTAAACAAATCACAGAGTTGGTTCTTCTGCTTAAAGAACTACACCAGTCTACTCAAGGTCCAAGGATACCCATCCATGCTGAATCCTCTACACAAGGAAGAACTCAAGGTGTTGATAAAGCCATTACAATACCTGAACTTCAGTTGGATACGACCAACAAAATTCATGATTCCACCCATCTAACAGGAGATCCAGACACCGGTGACATCAGGAAGAAAGTCCTTCAAATGGAAGAGACCCTTCGTATTATCAAAGGAATTGGAGCACACATGAGTGTTTCATATGCTGACCTTTGTATATTCCCTGGGGTTCATTATCCGGAGAAATTCAAGACTCCTGACTTTGAAAAGTATGACGAGTTAGGAGATCCTTACACACATTTGAAGGTGTTTATTGGAGAACTTGGATCTTATGTAGAGGACGAGAAGCTCAGAATGCAGCTGTTCCAGAAGTGTCTGACTGGAGAAGCTCGTTCGTGGTATACCAGATTAGACATCTCAAAGATTCATAGCTGGGAAGAGTTAGCTCACTGCCTTCCTCACACAGTATAGCTTCCAGTCTCAGATGGGTCCTGACCGGTACCAGATTACTAAGGTCAAGAAACGGTCTAATGAGTCTTTTAAAGAGTATGCTCAGAGGTGGAGGCGCCTTGCTGCTCTAGATATTCCTTCATTGATAGAATCAGAAATGGTCATGACCTTCATAGACATACAAGAAGCTCCTTTATATGAAAGAGTCTTAGCTAGGCATCGGTAAACCATTTTCTGAAATGATTTAACATGGGGAGAGGGTTGAGATGGGATTGAAGTCGGGAAAGATTCAAGACCTAGCTTCCCTTAAAGCTGTTGCTGAGCACATCCAATCCAGAAATTATGGAAACAGCCCCCGGAGGGTCTATTAAAAGAAAGAGTAGAATGTTTTCTTGATACTACAAGGTCAGAAAAGCAATCAAAATATGCCTATCCAGAGGAGAAATTACATTCCCTTTCGAGCTCAGTCTTTGAACCCTCCATTACCAAAAGGTGGAGAAGTAAAACGCCCTCAAGTGTTCACACCCTTAGGGGACTCACTCGAGAACATTCTCACTCTTCTGACAACTCAGAAGAAAATCACGCATCTTCTTCCACCAGCCAGCCCTAATGGGAGGGGTTTCAATACTGCTCGGAGATGTGCTTATCATGTCGGGGCACCTGGACATGATACTCAAGATTGTTGGGCCTTGAAACACAAGATCCAAGACCTGATAGACAATGGTGAGATCGTGGTCACCAAACCAGATCAACCTCACGTACAAGATAACCCTCTTCCTCAACACAAAGAGGAAGAGGTCAACATGATTAATTGAAGCAATGGATAGAGTTCCAATTTCAATGGCGAATCATCTCAGACCACCAAAGATGGTGTTGACAAATGGGATTATGCCAAGTTCCAGTTTGTAATGGAACGAAAGATGAAAGCTCTGTGCAAGTAAATTGAGCAATTAGTAGAAGTGATGACCTATCAGCATCAAGTTACACACCATTTAGTCAGCCAGGAGCATGCTAGTCTCCTTCCTCTTGTCATAAATATTCCCTCGTCGCGTTTAGAAAATGAAACGCTGGAGGACAAAGTGACAAATAGAGCAAATGCCAAAGCCCGTCGGGATTTTTCCAATATAAGGGAATTTACATATCTAGGCCAACCTATGGAGGAAATCCTTCATATGCTAATCAATAAAGGAAGGATCACTTCCTTTCTACCTCCAATTAATCCCCGTTCAGGACGGTTCAATTCTAATGGAGTATGTCAATATCACTCACATTCTCGCGGTCACAGCACAGAAGAATGTTGGGCACTCCGCCACCTTATCCAAAATCTAATTGATAGCGGTGTCTTGTAGTTAGCAGACGACGATACTGTGCTATTTGAGAGTGGGAATTCTTGTCTTACTAAATGGAAGGGATTGGTAGCAGTTATATCCACTGAGGCTGATGGACTGTCAAACCTCTCACAATGAAAATAATTCAACTCAATGGAATTGACAATCCTTTGAAAGTGGCTGCTCCCGAGCCAATCAACTTGCCATTCAGACCACAATATCTTGTTATCAGCTTACAAAAGGTCCCATGGAATTATGGAGAAGCTGAAGGAACCACCTCTCATACAACTGCTACAGTGTCGAAGTAGAATCCACTATATCTTCCCCAGCGGGTAATAAAGTCCACCATCAAGTCAAAGGGGAAAATACCCATGGAGAAGATTGAATAATTCCTCCGCAATATGGGTCATAACGAAGACAAAGTGGTTTTAAGCATAAGAAAAGCTCCACACCAAATTTTAATCCTGGACTTGGTTTTAACTTCTGAGGATCACCGAAAGATATTACTGAAGGTTTTGGAAGAAGCCTACTAGCCAAAATCAGTGGATGTGGAAAATTTTCAACATATGGTTGATCAAATTTTTAACAACAATGTGATATCCTCCACTGATGATGACATACCGCACGAAGGGACCGGTCATTGTAATCCGTTATATATTGCAGTCTTGTCCTCTGGGTATATGCTTGCTAGAGTCTTGATAGATGGATGTTCATCTCTAAATATATGTCCTTACGCTACATTATTGAAAATGAATGTCAATCTCAACCGAATCCAGAGCAGCCATACGATTATCAAAGCTTTTGACGGAGCCCGTCGGAATTCAGTCGGAGTAATTGAGCTACCAATTGAAATTGGCCCCCACACATTTTGCGTATATTTCCACGTGCTCAAGATAGATTCAGGATACAACATGCTCTTGGGGAGACCGTGGATTCACATGGTTGGGTCAGTCCCCTCCACCCTTCATCAACAACTTAAATATATCATCAACAATAGCCTAGTCACAGTTAACGCTGAACCAGAATGTCCTCAACATGGTGACATACCATACATCAACGTTAATTCAGATTTTGAACCGGTCAGTTTTCATGCCTTGGAAGTAAGCAACACTCAGTACCATGCTTATAATAACCCATATTTTTTATTAATAATTAAATATTAATTGATTTTATCTTATACAGTTGTGTTTAAATTGAAAAAGGTAAATGATTTTGTTTCCCTCTTTTCTTCATTATTTTGTTTGAAAAATTAAATTCGTTTAGTAGATAATTAAACAACTAATTAAATTAAAATTGAGAAAGATAATTCCTTTTGTTAAGTCTTGTGGTAAAATTATTCGGAGTGAGAAGCTACTTGGGAGATAGAGGAGTCTATTCGAGCGGAGTATCCGCATCTATTTGAAAAATTTGGTGCGTTCCATTATTTAGATTCCGGGGACGGAATCCTTTTTAAGGGGTAGGTGATGTAATACCCGGTAAAAATAATAATAATAATAATAATAATAATAATAATAATAATAATAATAATAATAATAATATTTAAATTCATAGTTTAATTGGGTTTTTCTTATGTCTGGGTCAAATTGTATTTAATTTGTGTGGACTATTATAAGTATGTGACTACATTAATTTGAGCTTTTATACTAATTGGGTCTAATTTGTATTTGGATAATATTAAAATCCTATTAAAATTAGGAGAGTTAATAAGATAGGTTAATAAATATTTAAACCCTAATCTATCTCACATACCTCTCATAACTGACTGGAAAAAAAGGCGCAACCTCTACTACGAAGAGAGAAAAGAAGGGAGAACAATGGCGGCACAAAAAAAAAGAGAAGAAAATTCATCAACCTTTAAATTTTGCAATATCTAATTA
Source organism: Panax japonicus (assembly GCA_020205505.1). NCBI lineage: Eukaryota > Viridiplantae > Streptophyta > Magnoliopsida > Apiales > Araliaceae > Panax > Panax japonicus. Next base: position 62,096,057 of record CM035091.1, read on the forward strand.
GTAAGTTATTATTATTTTTTTAAGCTATTAGATCTATTTTGTTGGAAGTTTATTAATTCATAAGAAAGTTTTAAAATATATTTTATATGCATAGTACTTTTGCAAAGTGATTACCGAAATTGATTAAGGTGGCTATAGGAAGTGGGTATATATATAATGAACATGTCAGGTGGCCTATTACTACTATCATTATATATATATATATATATATATATATATATATATATATATATATATATATATATATATATATATATATATATATATATATATATATATTAGATATATTGTTTTTGTTTATTAGAATATAATATGTAAGCTTAGATATTTTGTTTCTTAGCAATCTAATTTCGAATGGCAGTGGGGTGATAAGATTAGTATACTAGCTTAATAAATAACTAATTATTATGTTATATTTAGAAATTGTACCCAAAGTTTTGTATATTAATTCAAATCGAATTCGTATATTTGTTAATATTATAAAAAAATATTATTTAATAAAATTAGTTAATATTATGTTAGTAATGGTTAGATTTGTAATAAAATTTTATTTTATTATTAGTTCGAACAGAAGGAATTTAACGAGTCATTTTTAGAATATAAATTTTGGAATATTAATAATTCATTTAAGGTGATGATTAAATGTACCTTGAATGAATAACAAATTATTTTGGAGTTTATGAGTTGGATTATATTTAATTTGAAGTGAATATGTTTAGGTGGTGAATAACGTTTCGTATTTGATATCGTTGACAATTGAGGATAAGATTTTGTAGAGTGTGTTATAAATGGTTTGGAAGTATCAGGTACGGATTCCGTACTCTTTCAGCGACATTCTTGTTAAATTTGATTTATTCGTTTTGTCCCTTATTTTAAAATTATGTTATTATTTCACATAATTGTTTCTTGTGAAATTCATATATTTGTTTCATTTTGGAGTTGACACCTTGGACTCGTATTTGTACTCTTCGAATCAGGTTATCATGTATAGTATTTATTTTGATAATTGTAGAGCGGTACATGTTGTTACCTTCTTTTTGAAACCTTATGACTATAATTTGATTTGGTTCAACATGTACATATAGAACCCTTTTGTTGGTATTATGTCGCATGTGTTGTGACATGGTATTTTTGTTAGAATATACCGTGGAGTATACCTGAGCTATAACCACTTGTGGGGGTACCACAGGCATGTCGTCTTGGCATGAGAGACATGACACTTTCCGTGGCGGTGTGATTAGTCCACGGCGTCTCCGTTTTGGGCTCCGGAGGAAGTGGGCCGTTTGGTGTTTTGTTGTGGGAGGCGTATGGGTTAACCCTAGTTTTCTGTTCTGTGGATTGGTGATGTTGTGCCAAACACACCTATCCGATTTGCATACATTTGGATTCGCGGTCCAATGTGTGATTTGCCTGTGTGGCATGGTTTTGACTTGCCTGTGTGGCATGGTTTTTGACTTGCCTGTGTGGCATCATTTTGACTTGCCTGTGTGGCATCATTTGACTTGCCTGTGTGACATTGTTTGACTTGCCTGTGTGGCATTGTTTTGACTTGCCTATGTGGCAAGGTATATTTCTGAGCTCAATCGGTATGAAATAACCCCAACCATTTGTTTCAGCCTATTATTTTATTGTATTAGTTGTTGGCTTCTGTTCAGTTTAATTCATCGGATTAGTTACTTCAATTCGTTATTTCTTTAATATTCTGTCTGTTTTATTAATTCTGTTGGTTCAAATATATTCTATTCAAATCTTCCGAGATTTTATTTTTGTTAGAGGCAATATTTTGTCTCAGCTGATTTTGTATTTTAGTTGTATATCTTTTGTATCATTATATCCGTACTGGGCAATTGGCTCATGCTGTGTTTTTCTTCCGGCAGGTTTGCAGGGGTGATTCAGGGCTAGTGTGATGAGAGTGTTGCCTTTGACCGTCTAGGTTGTTTCGATTATTTTGACTCTGGTTGGAGAATTATATTTATTACTTTATTTATGGATCACCACTATTAATATTCTGAGATTATTAGTGCTCTGTTTTCTTATTTTGAGGTTTGTTGTGCTTTGTGCGTGACCTCCCTTTCCATTTGGGGAAGGGGGTGTTACAGAGATGGTATGATGTAATACCCGGTAAAAAATAATAATAATAATAATAATAATAATAATAATAATATTTAAATTCATAGTTTAATTGGGTTTTTCTTATGTCTGGGTCAAATTGTATTTAATTTGTGTGGACTATTATAAGTATGTGACTACATTAATTTGAGCTTTTATACTAATTGGGTCTAATTTGTATTTGGATAATATTAAAATCCTATTAAAATTAGGAGAGTTAATAAGATAGGTTAATAAATATTTAAACCCTAATCTATCTCACATACCTCTCATAACTGACTGGAAAAAAAGGCGCAACCTCTACTACGAAGAGAGAAAAGAAGGGAGAACAATGGCGGCACAAAAAAAAAAGAGAAGAAAATTCATCAACCTTTAAATTTTGCAATATCTAATTAGTAAGTTATTATTATTTTTTTAAGCTATTAGATCTATTTTGTTGGAAGTTCATTAATTCATAAGAAAGTTTTAAAATATATTTTATATGCATAGTACTTTTGCAAAGTGATTACCGAAATTGATTAAGGTGGCTATAGGAAGTGGGTATATATATAATGAACATGTCAGGTGGCCTATTACTACTATCATTATATATATATATATATATATATATATATATATATATATATATGTAGATATATTGTTTTTGTTTATTAGAATATAATATGTAAGCTTAGATATTTTGTTTCTTAGCAATCTAATTTCGAATGGCAGTGGGGTGATAAGATTAGTATACTAGCTTAATAAATAACTAATTATTATGTTATATTTAGAAATTGTACCCAAAGTTTTGTATATTAATTCAAATCGAATTCGTATATTTGTTAATATTATAAAAAAATATTATTTAATAAAATTAGTTAATATTATGTTAGTAATGGTTAGATTTGTAATAAAATTTTATTTTATTATTAGTTCGAACAGAAGGAATTTAACGAGTCATTTTTAGAATATAAATTTTGGAATATTAATAATTCATTTAAGGTGATGATTAAATGTACCTTGAATGAATAACAAATTATTTTGGAGTTTATGAGTTGGATTATATTTAATTTGAAGTGAATATGTTTAGGTGGTGAATAACGTTTCGTATTTGATATCGTTGACAATTGAGGATAAGATTTTGTAGAGTGTGTTATAAATGGTTTGGAAGTATCAGGTACGGATTCCGTACTCTTTCAGCGACATTCTTGTTAAATTTGATTTATTCGTTTTGTCCCTTATTTTAAAATTATGTTATTATTTCACATAATTGTTTCTTGTGAAATTCATATATTTGTTTCATTTTGGAGTTGACACCTTGGACTCGTATTTGTACTCTTCGAATCAGGTTATCATGTATAGTATTTATTTTGATAATTGTAGAGCGGTACATGTTGTTACCTTCTTTTTGAAACCTTATGACTATAATTTGATTTGGTTCAACATGTACATATAGAACCCTTTTGTTGGTATTATGTCGCATGTGTTGTGACATGGTATTTTTGTTAGAATATACCGTGGAGTATACCTGAGCTATAACCACTTGTGGGGGTACCACAGGCATGTCGTCTTGGCACGAGAGACATGACACTTTCCGTGGCGGTGTGATTAGTCCACGGCGTCTCCGTTTTGGGCTCCGGAGGAAGTGGGCCGTTTGGTGTTTTGTTGTGGGAGGCGTATGGGTTAACCCTAGTTTTCTGTTCTGTGGATTGGTGATGTTGTGCCAAACACACCTATCCGATTTGCATACATTTGGATTCGCGGTCCAATGTGTGATTTGCCTGTGTGGCATGGTTTTGACTTGCCTGTGTGGCATGGTTTTTGACTTGCCTGTGTGGCATCATTTTGACTTGCCTGTGTGGCATCATTTGACTTGCCTGTGTGACATTGTTTGACTTGCCTGTGTGGCATTGTTTTGACTTGCCTATGTGGCAAGGTATATTTCTGAGCTCAATCGGTATGAAATAACCCCAACCATTTGTTTCAGCCTATTATTTTATTGTATTAGTTGTTGGCTTCTGTTCAGTTTAATTCATCGGATTAGTTACTTCAATTCGTTATTTCTTTAATATTCTGTCTGTTTCATTAATTCTGTTGGTTCAAATATATTCTATTCAAATCTTCCGAGATTTTATTTTTGTTAGAGGCAATATTTTGTCTCAGTTGATTTTGTATTTTAGTTGTATATCTTTTGTATCATTATATCCGTACTGGGCAATTGGCTCATGCTGTGTTTTTCTTCCGGCAGGTTTGCAGGGGTGATTCAGGGCTAGTGTGATGAGAGTGTTGCCTTTGACCGTCTAGGTTGTTTCGATTATTTTGACTCTGGTTGGAGAATTATATTTATTACTTTATTTATGGATCACCACTATTAATATTCTGAGATTATTAGTGCTCTGTTTTCTTATTTTGAGGTTTGTTGTGCTTTGTGCGTGACCTCCCTTTCCATTTGGGGAAGGGGGTGTTACAGAGATGGTATGATGTAATACCCGGTAAAAAATAATAATAATAATAATAATAATAATAATAATAATAATAATATTTAAATTCATAGTTTAATTGGGTTTTTCTTATGTCTGGGTCAAATTGTATTTAATTTGTGTGGACTATTATAAGTATGTGACTACATTAATTTGAGCTTTTATACTAATTGGGTCTAATTTGTATTTGGATAATATTAAAATCCTATTAAAATTAGGAGAGTTAATAAGATAGGTTAATAAATATTTAAACCCTAATCTAACTCACATACCTCTCATAACTGACTGGAAAAAAAGGCGCAACCTCTACTACGAAGAGAGAAAAGAAGGGAGAACAATGGCGGCACAAAAAAAAAGAGAAGAAAATTCATCAACCTTTAAATTTTGCAATATCTAATTAGTAAGTTATTATTATTTTTTAAGCTATTAGATCTATTTTGTTGGAAGTTCATTAATTCATAAGAAAGTTTTAAAATATATTTTATATGCATAGTACTTTTGCAAAGTGATTACCGAAATTGATTAAGGTGGCTATAGGAAGTGGGTATATATATAATGAACATGTCAGGTGGCCTATTACTACTATCATTATATATATATATATATATATATATATATATATATATATATATATATATATATATATATATATAGATATATTGTTTTTGTTTATTAGAATATAATATGTAAGCTTAGATATTTTGTTTCTTAGCAATCTAATTTCGAATGGCAGTGGGGTGATAAGATTAGTATACTAGCTTAATAAATAACTAATTATTATGTTATATTTAGAAATTGTACCCAAAGTTTTGTATATTAATTCAAATCGAATTCGTATATTTGTTAATATTATAAAAAAATATTATTTAATAAAATTAGTTAATATTATGTTAGTAATGGTTAGATTTGTAATAAAATTTTATTTTATTATTAGTTCGAACAGAAGGAATTTAACGAGTCATTTTTAGAATATAAATTTTGGAATATTAATAATTCATTTAAGGTGATGATTAAATGTACCTTGAATGAATAACAAATTATTTTGGAGTTTATGAGTTGGATTATATTTAATTTGAAGTGAATATGTTTAGGTGGTGAATAACGTTTCGTATTTGATATCGTTGACAATTGAGGATAAGATTTTGTAGAGTGTGTTATAAATGGTTTGGAAGTATCAGGTACGGATTCCGTACTCTTTCAGCGACATTCTTGTTAAATTTGATTTATTCGTTTTGTCCCTTATTTTAAAATTATGTTATTATTTCACATAATTGTTTCTTGTGAAATTCATATATTTGTTTCATTTTGGAGTTGACACCTTGGACTCGTATTTGTACTCTTCGAATCAGGTTATCATGTATAGTATTTATTTTGATAATTGTAGAGCGGTACATGTTGTTACCTTCTTTTTGAAACCTTATGACTATAATTTGATTTGGTTCAACATGTACATATAGAACCCTTTTGTTGGTATTATGTCGCATGTGTTGTGACATGGTATTTTTGTTAGAATATACCGTGGAGTATACCTGAGCTATAACCACTTGTGGGGGTACCACAGGCATGTCGTCTTGGCATGAGAGACATGACACTTTCCGTGGCGGTGTGATTAGTCCACGGCGTCTCCGTTTTGGGCTCCGGAGGAAGTGGGCCGTTTGGTGTTTTGTTGTGGGAGGCGTATGGGTTAACCCTAGTTTTCTGTTCTGCGGATTGGTGATGTTGTGCCAAACACACCTATCCGATTTGCATACATTTGGATTCGCGGTCCAATGTGTGATTTGCCTGTGTGGCATGGTTTTGACTTGCCTGTGTGGCATGGTTTTTGACTTGCCTGTGTGGCATCATTTGACTTGCCTGTGTGACATTGTTTGACTTGCCTGTGTGGCATTGTTTTGACTTGCCTATGTGGCAAGGTATATTTCTGAGCTCAATCGGTATGAAACAACCCCAACCATTTGTTTCAGCCTATTATTTTATTGTATTAGTTGTTGGCTTCTGTTCAGTTTAATTCATCGGATTAGTTACTTCAATTCGTTATTTCTTTAATATTCTGTCTGTTTCATTAATTCTGTTGGTTCAAATATATTCTATTCAAATCTTCCGAGATTTTATTTTTGTTAGAGGCAATATTTTGTCTCAGTTGATTTTGTATTTTAGTTGTATATCTTTTGTATCATTATATCCGTACTGGGCAATTGGCTCATGCTGTGTTTTTCTTCCGGCAGGTTTGCAGGGGTGATTCAGGGCTAGTGTGATGAGAGTGTTGCCTTTGACCGTCTAGGTTGTTTCGATTATTTTGACTCTGGTTGGAGAATTATATTTATTACTTTATTTATGGATCACCACTATTAATATTCTGAGATTATTAGTGCTCTGTTTTCTTATTTTGAGGTTTGTTGTGCTTTGTGCGTGACCTCCCTTTCCATTTGGGGAAGGGGGTGTTACAGAGATGGTATGATGTAATACCCGGTAAAAAATAATAATAATAATAATAATAATAATAATAATAATAATATTTAAATTCATAGTTTAATTGGGTTTTTCTTATGTCTGGGTCAAATTGTATTTAATTTGTGTGGACTATTATAAGTATGTGACTACATTAATTTGAGCTTTTATACTAATTGGGTCTAATTTGTATTTGGATAATATTAAAATCCTATTAAAATTAGGAGAGTTAATAAGATAGGTTAATAAATATTTAAACCCTAATCTAACTCACATACCTCTCATAACTGACTGGAAAAAAAGGCGCAACCTCTACTACGAAGAGAGAAAAGAAGGGAGAACAATGGCGGCACAAAAAAAAAGAGAAGAAAATTCATCAACCTTTAAATTTTGCAATATCTAATTAGTAAGTTATTATTATTTTTTTAAGCTATTAGATCTATTTTGTTGGAAGTTCATTAATTCATAAGAAAGTTTTAAAATATATTTTATATGCATAGTACTTTTGCAAAGTGATTACCGAAATTGATTAAGGTGGCTATAGGAAGTGGGTATATATATAATGAACATGTCAGGTGGCCTATTACTACTATCATTATATATATATATATATATATATATATATATATATATATATATATATATATAGATATATTGTTTTTGTTTATTAGAATATAATATGTAAGCTTAGATATTTTGTTTCTTAGCAATCTAATTTCGAATGGCAGTGGGGTGATAAGATTAGTATACTAGCTTAATAAATAACTAATTATTATGTTATATTTAGAAATTGTACCCAAAGTTTTGTATATTAATTCAAATCGAATTCGTATATTTGTTAATATTATAAAAAAATATTATTTAATAAAATTAGTTAATATTATGTTAGTAATGGTTAGATTTGTAATAAAATTTTATTTTATTATTAGTTCGAACAGAAGGAATTTAACGAGTCATTTTTAGAATATAAATTTTGGAATATTAATAATTCATTTAAGGTGATGATTAAATGTACCTTGAATGAATAACAAATTATTTTGGAGTTTATGAGTTGGATTATATTTAATTTGAAGTGAATATGTTTAGGTGGTGAATAACGTTTCGTATTTGATATCGTTGACAATTGAGGATAAGATTTTGTAGAGTGTGTTATAAATGGTTTGGAAGTATCAGGTACGGATTCCGTACTCTTTCAGCGACATTCTTGTTAAATTTGATTTATTCGTTTTGTCCCTTATTTTAAAATTATGTTATTATTTCACATAATTGTTTCTTGTGAAATTCATATATTTGTTTCATTTTGGAGTTGACACCTTGGACTCGTATTTGTACTCTTCGAATCAGGTTATCATGTATAGTATTTATTTTGATAATTGTAGAGCGGTACATGTTGTTACCTTCTTTTTGAAACCTTATGACTATAATTTGATTTGGTTCAACATGTACATATAGAACCCTTTTGTTGGTATTATGTCGCATGTGTTGTGACATGGTATTTTTGTTAGAATATACCGTGGAGTATACCTGAGCTATAACCACTTGTGGGGGTACCACAGGCATGTCGTCTTGGCATGAGAGACATGACACTTTCCGTGGCGGTGTGATTAGTCCACGGCGTCTCCGTTTTGGGCTCCGGAGGAAGTGGGCCGTTTGGTGTTTTGTTGTGGGAGGCGTATGGGTTAACCCTAGTTTTCTGTTCTGCGGATTGGTGATGTTGTGCCAAACACACCTATCCGATTTGCATACATTTGGATTCGCGGTCCAATGTGTGATTTGCCTGTGTGGCATGGTTTTGACTTGCCTGTGTGGCATGGTTTTTGACTTGCCTGTGTGGCATCATTTGACTTGCCTGTGTGACATTGTTTGACTTGCCTGTGTGGCATTGTTTTGACTTGCCTATGTGGCAAGGTATATTTCTGAGCTCAATCGGTATGAAACAACCCCAACCATTTGTTTCAGCCTATTATTTTATTGTATTAGTTGTTGGCTTCTGTTCAGTTTAATTCATCGGATTAGTTACTTCAATTCGTTATTTCTTTAATATTCTGTCTGTTTCATTAATTCTGTTGGTTCAAATATATTCTATTCAAATCTTCCGAGATTTTATTTTTGTTAGAGGCAATATTTTGTCTCAGTTGATTTTGTATTTTAGTTGTATATCTTTTGTATCATTATATCCGTACTGGGCAATTGGCTCATGCTGTGTTTTTCTTCCGGCAGGTTTGCAGGGGTGATTCAGGGCTAGTGTGATGAGAGTGTTGCCTTTGACCGTCTAGGTTGTTTCGATTATTTTGACTCTGGTTGGAGAATTATATTTATTACTTTATTTATGGATCACCACTATTAATATTCTGAGATTATTAGTGCTCTGTTTTCTTATTTTGAGGTTTGTTGTGCTTTGTGCGTGACCTCCCTTTCCATTTGGGGAAGGGGGTGTTACAGAGATGGTATCAGAGCTTAGGTTCTTTCTTGTAGAAAACCTATTTAGGTTTGACCTGTGAGTTGTGGGTAAATCACTGGGTAGACGTACGAGTTTGATTTGATTTTGTTCTCTGTTTGGTTGGTCTTGATTTTAACCGAGTGTTTTTAGCTCTTTAAGTTATAGTTGATTTGAGAAAGGCGAGATAATTTGTTAAGATTATTATTGTTATGCGTTGGAGCAATAATATTAGTTAAGGATTGTGATTGGATATCATTAAGGAGAATAAATATGTGATTGTGTTTGTGATTGGATATTTTGTACAGTTAAGAAAGGATTATATGATTGTGATGTTAGTATTTGTATAAACGAGTTTTTGATTTTGGGAAATTATTTGTTAGAGTTGTTTTTGGTGACAAATTATTATGATCTTAGAATTGAGGATTTGATTTTGATGATGATTTTGTTTATGTTAAGCTTGTGGATAATTTGAGGTATGTGTATTGATGGATTACTACGATCAAGTGAAAATTATTAAGTATAGATGGTTTCTTGTAATTTGAGTGGTTGATATTCGAGGTAATTAATTTAATCATTTGAAGTTAATGATCAATTTTGTGGCTATTTTTTTTTAGAAAGATATTGGAGTCATGTCCTATGAAGTTTCTTTGTGATAGTAAAATGAGATTTTGAAATTCATTGAGTTAAGGTTTGCACTACGAGAATGATTGATTTATTGAATGATTAGATGTAATAAGTGATGAATTCAATATATTTTAAGAGATTTTAGAAGTTATAGTTTGCTTATTCAGATAGTAGAATATATGATTTGGAGTTTGGTATGGTGATGGAAAGATCTTAGTAGTAGTATATTTTTTGTGTAATAATATGTGAGAACTAATTTGATTTGAGGTTATGTATTTTGAAACTCTTAAGGACTTGAGAGAGTTGGTGATAAAGAGATATTAATAGTATATTCTTTGGTGTAATAATATTTGAGGACTAGTTCAAATTAAGGATGAAGTATTTTGAAGCTCTTGAGGACTTGGGGAGAGTTGGTAATATGGTTTGCATAGTTGTTTTGGTTATCTGATGCCTTTAGAGTTTTGCGTGAATTTATGTGAAATTAAATAAAAATAATTTGTTAGATCTTTGTCATGTGTGTAATATAAACGTTTTACGAATTGATGATAATTTTAAATATTTTGGGTATTCGAATCGTATTTAGATGAAAAGAGATTTTTGTGGTTTTGAATTATTTTCCGAAGAGTACGTTTACAAGAATTAAACTCAAAGATATTAGTGACGGGTCGCACCAATGGTAGAGCATGTGATCTAATTTGATGCAACGTGAAGAACCTTACCAAGGCTTGACACGGTAGCTGACGAATCTTTTGCAAGTACATTGATAATTGCGTGGACCGATGACTTATCCGCGTTGATTGTTATAAATGGCGGCGCTACGTCGTAACTAAATTATTATTTTGTATCTTATTTGAATTCCGAGGACGGAATTATTTTGAAGGGGTGAAAAATATAATAACCCATATTTTTTTATTAATAATTAAATATTAATTGATTTTATCTTATACAGTTGTGTTTAAATTGAAAAAGGTAAATGATTTTGTTTCCCTCTTTTCTTCATTATTTTGTTTGAAAAATTAAATTCGTTTAGTAGATAATTAAACAACTGATTAAATTAAAATTGAGAAAGATAATTCCTTTTGTTAAGTCTTGTGGTAAAATTATTCGGAGTGAGAAGCTACTTGGGAGATAGAGGAGTCTATTCGAGCGGAGTATCCGCATCTATTTGAAAAATTTGGTGCGTTCCATTATTTTGATTCCGGGGACGGAATCCTTTTTAAGGGGTAGGTGATGTAATACCCGGTAAAAAATAATAATAATAATAATAATAATAATAATAATATTTAAATTCATAGTTTAATTGGGTTTTTCTTATGTCTGGGTCAAATTGTATTTAATTTGTGTGGACTATTATAAGTATGTGACTACATTAATTTGAGCTTTTATACTAATTGGGTCTAATTTGTATTTGGATAATATTAAAATCCTATTAAAATTAGGAGAGTTAATAAGATAGGTTAATAAATATTTAAACCCTAATCTATCTCACATACCTCTCATAACTGACTGGAAAAAAAGGCGCAACCTCTACTACGAAGAGAGAAAAGAAGGGAGAACAATGGCGGCACAAAAAAAAAAGAAAAGAAAATTCATCAACCTTTAAATTTTGCAATATCTAATTAGTAAGTTATTATTATTTTTTTAAGCTATTAGATCTATTTTGTTGGAAGTTCATTAATTCATAAGAAAGTTTTAAAATATATTTTATATGCATAGTACTTTTGCAAAGTGATTAACGAAATTGATTAAGGTGGCTATAGGAAGTGGGTATATATATAATGAACATGTCAGGTGGCCTATTACTACTATCATTATATATATATATATATATATATATATATATATATATATATATATATATATATATATATATATATATAGGGAGCCCTTCCATAGCAACCGGTTGCTGTGAGTACTGTGCAACATCCCCTTTTTGTACCGTTGATAAACTTATTGGAAGGCTGAGATGAAACATAAATTTATCCCAGCCGGCACAACTTGTACCGGCTTTTATTTTAATATGAGGACCCCACATAGTCAACATGTTGTCAGTTTATTGAAATAAAATGAATTTTTAATATTAAATAATGCCCGACCGGGACAAGCTCTTACGGCTGCTAAAAAAAAAAAAAAAAAAAATTTCCAAACCGTAAGAGCCTCTTACGGCTTGCACAAAAAGAAGTAAAAAAAAAATTTACACTATCACAATGCACGAGTGAATTTTGACAAATTATTAAGAAGGCATATGAGACTATAAACCCAAAAGTAGTGGAAAGAAAGGCAAAAAAAGTTTGGAAATTTTTTATAACTCTTTCATTTAATAACAAATAAAGAATTATAATTCAAATAAAAAATAATATCCTATTTTATAAAAAGAATTATTTGCTATTTTTATAAAAATATTTTATAAAAAATAAAGAATATAACCTATATAAAGTTTTGATTTTTTTTTTTTTTTCCAGCCGTTAGAACTTGTCCTGGTTGGTACCTTTTTTTAAAATTTTTTTTTTCTGTACCGGCCGTAGGAAGCTCATACGGCTGTTGAAGAGATACTTTTTTTTTTTTTCCGGCCGGTACAGGCTCATACGGCTGGTACCTTTTTTTTAAATTTTTTTTTTCTTTTCCGGTCGTAGGAAGCTCATACGGCTGGTATTAAAAAAATTATGTTATTCAAGCAACTCGCTGCTAAACAGACTCGAACACTAAACCTCAAACTCCAAACACACGTCATATGACCACCCGAGCACCACGGGCCTAGCTGTCAATATCAGCCAAGGAAATCTCTTTACATTAAAACTTCACCATCCCCCAAAAATCTAAATTGTTGCATTATTATTATTATAGTACGATTTATTATTATTAACAAGTCTATATAATACATATGGGGGTTTGATATTTAGAAATAAGTTAATATCTATATTTATTAAGCAATGATTATTACAAATGATTTTATATATTAAGCAATGATTTTATTATTAAGAAATGATTTTATACAATAATAAAACTAGTGAAGTATAATAATAATGTCACACTATCGAATTTATAAAAGTAGTGAAGTATTATTATAATAATAATAATGTGATTATCAATATTATAAGTTCTAACGATTATACCAATACTAGTACTGCATAAATATATCAAAAGAAATAGTACATATTACATGTTCATTTTCATAAAAAAGAAAAAAAAACATAGAATGATTGATACAACCGACGCCTATATCTCAGAGGCCGGAAGTAATCTTGCGGATTTCTTGTAGAGCTCCCATGCGACGCGGTAACGAAAGACTGTGACATCTTCCAAGGACCACTTCTCTTCAGAAATATTACCGTTGGCCCTAACGAAACAGTCAACATATTTGCAGACAAAAATGCCACAGTCTGCGTTGTTGTGTTGTTTCGGTCGAATCTTTAATGTCTGCACAGTAGGATTACCGCTGGGCCACTCACGCATCGGATTACCATTTCGCAAACAAAATGGTATCAAATGTACCTGCATGTACAAAGTAGTTGGTTAATAATTTTTTAATATAATAGTACATTATAAAATTAAAATATTTTAAGACTAAACATACCGCAACTTTAACGAATTCTGAGTACATTTCATGTAACTTAATATACTTGGTGTCATTGTAGTGCGGGTCAATTATGGTAACCATCCAATCTTCAACTGAGAATAGGAACAAGACAAAATGGTGTTGATTGGTACTACACACCGGCATGAATATGTATTTGCATTCGTGTAAAGGTGGACCCACATCTTGGTTAACATACGGATCGCAAAAACTCCATGCAGTATTCACGTTAGTGCATGGCACATAGCCCTGCCCAAGATGCATGAAGAATGAATTCATGAAACCAAATTGGGACCACCTTTGTATTCCCCGCGACCTGTAGTATTCCTCTCTATCTCGTAGCAAAAGCATATACGCGTCTATGACATGCTCGAATATCCAACTCCCAGGCCCTAAGGATTGCACTGCATTGTTTTCTAATTCATATAAATGGCGCGGATGTGATAAAGGATATAAATTCCCTTCTGGTGCCACGACGTTTCCAAAAATATGTTTATTTACAAATGTCTCCTTCCAATCTCTGAGTCTTTTGGATAGGGACCCTTTTGGTCCATAAGAGATGTCGTCTCCCGCATCTTGTACCTGATTGAGACCCAAATGTACATTATTATTATATAGCAATAATAGTTAAAACCATCACTATTAACATAACTATATATACCTCCTCGTAGGCTTGGAAGGTTGGAATGTAACACTCCTCGTAGGCTTGGGTGGTGGGAATAGAGCTCTCCTCGATTACTTGTGGGGTGGGTATGTAGCTCTCTTGTACAACATAATCAGTTTGTTTCCCAAGCCCTTCACTGAGTTGTGTGTATTGCGACTGTGGTCCAAAATTTGTGGGATCCCCTTGTCGAGGTATTTGTTTACCTCTTGCTTCGAAGTCGTATAGAGCGTATTGGAAATCCCAATTATTTTTTTGTAGAACCAACTCGGGAGGCAGCTGAGTAAGTGCTGAAAATTTATCCAGTAACGACTTTGCACTCTCAACCTGTCATGTAAGATAAACACAAACAAATATTATTAACAATAAATATGAATAAATGTAATATTAAGTATTTACTCTAATACATGATTTATTAAAGAAGAATATAATTTTATACCATTTGAATAAGGTGTTGTTAGTTGTAAATGGCCCGAGGCTGATAACAACTGTCGTGGTCGCTTGTCTGTCGAGGTCGGTGGATTTTCCAACGTGTAATTTTCCTATACCAGACCATGTAATCATCTATTGGGACATAATCAGCAACTTCAGTTTGTTGTCCTTCGAGATGATCCATGTATGCCTCCCACATCGAAATATATTCCCCTCTCAAGTCCATGCAATCCTCGACATCAATAAATTTAAACTTTTTCTCCTTCCTGAGGTCACCGTGGTTTTTGGCTGGTGATGGTATGCCTTGCATGAACCCGAACTGTCTCATCACACGATCCGGCATCTGAAATTCCACAATATCAAAGTGGATCAAGGGGACCCCACCAGACCCCAACAACCTGCCTTCAAAATTAAATCCACTGATATCATCATCCCACACTATGTAAGGCCGCCAAACCACATCCCACATAGACTTAATATCTAACTCCCCTCGGTAAAATGACAAATGGTGATGGGGATTCTCACGTCTACCAGGGTAACTGTGGGTTCCAAAATAGGACCATGCTAAAGCCCTAGGTAACCATAAGGATGATTGTGGCCAAGGGTTTGGCTTTCCAATACTTACACGCTCATAAGCCCAAATTTGTAACAACGTAACACAACCATTAATGTATTTAACTCCTTTCCTAGTAGCAGTATATAAAGATCTGTACAAATATGCTAACACTGCCGCGCCCCAAGAGTAAGTTACACAATCTTCAGCGTTGGCAATAAAAGACATATATCGTGGGTGCACACTATTTCTATTCCTATTAGGGAATAATATTGCCCCGCACAACCACAACATGTATGCCTTTGTGTGTCGCCCTACAACATCTTTACTTGCATTCTCGGGACAATTATTAAAATGTTCGTGCAACCACAATAATGAAATTGCACTGCGTTTTTTTTGAACTAAAATATTCACCAGCTAATTTATCTCCAAAACAATCCCTAAAATAATTCAAATTGGTGACAGCAAGGGGACCCGTTAAGGGCTTTCCCACCACCGGTAACCCAAAAATAAAGTGAACATCCTCTAACGTGATTGTTATTTCTCCACAGTTTAAATGAAAAGTATTGGTCTCCGGGCGCCATCTCTCGACTAAGGCAGATATCAGACCAAGATCAGTTTGGTGTACAACACCTTGATAACTAAATACTCCAAATCCACATTTATCTAAAAGGATTTTTTGTTCTTTTGTCAAAGCCCACTGATTATATTTCTGATCAGTATATTGACTGGAGCTTAGTTTTCCCCTATCTCTCCCATGATATATGTCATCTGATACATGATCTTGTTGATCATGCAGAACACTTGGATCAATTGGCCCATATTCCCAACTATCCATCTTTTACCTAAAAAATACATCAACACACTAATTAGTATTAAGCAAAATGACAGTAATAACAATACACACTAACATGCACTAAAAATTGAACAACATGCATGTAATAATAATAATAATGGTAATAAATTAATAAAAAAGTACATAAGCCGGTACAATATTGAGAATTTTAATTTGGGGGGAAGTGAACTGTTTTAAGATATATACAAATTCAAGGCAAATTAAAACAGCTAGGCCCGTGGTGCTCGGGTGGTCATATGACGAGGGATTGATGCTTGAGGTCACGGGTTCGAGTCTGGTTAGCAGTGCAAAAATATTTCATCACTTAGCCGTTATAACCTGTACCGGCCGAAAAGTTTTTTTAAAAATATAATTTTTTTTTTCTTATAAGCCGGTATAGCCTCTACCGGCCGGCAGGTTTCTGTTGAAACTTTAACTAGTATAATATTATTTGAAAGCCCCTTGATTTTTATTGATTCACATAAGCAAATATAGATCAAATTGATAACTCATCATATCAACAATTTTAAACCCCAATTTGTTCGTGCACATACATAATATTTTTGCATATAAAAATATATTCTTATTTTTGTAAAAATATGTCCAATTAGTCTAATTAATATATTAAAAATAAAATTACTTTTTAATAAAATATAAAGTGATCAGTATAAATCTTGCATTATTTTGTTGTTATTATACGAAATAAATACATGCATGGTATTATATACCCTTTAATTCAGTAATAACATGCAGTGATAAAAATCATCAACAGAAATTATAAAAAACTGAACAAATAACAATAAATAAAAACTTACTTGTTGAAGTTTTTTACTCCTCTCTTCCGAAATACTCCCTTTCTACTCTCTGTTATTTTTATTTTATCTAGCTTGGCAAGTGAACTTTAGTTTAACAATATGTGTTCTCAATAGACGTTTAAATAAGCTCATGATGTCTGTCCGGTACATGAATTAATTTTGGACCATATTCAAAGAAATGTCTCAGCTTTTTAGCTTACCGAGCTTGCAGGTTTTCTTTCCCGAGGCGATGTGGCAGAAAAGTGGTCAAAAAAATATGGCAGTGCATTTCCCGAGGTGATGTGAGTGTTCGGCCGGTACAGGCTTGACCGGCTGGATATAAAAATAAATATGGCAGTGCATTTCCCGAGGTGAGTGTTCGACCGGTAGAGGCTATAACGGCTGGAAAAATAAAAAATATATATATTATTAATTAACATGGTTCGACCGGTAGAGGCTATAACGGCTGGAAAAATAAAAAATAAATATATGTTTAATTAAAATGGTTCGACCGGTAGAGGCTGTAACGGCCGGTAGAGGTTATATATTTTTGCTGTTAGCTAGACTCGAACACGCGACCTCAAGCTCCAAACATTCGTCATATGACCACCCGAGCACCACGGGCCTAGCTGTCATAACTTACCTTGGATTTGGATATATCTTAAAACATTCCATCTCCCCCCAAATTAAATTTCTCAATATTTTATTATTATTATTCGATTATTATTATTATTCTATTATTATTACGAATTGAGTATAAAGCCGTTCCATATTCTATCGGCTTATGTACTTTTAATTATTTTATTATCATTATTATTATTATTATTATAAACACTGTCTGGTGAATGAGTAGTCAAACATAATAATACAACACTATGAGAATAGAAAAAAGCTGACATTGATTTGTTGGGAGTAGTACATTAGGTTGACTTCTTGAGCATTAACCGCGACAAGATGTACAGGCTGGTCTTTTTACCTTTAAATATTGTCTGGGAAGTCTTCTTATCCTTCCATAGAATTTTTTCTCTGATATTATTTTCTCTTTTCTCCTCTACTCATAATTTGTTTCATCTAGTTGCCCACTTTCACTTCAGAAAATTGTTGAAGTTCTGATCGAGCAAAATTCATCACTATTATTCACAAGTAAGTTTTCAAAAATGTCATATAATACATCTGAATTTGTTAGTGAAGTTGAAAGTAATAAATCTGATATTGTTCCATACGTTGGTCAATTATTTTGTACGTTGGAAGAGGTTGAATATTTTTATAGATCATATGCTCGCAAAAATGGATTCGAGATTAGAATTGCAACTAGTCATAAACATGCTAATACGAATGATATCAGATCTAGGCAGTATGTATGTAAGAAAGCCGGTACACCAATTGTTGGGAAGAGTTTACCTGATGATGAAGATAGTAGTAATAAAATAACTAGACAAAGAGACTCTATAGGACGAACAATGTGCAAAGCTAGAATATATGTTGTCCACAATAAGAAAGAAGACAATTGGCGTATATCTACTGTAGAATTAGAGCACAATCATCACTTAGTGACCCCCACTAAAGTAGATTTGATCGAGACTCACAGAAATATTACTCCTGTTGCAAGAAATTTAATTGACACTTTAAATAAGTCCGGTATTGGTCCTAGTAAGATGATGAATGTTTTGAGCACAATGGGAGATGGGTTGCAAAATGTTCCTTTTTCTACTGCTAATGTTGAGAATGTGGTGCGAGATTTAAGGCGTGATTCTGCAGATGAAAATGATGCACAAGCTGCTGTCAATCATTTGAACAAACTTGCATCCGGATGTGCCAGCAAATTTTTTTTTCGAGTGAAATCTGGTGAAAACAACCGCATAGCTTGTATTTTGTGGGTTGACGCCCGATCAAGGTTTATGTATCAACAGTTCGGAGACGTTGTGACATTTGATAGTACATACCGGACAAATAAGTATGGCATGCCGTTTGTTCCATTTGCCGGGGTCAACCACCATTATCAGTCTATATTGTTTGGATTTGCACTGTTACAAGACGAAACAGAGGATACTTTCGTTTGGGTTTTACAGACATGGCTTGAGTAATGCTATTGCTACAACCATCATCACTGATCAAGACAGAGCCATGAGTAATGCTATTGCTACGGTACTTCCAACTAGTCATCATTTATTGTGTTCTTGGCATATTAGCAATAAATTTCCTGAAAAATTGCATCATGTTTATTATGCGCACCCATCGTTCAAAAATGATTTTAACAACTGTGTGTATAACTCATTGTCCATCGAGGAGTTTGAAGAGCGTTGGCATATTCTGATAAGTTCCTATGAATTGTATACTAATGAATGGCTTGGAAGTTTGTATGATGTACGACAGAAATGGATTCCAGCATATACAAAGAGATATTTTGCCGCAGGAATGACTACCACTGGAAGAAGCGAGAGCATGAATGCCTTTTTTGATGAGTATGTTAATGCATCAACAGGTATGCTATGTTTTGTACTGCAGAGTCAAAAGGCTGTAGAAAGACAGTTTATCAGGGAGAGGAAGGCCGACTACATAACAAAACATCGTAAAAGGATTATGGTACTCGGTTCATCTTTAGAAGTTCATGCTGCACAAGTGTACACAAAAGAGATGTTTAGACGTTTCCAACGTCAATTCGTCGATTCCATGAAATACAATGTTCGTAAACTTAGTGAGATGTGTGACACTGATACTAAGGTTTATGCAGTGTATAATGCAGATGCAACTGAAAGTGGTGGAAGATATAAAGAAGTTGTCAACAATCGACAACTTGGATCGGTGACATGTAACTGCCAAATGTTTTCTCACTCTGGTGAATTATGCAGGCACATCTTGAGATATTTCATAGCAAAGAGTATTTCACAAATACCGACCGACATGATCCTTCATCGGTGGACAAGAGACACGAACAAAAGCAATGGTGAAGACTTACTCTTTAACTCCACACCTGCTGACTTCGAACAAAATCAAGGAATGCGCTACAATCATTTGATGGCTGATTACCAGGAGTTAGCGAGCAAAGCGGCTTGCTCAGTCCGAGGTTACAAAACTGTTCTTAAGCTGAATGCACGAGGAAAAGAGTTGGTTGACCAGTATGATCCGGATGAGAATATTACTGAACTGGCAGACGACGACATTGATTGCACAGTTGGAGATCCAAATCATGATATGGTATACGATAATGACGATGAAGATGCAGAGGTGGAAGAAGAAGAAGAGTTTTTGCCGCCTAATATTTCTCAAACAAAGGGCCGCAAAAAACAATCTAGATTCAAGAGTGCACTCGAGAAAATCATTCCATCTAAAACTCATCGAAAATGTGCAATTTGTGGCTTTGAAACCGACCACGATAAGCGAAACCACTATCGAGTGCTAGGGATTCCTGAGCCAAAAAAATAGGCGTCGGTTGTATTAATCATTCTATGTTTTTTTTTTCTTTTTTATGAAAATGAACATGTAATATGTACTATTTCTTTTGATATATTTATGCAGTACTAGTATTGGTATAATCGTTAGAACTTATAATATTGATAATCACATTATTATTATTATTATTATAATACTTCACTACTTTTATAAATTCGATAGTGTGACATTATTATTATACTTACTAGTTTTATTATTGTATAAAATCATTTCTTAATAATAAAATCATTGCTTAATATATAAAATCATTTGTAATAATCATTGCTTAATAAATATAGATATTAACTTATTTCTAAATATCAAACCCCCATATGTATTATATAGACTTGTTAATAATAATAAATCGTACTATAATAATAATAATGCAACAATTTAGATTTTTGGGGGATGGTGAAGTTTTAATGTAAAGAAATTTCCTTGGCTGATATTGACAGCTAGGCCCGTGGTGCTCGGGTGGTCATATGACGTGTGTTTGGAGTTTGAGGTTGTGTGTTCGAGTCTGTTTAGCAGCGAGTTGCTTGAATAACATAATTTTTTTAATTTTTTTAATACCAGCCGTATGAGCTTCCTACGGCCGGAAAAGAAAAAAAAATTTAAAAAAAAGGTACCAGCCGTATGAGCCTGTACCGGCCGGAAAAAAAAAAAGTATCTCTTCAACAGCCGTATGAGCTTCCTACGGCCGGTACAGAAAAAAAAAATTTAAAAAAAAGGTACCAACCGGGACAAGTTCTAACGGCTGGAAAAAAAAAAAAAAATCAAAACTTTATATAGGTTATATTCTTTATTTTTTATAAAATATTTTTATAAAAATAGCAAATAATTCTTTTTATAAAATAGGATATTATTTTTTATTTGAATTATAATTCTTTATTTGTTATTAAATGAAAGAGTTATAAAAAATTTCCAAACTTTTTTTGCCTTTCTTTCCACTACTTTTGAGTTTATAGTCTCATATGTGATGACAAATTGACCGGTAATTTCAAGTCTTCAAGTATATAGTGATGTCAGCATCTTATTTTGGTGGGGGCCACGTTTCTTTTAACTGGACCATATCAAATTTTAGTATTACACGGATTTGGGCTTGTAAAAGAATATCAGTTTTTAGCATAATTACGCGGCTTGGATCGACAGCTTTCACACGGCAATGGTTGCTTACATGGAGAAGGGTTTTATTTTATTTTTATTTGGATTCTTAATTTTAAATTCTATTGTAATTAGGATTTGTTTTATTTAGAATGTCTTTTCCAAATTGACTTCTATTAGGGTTATAGTTTTTAAATTCCTATTAGGATTTGGATTGTTTTGAGTAGTATAAATAGAGGTCTAAGTTGGTGTAATCAAACACATTATACATTATTCTTATTCAATATATTTGTGAGTTTATTCTCTACTTTTGGCTCTTTGAAGAATTCCTAAGAAATTAGTAGTTTCTTAGTTTTTTTCTTTGAGATTCAATTTGACTTATCATACAACAATTCATAGTTGTGTGTGGCGTCTTCTACCGCATCAATCGTCGATTGTACCAAGATTACCTCTTCAATATAAGCGAGGGGTCAAGGTGTCGTTGGTGTCCATTCAACGCAAATTTTCAAACGCGAGCAATTGTACCAAGATTACCGTCTAAAGTATAGACGAGGGGTTAAGGTGTTGCAAGCAATTCACCCAACAACTGTGCTAGAAACGGTCCGGGCGACGACCACCTCACGCAAGCGTGCCGTGGAGTCTATCATTTGGTATCAAAGCCAAGACTTCTTCTAGCGAGTTACCTATCTTTAATTTTCTGCCGAATTATATATTGCAAAAAAAAAAAAAATTAAAAAAAAGTATATATAATATAAAAAAAAAAATCAAATTCTATTTCCATTCTGCTAACCAAATTTGTAGCACACCATCAAATCATTAAATTCCAACCAAGAGTTCATACCGTTCCATCATCATCAATTCTGAAACGGAGCTACAATTTACAAATTAAAACGTACAAGAGGAGTACAAGGTAATCGATCGGTGATTTTATGATAATCTGATAGTTACACCATCTATCTTTTGTGATAAGTAATTTTTGAAATGATTAGTAAAACCAAGAATTTTACTAGGGGAAATTCAAAAAGAACCTATTAGAAAGAATATTGAGGTAAAAGGCTTAGTGGTGAGATTAATCGAGGGTAAAAGCCAATTTATTGAGAGTATACACGAGTGAACCATTGATTCGAGTGAAACACGTAAGGGAGTGTGTGAGGAAATTTTTATCTACTAACCTTTGTTTTGCAGCAAACATGTATAGCTACAGTTATGAAAGTTCTTATGGGTCTCGAAGGAATACTTTCCAAGGCAATATTGATACAGAGGCATATCTTAGATGGGAGAGGAGAATGGAGCGAGAATTTGACTGTCATGATTACTCCGAGCGGAGGAAGGTCAGACGGGCAATTCAAGAGTTCTCCGATCATACAATTATATGGTGGCAGCTTATCAAACAAAAATATGGGGAGCGTCCATTCGAGACATGGGCAGAATTAAAATCAGTAATGAGAAAGCGGTTTGCTCCAGTAGAGCGTGACAGGAAGGAGGAATATACATCTCGAAGACATATAGAGCAACCTTCAGGGCCATCTACAGTAGATAATAACAGGAGTGTTCGCACACAAGTAAACAAGGAAGATTATTGGATGCAACTACAATATACTCCTAAGGCGCAAAAGAAACAGGATCAGCCGGGGGAGGTGGAAGAAATTATAGAATATGCAGTCCAAGGAGAGTTATTGGGTTCGAGTGTTCAAGATGAAATCCATGATCTAAAGCAAGATGGTGAACATCCGAAAGAAAGTAATCAAGAAAATGAGTTCGTACAAGGAAATACATGTGGAAAAGATCGACAAAAAGAAATTGTTCGAAAGATTGATAATGTTAAAGAAAAAATTGAAAGGAGTGAGAATGAAAAGAAAAGAGAGATTGAGAATAAAGAGAATGAGAGTGACCTTGAAAACAAACGAGAGAAAAACAAACGAGAGGGTGAGCATAAAGAAGAGAGAGAAGAAATATGTGACTATGAAAAAGAAAGTGAGTTGAAAAGTGAGTTATATTTTGAAAAGCCAATGACTGTACATTCGTACAAGACGGCGCTTTTGAATACTAACATTAATGATTCATCTTTGTCTAGTTCTATTTTGTCTCTTGTACAGGTTGTTGATGATATACCTCGCACTATCATTCCGTACCGATCAGCTGATAGTATTCCCGAGGAGACGACGAAACTACCAAGGCGGGTTGGAGAGTTGGTGAAAGTGGGTATCGTAAGAGAAGACATGAGTTCATGTGTTGATTATGAGATCATAGTATCTAAGGAGGATGGGACAACGAGTTTGTTCGTCGATTTTGAATTGGTAAACAAGTATCGCTATTCTTTTTCTTGTTTAGATAATATGCTTGATAAATTGCATAGTACTTATGTTTTATCTACATGTGATAATGGTCATGTGATGATAATACCTAATCAATTTAGCACGAGAGATTGTGATAAATGGAAAATTGTTTTAGCATGTGAGTTATATAGGTGGTTAGTTATTTCTGTTAGATTAACTAATGCATCTAGTGTTTTCATGAGTTATTTAAAACATGTTTTGCATGCTTCCGTTGGAAAATTTGTTGTTAGCTATTTTGATGGTAGAATCATTTTTATCATAAACTATGAAGGATATTTAATTTATGTTGAGTTAGTTTATGATCATGATATATATTCTCGTTCTCGTTGTGCTTACTTGTATGAAATTAATTATAGGTTTTCTTATTTAAATGTTGACTTAGGGTTTCATGCTAGTCAATCTTTACATGAATTGTTGTTAGTTGACAATGGTAGTAATCATGTTGTTTCGTTAGAGCAATCTTCATTCCATGATTTGCTATTATATGGTTTTGATCCAAGAAGTGTTTATCATCAAGATGGTTTGAGAGATGAGTTATTTGCATGTTTAGTAAGTTCACTTAGATTAGCTAAGGCATTGCATACTTCCATGGAATTGTTGAATTATATTTTGAATTATTTCATGGGAAAATTTGTTATTCTCTATTTTGATGATATTCCGATTTTTGTCAACACTTTGAAAAATTTTATAGCATGTGTTGAGCTTGTTTGTGATAATCATCGATATGCTATTAAGTTTTCATTTTATGGATGTGACCTTTTTGTTCCATTGATGCTACTAGTTGATTTTGAAATTGTTAATGTCAATGGAGAGAGGAAGGTTGGTTGTGTTTTGCAGATTCGTGATAGGATCATATTCTTCGAGGGAAACATGGATCGTGCAATTCAATTCGATCAATGCATTGAGAGTTTACAGGGAAGTATTTTGAATATTGTTTTAGTAGACTATGCATGTGATTTTGATTTATTTGAGTCCTTTGTGATTAGACAAAAGAAACTTATTGATTTGTTTTGTTTCGTGTTTAATCCAGGAATTCAAGAGAGTTTGCGTGAGCAACATGACGAATTTCAAGTATTGATATTTGACCCAGGATCATTGACGTGGTTATGTTTGAAAATGATCGAGATCATAAGATTTTCGTTTGATCCGGGAATTCATCATTGGAAGAATCTATCTCATGAAGAGTTTTTCATTTTCATATTTGATCCAGGAGGAGTTGGAACTTTTCAAATTCTTGTATTTGTGGACAAATCCTTTTCAAGGGGAGCGGATGCCAGATTTGAGGACAAATCCTTTTGAAGATGAGGGGAATGATGACAAATTGACCGGTAATTTCAAGTCTTCAAGTATATAGTGATGTCAGCATCTTATTTTGGTGGGGGCCACGTTTCTTTTAACTGGACCATATCAAATTTTAGTATTACACGGATTTGGGCTTGTAAAAGAATATCAGTTTTTAGCATAATTACGCGGCTTGGATCGACAGCTTTCACACGGCAATGGTTGCTTACATGGAGAAGGGTTTTATTTTATTTTTATTTGGATTCTTAATTTTAAATTCTATTGTAATTAGGATTTGTTTTATTTAGAATGTCTTTTCCAAATTGACTTCTATTAGGGTTATAGTTTTTAAATTCCTATTAGGATTTGGATTGTTTTGAGTAGTATAAATAGAGGTCTAAGTTGGTGTAATCAAACACATTATACATTATTCTTATTCAATATATTTGTGAGTTTATTCTCTACTTTTGGTTCTTTGAAGAATTCCTAAGAAATTAGTAGTTTCTTAGTTTTTTTCTTTGAGATTCAATTTGACTTATCATACAACAATTCATAGTTGTGTGTGGCGTCTTCTACCGCATCAATCGTCGATTGTACCAAGATTACCGCTTCAATATAAGCGAGGGGTCAAGGTGTCGTTGGTGTCCATTCAACGCAAATTTTCAAACGCGAGCAATTGTACCAAGATTACCGTCTAAAGTATAGACGAGGGGTTAAGGTGTTGCAAGCAATTCACCCAACAACTGTGCTAGAAACGGTCCGGGCGACGACCACCTCACGCAAGCGTGCCGTGGAGTCTATCAATATGCCTTCTTAATAATTCGTCAAAATTCACTCGTGCATTGTGATAGTGTAAATTTTTTTTTTTTACTTCTTTTTGTGCAAGCCGTAAGAGGCTCTTACGGTTTGGAATTTTTTTTTTTTTTTTTTTAGCAGCCGTAAGAGCTTGTCCCGGTCGGGCATTATTTAATATTAAAAATTCATTTTATTTCAATAAACTGACAACATGTTGACTATGTGGGGTCCTCATATTAAAATAAAAGCCGGTACAAGTTGTGCCGGCTGGGATAAATTTATGTTTCATCTCAGCCTTCCAATAAGTTTATCAACGGTACAAAAAGGGGATGTTGCACAGTACTCACAGCAACCGGTTGCTATGGAAGGGCTCCCATATATATATATATATATATATATATATATATATATATATATATATATATATATATATATGTAGATATATTGTTTTTGTTTATTAGAATATAATATGTAAGCTTAGATATTTTGTTTCTTAGCAATCTAATTTCGAATGGCAGTGGGGTGATAAGATTAGTATACTAGCTTAATAAATAACTAATTATTATGTTATATTTAGAAATTGTACCCAAAGTTTTGTATATTAATTCAAATCGAATTCGTATATTTGTTAATATTATAAAAAAATAATATTTAATAAAATTAGTTAATATTATGTTAGTAATGGTTAGATTTGTAATAAAATTTTATTTTATTATTAGTTCGAACAGAAGGAATTTAACGAGTCATTTTTAGAATATAAATTTTGGAATATTAATAATTCATTTAAGGTGATGATTAAATGTACCTTGAATGAATAACAAATTATTTTGGAGTTTATGAGTTGGATTATATTTAATTTGAAGTGAATATGTTTAGGTGGTGAATAACGTTTCGTATTTGATATCGTTGACAATTGAGGATAAGATTTTGTAGAGTGTGTTATAAATGGTTTGGAAGTATCAGGTACGGATTCCGTACTCTTTCAGCAACATTCTTGTTAAATTTGATTTATTCGTTTTGTCCCTTATTTTAAAATTATGTTATTATTTCACATAATTGTTTCTTGTGAAATTCATATATTTGTTTCATTTTGGAGTTGACACCTTGGACTCGTATTTGTACTCTTCGAATCAGGTTATCATGTATAGTATTTATTTTGATAATTGTAGAGCGGTACATGTTGTTACCTTCTTTTTGAAACCTTATGACTATAATTTGATTTGGTTCAACATGTACATATAGAACCCTTTTGTTGGTATTATGTCGCATGTGTTGTGACATGGTATTTTTGTTAGAATATACCGTGGAGTATACCTGAGCTATAACCACTTGTGGGGGTACCACAGGCATGTCGTCTTGGCATGAGAGACATGACACTTTCCTGTGGCGGTGTGATTAGTCCACGGCGTCTCCGTTTTGGGCTCCGGAGGAAGTGGGCCGTTTGGTGTTTTGTTGTGAGAGGCGTATGGGTTAACCCTAGTTTTCTGTTCTGCGGATTGGTGATGTTGTGCCAAACACACCTATCCGATTTGCATACATTTGGATTCGCGGTCCAATGTGTGATTTGCCTGTGTGGCATGGTTTTGACTTGCCTGTGTGGCATGGTTTTTGACTTGCCTGTGTGGCATCATTTTGACTTGCCTGTGTGGCATCATTTGACTTGCCTGTGTGACATTGTTTGACTTGCCTGTGTGGCATTGTTTTGACTTGCCTATGTGGCAAGGTATATTTCTGAGCTCAATCGGTATGAAATAACCCCAACCATTTGTTTCAGCCTATTATTTTATTGTATTAGTTGTTGGCTTCTGTTCAGTTTAATTCATCGGATTAGTTACTTCAATTCGTTATTTCTTTAATATTCTGTCTGTTTCATTAATTCTGTTGGTTCAAATATATTCTATTCAAATCTTCCGAGATTTTATTTTTGTTAGAGGCAATATTTTGTCTCAGTTGATTTTGTATTTTAGTTGTATATCTTTTGTATCATTATATCCGTACTGGGCAATTGGCTCATGCTGTGTTTTTCTTCCGGCAGGTTTGCAGGGGTGATTCAGGGCTAGTGTGATGAGAGTGTTGCCTTTGACCGTCTAGGTTGTTTCGATTATTTTGACTCTGGTTGGAGAATTATATTTATTACTTTATTTATGGATCACCACTATTAATATTCTGAGATTATTAGTGCTCTGTTTTCTTATTTTGAGGTTTGTTGTGCTTTGTGCGTGACCTCCCTTTCCATTTGGGGAAGGGGGTGTTACAATGCTATTGGAACGCCATTTCCCGTACCCAAGATTTCTGTCGAAGTAATATCGGCTACTCAAGAAATGTTGTCATTGGGTCACCAGCCGGGACAAGGACTGGGTAAAGATCACCAGGGTATTAAGCACCCAATTCGAGTATCCAGTCAAACTGGGATAACTGGACTAGGTGATTCTACTAGTTCTAGTCATAGGAATCCTCATAAGTATCAGCAGTTTCCTTCAGCTTCAGCCACACGGCGATTATCTTAATCTTCAAATCCTGAGTCCGCACAACGTAATGGCTATGTTATTTCCCAGCCAACGTAATGGCTATGTTATTTCCCAAGCTGGTACCGGTGAAGGAGAAAGAAGTCTTTGTTCCAGATCCCGTAGTGGAAGAAGAGGAACGAAGAATCAAGCAAAATATCGTCAGAATGATGTCAGGTATACGCATCATCGTTCATGATGAACATACAAACAGATGCACCCTAGACGATGATTGCCCAGACATAATGATCATCATTCGAGATAAGGAGGACGATGACAGCCCCTCCATCACTGCAGTCCATCCGGACTTTGCCCTTGCCAATTGGAGCAGCACTCCTTGCATTGGTCGACAAGGGTTAAACGGGCAGGAACTCTTTATGCCCTGTAGATATCAAAACTACTTACTTTTCTGTACAGTATTAGCAGTCGTTTTGCCAGTACATGCTAACACTTTGTATGATCAAATCATTTCATATATACTAAGTGAAAGCATATATTGTTTCAGGACCCTGAATTTAGATGTGCCTGTACTTGCTGATATGGTGTCTCTTCTCCACAAAGATTGTAACTTTGATGTAGAGATGAATTCTGTGACGCCCCCAAAATTAGGTATTCATCACCCAACTTGAGTTGCCAGATACATGGTACAGAATTCAAATACAACTTAATAATACAACTGTCATGTATAATACGACAAAACATAAACTGTGAGTTTGAATATAAATATTGTCTACTAGAGAGTATACAAACTCAAAAGGAGTCCTCATTACAATTATTATCACACTATTTCACAGAATAGTGAGGACTACTAATGCACCATCTAGGACCATCACTCTGTTCCCCGACTCGTCCCAGCTATATTCTCATTTCCTGAAGAGAACAGTGAAAGAAAGGGTGAGCTCAACAAGCCCAGTAAGAAATATTATGACTAAGATAATGCAGAATAAATTATCATTAGCCTTAAACAGTGTTAAACTGATACAATATAACAAACATCAAGTTTAACTGCAGCGGAACAAGCAATCCATTAAAAGAGTCAAGTAGAGAATAAAATCTACTATCTTTTATGATTTAAAAGGTTTTTAACGACTTTTATCGCTGGGACTCAGCTTAATAAAAAATTCACAACATCGAATCACCCCTGCACTACGGCCAAAGATATTCTTTAGTGTCACGACCACAATTATCCATGCACTACGGGCCAAGAATATTCTTTGGTCTGCTAGCTAGGTAGCTTGGATCTGCAGTCTGCTGGTGCTGCTGTCACATGTGGGTGCTGAATGTTTGGTGCTGCTGTCATATGTGGGTGTCATATCTGCAGTCTGCTGGTACTGCTTGTCCTGCTCTTGGCGGTTTGGCCTCAACTGCAGTCTACCGGTTTGGCCTATGGTCTTTATGCAGTTGCTTTGGTCCGCTGGCTTGGTAGTTGGGTTTGCTGTGTTCTGTGGTGCTGGGTCTGCTGGCTTTGCAGATGTTGTTTGGTGCTAGGTTTGCTTGGTGGCTTGGTTGTGCTAGCTGCTAGCAAATTTTGCTGTTGTGGGCTTGGTTAACTGGTTATCTGGTTTGGTTCGCTCCTGTCTTGAGTGCTGCTGTGGACTTGAGCTGTTTTCTATTTTTTTTTTTTTTTTTTCTAATTTTTGTTTGTATAAAAGGAACCCAAGAAAATGACAAGGGGAAAACCCCAACATATAGCAACGTCATCTATGGACATGCCCAAAGATGAGGAAACTATACAAGGAAGATTAAACAAACGCAAAGGGGCATACCCCAGAAAAAATAGATCCTTATGGGACAACCCCAAACAAGAACAACTAAAGACCTACGACCAAACCAATTGGAAGAACAAAAATTTAAAGTAAAACGAGAGCTGCCCCTACTAGCACTCAACCCTCATTTGAATACCAGCCCTCACAAACCAACACCTCACAAACCAACACACACCTCCCAAGCACCTGCAATCCACCTCGGCCAAGCGCCTGCTTCCCACTTAAAGCCAAACCAAACCAAAACTGCTTGCCCTCCTTTTCACATGGACCAGCTCACCCACAAGACCAGCTCGCCTTCCACACCAGATCAAATTTGTTGTACCTCGCTAAACAGTAGCACATCCACCAGCCCTCGCAAAGCACAGACCAACAGCTCGCCAACCCAGACCAAATCATCTCTAGGAGACCGGAGCAGGTTTACCCATTGAGCTGTTTTCTATTGCTACGTGTGGTTCACTCTTGCCATGAGGTTGCAGTGCTGGGTTTGCAAATGTTGGGTTGGGCGGATGGCCTGGTCTGTTTTGTGCTTGTTGGTCCGGTCTGTGTATAGACTGTCCTCAAGCCTCTTTGTTTGTTAGTTATTGTAGTTGCTTTGTTCCATGATGTTTCCTTGTTTCTCGTGTCTAGCTTGGGTTTACTACTGCCATCATAGGGCCTGTCCTATGATGGCTATGGTATACTGATTGGGGGTTGCCCCATGTTCTTTGTACTTATTCTTTCTTTTATTTCAGTCTAAATTTAGCAAAAAAAAAAAAAACTATCCATCAATGCACTACGGGCCAATGAGGATTTTTTCCACATCATTTGTAACATTACGGTCATGATTACACCGAATAATCCTTGATCATAATCATACAAAGTCTATCTATGCACTACAGGCCACAGATGACTTTCAACATAATATAAACATGAGGATGATGACAATGATATAAGAATTTTATAAAACATGTTCAAGAATTAATTTATCCAGGAACTAATAATGTCCAAATTGTCAACATGATACTGCTTTGTAGAGTAAAATTCAAGAATGCTCAAAAGAATATTTCCATAAAAAAGATACCGGATGAACCGCAAATATCAAGGATATTCCACTAATTTCAAGGAGTATAGAAGTCAAAACTTTAACCAACTGGGTATAATAACGAATGGAATAACAAAAGAAATCACCAGGCATGCGGTACTTCACATAGACAGGTTATTCCAACAGAATAATAAGTAACGAAACCAGGTCAGGCGAAATTCGCACCGACAGGATGTTCCAACAGAATAATAAAGACAGAACCAGGTCCGGCGTAAATGCACAGACATGATATTACAACAGAATAAAGACGGAACCAGGTCCGGCGTAAACGCACAGACAGGATATTTTACAGAATAATAATAAAGACGGAACTAGGTCCGGCGTAAACGCACAGACAGGATATTCCAACAGATTAATAATAAAGACAGAATATTAGAAGAATGTCACCAAGTATAGGGTAGTCCACGTATACTGGTTATTCCAACAGAATAATAAAGAATGGAATAACAGAAGTTCTCTTCATGAATACAAAAGAAATAATACCCCTTATCGTAAAATAAACTGAATATAAGAGTAGGGAAGGAGCAGGATACTTTTCTATAGCTTCTCTATAATTTCTCGCTCTAAAGCTTCAGTGAATTCGTAAGAAATTATGAAGGAATGAGCTTCTATTTATAGAAGAATGGATTAAATAGTAACAAAAGATGGGTTAGTTTCTCTCTCTAGATTTTGCTCTCCCTTCTCACTAGGATTTTAGGCGACCTCTCCCGTCCTTTCTCTCCCCCGTTACCGTTAACTTCCATTTTCTTTCCATTTTTATTCTCCCGCCCAACCTCACCTACCTCTCCATCCTTACCAAAATTTCCTGTTTACCTTTTCTGGTCTTCTACTCTTCCATCCTCCTGCTACCGTTCCCTCCCCTCCGGCCTACTCTCCTCCGTCGTCTACCACCCCTCTCCATGGTTAGCCATTCTCATCTCTCTGCTGGAAACTCCCTGAGCTCTGTCTCTAGGGATTTCTTTGCTGAATTTGGTGTCTCAAACCCAAACTCTCCCTCTCTTTCCTCTCCTTTGGTGCTCAGCAGTGCTGACATGGCTGTCTCCGCTGACCTATCCCTCAACGTGGACGCATTTGCAATGCTAGAATCAGACCCAAATCCTGTTGCTGCTGATCAAAGCTCTGAAGACTCTACCTCACTTGCAAATGAGATAGGAAGCAACTTGGGTCAAGCTCATACATCTAATGTTTCTGAGATCTTCAAAGCTGCTCAACACTTCTCTCAACAGGATCGAGAGGAAGTTTTATCTGAAAGAAAGAAAAATGCAGATCTTATGGAATGCTTGTTGGCGCATGGACTCTCTGTTAACGATATCAAATGACTGTACTTTTTTGGGTTCTTTTATCTATGGTTTGAATTCTATATCTGAAAGGAAGAACTTATGGGCTGATTTATCCTCTCTTAGTTCCCCTCTCAACTGGTGTGTCCTGGGTGACTTTAATGCCATCAGCAACCTTAGTGAAACTGACAGGACTGAAACCGATTGGGACTCTGGTATGGAGGATCTCAAAGAGTGCTTGCAGAACCTTGAAATGGTTGATATTAGGGGCATTGGTCCCTTCTATTCTTGGTGGAACTGCCAAATTGAAAATCCAATCCATAAAAAGCTAGATAGAGCTTTGGGAAATGCATCATGGCTCAACTCATTTCCCCTTGCCCAAGCTACTTTTGCCCCCAGAGGAATGTCTGACCACTCTCCTGTCATGCTTAACCTTGGCATTCCGGCTTCAAGGTCAAGGAAGCCTTTCCAGTTCTTCAACCACATGATTCTCTTGGATGGCTTTCACGAATGTGTGTCTTCTGCCTGGATGCAACCCGACCTAGGTAACCCCTTTCATATCCTAACTGCCAAGCTTAAGAGAACTAAAAGAGCCTTAGTTACCCTCAATAAATCCATTAGAAATCTATCATCTTCTGTTAAGGAAGCAACTTCAAACCTCCACAGAGTCCAATCCTTGCTCTCCAACAGGCCACTTGATCTGG
Source organism: Panax japonicus (assembly GCA_020205505.1). Taxonomy (NCBI): domain Eukaryota; kingdom Viridiplantae; phylum Streptophyta; class Magnoliopsida; order Apiales; family Araliaceae; genus Panax; species Panax japonicus. The sequence continues at coordinate 62,129,263 of CM035091.1, forward strand.
ATATCATTTCCCAGGAGCAGAGCTGCCTTCAGGTTCTTTGGAATTCCTTGGCTCTAGAGGAAACTCTCATCCACCAGAAATCTAGAGCTACCTGGCTTGCTACAGGGGATAGAAACACCAAATTTTTCTCCAATCTGGTGAAAAGCAGGTGGAACTCAAACAAAATCCTTTCTATTTATAGCTCTTCCGGCGATCTGGTTCAGGGGCAGGAGGAGGTTGAAATTGTGGCTATGAATTATTTCAAGGATTTGTTCAATTACCAGCAACTACCTCCTTCAGCTGTTTTTGAAGATTATGGAGTTCTCCCTACCAAACACATAACTGTCTCTCAAGCTGACATCCTTTCGGCTCCTATCACAGCTACTGAGGTATTCAAAGCTCTCAGTGGTATGAAGCGAAACAAAAGTCCAGGCCCGGATGGTTTTAACGTGAATTTTTTCACTCACTGCTGGGACATTGTTGGTGAAGACTTCACAAAAGCCGTTCTATTCTTCTTCTCTTCCTGCCGAATGCCTCGAGGTGTAAACTCAACTGCCATTGCCCTTATCCCTAAATGCTCGAACCCCTCTCTCATGTCTGATTTCAGACCAATATCATGTTGCAATACAATCTACAAGTGCATATCAAAAATTCTTGCTGATAGACTCAAATTGGTCCTCCCCTCTATTATTGATAAGGCCCAGTCTGCTTTCATCAAAGGAAGAAGCATAAGCGACAACATATTCCTTGCCCAGGAGCTATTCCGAAACTACCACCGAAAATCTGGTCCTCCTCGCTGTGCTTTAAAAATTGACCTAAGGAAAGCGTTTGACACGCTAAATTGGGACTTCCTAATGGGAACCCTCAAATCCTTCCATTTTCCCTCTCAATTCCTAGACTGGATCTATCCCTGCATTTCCACTGCTATGTTTTCAATCAAGGTCAATGGTTCCCTTGCTGGATACTTTGGTAGTACTCGAGGCCTAAGGCAAGGTGACCCCCTTTCCCCCTACTTGTTTGTGCTAGTAATGGAATTGCTCTCCCTTAAACTCAACTGGGGTTCAAAACAATCTGGGTATATTCACCACTGGCGCACTAAAACCAGCGACATATCTCATCTCCTTTTTGCTGATGACATCTTAATCTTCTGTCATGCCAACCTTCAAACCATTTCCATAATACATTCATGTATCAAATCTTTCTCCCTATTCTCCGGTCTCATTCCTAATATTCATAAGAGCCAATGCTTTCTAGCCTGCGAAAACCCTGAAACAAAAGCTTCCATCCTATCTTTCCTGGGCTTCACTCATGGTACCTTCCCCACCAGATTTTTGGGTGTCCCCCTAATCTCTTCTAAGCTTTCATACCAGGATTGTATTCCTCTTATCCATACAATCACACAAAGAGTCTCTTCATGGACTGCTACTGCCCTTGCTTATTCTGGTAGGGTCCAACTCATAAAATCTGTGCTCTTCGCAATACAGTCGTATTGGAGTACTCATTTCCTACTGCCTAAAGCAGTCATTAGAGCCATTCAGTCTATTCTTTGTCGATTCCTCTGGAAGGGAACCTCCCTTACTCCCTATGGCGCTAAGGTTGCATGGCATAACATCTCACTCCCTACTGAGGAAGGGGGTCTGGGCATTAAAAGTCTCCTAGATTGGAATAAAGCCCTTCTTCTATTACATCTCACCCATGTATTGCAGATTAACACTAAATCCCTATGGGCTAAGTGGGTGCAGACCACTGTGCTTTCTGGGAAATCTGTTTGGCAGATAGAAATCCCCACTGATTGTTCATGGATTTGGAGACAACTACTCAAGCTCCGGCCCGTTGCTCTTCAGCATCTTGAATATGTTGTTGGCTCTGGAGAAACCTTCAATCTATGGTACGATCCCTGGCTCAATGGTTCTGCCATCAACCCGAGCAGTGCCTTGCTCTCAAATTCAGGCCTAACCGCTTCTGCCACAGTCAGGGACATTATGAATTCCTCCTCCTGGCATCTTCCCTTATCCAACCATCATGAGGTAATTCTCTTCCGGCATCTAGTACAATCTGTTCCCTTCCCCTCTGCATCCATGGACTGTATCCTTTGGGACTCAATGGATATCAACTGCATTAAAGCAAGACATATTTAGGGAAGCATCAGGAACAGGAAACAGGCTGTTCAGTGGCACACAATTCTATGGCATAAACTGCATGTGTCGAGATACTCTTTCATGCTCTGGCTTGGATTTCATGGAAAGCTCCAAACTAATGACATCACTCGAGCCTATACAGGAAGGACCTTCAACTGTCAGCTTTGCAACAAGCACCCTGAAACCTTTTCACATCTTTTCTTCATCTGTGAATACTCCACTGTCATTATAAAGGCGACACTCCAACTGGGTGGATGGCTCTCATTACCCCTGGACTGGACTGGACTCACTGACTTTATCTCATCTTTCCAAGGAAGGAAATTATCAAAACATATCCTCAGCCTCTCTCTGGCTGTTTCTTTCTATAAAATATGGGAAGCAAGAAACAAAAAGCTTCACAATGGGACACTCATTCCTCCAAGATGTCTTGCTACTGATGTAATTAGTATCATTAAATCTAGATTATCTACTAATTCATCCTTCCTCAAAGCTAGCAACTATTGCCAATACTACTGTAATTGGCTTAGGACAACGATCTAATGCGCATCAGATGTTATGACTGGTTTGGCTTAACGGACTTGGGTATGCTGTGTTGGCTGTTGCTGTGTTGCTGCCTTGTTTTTCAGTTCGCCATCGGGTTCGGCTGTTTGCAAATAAAGGTCTAGGATGACACCTGGGCTTAGCATCCTGGTTCGGTTCGGGGCTCGGCACCTTGTCCTCGGGACGCTGGGAATGTTGGTTTTGGCTTCGGGGTTCGGTTTATATGGGTCGGCCTTTCGGGGTTCAGCCTCCTGTCTTCGGATGCTGGGGGTCGATGGTTTCGGCTTCGGTGTTGGGTTGATCTTAGTTTCCATGGCAGTTCGGCAGTTCGGCTTTCATGGTTTCGGCCTTCGGGGGGGCGGTTTTTATGGTTCGGCCTTCGGGGTTCAGCCTCTTGTCTTCGGGAAGCTGGGGATGCTGTTTCCGGCTTCGAGGCTGGGTCTCCTATGCCTCAGCTTCCTCTTCTGCTACTGCTCCAGTTCAGCTCGGTCTTCGGCCACATTCTTTTGACGGCCTGGTTCTAATGTTGCTTATGTTTCAATGCTTGTTTTTTCTATTATTTTTTCTATTGTCATGCTTAGTTCTGCTCCTTGGCTTGGCTATTTGCCCTTGCCTTTGTTGTCCACGATGGGGGTTGTCCCGTGTGGTTTTTTCCAAAGCTTCTGGGGTATGCCCTTAGCAATTGTGTTATCTCTTTTCCTTTCTTATATACAAACAAACTTAGCGGAAAAAAAATAGTAACTAATTCATGAACGGTCCAGATTGCTTTACTTTTAAACGAACGGTCGAGATTTAAAATAAAATCTTTTAAATATAATAAATATTATATATTATAAATATATAAACTCACGGGTCATTACCCCCCGTGATCACTCCTTAAACCCATTACTGACTTTCTTTGATTCTTCCACCAAATGCAACATCATGTCATATATATATATATATAACATACATCCACTCACTCATATTATATATATAAAAATCAATAATAATACTCCTTCATGTGACAAACCAATTCATTTTCCCCCACCCAAACTGACTACACGTCCTATACATATAAATATATAATACTTATATATATAAATATAACATAAAATTGAGATAACTTTCCACCGATAATTTTGAAAATAGATAAGTGGGGGTCTAAATAATACGCCAATATTTACAACAAATACTATAGCAATAATTGAACAAAACTGAGTGACTTCTTACGTAAGCATCAATAATCAATATCGTGTGCTACTATGCAATCACGCGTATTACTGTACTTTTAACAACGGGTGTTTCAACAGTTAACGGTAAAACTTCCGCCGTTATTTTCATAAAGTATTTTTGTCATTTTCTCAATCCGACAATAATTCTTTTGTGGGGTCCACCAATGATTGTGCCGTTGTACGAATATTCCCTGTTAAAATGAATATTCCCCGACCAATCAAATATTATATAACAACTTGCGTACTTTACAAAATTTATAAATATTACCCACAACTATAACATTATATCAAATTTACTCCATAATATTCAAAAATGATATTTATAGAAAATTCATCTTCATTTATAAATGTTGGGGTGTTACAACCTCCCCTTCTTATGAAATTTTGCCCTCGAAATTAGGGTTCGTATATGGTATGTCAAAGAGGTAAGGATACCTTGATTTCATTTCAGATTCTAACTCCCAAGTCTTTTTCCTCAACATCACGGTTTCTCCATAAAACTTTGACTTGAGGTATAACCTTGGAGCGTAGAATATGTTCCTTCTTATCCAAAATTTGAACAAGAACCTCTTTATACGTCAAATCTTCCGCTATTTCGTCCGGTTCTAACTCAATAATGTGGTTCGGGTCTTTCACATATTTACGTTACATGGATATGTGAAAAACTTTATGAACACAAGAAATACTTTGCGGTAAAGCGAGTCTATAGGCCACAGTTCCTACTCGATTGAGGATAAAAAATGGGCCAATGAATCGAGGATTGAGCTTTCCTCTCTTTCCAAATCTCGTAACTCCTTTCCATGGAGCAACACGTAACGACACATGATCTCCTATATCGAATCCACGTCCTTTCGATGAAGATCAACATAACTCTTTTGTCGATCTTGTGAGGTTTTTATACGTTGTCAGATCGTTTGAATCTTTTCTGTAGTCATACGTACCAACTCCGGTCCCAACAACGTTGCTTCTCCCACCTCATCCCAGCATACTGGAGAACGACACTTTCTTCCATACAACGCTTTGAATGGAGCCATGCCAATACTTGCTTGATAACTGTTGTTATAGGAAAACTCCACCAATGGTAAGAACTTGTCCCAACTTCCCTTGAAATCAAGGACACAGAGTCGTAATAGATCTTCAAGAGTTTGAATAGTCCTCTCCGACTATCCATCCGTTTGAGGATGATATGCCGAGCTAAATCATAAATTTGTGCCCATAGCTTTGTGCAAACTAACCCAAAATCGTGAAGTGAATCTTGGATCTCGACCAGAAACTATGGATACTGGCATACCATGCAGTCTTACAATCTCGTTTATGTACATACGAGCAAGACGTTCAAGTGTATAAGTTTCTCATATCGGTAAGAAATGAGCAGACTTGGTTAATCTATCAACAATGACCCAAATTGCATCTATACCTTGAGAAACCTTAGGAAGACCAGTAACAAAATCCATGGTAATGTTCTCCCACTTCCATTCTGGAATTTCAAGTGGTTACAATGGACCTTTTGGTACTTGATGCTCCGCTTTAACTCGTTGACAAGTTAGACACCTTGAGATAAACAGCACTATCTCTCACTTCATATTACTCCACCAAAATGTGTGACGAATATCATGATACATTTTGGTACTCCCGGGATGGATTGCAAACGGTGTGATGTGCCCCTCCATCACGATTTTATACTTTAAATCAGGGTCGTTAGGAGCACAAAGTCTGGAGTTGACTTGAAGTATTCCTTCTTCATCGATTCTTGCTTCCGGCATAGCACCTTCTTGCACTTTCTTCCTCATACGCATCAGCTCCAGGTCTGTAGCTTGAGAACCTTTAACTTTATCAATCAAAGTCAGTTCTACTCGTATATTCGTCATCATCACATGGGTCCCTGGAGTCTTTAACTCTATCTCCATCCTTTGCAAGTCACACAAAATGGGCCTTTGCGTTGACAATATCGCATTCGCACTTGCATATGATCTTCTACTCAATGCGTCAGCTACCACGTTCGCTTTTCCAGGATGGTATTGGATGGTATGATCATAATCTTTCAACAGTTCAAGCCAACGTCGTTGTCACATGTTGAGTTCCTTTTGAGTGAAGAAATATTTGAGGCTTTTATGATCTGTAAAGATCTCAACTTTCTCCACATACAAGTAATGCCTCCAAATCGTAAGCTGCGAAGACAACAACTGCCAACTCTAGATCATGAGTAGGATAATTCCTCTCATATTCTTTGAGTTGTCTTGAGGTATAGGCTATGACTTTTCCATGTTGCATGAGAACACATCCCAACCCTTTGCCCGAAGCATCACTGTAGATGACAAATCCCTCCGAGCCAGATGGTATTGTCAGAACAGGTGCTGAAATGAGTCTCCTCTTGAGTTCTTGAAAACTCTTCTCACATTCTTCGCTCCAACCGAACTTTGTATCTTTCCGAGTCAGCTGAGTTAATGGAGTAGCGATTCGAGAAAATCCTTCCACGAATCTCCCATAATAACCAGCTAAACCGAGAAAGCTACGTACTTCAGTCACTGATTTAGGTTGCTTCCAGCTTTGAATAGCATCAATCATTGCTGGGTCAACAGATATTCCATGACTTGATACCACGTGCCCAAGGAATGCTACTTCCTCAAGCCAGAACTCGCATTTCTTCAACTTGGCATAAGGCTTATATTCACGAAGCTTTTGGAGTGTCAGCCTCAAGTGTTGCTCATGATCTTCACGGCTTTTGGAATAAATAAGGATGTCATCAATAAAGACGACCACAAAGTGATCCAAATATTCCTTGAATAGTCGGTTCATCATATCCATGAAGGCAGCAGGAGCATTAGTCAATCTAAAGGACATGACTAGGAATTCATAATGCCCGTACCGAGTTCTGAAAGCCGTCTTTGGATTGTCATCGATTCTAATCTTCAATTGGTGAAATCCGGAACGAAGATCAATCTTTGAAAAGAATTTGGCTCCTTGCAACTGGTCAAACAGGTCATCAATACTTGGCAATGGGTACCTATTTTTGATGGTGACATGATTCAACTCCCGATAATTAATACAAAGTTGCATACTCCCATCTTTCTTCTTCACAAATAGAACAGGAGCACCCCAAGGAGAAGTACTAGGACGAATAAAGCTAATGTCTAACAATTCCTGCAGTTGAGTCTTTAACTCCTGAAGTTCAATAGGAGTCATTCGATATTGGGCTTTGAAAATGAGTTTTGTACCGGGTTCAAGGTCGATACAAAATTCAATTTCACGCTCTGGGGGTAGGCCAGGAAGTTTTTCAGGGAATACGTCAGGGAATTTATTAACAATAGAAATATCATTCAAAACTGACGTATTTTTGTTTAGATCCGTGACATGAGCTAAGAAAGCTTGACATCCATTTTTCAATAAACGAATAGCTTTATGACTTTAAATGACCGTGATTAATTTTAATGGTTTGGTCGCTTGAATTCGCATAATAGGTTGATTAGGAATATGAAAACTAACAACCTTACGAAAACAATCAATTTTAGCATGATGAGTAGTTAACCAATCAATCCCTAGAATCACTTCAAATGCAAGTATTTTCAATGAAATAAGATCGATAGGTAATGTGAGGGTACCGATTTGAACCAAACAAGACTTATAAACAGTGGATGTAATGAAAGTTTCTCCAAATGGAGTTTCCACAGATAAAGTCAAAGTCTAATTTCTCCGGAGTCAAATTTAATCGTTGAGCGCAAGTAGGAGAAATAAAAGAATGGGTAGAACCGATATCAAATAAAGTATAGACTTCGCTAGAGTTTATGATAAGCTTACCCATGATGACCTCATTCGGGTTCCTTGCTTTCTAGGAGGTTACAACAAACGCTCTCCCTTGCACTACCGGCTTTGACTTTTCTGGCACGGCCTTTGGTGCCTCCATCCTAGCTAAACTTGTCTTCGGTGAACGACAAAATCGGGCTAAGTGACATTCTCTTCCACAATTATAACATGCTTTGGACGGCATCGTGCAGTTTGGACTGATGTGTCCCTCCCCTCCGCATTTGAAGCATATGATAGGTGGTCGTTCTCCTTCCTTAACAATGGGTGCTGGTGCTGACGTCTTTCCATCATTGTTGAATCTCCTCTTCTTGAAATGTTCATTCTTATTATTTTGGCCCTGATTACCACCGAAGTGGTTACCACTTCTGGCCTGTTGATTCCTACCATACTTGTTGTCATCGCTTCGATGACTGCTCTCATTGGTATTATCATTTTGTCGGCTGCTCTCTTTTGGTTGCGTTGGCTCGTTATCGCGCTCCACTAACTGAGCCCTATTTACAACATCTAAATACAAACACAGTTTATGAGAAATAAGATGTTGACGTATCTCCGGCTTCAATCCTCTTAAAAATATTCATGTCATTCTCTCTTCATTATCCACCAAGTGGGACGCAAACAAAGATAACTCCGCAAATTTAACCTCGTATTGCGACACGATGATATTGATTTGTTCCAACTTGATAAACTCCTCCTTCATGTGACGAATACTTTCGGGAAAGTATTTGTCATTGAACAACTCTTGGAACTTCTCCCAAGACATCTTCAGTACGGCAGGTTGAGTACGTTTTACCGATTCCCACCAGTAATCTGCCTCTCCGCGCAACATAAAGGCGACAAAGGGAAACTTTTGCTCCTCGGAGCATCCCAAGACATCAAATATCTTGGTGATCTGCTTTATCCATGCTTCCGCCATAAGTGGTTTTGGCTATCCCTTAAACTCCGGTGGTCCCAGCTACTTGAACTGTTTAACGGTGACCGTCCGAGAGTTTCTAGTGTTTCCACCTATATTTTGGATAGGAGCCGCTCTCGCCTGCTGTTGCATGAATTGCATAAAGCCTCTAAACAATCCATCATTCATCATTTGGTCAGTGTTGTTGTTTGCATGAGGATTGTCGCCTTCCTGATGCACATTATCCTGATTATTGATATGTGGTGAATCAACAGTCGCCTGTGCTCCAGTGCTATTCTCAACATTCTCGGATGTCATTTTCAGATACTGCCACGAAACAAAAGGTTAATTGACATGTAACATATTATCCCTATATTCTGACCGACCAAGTAAATACCAAAAAATTAGGTAGGTCATACTAGCGAAGGAATTCCCCGTCTCTCCCCTCCTACTTCTATTATCACATCTTAGCCAGGGATCATATTCCTAAGCTCTGATACCAACTGTGACACCCCCAAAATTAGGTATACATCACCAAACTTGAGTTGCCAGATACATGGTACAGAATTCAAATACAACTTAATAATACAACTGTCGTGTATAATACGACAAAACATAAACTATGACTTTGAATACAAATATTGTCTACTAGAGAGTATACAAACTCAAAAGGAGTCCTCATTACAATTATTATCACACTATTTCACAGAATAGTGATGTAATAACCCATATTTTTTTAAATATTAATTAATTTTGTTGTATACAATTGTATTTAAATTGGAAAAGGTAAATGATTTTTGTTTCTCTCTTTTCTTCCTTGTTTTGTTTGGAAAATTAAATTCTTTTAGTAGATAATTAAATATCTGATTAAATTAAAATTGAGGAAGACTATTCCGTTTGTTAATGTTCTGTGGAGGAACCATTCGGAGCGAGAAGCCACTTGGGAGATGGAAGAGTATATTCGAGCGGAATATTCGCATCTTTTTGATAATTAGGTACGTTCTATTCTTTTAATTTCGAGGACGGAATTCTTTTTAAGGGGTAGGTGATGTAATACCCAGTAAAAATAATAATAATAATAAATAATATTTAAATCCATATTTTACTTGGTCTTTTCTTATGTTTGGGTCAAATTATATTTAATTTGTGTGAACTATAATAAGTATGCGGTTACATTAATTTGGGCATTTATAGTAATTGGGTCAAATTAATTTTAAGTATTTAAGTTTGGGCTTGTTAAACTATTTGAGCCCAATTCAAATTGTTGGGTTGAAAACCAAATTATATAAGTGTATCTTTAATATAGTAAGTTAGGGTTTCTCAAATATTGATACTGCAGTAAATAAAGAAACGAAGAACGAGTAGAAGAACGAGAGAATTTGGCTGGAATTAAAAAGGGTTTGAGAACAAGATTAAGATTTTATTCACCATATTCTTCTTCTCAAAAAGGTAATTATTATATTTATTTTTGAATACGATATATATATATATATATATATATATATTTACTATTCTGATTTCAAGTATACTATTAGTTTATTGTGCCGCCGAATTAATCACCCAACTTGTTATGATCTTGAATTGAAATTTAGAATATGAGTTTTATATTAGATAATGAACTAATTATTTGTATGAATTTGGCATCTAAAATAAATGAGTATACTGTACGTATATATTGTTCGGTGCAGTAGAGCTAAGCATTTTCAGAGTGTGTGATATATATGAATTATTTGTTATTGCAATACTTTTGTTAGAAGTAACCTTCCTGACATGGGTAAGCCTTATGTTATTAGCTATATAATATATCATACTATTTTAATATAACTTATTGTTATATAACATAAGTTTCTAGTGAATATAAGATTTACAGAACTCTTACTTGAATAAATGATAAATAATATTATTATAATTTAAATATATCTTTTGAGTACAAATTGAAAATAGTACATTAAAATTATTAAATTTATGAAAATATAATTTGTATGGGTTCGTAATTTAATTATGTGCTTTATATTTTATTTTGATAATTAGATCGGATTGTGGGAGTTTAACGAGTGATATTTGGATTCGGCGAATTATTTTGGTACAACATTAAGGTACGGATTCCGTACTCTTTCAGCGATACTTTTGTTAAATTTGATTTGTTCGTTTGTTTATTTATTTCGAATTATGTTATGATTTCACATAATTGTTTCATGTGAAATAAATATATTAGTTTTATCTTGGAGTTGATAGACATGACTCGTATTTGTACTCTTTGAATTAGGATATCATGTTTAGTATTTATTTTTGATAATTGTAGAGCGGTACATGTTGCTACCTTCTTTTTGAAACCTTGTGATTATAATTTGATTTGGTTCAACATGTACATATAGAACCCTTTGGTTGGTATTTTGTCGCATGTGTTGTGACATGATATTTTTGTTAGAATATACCGTAGGGTATACCTGAGCTATAACCACCTGTGGGGGTACCACAGGCATGTCGTCTTGGCACGAGAGACATGACACTTTCCGTGGCGGTGTGATTAGTCCACGGCGTCTCCGTTTTGGGCTCCGGAGTAAGTGGGCCATTTGGTGTTTTGTTGTGGGAGGCGTATGGGTTAACCCTAGTTTTCTGTTCTGCGGATTGGTGATGTTGTGCCAAACACACCTATCCGATTTGCATACATTTGGATTCGCGGTCCAATGTGTGATTTGCCTGTGTGGCATCATTCGACTTGCCTGTGTGGCATGGTTTTGACTTGCCTGTGTGGCATCATTTGACTTGCCTGTGTGGCATTATTTTGACTTGCATGTGTGGCATTGTTTTGACTTGTCTGTGTGACAAGATATATTTCTGAGCTCAATCGGTATGAAATAACCCCAGCCATTTGTTTCAGCCTATTATTTTATTTGATTAGTTTTGTTGGTTTCTGTTCAGTTCAAGTCATTAAGTTAGTCACTTCAGTTCGTTATTTCTTTATTCTTTTATTTGTTCCGTCAATTACATTGATTCAGATATATTCATTACGTTGATTCAGATATATTCTATTCAGATCTTTGGATATTATATTTTCGTTCGTATTTGCACTTGAGACTTTGTTCAATATTTTGTCTCAGTTATTTTCGTATATCAGTTGTATATCTTTTGTGTATCTGTATCCGTACTGGGCAATTGGCTCATGCTGTGTTTTTCTTCCGGCAGATTTGCAGGGGTGATTCAGGGCTAGTGTGATGAGAGTGTTGCCTTTGACCATCAATCTAGGTTGTTTCGATTTTTAAGTTTTGATTATTTTGACTCTAATTGTAGAATTATAATTAGTACTTTATTGGTGGATATCATTATTACATGTTGAAGTTATTAGTGCTCAGTTTACTATTTTGAGGTTTGTTGTGCTTTGTGCATGACCTCCCTTTCCTCTTCAGGAAGGGGGTGTTACAGAGATGGTATCAGAGCTTAGGTTCTTCCTTGTAGAAAACCTATTCAGGTTTGACCTGTGAGTTATGGGTAAATCACTGGGTAGACGTAGGAATTTGATTCGATTTTGTTCTCTGTTTGGTTGGTCTTGATTTTGACCAAGTGTTTTTAGCTCTTTGAGTTGTAGTTGATTTGAGAAAGCCGAGATAATTTGTTAAGATTATTATTGTTATGCGTTGGAGCAATAGTATTAGTTAAAGATTGTGATTGGATATCATTAAGGAGAATAAATATGTGATTGTGGTTGAATATTTTGTACTGTTAAGAAATGATTATATGATTATGATGTGAGTATTTGTATATGTGAGTTTTTAATTTTGGAAAATTATTTGTTAGAGTTGTTTTTGGTGACAATTTATTATGATTTTGGAATTGAAGATTTGATTTGGGTTAGATTTTGATTTTTGTTAAGTTGTGAATTAATTGAGGTATGTGAATCGGTGGGATAATATGATAAAGTGAAACTTATTAAGTACAGAGGATCTCTTGTAATTTTGAGTTGTAGAGATTCGAGGTAATTAGATTAATCTTTTGGAGTAAATGAATTTTGTGATTATTTCCTAGTAGAACATTGGAGTTATCTTATATGAAATTTTGAGTGATAGTATGTGGAGATCTTGAAATTCGTTGGGTTAAGAATTACATTAAGAGAATGATTGATTCATTGAATGATTATATATATAATAAGTGATGAATCTTTAAGAGATTTTGAAAGCTATAGTGTGCTTATTCAGATAGTAGGATATATGATTTGGAGTTTGGTATGGTGATGAAGAGATCTTAATAGTAATATATTTTTGGTGTAATATTATTTGAGAATTAATTTGATTTGAGGTTATGATATTTTGAAACTCTTAAGGACTTAGGAGAATTGGTGATAAAGAGATATTAGTAGTATATTCTTTGGTGTAATATTATTTGATGAATAGTTTAAATTGAGGATGAGATATTTTGAAGCTCTTGAGGACTTGGAGAAAGTTGGTAATATAGTTTGCATAATTGTTTTGTTTATCCGATGTCTTTAGAGTTTTGCTTGAATTTATGTAAAGTAAATAAAAATAATTTGTTAGATCTTTGTCATGTGTGGAATATAAACGTTTTACGAATTAAAAATAATTTTAAATATTTTGGGTATTCGAATCGTATTTAGATGAAGAGAAATTTTTTTTTTGTGATTTCGAACTATGTTCCGAAGAGTACGTACGTTTGCAAGAATGAAACTCAAAGATATTAGCAACGGCCCGCACCAACGGTGGATCATGTAACCTAATTTGATGCAACGCGAACAACCTTACCCAGGCTTGACACAGTAGCTGACAAATCTTTTACAAGTACATTGATAATTGTGTGGACTGATAACTTATCCGCATTGATCATTACAAATGGCGGCGGCGCGGCGCTACGTCGTAACTAAATTATTATTTTTTTGTAGCTTATTTGAATTCCGAGGACGGAATTATTTTTAAGGGGTGAAAAATGTAATAACCCATATTTTTTTTAAATATTAATTAATTTTGTTGTATACAATTGTATTTAAATTGGAAAAGGTAAATGATTTTTGTTTCTCTCTTTTCTTCCTTGTTTTGTTTGGAAAATTAAATTCTTTTAGTAGATAATTAAATAACTGATTAAATTAAAATTGAGGAAGACTATTCCGTTTGTTAATGTTCTGTGGAGGAACCATTCGGAGCGAGAAGCCACTTGGGAGATGGAAGAGTATATTCGAGCGGAATATTCGCATCTTTTTGATAATTAGGTACGTTCTATTCTTTTAATTTCGGGGACGGAATTCTTTTTAAGGGGTAGGTGATGTAATACCCAGTAAAAATAATAATAATAATAAATAATATTTAAATCCATATTTTACTTGGTCTTTTCTTATGTTTGGGTCAAATTATATTTAATTTGTGTGAACTATAATAAGTATGCGGTTACATTAATTTGGGCATTTATAGTAATTGGGTCAAATTAATTTTAAGTATTTAAGTTTGGGCTTGTTAAACTATTTGAGCCCAATTCAAATTGTTGGGTTGAAAACCAAATTATATAAGCGTATCTTTAATATAGTAAGTTAGGGTTTCTCAAATATTGATACTGCAGTAAATAAAGAAAAGAAGAACGAGTAGAAGAACGAGAGAATTTGGCTGGAATTAAAAAGGGTTTGAGAACAAGATTAAGATTTTATTCACCATATTCTTCTTCTCAAAAAGGTAATTATTATATTTATTTTTGAATACGATATATATATATATATATATTTACTATTCTGATTTCAAGTATACTATTAGTTTATTGTGCCGCCGAATTAATCACCCAACTTGTTATGATCTTGAATTGAAATTTAGAATATGAGTTTTATATTAGATAATGAACTAATTATTTGTATGAATTTGGCATCTAAAATAAATGAGTATACTGTACGTATATATTGTTCGGTGCAGTAGAGCTAAGCATTTTCAGAGTGTGTGATATATATGAATTATTTGTTATTGCAATACTTTTGTTAGAAGTAACCTTCCTGACATGGGTAAGCCTTATGTTATTAGCTATATAATATATCATACTATTTTAATATAACTTATTGTTATATAACATAAGTTTCTAGTGAATATAAGATTTACAGAACTCTTACTTGAATAAATGATAAATAATATTATTATAATTTAAATATATCTTTTGAGTACAAATTGAAAATAGTACATTAAAATTATTAAATTTATGAAAATATAATTTGTATGGGTTCGTAATTTAATTATGTGCTTTATATTTTATTTTGATAATTAGATCGGATTGGGGGAGTTTAACGAGTGATATTTGGATTCGGCGAATTATTTTGGTACAACATTAAGGTACGGATTCCGTACTCTTTCAGCGATACTTTTGTTAAATTTGATTTGTTCGTTTGTTTATTTATTTCGAATTATGTTATGATTTCACATAATTGTTTCATGTGAAATAAATATATTAGTTTTATCTTGGAGTTGATAGACATGACTCGTATTTGTACTCTTTGAATTAGGATATCATGTTTAGTATTTATTTTTGATAATTGTAGAGCGGTACATGTTGCTACCTTCTTTTTGAAACCTTGTGATTATAATTTGATTTGGTTCAACATGTACATATAGAACCCTTTGGTTGGTATTTTGTCGCATGTGTTGTGACATGATATTTTTGTTAGAATATACCGTAGGGTATACCTGAGCTATAACCACCTGTGGGGGTACCACAGGCATGTCGTCTTGGCACGAGAGACATGACACTTTCCGTGGCGGTGTGATTAGTCCACGGCGTCTCCGTTTTGGGCTCCGGAGTATGTGGGCCATTTGGTGTTTTGTTGTGGGAGGCGTATGGGTTAACCCTAGTTTTCTGTTCTGCGGATTGGTGATGTTGTGCCAAACACACCTATCCGATTTGCATACATTTGGATTCGCGGTCCAATGTGTGATTTGCCTGTGTGGCATCATTCGACTTGCCTGTGTGGCATGGTTTTGACTTGCCTGTGTGGCATCATTTGACTTGCCTGTGTGGCATTATTTTGACTTGCATGTGTGGCATTGTTTTGACTTGTCTGTGTGACAAGATATATTTCTGAGCTCAATCGGTATGAAATAACCCCAGCCATTTGTTTCAGCCTATTATTTTATTTGATTAGTTTTGTTGGTTTCTGTTCAGTTCAAGTCATTAAGTTAGTCACTTCAGTTCGTTATTTCTTTATTCTTTTATTTGTTCCGTCAATTACATTGATTCAGATATATTCATTACGTTGATTCAGATATATTCTATTCAGATCTTTGGATATTATATTTTCGTTCGTATTTGCACTTGAGACTTTGTTCAATATTTTGTCTCAGTTATTTTCGTATATCAGTTGTATATCTTTTGTGTATCTGTATCCGTACTGGGCAATTGGCTCATGCTGTGTTTTTCTTCCGGCAGGTTTGCAGGGGTGATTCAGGGCTAGTGTGATGAGAGTGTTGCCTTTGACCATCAATCTAGGTTGTTTCGATTTTTAAGTTTTGATTATTTTGACTCTAATTGTAGAATTATAATTAGTACTTTATTGGTGGATATCATTATTACATGTTGAAGTTATTAGTGCTCAGTTTACTATTTTGAGGTTTGTTGTGCTTTGTGCGTGACCTCCCTTTCCTCTTCGGGAAGGGGTGTTACAGAGATGGTATCAGAGCTTAGGTTCTTTCTTGTAGAAAACCTATTCAGGTTTGACCTGTGAGTTATGGGTAAATCACTGGGTAGACGTAGGAATTTGATTCGATTTTGTTCTCTGTTTGGTTGGTCTTGATTTTGACCAAGTGTTTTTAGCTCTTTGAGTTGTAGTTGATTTGAGAAAGCCGAGATAATTTGTTAAGATTATTATTGTTATGCGTTGGAGCAATAGTATTAGTTAAAGATTGTGATTGGATATCATTAAGGAGAATAAATATGTGATTGTGGTTGAATATTTTGTACTGTTAAGAAATGATTATATGATTATGATGTTAGTATTTGTATATGTGAGTTTTTAATTTTGGAAAATTATTTGTTAGAGTTGTTTTTGGTGACAATTTATTATGATTTTGGAATTGAAGATTTGATTTGGGTTAGATTTTGATTTTTGTTAAGTTGTGAATTAATTGAGGTATGTGAATCGGTGGGATAATATGATAAAGTGAAACTTATTAAGTACAGAGGATCTCTTGTAATTTTGAGTTGTAGAGATTCGAGGTAATTAGATTAATCTTTTGGAGTAAATGAATTTTGTGATTATTTCCTAGTAGAACATTGGAGTTATCTTATATGAAATTTTGAGTGATAGTATGTGGAGATCTTGAAATTCGTTGGGTTAAGAATTGCATTAAGAGAATGATTGATTCATTGAATGATTATATATATAATAAGTGATGAATCTTTAAGAGATTTTGAAAGCTATAGTGTGCTTATTCAGATAGTAGGATATATGATTTGGAGTTTGGTATGGTGATGAAGAGATCTTAATAGTAATATATTTTTGGTGTTATATTATTTGAGAATTAATTTGATTTGAGGTTATGATATTTTGAAACTCTTAAGGACTTAGGAGAATTGGTGATAAAGAGATATTAGTAGTATATTCTTTGGTGTAATATTATTTGATGAATAGTTTAAATTGAGGATGAGATATTTTGAAGCTCTTGAGGACTTGGAGAAAGTTGGTAATATAGTTTGCATAATTGTTTTGTTTATCCGATGTCTTTAGAGTTTTGCTTGAATTTATGTAAAGTAAATAAAAATAATTTGTTAGATCTTTGTCATGTGTGGAATATAAACGTTTTACGAATTAAAAATAATTTTAAATATTTTGGGTATTCGAATCGTATTTAGATGAAGAGAA
This sequence comes from Panax japonicus, assembly GCA_020205505.1. Lineage (NCBI taxonomy): Eukaryota > Viridiplantae > Streptophyta > Magnoliopsida > Apiales > Araliaceae > Panax > Panax japonicus. Next base: position 62,146,654 of record CM035091.1, read on the forward strand.
ATTTTTTTTTTTTGTGATTTCGAACTATGTTCCGAAGAGTACGTACGTTTGCAAGAATGAAACTCAAAGATATTAGCAACGGCCCGCACCAACGGTGGATCATGTAACCTAATTTGATGCAACGCGAACAACCTTACCCAGGCTTGACACAGTAGCTGACAAATCTTTTACAAGTACATTGATAATTGTGTGGACTGATAACTTATCCGCATTGATCATTACAAATGGCGGCGGCGCGGCGCTACGTCGTAACTAAATTATTATTTTTTTGTAGCTTATTTGAATTCCGAGGACGGAATTATTTTTAAGGGGTGAAAAATGTAATAACCCATATTTTTTTTAAATATTAATTAATTTTGTTGTATACAATTGTATTTAAATTGGAAAAGGTAAATAATTTTTGTTTCTCTCTTTTCTTCCTTGTTTTGTTTGGAAAATTAAATTCTTTTAGTAGATAATTAAATAACTGATTAAATTAAAATTGAGGAAGACTATTCCGTTTGTTAATGTTCTGTGGAGGAACCATTCGGAGCGAGAAGCCACTTGGGAGATGGAAGAGTATATTCGAGCGGAATATTCGCATCTTTTTGATAATTAGGTACGTTCTATTCTTTTAATTTCGGGGACGGAATTCTTTTTAAGGGGTAGGTGATGTAATACCCAGTAAAAATAATAATAATAATAAATAATATTTAAATCCATATTTTACTTGGTCTTTTCTTATGTTTGGGTCAAATTATATTTAATTTGTGTGAACTATAATAAGTATGCGGTTACATTAATTTGGGCATTTATAGTAATTGGGTCAAATTAATTTTAAGTATTTAAGTTTGGGCTTGTTAAACTATTTGAGCCCAATTCAAATTGTTGGGTTGAAAACCAAATTATATAAGCGTATCTTTAATATAGTAAGTTAGGGTTTCTCAAATATTGATACTGCAGTAAATAAAGAAAAGAAGAACGAGTAGAAGAACGAGAGAATTTGGCTGGAATTAAAAAGGGTTTGAGAACAAGATTAAGATTTTATTCACCATATTCTTCTTCTCAAAAAGGTAATTATTATATTTATTTTTGAATACGATATATATATATATATATATTTACTATTCTGATTTCAAGTATACTATTAGTTTATTGTGCCGCCGAATTAATCACCCAACTTGTTATGATCTTGAATTGAAATTTAGAATATGAGTTTTATATTAGATAATGAACTAATTATTTGTATGAATTTGGCATCTAAAATAAATGAGTATACTGTACGTATATATTGTTCGGTGCAGTAGAGCTAAGCATTTTCAGAGTGTGTGATATATATGAATTATTTGTTATTGCAATACTTTTGTTAGAAGTAACCTTCCTGACATGGGTAAGCCTTATGTTATTAGCTATATAATATATCATACTATTTTAATATAACTTATTGTTATATAACATAAGTTTCTAGTGAATATAAGATTTACAGAACTCTTACTTGAATAAATGATAAATAATATTATTATAATTTAAATATATCTTTTGAGTACAAATTGAAAATAGTACATTAAAATTATTAAATTTATGAAAATATAATTTGTATGGGTTCGTAATTTAATTATGTGCTTTATATTTTATTTTGATAATTAGATCGGATTGGGGGAGTTTAACGAGTGATATTTGGATTCGGCGAATTATTTTGGTACAACATTAAGGTACGGATTCCGTACTCTTTCAGCGATACTTTTGTTAAATTTGATTTGTTCGTTTGTTTATTTATTTCGAATTATGTTATGATTTCACATAATTGTTTCATGTGAAATAAATATATTAGTTTTATCTTGGAGTTGATAGACATGACTCGTATTTGTACTCTTTGAATTAGGATATCATGTTTAGTATTTATTTTTGATAATTGTAGAGCGGTACATGTTGCTACCTTCTTTTTGAAACCTTGTGATTATAATTTGATTTGGTTCAACATGTACATATAGAACCCTTTGGTTGGTATTTTGTCGCATGTGTTGTGACATGATATTTTTGTTAGAATATACCGTAGGGTATACCTGAGCTATAACCACCTGTGGGGGTACCACAGGCATGTCGTCTTGGCACGAGAGACATGACACTTTCCGTGGCGGTGTGATTAGTCCACGGCGTCTCCGTTTTGGGCTCCGGAGTAAGTGGGCCATTTGGTGTTTTGTTGTGGGAGGCGTATTGGTTAACCCTAGTTTTCTGTTCTGCGGATTGGTGATGTTGTGCCAAACACACCTATCCGATTTGCATACATTTGGATTCGCGGTCCAATGTGTGATTTGCCTGTGTGGCATCATTCGACTTGCCTGTGTGGCATGGTTTTGACTTGCCTGTGTGGCATCATTTGACTTGCCTGTGTGGCATTATTTTGACTTGCATGTGTGGCATTGTTTTGACTTGTCTGTGTGACAAGATATATTTCTGAGCTCAATCGGTATGAAATAACCCCAGCCATTTGTTTCAGCCTATTATTTTATTTGATTAGTTTTGTTGGTTTCTGTTCAGTTCAAGTCATTAAGTTAGTCACTTCAGTTCGTTATTTCTTTATTCTTTTATTTGTTCCGTCAATTACATTGATTCAGATATATTCATTACGTTGATTCAGATATATTCTATTCAGATCTTTGGATATTATATTTTCGTTCGTATTTGCACTTGAGACTTTGTTCAATATTTTGTCTCAGTTATTTTCGTATATCAGTTGTATATCTTTTGTGTATCTGTATCCGTACTGGGTAATTGGCTCATGCTGTGTTTTTCTTTCGGCAGGTTTGCAGGGGTGATTCAGGGCTAGTGTGATGAGAGTGTTGCCTTTGACCATCAATCTAGGTTGTTTCGATTTTTATGTTTTGATTATTTTGACTCTAATTGTAGAATTATAATTAGTACTTTATTGGTGGATATCATTATTACATGTTGAAGTTATTAGTGCTCAGTTTACTATTTTGAGGTTTGTTGTGCTTTGTGCGTGACCTCCCTTTCCTCTTCGGGAAGGGGGTGTTACAAGTGAGGACTACTAATGCACCATCTAGGACTATCACTCCGTTCCCCGACTCGTCCCAGCTATATTCTCATTTTCTTAAGAGAATAGTGAAAGAAAGGGTGAGCTCAACTAGCCCAGTAAAAATTTTTATGACTAAGATAATGCAGAATAAATTATCATTACCCTTAAACTGTGTTAAACTGATACAATATAGCAAACATTAAGTTTAACTGCAGTGGAACAAGCAATCCATTAAAAGAGTCAAGTAGAGAATAAAATCTACTATCTTTTATGATTTAAAATATTTTTCCTGACTTTTATCGCTGGGACTCAGCTTAATAAATAATCCACATCATCGAATCACCCCTGCACTACGGCAAAGGATATTCTTTAGTGTCACGACCACAATTATCTATGCACTACGGGCCAAGAATATTTGTGTATTCATTAGTGGTAATGATCATGCCAACAACTATCCATCAATGCACTACGGGCCAATAAGGACTTTTTCCACATCATTTGTAACATTACGGTCATGATTACACCGAATAATCCCTGGTCATAATCATACCTAGTCCATCTATGCACTACAGGCCACAGATGACTTTCAACATAATATAATCATGAGGATGATGACAATGATATAAGAATTCAATAAAACAAGTTCAAGAATTAATTTATCTAGGAACTAATAATGTCCAAATTGTCAACATGATACTGCTTTGTAGAGTAAAATTCAAGAATGCTCAGAAGAATATTTTCATGAAAAGATATTGGATGAAGCGCAAATATCAAGATATTCCACTAATTTCATGGAGTATAGAAGTCAAAACTTTAACCAACTGAGTATAATAACGAATGGAATAACCAAAGAAATCACCATGCATGCGGTAGTTCGCATAGATAGGTTATTCTAACAGAATAATAAGTAACGGAACCAGGTCATGCTAATTTCGCACCGACAGGATGTTCCAACAGAATAATAAAGACGAAACCAGGTCCGGCGTAAATGCACAGACATGATATTCCAACAGAATAAAGACGGAACCAGGTCCGACGTAAACGCACAGACATGATATTCCAACAGAATAATAATAAAGACAGAATATTATAAGAATGTCACCAAGTATAGGGTAGTCTGTGTATACTGGTTATTCCAGCAGAATAATAAAGAATGAAATAACAGAAGTTCTCTTCATGAATATAAAAGAAATAATACCCCTTACCGTAAAATAAACTGAATATAAGAGTAGGGAAGGAGCATGATACTTTTCTATAGCTTCTTTATAATTTCTCTCTCTAAAGCTTCAGTGAATTCGTAAGAAATTATGAAGGAATGAGCTTCTATTTATAGAAGAATGGATTGAATAGTAACTAATTCATGAACGGTCCAGATTGCTTTACTTTTAAACGGACGGTCCAGATTTAAAATAAAATCTTTTAAATAAAATAAATATTATATATTATAAATATATAAACTCACGGGTCATTACCCCCGTGATCACTCCTTAAACCCATTACTGACTTTCTTTGATTCTTCCACCAAAAGCAACATCATGTCAATATATATATATATATATATATATATATATATATATATATATATATATATATATATATATATATATAAACATAAAATTGAGATAACTTTCCACCGATAATTTTGAAAATAGGTAAGTGGGGGTCTAAATAATACGCCAATATTTACAACAAATACTATAGCAATAATTGAACAAAACTGAGTGACTTCTTACGTAAGCATCAATAATCAATACCGTGTGCTACTATGCAACCACGCGTATTACTGTACTTTTAACAACGGGTGTTTCAACAGTTAACGGTAAAACTTCCGCCGTTATCTTCATAAAGTATTTTTGTCGTTTTCTCAATCTGACAATAATTCCGTTGTGGAGTCCACCAGTGACTGTGCCGTTTTACGAATATTCCCTGTTAAAACGAATATTCCCCGACCAATCGAATATTATATAACAACTTGCGTACTTTGCAAAATTTATAAATATTACCCACAACTATAACATTATATCAAATTTACTCCATAATATTCAAAAATGATATTTATAGAAAATTCATCTTTATTTATAAAAGTTGGGGTCTGACAAATTTAGCCTTAATGGAAATACATGAGGACATTGAGGTGCCTCCAGTAATTTAAGAATGGGTCGAAGACAAACCTAAAACCAACCTTGATCAAACCACTTCCTTCAATCTTGGAACCTTAGAAAGCCCTAAGTTAATCCAGATTGGTTCAGACATTACCCCAAACCAGAGGAATGACATGGTTACGATACTAACCCAATTCCTGGATGTGGTTGCATGGTGTCAGAAAGACATGGTGGGTTTGTCCACTGACATTGTCCTTCATCGCCTTCCCATTAAAAAGAGATTCAAGACAGTCAAGCAGAAGCTCAGGCGATTGAAACCTGAGTGGAGTTAAAATGTGAAAGAAGAAATTGTGAAACAGTTTCAAGCTGGCATCATCATGGTGTCCACATATCCTGAGTGGATATCCAACATTGTTCTCGTACCTAAACCTGGAGGAAAGGTGCGAGTTTGCATGGAATATCGGAACTTGAAAAAAGCTTGCTTTAAGGATAGCTTTCTCATGCCATTTATCCACATTCTCATTGACAATAATGCTCAATACAACATGTACTCCTTTGCTAATTGCTTTGCGGGGTACCATCATGGTTGCTGAGGAAGATCGTGAGAAAACTGCTTTCATCACTCATTAGGGAACTTTTTGCTATAGACGGTTGTCATTCAGCCTCATCAATGCTGAAGCCACCTATCAGTGAGCTATGATTGCTCTCTTCTATGACTTAATGCACAAAGAGATAGAGATCTACGTGAATGACATCATTGTCGAGTCCCGGAAGGAGGAAGACCACTTAGACCATCTCAGGAAGCTCTTCAACAGGTTGTGTAAGTATAACTTGAAGTTAAATCCAGCCAAGTGCGCCTTTGGCGTTAAATTAGGCAAGTTGCTAGGATTTCTAGTTAGCCACAAAGGGATTGAGCTGGATCCCACCAAAATCCAGGCCATCACGGAAATGCCCATTCCTCAGATAAAGAAGGAAATACGAGGATTTTTGGGAAGAATCAACTTCATTAGCAGGTTCATTTTTCAACTCACAGCAACCTGTGAGCATATCTTCAAGTTATTAAGGAAGAACTCCTCCATGAAATGGAATGATGATTGCCAGAAGGTCTTCCTTACGATCAAAGAGTAGCTAGTCAAAGCTTCTGTTTTGGTACCACCCAGGGATGATGTTCCCCTATGCATGTACATGTCCATAAGTGACAATGCCATGGGCTGCATTCTGGGACAGAAAGATGATAGAGGCCAAGAACGAGCTATCTATTACCTCAATAAGAGATTCAGCAGCAGCGAACACAAGTACACTCTGATTGAGAAGACTTGTTGTGCTTTAGCATGGGCTTCCTTGAGGTTACAACATTACCTCTATGGTCACACAACCCATCTCATATCCCGCGTGGATCCTTTTAAGTACGTGTTCAATTAACCCATATTAAATTATCGGCTGTCCAGATGGCAGTTGATCCTACAACAATTCAACACAGTCTATGTGACTCAAAAGTCCATCAAAGGTCAAGGAATTGTGGATCAACTGGTCGCCACACCTTTAGGGGACTTCAAACCCTTGGAGACATACTTCCCTGATGAAGGGGTAATGATAGTTCAGCAACACCATCAATACGATACACACCAAACATGGAAGATGTATTTTGATGGTGCTATTAATATGGAAGATTCTGGAGCTGGAGAAATTCTAGTATCCGGTACAGGGGATCAATATCCCGTCGCCGTTAAATTGCAGTTTGTCAGTACCAACAACACAGCTGAGTATGAAGGCTATTTCATGGGGCTACAACTTACCCGTTCAATGGGTATCAGGTGGTTAACTGTCTTTGGAGATTCGGAGTTAGTGGTCAGACAATCCACTTGAATCTATCAAACCAAAGAACTACATTTGATGCCTTACCATCGGCAAGTTTTACAGATGGTTTTGGAGTTTGAAGAAATATGCTTTTTACACATTCCCCGTAATAGGAATGACTTTGCAGATGCGTTAGCAACTTTGACTTCCTTAATTCACATACCTGACAAGGGACGCTTGCCAATCGTCACAATTGCCCTGCACAAGGCACCAGTTTATGGAAACTACGTTGGAGAAGTATCGGATGAGCTACCTCCCATCCAGCATCCTTGGTATCAACATATCAAGGAGTACCTATGAGATGGATCTACACCCGATGTGGCGAGCCCGAATGAGAAAAGGTGGATCCATCAACTTGCTTTGAAATTCTACCTGAGCGGAGATGCCCTCTATAAGAGAGATGCAGATCAAGGTCTCCTCAGATGTTTAGACAAAGACCAAGCCCAGAGACTCATGGATGAGGTCCATGGTGGAGTCTATGGCCCACACATGAGTGGCCCCCTTCTTGTTAAGAAGATCCTCAGGATAGAACATTAATGGCTCTCTCTCAAAGCTGACTACAATGACCACGTCAGGAGATGTTATCAATTCCAAATTCATGGGAATGCTATCCACGCCCCTCCACGAGAACTCCATAATATGAGTTCGCCTTGACCCTTCTAAATGTGGGGAATGGACATAATCGGGGGCCCATTGAGCCTAAGGCCAGTAATGGACATCACTTTTTATTGACCATGATCGACTACTTCACCAAGAGGGTAGAAGTAGACTCCTTCCCCAGGGTTAACAAAGAAGTCATCATTACTTTCATCAGAAACAATGTCATTTGTCGATATAGACAACAAGAGGTATTTGTATCAGACAATGCGAAGAAACTCAACAACAAAATGATGGGGCAGTTATGCATTAAATTCCACATCAAACATCTTAACTCTGTCATCTACCGTCCTAAGATGAATGATGATGTTGAAGCGGCTAACAAAAACATCAAGAAGATCATGCAAAAGATGTCTGCCAACCACAAAGAATGGCCTGACTTATTTCCTCTCACTATGTTAGCCTACAGAACATCAATGCGCACTTCTATTGTGGCAACCCCCTACACATTAACCTATGGGATGGAAGCAGTTCTCCCCATAGAAGTTGAAATGGAATCCCTCAGAGTGTTGATAGACGCTAAGCTGGATGAAGACCGGGGTACAAGACAGGTATCACCAATTGTCTCTAATAGACGAAAGGCGAACCACGGCTATCTTCCATGGTCAGTTATACCAACAAAGGATCGCCAGATCCTACAACAAGAAAGTTCGGCAACCCAGCATTGGGAGAATCTAAAGGAGATGTTGGCAACCCAGCACCTAGCTCCTCCTCGATGTGGGAATCAATGTCCTCCATGGGCTCTACATTGTCTGAATCACTACTCGGCACTATGTATACTTCCAAAACCGATGAAGTCTCTGCCTCTATCCATGCAGAATATTCCGGCGAACATCCTGGATGGCTAACAAAAAAAGTAGCTATCTCACGCTGATCCCAACAAGCATACACACGGGATCGGTCCTCTGCTGAAAGATAGTGAGAAGCTAAACGCTGGCATAGCGCCCCCTCGAAAGGATGAAAATCTTGAAACTTTTCAAACTAAGACATCAAGACCAGCAGGTGATAGGTAGTCATGCCCCTCAAACAAGCTAGAGGGAGATAGTCCATGCCTGGAGCGTAAGTAATAAAGCTGTAAGGTGAGTTGAGCTCTGAGCATGACAGTATGCTAAACGGATCACTGATCTCCGTCAGAAATACCGACCAAGACATAGCGTCTATACACTCCGATGGCTGAAAGGAGTAGGACATAGCTATATCGTGGGTAAAGTAGTACCCGTGTCGGTGGAAGGTCCAAATTGGTCTCAAGTGTGATATAAACCACACGTATAGCATGACCGAACTGCCTATAAATACCCCTGCAGGGTAAGTGCTGCAAAATGTTGCCAATCTCAACGTCTCCGCAATGATCATCGGAATGATGGTACGACCCTCCCTTAGAGCTCTCACCGCCATGATAACGCCGATATCTAGCTCATCCATATATCGTGGCATGTACACATACGCCACTATGCACATAAAGAATGCATCCACTCTGGACAAATGCCACCGGCTCTTTGATATAGTGAAATCCCCAGAATGCCGAGTATAATTGTCCTCAAAGCCAAATCTATCAATCAGAAAATGCTGGGAGATCACGTGGTCGGATGCGATCTCATCCTATACAACTCTAAGCCTAAATCCAGTGAGGGTCATGAACCGTCGACTCATGTCCCCCAAAGTCATGTGCACGCAAGGTCTATCAAGTGGCTGCATCGTCAAACGTGTATACTCCTCCAGAGTCAGAGTCAACTCCTGGGTCCCAAACCAGAAAACATGCATCTTTGTAACCCAGTGATCCAGTATGCTGCAACAGCTGATCTACAGTCACCCTGTCTGATGATGACATACTATCATACCATGATCTAAGACATGATGACACCAATAATGGTGGGGTATGATCTATGCGGCTGACTGTCGAAGATGACATCTGTGTAAACTGTATCACAAGATCATCCAGGGGTCAATGCTGAATATCTCTGGACATACATACATATGCATATGATACATGCATTACAAATAATAGATGGCAATATGATATAGGGAATGAAAAATTGTGCATACATTCCTAAGTATATCATCATCTAATACATCATCTCTGTACAGCTAAAAATATTGGGAAATGGGGCACAAACGCCCTACTACTAACAGAGGCCTATCAAAAGAGATAACGAGAATACACATCAGAAGAAGATAATGGTGTCAATATCTACATCATCAATCCTGTCCACCTGATGTAACTCCTCCTGAGTCACTGGATCTCTATCAACAGGGATGTCAGACCTATACAGAGGAGGATCTGCGTCGGCAAAGCCAAATGGGTCATCTGAGGGGCCAGCACCTAAGCTGAAAGGATCAAATAAATATGCCTCTGTTGGATCTCTGCTCAAATACACGATAAAGAAATGTGCCCGGTCCAGTCGCTGGGTCAAACTGTCAATCTATGTTACATGAGTCGGATCTCAGACACAGGCTAGCCCATCCGTCATCATCACGAATCCTGGAATCAAATCCCCTATAAATTGAGTGGCGCGAGTCTGGGCTCCAATAGTACGAGTAAACCACCAATGCTGGAACGTCTCTTGAGTGCAGGGACCCTCTGACAGTGCAAATTCGTCAACACCCAACAATGGGATATCAATGACGGTTAATTGCGATACGGGTCAATATCGCCTGGCAGGAGGCAGGATCGGCATACAGATCTCTCTTGTGGTGCTCCTAATAGCGCGCTCTCCTAAATAGAGCTCCCATCCTCCATCAGTAAAGAGAGGAACTCTACGGGTGGAAATCACGTACTCGACACCAGTCGGGTACCCATCCTCAAATCCGATGGCCAAGTGCTCTGCAGAATAGGGAATCCATGTAATAATGTCAGCTGTCAATAACTCCAGTTGTAGTCGGCAAAGAGTGAAATCCTCAGCCATAGAGACCTCTGACAATATGGAATGATGCCATCGTCGTCCTTGTGGATAGGTATCTAAACCTAACACACTCGTAGGACGCAAGCATGGGAGCCTTTCATAGGCCCAAAACTGCCAACACAATGGCAAAACATCTGCGGTCAGCAAACACTCTTTACTTGTAAATGGGAAATGACAAGAGAAATACTCACCAGCAGAAATGGGTCGAATCCTAACCAAGCCTCGGTCAAGCCCTACGAGCGCATACGCATGCCCTTGACGAAATAGGCAAAGGTGTAGGAACCCCAGTCATACTCTCCAATACAGTCCACATGACGCGTGGCGCTGATCAAAACAAACGACACCGTAGAGGAGTTATCTGCTATAAAGCAGCCCCTAATGATTATCAGGAACAATCGCCAAAGAACGTGATCCCTGACTCTGACATCAGCTAGTATGGGCTCAACTCAACAGCCCACTCATAGCATCTACGCTCAAAGGACCCGTACGCACAGTCCTACCTTTGAGCGCCCCGTCTGGAACTCCTAAAAAGGATCTGACGGCAGTGGGGCTAATATCCTTCGTGCAAGGCACTGGTGCCCCTCCAAACTCCATACCTATGATAAACTGCTAATCCATCGGCGTCATCATCACCTCACAGCCCAACAGATGGAGAGACTGAGTCTGGTGAAACCATCGCTCAGACAATGCCCTGAGGTAACCCCAGGGACAACGGCGGGGATGGATGGAAAAGAATGCTCCAAAGCCCTAATCATGCACAATCGCTCTATAGTCAGGATGAAGAGCCTGGTACATGGAGTGAATGTTGAACCAGTTCCCTCGAGGCTGTGTAAAGTTGGGAACCTACATGAAATGCACATCAACATCAAAATTCTTTACTCCTCATCAATAGAAAAGATGGAAGATCAAGATCTAACATCATACCTAGTTGGAATGCAAATACATCGAGGGATGTCGACTCAAATCACCCAGAAGCTCTGGGTTTGCCACCTGAATACTCGAGAGGTCCCTACGGGGAACATACACAGCAGGAACGGGCTCCGCAACCAAAATATCATCCTCCTTGTTCTTGACGTCTGGTACATCAACCTGGAAGGGACGTATCACCGTCTCCACCAATCGACGAGGCTGTCTAACAAAACGGGGTCGAGGCACTTCAGAATCCCTCCTCCGTACACCAGAAGTGGTCCTGTGGGAACTACTCGGCTTATCCGAATTCATAATATCTGGACAACAAGTCTCCAAATCACCTTAGAAAGGGTGTGGTATTTTCTAACCTGGAGCTTTTCAAAATGCATTTTATGACTACATGCATGCATGCATTACTTTAACATATGTTTACAGTAGAGTTAAAAATGCATGATTAATCAAATGCCTACATTTTGGAAAATTTTGCAATAGTCCCCTTTGAAAATCGCACTATCCACATGCACATAGGCATGACTAAGTGGCCATTTAGTAGCACACCTGCCCACAGTCATAATACATAATATATATGAGGGCCCCGAATCCGAGGTCCCCAAAATAGGTATACATCACCTATTATGAGTTGCCAAATATATGGTACAGAATACAAATACAACTTAATTATACAACTGTCGTGTAAAGTACGACAAAACATAAGCTGTGAGTTTTTATACAAATATTATCGTCTAGACAATATACAAACTCAAATTCAATATTATTACATTTATTTTCCACTATTTCACTGAATAGTGAGGACTACTAATGCTATCATCTGGTCCGTCACTTTATTCCCCGACTAGTCCCTGCTACGTTCTCAATTCCTGAAGAGAACAATAAAAGTAAAAGAGTGAGCTCAACTAGCCCAGTAGGAAATATTATGACTAAGATAATGCATAATATATTATCGTTAGCTTTCAATAGTGTTAAACTGATACAATATAACAACCATCAAGTTTAACCGCAGCGGAACAAGCAATCCATTAAAAGAGTCAAGTAGAGAATAAAATCTACTATCTTTTATGATTTAGAAGGTTTTTCATCACTTTTATCGCTGGGACTTAACTTAATAAATAATCCACACCATCGAATCACCCCTGCACTACGGCCAAGGATATTCTTTAGTATCACGACCACAATTATCCATGCACTATGGGCCAAGAATATTTGTGTATTCAATAATGGTCATGATCATGCCAACAACTGTCCATCAATGCATTACGGGTCAATAAGGACTTTTTCCACATCATTTGTAACATTACGGTCATGATTACACCGAATAATCCCTGGTCATAATCATACCAAGTCCATCTATGCACTATAGGCCACAGATGACTTTCAACAAAATATAAACATGAGGATGATGACAATGATATAAGAATTCAATAAAATAAGTTTAAGAATTAATTTATCCAGGAACTAATAACGTCCAAATTGTTAACATGATACTTCTTTGTAGAGTAAATTTCAAGAATACTCAGAAGAATATTTCCATGAAAAGATACTGGATGAAGTGCAAATATCAAGGAAATTCCACTAATTTCATGGAGTTTAGAAGTCAAAACTTTAACCAACTGAGTATAATAACGAATGGAATAACAAAAGAAATCACCAGGCATGCGACAGACCGCACATGCAGGTTATTCCAACAGAATAATAAATAGCAGAATCAGGTCCGGCGTAAAACGCACAGACCGGATATTCCAACAAAATAATAAAGACGAAATCAAGTCCGGCGTAAAACGCACAGACAGAATATTCTAACAGAATAATAAAAACGGAATCAGGTCCGACGTAGAATGCACAGACAGGATATTCCAACAGAATAATAAAGACAGAATCAGGTCCGGCGTAAAACGCACAGACAGGATATTCCAACAGAATAATAAAGACGGAACCATGTCCGGCGCAGAACGCACAGACAGGTTGTTCCAACAGAATGATAAAGAATGGAACAACAGAAGAATTTCACCAAGTATATGATAGCCCGCGTATATAGGTTATTCCAACAGAATAATAAAGAATGGAATAACAGAAGTTCTCTTCATAGATAAGAAAGAAATAATACTCCCTACCTTGGAAAAACTAGATACTGGAATAGTGAGGTAGCAGACTTCTCTTCTTTCTCTCTATAATTTCTCTCTATAATAATCGCTCTAAAGCTTTTGTGAATTGGTGAGAAATGAAGGAAGAACAATGAACTCTGGAGTGTGTCCAAGGAGATTGTTTGTGACACCCCCAAATCCGGGTTACCTGACCCCCGAGTTTGGTGTTCACGATCCACAATATAAATAACATTTAACTACCCATAATATATATAGATAGTAACTTTCATAAGTTTTTATCAGAGTTTAATAATACATCACCCAGGTTTTCTAACCTTAAGGGTTTACAATACAACAATATAAATAATACTGTTCATAAAACTAATTTATTACGATGCCTTTGCCCTTATTCTTCTTCGCAGCACCTTCTGCAACTTCGTCCCTAGCTGAAAGGTTTTATTTAGCAAGGGTGAGCAACTAATTTGCCCCGCAAGTTAAGACATACAATAAATGTATAAGAATTCAAAACAACAGACTATCTATTTTGATAGAATGAAACCAAAGTTCGGGGAACTTTGAAATAGCTGAACAAATCGTTATTCCATAACAAGTCTTCTCATATTCTATACAACACAATAATTCAATAATGAAAGAGTACAACGCTTTCAAAGTTTCTACGATATTCTAATGAATAATCAAGAATCAATTCTACGAAATAACAAAGTGGAATGTTTTCCAGATTTAATACTGAGCAATCACACAAGATCTTGAACTTATTTTCTCGGGTAGATATCGAAGATTTACTTTGATATATACTCAGGTGTATCAGATAACCATAAAGATTAAATCATACCCCTCTGCAAGTATAACAAGTGATCAGCTTATTATACCCTATATTATGCATAATATTCAAAACGCGCGCAAAGATCGAATTCACGGCCAATAAAATGTTTCCTTTATATAAAAGGTTGTTCTTCTCAGTCTAAGAATCAAGATTTTGATTTTACAACGAAATACTGTGATTTCAAATTCTATTTACTTCTCGGTCGAGCCGGAATAATTGGCATCTATCTGTCAATAATAATTGAATTTATTTTCTCGAATCTATCAAGTTCTAATAATTGTTCGTCTAGCCAGAATAATTAGCTAAGACATTTCTCATTATAATTTGACAATAAACAGGAATTATCTGTACTGTCAGTTCTAACTTCTACAGATATGAATATCCAACAACAGTAATTCTACGAATATATATATTCTAATTCAATAATTTAATTTCAACAATAAATCCCTGGACGTGGTATAATTAGCAATAATTATCCACCAATAATAATTGAATGAAATAACTCAAGGTTGAGTTAGGGAACTTGCCTCTTCCGCTGATTACAGCTACACAAAATACTTATCTGTTTTCGAAAGACCTATAACCAATAATATCGATCTAACAATTAGCACAATAATTCACATAACACACGACACTGTAATTCACAATCAAACTTCTCCTAGACATATTACCACATAGCCACAACAGTGTTTATAACCTATATAAACACTTAACAAGTCAAACTAATTCAGTCTGGTTGGACTTCAGTCCCTTCTCGGTGTTCTGGTCACCCTATCAGATAATTAACACAGTTATCTGTCAATTACACTTGGTCTCTAAGCTTCAATATTAATTTAAATAAGTCAATTATCATTTATAATATTTTTCGGAAGCTTTTAATAATTTATAAACAATTATTATAATTTATAATAATTTTTCAAACACTTAAATCATTTTTAAATAATTTAATTATCAAATAATCTTATCATTATTAATATTTAATAATATAAAAATATTAATAACATACTTCTCAAAATATTAAAGTTATTATTAATAACTTAAAATATTTTTAAATCATTAATATTCTAATTAAATAATTTTTAAAGTAATTAAAATCATTTTTAAATCATCACCACTAATATTTAAATATTAATGAAATTATTATCCAAATATTAAAAGTTATAAATTATAACTTAAAATATTTTAAAACCATTTTTCTCATTTTTAAATGATTTTTAAATCAATAAATTCATTTTTAATTCATTTATTTAATATAATAATTAAATAAATCAAACATCATTAATATTAATTTATTAATGAAAATTCTCTAAAAATATTGAAAATTATATTTTATAATTTAAAATATTTTCTAACACCTTATGCTAAATTAAATGATTTTTAAATCATTAAAATCATTTTTATCTTATTTATTTAATTTAATAATCAAATAAATCTAATATCATTAATATTAAATTATTAATAAAAATTCTCCAAAAATATTAAAAATTATATTTTATAATTTAAAATATTTTCTAACACGTTATGCTAAATTAAAATGATTTTTAAATCATTAAAATCATTTTTATCTTATTTATTTAATTTAATAATCAAATAAATCTAATATCATTAATATTAAATTATTAATGAAAATTCTCCAAAAATATTAAAAGTTACATTTTATAACTCAAAATATTTTTAAATACATTATTCTTATTTAAAATGATTTTTCATACTATTAAATCATTTTTCTCTAATTTATTTAATACACTAATTAAATAAATTAAATACCATTAATATTTAAATAATTATAAATATTAAAGAAAAATATTCCAATTGGTCAAAAATTATTTTTCATAATTTAAAATAATTTTTAAAACCATTTTTACTAATTTTTAGAATTTATTTCTATTTTTAATTATTTTTTGGAATATTCAGAAAATAAAATTATTTAAACCGTCGCTATAGGGCTATAGCGACACAAAGCGTCGTTGTTGGTGTTCTTGAGCTCAAGAACATTGACAGCAGACAGTGCAAGGGTGCTACTTTGACCGCTTGTAACTCTCAATCCAAAAGGTTTTTGGACAATCTTAAAGTTTGATCATGTAGCCAAAATGTAATACTACAACACAAAATCAACATCTTGATGAAACAATAAGAATCCTACAAGATCTAGAGCTTCAAAGAAGCTGTCAGACTCATTCTGGGTTTCTCTAGAAACCCAGAAACTCGACTAGACATATTTGAGCTCAATTTGATCTAGGTTCTGACCAATATTTTAGTGGTTTTATGGTTCATATGTGTAGTAACTATGACAAGGAACAACAACATAACAAGATCTAGGTCTAACAACATCAAAATCACAACTTATCAAACGGTCAAAGCTGTCAGAAATTTCGTTTGCCCAGATTTCTGGGTTTCTCCCTGATTTTAAAAATCAGATCGTGAGGCCTAATTTGACCACACTTTACGATCAATCCAAAGTAGTTATAAGAGTTCTATTGACCCAGATCGATAGTCCATCCTACAAGCTACATCATTGACCAATTAACAACATCAAAAGCTAAACATACTGACATATCCGGACCTAACAAAACTTGTCAAACGCTACATTCAATTTCTGGGCTTGCCCAGATTTGACCCGGTCATGGCCGGTCAACGGTCTTTGACCGTTAATAACATGAAAGCTAGATATTGAAACATTGTAAATCCACTTCCAGATCCAAGACTACATGTCAGGCTACCTATCCAAACAATAATACATTACATACTAATTACAGAGCAAGATCTGAGCAGCCTGACATTATGATGTCAGAGCACAAATCTGCTCAAGAACAATTTTTGAAAAAAATTATTTTAAGGCACTTTGATGCTATGGATTCATGATAGATCATCATAGATCTTCATATAACATCTATTAGCAAGATTCAAAACACATAAACACAAAATTTTTCAAAGCATACAAGATCAAAATAAAATAAATAGGTTTATACCTTTCTAGCTTAAATCTTGATCTTGATTCTCCTTATCTGTTTATGATTGATCTAGGGCTGTTTTAGTGACTGATCTACTAGTGATTTTCAGAGCTTTTAGATAGAGAGAGAGTTGGTGAGAGCAAGAGACTAAGTGAGCCAAATTTTGAGACTTTCTCTCTCTTAAATCTATATATAATACTTAGATGCAATGAATGGGCTGAGATTGCTGTCAATTAGAACTGATTTAGCTGAGATTTTATGTTGCAAAGTCAAAATATTAGGTAACCTACTAAAGTGATAGCCATTTCTACAAGTAATCTAATAAAAATCCCATAAAGGGCAATTTTGTCAATTGTAATTTAAATTAAATGGTAAACATGGAATTTGTACAAACCCTTAGGGTTTAGGGTTTGGGTTAGGATTTAGGATTTGAACCCTTTAGGTTTTAAAATTCTAATTCCCACAAATTTCGAATTTAGGGTTTACAAATTAGAAAATAAAATTCCTAAAATGCAATTAGGTTTTCTAAATAGAAAATTAATATACAAAAATATAATTAGAGCTTTCTAATCATATTTAAGTTTAACAAACACTTTAGGCATGCTAATAAAAATTAGGGTTGCCTAATTAGGGTTTAGGAAATCCCATATTTAAATTAGGATTCCTTAACGTATAATTAGGATTTTTAAACTGTACAATTTATTTTCTAAATTTAAGATTAGGGTTTTAAATCCCTTATTAAGGTTTATTAATTACAAACCTTATCCGATCAATTATTGATCAACATAATCAACATACAGTACAAACACATTCTTAGCAATATAATTATTTTAATTATATTTTCTACCGAATTCCTATCCGAAAATTAGGGTTAGGGTTTTCTAAAGTTGTTAAGCACAACTCTACTCTAAATTTATTAGTCAATACACAAATTGACTTTCTCGAGACTCGTATCACAGATACTTGTCACAAAATTGATAATTAATATTAATATTTAAAAAAAAATTTATTCGCAAATTTTTGATTATTCGAAATCCTTGGTTATCACATTGTTACAATGAGCTTGGTCGTGCCTTTTATGGGGAGTTGGAGGAAATCGTAGAGTTGTCGTACAAGGGCACGTACGAGGGTCATATTTACTTGTTCAAGTGCCGTAGGTTTGATTCAGAAAAAGGGATACGTGTTGACAGACATGGAATCGTCGATATTGACCTCCAAGGTCTGCGTACTCCAACGAATCATTTGTTTTACCAACTCAAACAGTACAAGTATACTACACTCCTAGTCCTGCTAGGAAAAGGGATAGACCGCCTACAGATTGGCAAGTTGTAATTCATACTCCCGCGCGTAGTCGTGTAGAAGTAGTTGATGGGGAGATTTACCAAGAGCATATGCTTCATAGTCAGACTATAATAAATGTGGAGGACGACAATGAAGTAATGCAGTTAGATGGTGGAGATGAACCACATGAATTAGATCCTGAGTCAATACTTGTGTCAGATGACATTGATACTGAGGAGGAAAAGTTATTGACTGAATCTGACACTGAATCTGAAGCAGATGATGGTTATGAATCTGCAACACGTATACAAGATGATTCTGAATCAGACATTTACACTTGAACTTGAACAAAAGAAATGTATGTTTAGTATTACATGTTTTTATATCATTGTCATGTTTATGTACTTAACTATTTAAATGTAATTTTTGTTTATTGTCATTATATATATATATATATATATATATATATATATATACATGATTATATCACTATCATGTTTATTGTCATTTTATATATTCATATATACATGCAATCAAATATAACTCATATATGCATCTTGAAATTTGTAATATACAGATGGCATCTGAAGTAGCGTAGAAAAAGCGCGACATGGGTAGGGGACCTAATCATTTGCCCAATGCCCCTAATAATCTGGATGATCGGATTCTTATTCAGATTCGCCCTCCTCCGAATAGCACGTATGTCCCGCATCATTTATATATAAGCATTTTAGATTCTATTTATACAAGATATATAGAACTTAGATGTAAATAGCTTTAATATATCTACTTAACGTTGATGTAAATTGTTGTATACTATAGTGATTTTTCAGATAATAAGATCGTCAAGTGCATATCACAGTTGTGTTTACAGAATTGGCCTACACATGTGATTACGTGGGCGAGCACACCTATTGCCCACAAAGATGCTATTTGGGCTAAATTCCAGGTATGCTTTTTTTTAATTATGATAGATAATATAATATTCTAATTAAGGATAATTGTTTAGTAATGTTATTATTGTTTTTTTAATTGTAGAAAAGGTATAGATGGGAGGACGCGCAGGCTTCAAAGATTCAGACATTATTCTGGCAGAAGTGTTCCATCCGCACCAAGGATAATTTGAACAAAGAACGACAAAAAGCCATTCACAATGACAAGATCGACCATCCAGGCCATGGAGAGGATTACATGTACCAGCATAGCCCCTGGTGGTGCACCCATTCCACTGCCAGGGTACGTATTTCACAGTTGCAGAATATCACTGCCAGGGTACGTATTTACAAGTTTTAATATGTTTACAATCATGAATTGTAGAAAATATATCCCATTTTTACTTAGTAATATTGTGTTATTTTTTTTATAGGAGACTCAGTCTCAAGGTCAGCCTATCCATTGGCTGGATGTGTACCTGGCCACCCGTGATGGTCTGCCTGATGCTATCCAGATAGCGGTAATAAGTTTTAACAACTTGATCTTGTTTATCAATGCTTGAAGAATTTTTTTTTTAACTATTTTATTGTTAACATGGTGACAGGATAATTATAAGCATTTATTGAATGAGTGTTATCCTGAAGGCACTCCACGTCCATCAAGAGTTGTGGGAGAGGGCGTTTGTTGTGTTAGAAGAACTACATTAAAGGTCAAGGACAACGACGACGCCCATCCTTCAATGGCTCAGGCAGCTCTGCTACCCAGTCTTCACAGTCATCGAGTCATCCAGTTGTTCATACTCCGGCTGACTGTGTGAGAGCTCTATGCCGAGATCGAAATCTTTTGAAGATACTGGGCGGGCATCTGGGGGCTCTTGATCTTGAGGAGTTAGCTAAAACAGTAACGACAACAGTAGCAGGACAACATGGGGATGGCGATGAGGTATAAAATCAATTTGTTGTATATATTGTCGTAATATATATCAGTATCAACATAGTTACTATATTTGTAACTTGTTTTATTATTTTGTTAATTACAGGGTGATCAAGTAGGCGATGATGCTTGACGTACCTGCTTTAGATCAATTTTGTAGTTATAGTATAAGCTTGTACTTGTATATTCATTCTTTGGATGTCTGTATGTTACTTAAACAAGTTTTGATTTTATATTTATTCAAATCATATTGGTGTTTAAAGGTTTAAATAGTTTATATACTAGTTTGGTGTATGTGTCGGTGGACGATGGATGTTTATAGTTTTGTGTATGATGTTTATCTTGTTGTGTATGTGTGTTGGGATAAAGTAGATACAAAACAGATAAAAATTTTTGGGAATTCTGTAGAACCGCAAAATTCTGGTTTTCTTGTTTTTTTATATCAGCGACCGCATGCGGTCGCTGATAGGTATTAGCGACGGCTAAACATTTGAGCCTGTCAGCGACCGCAGGTGGTCGCTGATATTGGTCGCTGACACGTGTTCCATGTCAGCTTTGGCTCTGGACCATGCTGACTCAGCGTAGCGATCGAATTTGTAATTTCGGGCGCTCAAAGCGGTCGCAGATATGGCGGTCGTTAATAGTGGTCGCTGATGTGCATCCCAGCGACCGCATGCAGTCGTTGATGTCTATCTGCGACCGTAATAGGTCACTGATAATAGGTTGCTGATAAACCTTTTTCTTGTAGTGAAACACCAAAACAATAAATAAACATGGATCTAAGAGGCCTGACTTTTGGTTGTCAGACAGCTTTACAAAATTTTCTAGATTTTGTAAAAATTCTATTTCGAGCATCTAGATGTTATAGATCCTTGATCTATCAAACCGGATCACTCAAAGACACCCTCTAACACATTTCTAACCATCAAATAACAACTTCAAACACAAGATCACTATTTTCAAAATTTTAGGGTTTAATACCTTTTAGCTTTGATCTTGGTTTTCTAACTCTTGATCCTGATCTTGGCAAGCTATGAAGTGTTCTTAGCAATATAAGGACTAGGGAGAAATCATGTTTCTCTCTCTGGGAAATCTGCTCTGCCCTCTCTCCTACTTTTCTGTCCTAACATCTGAGCACTCGCCCACCTAATTTCTCCGGCCAGCTTTCTCTTCTCGTTCTCCTTGTTCTCCTATACTTTCGTTCCTTCTTTCACCTTAGCCTCGTTCTATCTTCTTCAAATCTGTTCCCCCTTCGGTGTAAGGTCTGTGCTATGGTGGACTTCTCTCACTTGTCTGCCGGAAACTCCTCTAGCAGCCCTTCTAGGGACCTGTTCGACGAGTTTGGAGTCTCTCGCCCTAGCTCTCCAGTGATTGATGATAATGCTATGGCTGAATCCTCTGCTATACCATATGTCGCTGCCGAACTATCCGGTAGCTCTGAATCTACCTCTGAAACTAATAGCATTGCAGAAGTCAGCCTTGGGCTTCAAGAGGGTACTCCCATGAAGGAAATCTTCAGAGCTGCTCAAGCTCTTTCGCAACAAGGCCACCTTGATGCGGCTGACGAACGAAAGAAGTCTTCTATGCTGCTTGATTTTATCAAAGCTCAGGGGTTCACTATGAATGACGTAAATGTTTTCGCTTCCTCTGGGAAATCTGTTCGTTCTGTCAATGACCATGACCTGTTTGTGAAAAGTCCTCTGAAGCCATTCCTGTCAAAACCGACGTCTCCCTCCTTGGGTCAATGTGGTGTTCACCCCACACCAGCCAGTGATGGGTCTCTTCTTGAAGAAGGTGAGTGTTCGAGGCCGGTTGCTGGGAACTTCTCGGGAGCAAGGGGAATTCCTGCTGCAGCCACGGACTGCCCCCCGAAATCTTGGAGTAACATTGTGGCCCAGGCCTCTCCGGCAGTCCCTTCTTTGAAGCTTGATTTCTTTCCTCCGTCTTCTCCCAGCACGGATAATGGCTCTACTGTTATTAGGCCACCTCCTGAGATCCTGCTCCAAGGTAACTCTCTCTGGTCCTCCTGTCTGGTGGGTGGTTTTCTTCACTCCAAAATGCCGTTTAAGCTTGTGGAAGCCAATGTCCACAATCTATGGGATAAATACGGCCTGAAAAGTGTTTTTCTACAAGAAGGGGGTTTCTTTGTCTTCAAATTTGCAAAGCCGGAGGACCGTGAGAATGTGCTTGCTCTTGGTCCCTGGTATATCTCAAATAAATTGCTATGTCTTAAACTATGGAAGGAAGGCATGGACTTCCATTTTGACTCATGTACAAAAGCTCCGGTCTGGGTCAAATTCCATAACATACCCATGTCTTATTGGTCATCTGCTGGGCTCAGTTACCTTGCGAGTGGGGTAGGCATTCCGCTGTTTGTAGATAAAATCACAGAAAAATTAGAACCTATGCATTTTGCTCGAATATGTATTGAAATAACACCCTCGTCGGCTCTTCCTGGATCGCTAGAAGTGGCTGTACTGGATGAAGTTACTAACTCTGAAAAGTTTGTGACTGTCAGAGTGGAATACCAGAACAAACCGCAAATATGTTCCCATTGTAAATCTTTTGGGCATTCTCTCCTTCGTTGTCCTAAAGCGAACTATCGGTGGCTGCCAAAAACTTTAAACACTGCTACAGATCCTCCTCCGGTTGCTTCTGTTACTCCTCATCCCCCTGCTGCTCTGGATGGCCTTAAACCCTCTCCTGCTATCCCTCAGCCTGTATCTTCTCATTCGGACTGGACCTTGGTGGCTAAAGGACCTAAACAGCACGTTCCCAATAGCTGTTCCCCCTTGGCCAGTAGCTCCAATTTTTTTAAGCCTATTGCTGGGGCTGGGGAAGCTATGGAGGTATTCTCGGACACTGACCTCTCTCCTTCCCCTAATCCCCTTGTGGGAAAGTTAAAGATGGTCGATGAAAAGGCTGGTCGTGACCTAAAGGCGAAAGCTCGAGTTGGTTTGATTCCGGGCCAATCTCCAAAGAAAAAAATCAAAGGAGGGGGGCGTCCTGCTCCACTTTAACCTTAACCGTTTTATGGTTAATTTTTGCTCTATGAACATTAGAGGTGTAAATATGAAGTCCAAGCAGGATAGTGTCCTTGCTCTTTTGCGTAAGCATAATATTTCTTTTGTTGGCCTAGTTGAGACTAGAGTCAAAAGCCCAAAAGCCAATGTTATTTCCAAAGCTATATGTAAAAATTGGTGTTGGCATTTTAATTATGAGCATCATGTTAATGGTAGAATCTGGGTAGGCTGGGACCCCTCGCTTTGGACTGTAAATGTTCTATCTAAATCTTCTCAATTTATGCATTGTTTAGTTCTATCTACTGCCTCTTCTGTGCAGTTTTTTGTCACCTTTGTTTATGGTTTCAATACCCCCTCTGAGAGAAAATCCCTTTGGGGTGACCTTCGCTCCCTCTATAACTCGATCAACTTGCCTTGGTGTATGCTTGGGGATTTTAACGAGGTTCTATCTGTTACTGAAATAAAGGGTGGAAATGATTCTTGGAATGGGGGTATGCAGGACTTCCTGGACTGCACTACTGATATCCTCTTGTCTGATCTACGTGCTGTTGGTCTTACCCACACTTGGTGGAATTCTAGTGATTCTAAACCCCAGTACAAAAAGCTTGATAGAGTTATGGTCAACTGTGACTGGTTGCATCACTTCCATGCTTCTCAGGTAATCTTCTCTCCTCGGGACCTCTCGGATCACTGCCCTGCGGTGGTTCAAACTGGTTTGTCCTTGCCTAGAGTTCCCAAGCCTTTCCAGTTTTTTAATTTCCTTGGTGAGCTTGAAAATTTCCATGAGGTTGTCCAATCTGCTTGGAATATCTGTGCCTCTGGGGATCCTCTTCAAATTCTAGCTGGGAAGCTTAGATCGGTCAAATGGGCTCTCTCCACTTTGAACAAAGATAATGGTAATATTACCTCTAATGTGGATAAGGCCAGAGCTCTCCTCCATGCTACGCAGAATGCTATTGCTTCCAATCCGAATGATCCCTCTCTCCTTAAGGCTCAAAGGCTTCACTCTGGAAATTTGTGGTTTGCCCTTAGATGTGAAGAGAAATTTCTTAAGCAAAAATCTAGAATCCAATGGCTTAAGGATGGGGACAAAAACTCGGGCTACTTCTTCAATCAAATCAAGAATAGATGGAATCAAAATAAAATCCTAGCTATTGAAAATGAGGCGGGTGTCCTCCTTACTGGTCAAAAGGATATTCAACATATTGCAGTGGACCACTTCTCCTCCTTGCTAGGATCTCTTCCTATAGGGGAGGACCCCGATCTAATGGATTTTGCCCCCTTTGTTTCCAATATTGTTACTGGCACCCAAGCCTCGTGGATGGAGAGAGACGTTTCTGATAGCGAAATCTTGACTACTCTGAAATCGATGAAGAAAAATAAGAGCCCTGGTCCTGATGGCTTCAATGTGAACTTTTTCCTTCTTGTTTGGGACATTGTGGGGCGTGATTTTACCTTGGCTGTTCAATCCTTCTTCAAAAAGGGCTGTCTACTCAGGGGTACAAATTCTACTGCTATCGCTTTGGTTCCTAAAGTTCCTAATCCATCCTCCATGACTGACTATAGGCCTATTTCCTGCTGTAACACAACTTATAAGTGCATTGCTAAAATTATTGCAGTTAGGCTCAAGGGTATTCTCCCTTCCCTAATTTCTCCCTCTCAATCTGCTTTTATTCCGGGTAGGAGGATTGGTGATAATATTTTACTGGCTCAAGAGTTATTCAGAAACTATCATAGGTCCTCTGGCCAGCCTCGTTGTGCTATGAAAATTGACCTCCGTAAGGCCTTTGATTCGGTGTCTTGGAATTTCATGCTTGCCGCTCTACGCCTTTTCAAATTCCCTCCCAAGTTCATCTACTGGATAAAGGCTTGTATTTGTTCTACCTTCTACTCTGTCAGAGTGAATGGTGCCCTTTGTGGGTATTTCAAAGGATCAAAGGGCTTGCGCCAAGGAGATCCTCTTTCTCCTTATCTATTTGTTATTGCTATGGAAGTCCTTTCACTTATTCTCTTAAAGGAAACCAGGTCCCCCTCCTTCAAGCATCATTGGAAAACAAAATCTATCTCCTTATCCCATTTGTGCTTTGCTGATGATTTGCTTATATTTTGCCATGGTGATGTGAACTCGGTCCGAGTCATCAAAATCTGTTTAGACCACTTCTCGTCTCTCTCGGGTTTACATGTAAATGATTCGAAGAGTATGTGTTTTCTCTCCAATGTTTCTCCTAGTCATGCTGAGATTATTTACAATTCTCTTGGGTTTCAAGTGGGTCGGTTCCCTGCTAAATTCCTTGGAGTCCCTCTGATCACCTCGAAGCTCAGCCTTGCTGATTGTCATCCTCTGTTAGAAAAGGTTAAATCCAAAATCTCTTCTTGGACTAATAGATTCCTTTCCTATGCTGGTCGCCTTCAGCTTATTAAATCGGTTATCTTTGCCATCCAATCTTATTGGTCTGCCCACTTCATTCTCCCTGCGTCTGTCCTTAAAGACCTTAAGTCCACTATGAGCAGATTCTTATGGAAGGGCCCCTCTTTGTTGAAGTATGGAGCCAAAGTTGCCTGGAGTAAAATTTCGCTTCCCTATTCTGAAGGAGGCCTAGCTATAAAGCATCTGGAGGACTGGAATAAAGCTCTAATCTTGCTTCAGCTTTGGAGAGTAGTTAATCCTAATTCTCCGTCTCTTTGGGCTTCCTGGGTTAGAATGTATCACCTAAGCTCTAAACACTTTTGGGTTCTGAAGACCCCAAATGACTGCTCATGGATATGGAGAAAGATTCTGCAGTTAAGACCTCTTGCTCTGATCCATATTCGGTTCCGGATTGGTAATGGGGAAAGTACTAGTCTGTGGTTAGATCCTTGGCTTAATGCGAACCCTCTAGCTACAAGCTCTCATTCTCCTTTGATCATGAATTCTGGTTTGAGTCCAAATGCTACTGTTAGTGATATTATTCGCGATTCTGCCTGGCAACTTCCCTCTTCTAACCATAATGAT
Source organism: Panax japonicus (assembly GCA_020205505.1). Taxonomy (NCBI): domain Eukaryota; kingdom Viridiplantae; phylum Streptophyta; class Magnoliopsida; order Apiales; family Araliaceae; genus Panax; species Panax japonicus. The sequence goes on from CM035091.1 coordinate 62,173,151, forward strand.
TTTATTGTCTTTCGGGATTCCTTTGACCTCAATAGGGTTTGTGACTCTTCTAAACCGGATGAGTTACTATGGGGTTCTTTGAATTCTAATGAGGTAAAAGCTTCTACTCTATGGCGTTCTATTAGACAGGTGGGAGTTGTTGTTCTTTGGGACAAATTAGTGTGGCCGAAGATCCTAATCCCTCGGTACTCTTTTACCCTCTGGTTGGCTTTCCATCAAGGGCTTCGTACTTTGGACAAATTGATCAATTTTGGAATGTCTGTAAACCCCTCGTGTGTTCTTTGCTCTTCCAATCTGGAAACCTTTGACCACTTATTCTTCCAATGTGACTACTCTTTTAGGGTCCTGCTTTCTGTTCTTCGTCACTGTGGGTGGAGGGGTTCTAGTCGGGCTTGGAGCTCCATTACGGGCTACCTCATTCATTATTCAAATCCTTCTTTCCACCACAGTTTACTTCATCTTGGTTTCGCAGCTGTGGTATACCGTATTTGGAATGAGCGGAATGCGCGAATTTTTAATCTTAAATCCTGCACAGTTCGTAATCTTGTTACCGACATACTTCATGTGCTCAAGTGTAAACTTCATACAAATGCTAGATTCCAAAAAATTAAGACAAGATATGGTCTTAGGCAACTTGTTTTAAACAATACTTAATAGGCTCTGCTGTTATTCGCAGCCTGTTTTAGCTGGTTTAGCTGTATGCACTGATCTGTTGTTGTGTTGCCTTTGGTTCTGTTGTTGGGCCTGCTGGTCTTCCTTTGGTTATATTTTGTGAGGCATTTGCTTTGTTGTAGATGGCCTTCTGATTATGGGTCTGTGCTCCACATGGTTCTCAATTTCATGTTGGCTGTGCTGAGTTATGGTTGGAGTTATTGGTTTGATGCCTATTATGATTGCTGTAGTCGGTGGTTCTAGCTGTTTTGGATTCTGCTGGCCTTCTGCTGTGGTCTTGAGCAGCTGCTGAGTTCCTTGTTTCGTGTGGTGCTTGGTCTCTGCTGTGCTCCTTGTTGCTGGTGTCCTGTTTGCTATGCAATTCTGCTAGCTGCAACTCATGTCCTGTTTGGTGTCTGGCTCGCTGCAGCATTACGCTGTTTCAATGCTGCTGGCTATTTTCTATCTGGTGTGGACTGCGTAGCTACTGGCTGCATATGATGCTGCAGATGAGTTGCTATACTTTCTGCTAATGAGTCTGTAATTTCTGCTTTGGCTGGGTTTCATACCGCTGGTCGTCTGGTCATCTCATTGTTGGGCATTATCTGCTATGTTGGGCATTATCTGCCCTGGGCTATCTGTGTGTTGGCTGCTGCTGCTATGTGCTATGGTCTGTTATGAGTAGTTCTTCTATGTGCAAAGGACTGCTGCTGCTGTGTTGCTGATTTGGTTCTGTTCAGTCATGTGGTTTTTACAATTTGTTCTGCTTGGCATGCTGGGGGTCTATGTTGAATCTCAGCTTGGGTTAGGCATGGCTCTCGCTGCTGTCTGATTCATACATGGTGTGGTCTGGTCTGTGGCTGTGTCCTTTTGGCTCTTCGGTTATGCTGGTTTGCCGTCAGTGATACAATGGGAAGTTTGGGCTGGTTTGCTATGGGTGGCCTTGGCTTCAGCTTCCCCACTGGACTGGGCTAGTTTGTGCTGCAGGTCTCTTGTGTTGCTGGTTTTGTGAGGCAGTGGCTGAGCAGTTGAGCTAGGCAGTAGCCCTCTCTTGTGTTGCTGCTGCCTTTTCGTCTCGGCAGCTGCTGTTGCACTTTTAGCTGGTTTTCGGCATCTATGTTTCTTGGTGCTTACTGTTGCAATCTTAGTTTCTGCTGCTCCTTTCTCGACAGCTGTTGGGCTGCGTTTTGGGCGGTTGGGCAACTAAGGGCTAATTTCTGTCTTGGCTGTTTGGCTACGGGTTGATGTAGTTGCTTAAACTGATTTCTAGCCTTTTGTTAGTTGTTTGTTGTCGCTATGTTCCTTGTTGGATCCTTGTATGCTAGTGGCTATTTTGGTTTACCACAGCCATCATAGGGCATGTCCTATGATGGCTATGGTATACTTCTTGGGGTTTTGACCCATGTACTATGTTCTTATTCTTTCTTTTATTTCAGTCTAAATTTAGCAAAAAAAAAGAAGTGTTCTTAGCTTTCATTCTCTCTCTCACTCTCTCTCACTCTAAGTCCCGAATTTCTAGAGAGAGAAGGTCTTGGTAGAAAATGAAAAATAAAGTGAGACTTTTCTTACTTTTGATCTATATAAATGTTGTATGCAATGAATCTTGGCTGATAAAGGGCTGAAGTCTGAGATTTGTATCACATGTTAGGGCTAGGGTTAGTCACCAACCAATAATATTGCCAGATTTACACTCCACCACGTTAAAGAATGCAAAAAGGGTAAAGTAATCTTTTAGCAATTAATTTTAATGGCATTCTAGTAAATGGCCAAACCCTTAGGGTTTAGGGTCTGGGTTAGGGTTTAGGATTTGAACCCTTTAGAGTTTAAGGTTTGAACCCTTAGGTTTTGGAATTTGATTTCTAAAGTTTCCGATTTAGGTTTTTAAAAATAGAAATTAATATTTCTAAATTATAATTAGAATTTTCTAATTATATTAACATTTCCTAATCATAATTTAAATCTTGCTAATTAGGATTAGTATTTCCTAATTAAAATTTCTAATTTAGCAATTAGGGTCAAAATTGTTTATTAGGGTTTATAACCCAAAAATTAGGATTTCTAATAGAAAATAATTTTCTAATTTAGAAATTAGATTTCGTAATTAGATTAGGGTTTTCTAATTACTTAACTTCAAAATTAGAATTAATATTTCCTAATTATCTTTAAAATTATTAAATTAACACTTAGGTTTTCCCTAATTATAAAGTAGGGTTTCAAATCCATAATTTAGGGTTTAAAAATTTGAAATTAGGATTTACTAAATAATTAAGTTTTACCCTAATTAATATTATAATTATTAGCACTTGAGCATTATAATTATCCTTTAAGTTCCCAGAATAGGGTTTTGAATTTCCAAATTGGGGTTTCGAATTCCCAAAACTAAAATTAGAGTTTCCAGAACCGGTTTCTAGGGTTTCTTATAATTCGTAAGAATTTTCTAATCGAACGTTGACGTTTTTAATATATACTTAGGGTTTGTTACAGATATCGTTTATCTGGTCAATCCTTGACCCTTAACCACATTCTGAACACATAAATGACCATGTACACAGAACATAAACACATATACACTTAATCCTAAATAATTCACCTAAATCCTTCACAAAATATTTAAATCCTCAAAATTCTATCTTAAAAATATCAAACGCATACACTAATTTTCTGTCTAGGTTCTAATTTTGAACCTTAAATCAATTAATTAAAATTTTAAAAAAATTTCTAAATTCTCGGATTGTCACAATATATGCATCTAAAATCAAAAATCAGCAATCCATAAGGTTAACCTCAATACCAGGATTACTTTGCATTTTTACTTTTTGCTCATTTGTCCTCAAATAGGATAAGAAATAGCAGAAAAATGTACCGATTTGATTGTCTCAAAAATTAAAATTTTCACATCATTATGTTCATCATGGTTTAATACTAACATTTACTATGTTGAATATTTCTTATCAAGTCATTTAAGTATATACATAATCTCTACTATGTGTTTAGATGCATTTCATGTGATAAGCCATTTTCCAACAGATGAAAACTGGAAAAGAATACATGCATACGTTACCAGGATAGTGTAGAACACTCGTACGGTGACAAAATTTGTAGAAAGTTGCCAGAACTCAGAAAATCTGAAGAAGAGCTCTCAGATTTCTTTAGCGGCGCAATATGAAAATGACTTATGAAAGCAACCTGATGGCATTAAGTATCCACGGTTGGCCGCAGGTTCATATGCGGCAGCAGAAGGTGTACCTGTGGCACCCCTATATGGGTCCCACCCCTCTGGCTTGGTCCAGTTCGAGTTGCAAATGAGTTCTCTCAGACTGAAAAGGTTAAATCAGGAATAAAAACGCTATGCGATTGAACAAAATAGCTTACAATCCTGGTCTTCTTAGATTTAACCATGGGTCTGCACATCACTCATTGGTATTCGCCTAAGCACAAGGTACACTATGCCGATGATCTCAGACATTACAAGTCACACTCGGCAATACCTTACGCAGGTCCAATACCGCTCATTCAGGATCGTCATCCTAATTTACAATGCAATCCCTGGCGGGGGTCATAACGCATTCTGAGGTTCAATCCCCGGCGGGGGTTACAACACATATCATCTATTGATTCACACGGCAACGAAGGTTAAGCAACCTTGACAGTCTACCCAACAGGGTATCAGTCATTGGTTCAAACGTCAACGAAGGTCAAGCAGCCTTGACAGTCTGCCCAACAGGGTATCAGTCGTTGATTCACACGTTAGCGAATGTCAGGCAGCCCTAATAGCACATATTGTTGGCAGTAAATCCAACAGAATATTGACATATCCTGACTATACAAACCAGGAAAGGTCAACATCATCAAGGAGGATTGATGATGGAATATGTTATACACATCTTTAAACAGACAAAGCTATATCCCCACAGATCTCTTACATACAAGAGGCACATCTTCGGAATCAAGTCTGTATCAAGGATTAATGACTTTGGTGATAACCCCAACGTCAACATCCTAAAAGATTTGGATCACACATCCAATCTGGTCATTGTTGCCAATCCCCAGTAGAAGCAATAAGGAGCCGGCAATCATCCCCAGCATGTTGGGCAACAACCCCACACCCATGCATCATACATTTACATCATGTAGCTACACATGGAATCATGATTATCTCTTTGCATTTCAAGTGTCTGGGATTCTTTATCCTATCCATGCATTGCATTGCATTGCATGAATATGATAAAGAGGGGCATCTGTAGACACTTGAAATTTTCTGCACACCTGTTACTGACATTACAGGATGGCAGATTCGTCTTTCAGAGATAACCTTGGAAGATAGCTTACATCCAGTCCGGATACTACCGAAGGTTTAGTCTCAACACTGGAACACACACCGGGAGTAACAGTTCCAACCTCGGAGATAACCCTGAGGCATGCAGATCCAATACCGGAAATTCCACCAGAGAAGACCGATTCATCTCGGAGATAACCCCGACGTATTCAGTCTCAGTCCCAACACTGGGAGTAGAAGTACCAACCTTGGTGATAACCCCAAGGAAGGCAGTTGCAGTTCCAGAAATAACCCAGGAAATACTTGCTTCAAATGTACGCGATTAGCTTCACCCTCAATGCTCACACCGAGGCACTCAGTATAAGACTCGGACATAACCCTGGGAAGACAGGCACACCTCAGAGATGACACTGAGGACCTTCAATACTTGCAGCAGTCCAATCTCAGAGATTACCCTGAGCAACATCTGCTTTATCAGCCCAAACCGGAGATAACCCTGGTGAGGGGAAAAGTCGTCATCTTGCTACCTTGACGCCATGACGTACTGTCTCAACATTCCATACATATATTTCTACATAGGGTAATGGATAGAATTTGAAGCTTGAAGACCGGAGGGCATCGTCCCATCTTCCCGACTTTGTACAACCTCTAATCCCATGTCATTACGTAACTCTCGATAATGGCGGTCCGAAATAGGTCTTACATACCTCAGTCGGATGCCCGGATTGCAATTCTGAAAGTTCGAGCGGACATCACGTTGTCCGTGTGCACGCAAAGCCCGGGGCAACCCGGACAGCCGTAGGTACACCTGCGGCCTATCCACGTGTACACCTGTAACTCCCCCTCTATAAATAGAGGGCTTGGGGTGGCCATTTTGTAAGAGAAAAAGGCGAGGAAGCCCTATCAAATTTGCTCTGTACTCACTCTACACTGAGTGCTTTCTCATTTTAAACACTTGTGAGCTCACATATAACTACTTTTGTACTGGCAGGAGCCAAGTGTTCATCCACTTTAAAGATATAGAAGTCTTCTTTGGCTTCCCATTGTAAGCTTTCTCACACTTTAAAGCATTTCTCTTCATCTTTGCACACCCCCTTCTTCACGTTGAGAGTCGTGTTGCGTGTGTTTACCCGGACTTCGGTCCGTGGTTTTATTTCAGTTTGTATATACATATATATTTATATATATGGACTTACATTATCGAGTTATGCCTCGATTGATCTTAGAATTCGGTCTTGAGCGTTTATTTGCTTTTGTATATATATATATATATGTATATATTTCATCCCGCCTTAATTTATTTCGTGGCGGTTGATCGCTTTTACAGCTTTCTTTACGTTTCGTCCTGCCTGGAGTTTCCTCCGTGGAGGTTGATGGCTTTTACAGCTTTATTTACATTTTTGATCACCCATGGAGGTACTTCGTGGTGGCTGATCATGTCTGTATATATATATTTATAGCTTATAATATATATATATGCTTACTACTTTCTTATCAATTGCGACATCAGGTGAGCCTATGAATCATGTGATCATAGATTCAGTCTACTGAATTTAGATTATGTTCCCATAATGGACCTTTTCAGTAGTAAGTAGCTTGTAAACTTATTTGTGGTGGCTGGATTTCCTCAGATGGTTTTCATACCCACGAGGAGTTCGACACCATTTTGTACATTTTTTTCTTATATATGCTTCGCATCTCAAAAATAAAAGCAATCAAGCCGAACACTAAATAAACTGGAAGTGTAAAAGGTCTCAATTACTATTGAGCACAAGGGTTTGAAAAACCTCTTTTATAAAACATCACTGTCATATCTTGCTTAAAATTAAATTTTCATATAAATTCAAATCCTGTGTATATAGGTGCGAACGAGGCCTCGCACTACTTCCAAATAACAGCACATCGACCCACACACACACACATTCATATAATTGTTTCTTGAAAAGTGGCGGTCACCGTGGTAACATGGATGTCAGGGGGTGCCTAACACACCTTCCATCCGCATAATCAAGTTCCCGAACCCTAATGAATCTCGATTTCACCGACCCGTTTAGCAGTGTCACATCACTAGGTTAATGTGCAAACCTTTTCTCGGTTATGTTGGTACAACCATTTAAAAAACCAACTGGTGACTCTTAACAGTCCATCGTCGACATTACACATGTGTCGGACCTTTTTCACTTGTTTTTTCAAACAAATCTCACCTAACATGAGAACACCAAAGAACAAGTAACGAAAAGGGACAACTAAAAAATCCCGACGTCAACAGTTAAATCAATAATTGAGACGTCAAAGTTATTCATATTATTATTTGCATTATTGACGATGTCTAGACAGTTCTGTCGAGGAAAGAGGTTTGGTCATCTAATTGCGCCAATAGGGAGAAATCCTTATCGGAAAGCCCCCTCTTTCTTGGGAATGATCTAGTTGTTAAATATTATGAGTTATAATATTAATGATGAATAAGTTCGTGTTGATTAGAGATGTTTTTTCATTTAGTTTTCTTTAATTCTTTCGTGACCCAATTACCCTCAAAGGAGATAATTCTGTGATTTATTGGTTTTGTTATTATTGACCAAACCGGCAATTAATCAGATAAATGAGCAATTAATTGCTATTAGTTCATATGCAAATTACTGTTAGTTCACATGTATGGAACTATTGGTTCACATGCATGTACTAATAGGGGAGGTGGTGCAAGATTGGTAATACTTGCAGGACTAAATTAAAAATGGAGGAAAAGATGAAGGTACTATACTGTAATAATTTGAGCCCCTAAACGTGAAAATGCAATTATCGAAACTGTGTTTTCCTATAAATAGAAGCTCATTTCTTCTTTCATTCTCACCAATTCACTAAGACTCACAAGAGCAACTATAGAGAGAGAAACTATAGAGAGGAAAAAGAAGAGTATTATGTTACTTTACTATTCCAGTATCCAGTCTTCTACTAAGGTAAGTGGTATTATTTATTTCATATTCGTAAAAGATATTAATTTTCGTATTTGTAAGGGATATTATTTTTGTTCAGTATTCGTATGAAATAATACTTTCTTCCATACTCTGTATTATGTAAGTAATATTATTTCGTTTCGTATTCCTAATTCTACACTCTTCTTGTTAAAGTATTGCTTCTATACTCCGTGAAATTAGTAGAATATCCTTGAAATTTGCGATTCATCTAACATCGTTTCACAAGGATATTTTTCTAAATATTCTTGTTAAATTTTAAGCTTTTAACTATTCACAAAGTATTATTCACAAGGTACTATTCACAAAGTACTTTTCATGGGTACTATTCACGGGGGTACTATTCACAAAGTACTATTCATGGGATACTATTCACCCATGGTACTATTCATGACAAAAATTGATTTCTTTTCTGTCCAAATCATTATTGATACAATATTATTCTTGAATTTTTCTCCACAAAGCATTATCATGTTGACAATTTGGACATTATTGAATTCTGGATAAATTAAATTATAAATCTTTAAAATTTATCATTTCTTTTATTTAATTGTATTCTTATATCATTGTCATCATCCTCATGCTTATATTGTGATGAAAGTCATCTTTGGCTCGTAGTGCATAGATGGACTGTTGATTGGTATGATTATGACCATGGATTATTCGGTATAATCATTACATGTAATATTGCAAATGATGTGGTAAAATTCCTCATTAGCCCGTAGTGCATCGATGGACAGTAGTTGGCATGATCATGACCATTGGTGATTACACGAATATCCATGACCCGTTGTGCATGATAATTCGTGGATGTGGATTATTTATTGAGTTGAGTCTCAGCGATAAAATTAATGATAAACTTTTTAAATCATAGAAGATAGTATATACATGCACTACTTGACTCTTCTAATGGATTGGTTTTTCCGCTATAGTTAAACTTGTTGTTTATTATCAGTTTAACAATGTTGAAGGCTAACAATAATTTATTATGCATTATCTTAGCCATAATATTTCTTACTGGGCTAGTTGAGCTCACCCTTTTGCTTTCATTGTTATCTTCAGGAAATGAGAACGTAGCCGAGACTAGTCGGGGAACGGAGTGATGGTCCGAGATGGTGGCTATAATAGTCCTCACTATTTTATGAATTAGTGTGATAATAATTATAATAAGGACTCCATTTCAGTTTGGATATTGTCTAGATGACAATATTCATGTAAAAACTCTCAGCTACGCTTTTGTCGTATTGTATAAAAGAAGTTTGTATTTCAATTTTGTACCATGTATTTGGCGACTCAGAATAGGTGATGTATACCTATTTTGGGGGCGTCACAGCTGCTGAATCTTTTGTTGAGGTAATAGAAAGTTATTTCTTGACCTCTATCATCTTTCTGTCCTAGCATGCAGCCCATGGAAATGTCATTGATGGACAGGTACATGAACAGGGGAACACCATCCCTGGGACGTACCAAAATAGGAGCATTGACTAGCTGCTCTTTGATTGTAAGGAATGCTTTCTGACACTAATCATTCCATTTCATGGAGGAGTTTTTTCTTAACAATTTGAAGATAGGCTCACGGGTTGCTGTGAGTTGGGAGATGAATCGGCTGATAAAGTTGATTCTTCCCAAAAATCCTCGTATTTCCTTCTTTGTCTGAGGTATGGGCATTTGCGTGATGGCCTAGATTTTTGTGGTATCCAGCTCAATCCCTTTGTGGCTGACCACGAATCCTAACAACTTGCTTGATTTAACCCCAAAGGCGTACTTGGTTGGATTCAACTTCAAGTTATACTTACGCAACCTGTTGAATAACTTTTTAAGAGGATCTATGTGGTTTTCTTCCCTTTGGGACTTGACATTTATGTCATCCACGTAGATCTATATATCTTTATGCATTAGATCATGGAAAAGAGCCATCATGGCTTGCTGATAGGTAGCAACGACATTGATGAGGCCAAACGATAATTGTCTGTAGCAAAAGGATCCCCAAAGTGTGTTTAAGGCAATTTTCTCATGATCCTCTTCAGCAACCATGATTTGACGGTACCTCGCAAAGTAATCAGCAAAGGAGTACATGTCATATTGAGCTGTATTGTCAATGAGTATGTGGATGAATGGAACGGGAAAGCTATCTCTAAGATAAGCTTTGTTCAGATCCCTATAATCCATGCAAACTTCACACCTTTCCTCCTGGCTTAGGCACGGGGACTATGTTGGATAGTCATTCATGGTATGTTGATACCATGATGATGCCGGCTTGAAATTGTCTCACAATTTCTTCTTTAACTTTTAAACTCCACTCAGGTTTTAATCGTCTGAGCTTCTGCCTAACTGTCTTGAATCCCTCTTTGATGGGGAGGCGATGAATGATAATGTCAGTGGAAAAACCGGCCATGTCTTCGTGAGACCATGCAAACACATCTTGGAATTGGGTCAATAGAATAACCATATCATTCCTTTGCTTTTGAGTAAGGTCCGTACCAATTAGGATTTCTTTAGGGTTTTCTGAGGTTCCGAGGTTGAGAGAGGTAGTTTGATCAAGATTTGACTTGGGTTTTTCTTCGACCCATTCTTTGATCTCCTGAGGTATCTCATAGTCTTCTTATATTTCCATCAAGTCCGAGTCCAACTTTACATCAAAGTTACAGTCCTTGTGGAGGATAGGCACCTCATTAGCATGTTTAGGCACATCTAACTTTAGAGTCCTGAAACAAAATGCTTTCACTTAATATATGAAACTGTTTAATCATACAAAGTGTTAGCATGTAATGACAAAATAACTGCTAATACTATATAGAAAAAGTAAGCAGTTATTGCTATCTACAGGGCAGAGGGAGTTTCTGCCCTTTTTACCCTCGTCGGTAAATGCAAGAAGTGTTGCTCCAATTGCCAAGGGTGAAGTCCTGGTGGACGGCTATGATGAAGGGGATGTTGTCATCCTCCTTCTCCTGAATGATGACCATAATGTCCGGACAATCATCATCTGGAATGTCTCTGTTCATACTCTCAATATGTATTAGGACACGCATGTGTGATAACCGTCTTGCAATGTCTTGTTTATGCCTACGTTCTTTTTCCTCCACTTCGGGGTCTAGAATCAGGACTTCCTTTCCTTTAATTGGTATTGGCTTAGGAAACAACATAGCAATCACATGGGCAGGGACCTTTAATGAAGTCCGTACAGGCTCAACTTTTGTAGGTTTAGGCAATCGCCTTGAAGATGAAGGAACCAGTTTGTGCTTGTGAGGGTTCCTGTGACTAGACCCAGTAGAATAGCCTAGTCTGGTTGTCCTTGTTTGACTGGGAACTTGAATTGGGCGTTTAATGCCCGAATGATCCTTACCGAACCTTTGTCCATGTTAAAAACCCAAGGATATCATCTCTTGACTTGCCGACATTACCTCGGCAACAACTCTGGGTATCAGAGTTGGTGCCCCAATGGGTTGATAGTGAGTGTTGCTCACCTCAAGGGCCTGGAAGCTGACAGGCTCAACTTCTGCATTGAAACTGATGAGTGGTTTGTCACCTTATTCAGGACATTCTGGCTCAACATTAACAATTATTAAGCTACTATTAATGATGTATTTGAGATGCTAATAAAGGGTGGAAGGGACAGCTCCAGCCATATGAATCCACGGTCTTTCCAAAAGTAGGTTATATTATGTATCTATCTTGAGTACATGAAAGGATACGCAAAATGTATGTGGACCAATCTCCACATGTAGTTCAATCTTTCTGACAGCATTTCATCGAGATCCATCAAAATCTTTGATAATTGTATGGCTGTTTCGGATCTTATTGAGATTGATATTTATTTTCTCCAAGGTAGCGTAAAGAGCATATATTTAAGGATGATCCCCCATCTATCAAAACTCCTCCCACCATATATCCGGAGGACATAACCGCTATGTGCAACGGTTTGCAATGATCGGTCCCTTCGAGAGGTATGTCATCATCCGTGAAGGATGTCACATTGCTATTGAAGATGTGATCAACCAGATGATGGAACTTTTCAACATCCACCGATTTTGGCAAGTGGGATTCTTCTAAGATTCTCAATAAGAGACCTTCTGGTGATCCTCTGAGGAGAAAACCAAGTCCAATATAGAAATCTGTTGTGGAGCTTCTTTCAAGCTTAAAACCACCTTGGCTTCATTGTGTCCCATAGTACAGAGGAATTCTTTAATCTTCTCCATGTGAACTTTCCCCTTTGACCTGATGGTAGGCTTTATCACCCGTTGGGGAATATACAGTAGATTTTCTTTCAACACTGCAGCAATTATATTGGATGTGGATTCTTCAACCTCTCCATAATTCCATGGTACTTTCTGTAGGCTGACAACAGGATATTCTGGCCTGAATAGCAGTATAATTAGCTTTGCGGCAACCACTTTCAAAGGATTTTTATCACCTTTGAGTCGAATAGGTTGAATTGTATGTGATGTAGTTAGCCATGTCTCCCTCAGAGGATATAACTGCTCTGACTTCCTTCTATTTTGTAGGAACTGTATCCCCACTCTCCAGTAATACAGCGTCATTGTCTGTCATTTATAGGATACCGCTGTCAATTAGGTTCTGAATAAGATGGTGGATCCCAACATTCTTCAGTGTTGTGACCGTGAGAGTTGGAATGGTATTGACATACTCCATTAAAATCAAACTGTCTTGAGCGTGGGCTGATTGGAGGTAGCAGAGTTGTGATTCTTCCCTCATTGATCAGTATATGCAATATCTCTTCCATCGGTTGGCCTAAATAGGTGAATTCCTTTTTGTTGGCTTCCTGACGGGCTTTGGCTTTTGCTCTTTTTACAATTTTATCTTCCAATGTTTCACTTTTTGGAGTAAGTGGTGGGGTACTTTGTTAGAGATTATGCCCTAGAGGCCAATTATTTGATATAATTTATTAACGTTTTGATATTATATTTGATTGCATAAATGAATGCTTTTATTATGATACATTTACTGCGTTATATAAATGTCAACATAATAAAAATCCTTAGAATAGTGATACAAATTATATAGTTTCAAGTATGTGACTTGAACATGAGATTATATAATTACTATTAGTATCATTGTTCTTAAATGTCCCTAGTCGAGTATCATTGTTGATGGGACAACAATAATGCATTGAGACTAGTATGTGGATTGACTGACGGCCAAATCTCAATGTCATAAATATATGAGATATTAAGTCAATGCATAGGTACATGTTAGAGAACGATGTACTGGACAGACCCACCATGAGAATTTTATGTGGAACATTTTGTAAAATGTCATTGGCAATTCTCATAGTTACAATGATGTAATGGTCCTCCGACCTGAAATCACTATATTACTACACGGGAATTATGTACTTTGATATCATCAAATGTCACCTTTAACACGGTGGACTATAAAGGTGATTATTGGGTACATCATGAATCGTGTGAGGAATATGAGTGATCTAGATGGAATTTAACCCTCCTATATATTAGGGATGATATCCATAGGCCTCTTGATTGAGTAGGACTATGAAATGCATGGTCATGCTCAAATAGTGATTTGTTTCATATAGTCTACTCATTGATCAAGAAAACTCAGATTAAATTATGAAGAGTGTGACAGATTCCATGACTCGAGTTTAATCTTGGATATTAAGGTTAAAAGGATTAGATTACATTGAAACATTGGTCACGAAAAGGTTGCATCGAATCATCGATCTTATTATTACTTGGGTAGCAGTGATGCATTACTAGATGCCGCTCACTGTTTATAATTTTATAATATGATTTTAAAATTATTGCCAACGTAATAATAACCTATAGGGTCACACACATAGAACGTTATTAAAAAGTGAATTAATCTAAAGGATTTAAATATATCAATATGATTGATAGTATTTAAATTATGAATTTAAATTAATAGGATAATTTATATATATAGGTATATTAATTAAGTAAGACTTAATTAAGATATATATATATATATATATATATATATATATATATATATATATATATATATAAATTCAGATTTTATAAAACTAGGGTTTTGAATAGTCTTTTTGGTTCGCTATATATATGATATGTAGCCTCCATTAAGTAAAACAACTCATTCATAAACAAAACCCTAGCCGCTCTTGAGAGAGAAACTAGAGAGAAAAGTTCTGAAATCCATCCTTGGTGGCTAGTACCACACTTCCTTCTTCTGCAGATCGTAGGACGATTCGTGTAGAGCGTTCGTGTGGATACCGTAGAGACGCAGTCCGCTTGAATTGCGTTGGAGATTCGAACGGATCGATTCTAGCTTTGATAATCGGTAAAATTTATACCCTCTGAATTAATTGATCTTCGCATACTTGGAATAAGAGAAAGGAGGCTAGCCTGCACCTGACTAAATAATTGACGTGTGACTTGGTGTTAATGAACCACCTGTTCTGCCAATTGATTTACTTGTTCGCTAAGAGCCTTCATTTTCCGTTCCATCATAAACTAGAACTGAGCATAATCCTATCAGTCAGCATTATCCTTGCTGGTTTGGGATGAACCACCCCCATAGTTGGAACTCTGTCCACTGCTCCAGTTAATCATATTAACCTCATCTTCTTTGTATTGAGGAAGAGGGTTGTCTTGAACGTGAGGTTGGTCGGGTTTGGTCACCACAATCTCACCATTGTCAATTAAATCCTGGATTTTATGCTTCAGGGCCCAACAATCTTGAGCATCATGTCCCAGAGCTCCAGCATGATAAGCACATGTCTTACTTGCATTAAAACCTTTTCCCCTTGGGTTGGCTGGTGGAAGAAGATGGGTAATTTTCTTCTAAGCTGTCAGAAGTTTGAGAATGATGTCGAGTGAGTCCCCTAAGGGTGTGAAAACTAGGGTACGTCTGACTTCTCCACTTTTCGGCAATGGAGGGTTTTAAGACTGTGCTTGGAAAAGAGAATAGTTTCTCCTTTGAATAGGCATGTTTTGTTTGCCTTTTTATCCTTGTAGTATCAAGAAAACATCATCCTCTTTCTTCTTATGGATCCTCCAGGGGTTGTTTCCATAACTTCCAGACTGAATGTGCTCAGCTACAGCTTTTAGAGCGGCAAAGTCTTAAATCTTCCAAGATTTTAATCCCATCTCGGTCATTTCTCCATGTTTGATCATTTCAGAGAATGGTTTGCCTATGCCAGCTAAAACTTTCTCATAGAAGCGAGCTTCTTGAATATCTATGAAGGTCATCACCATTTCAGACTCAGTCATAGATGAAATAACTTGAGCAGCCAGACACCTCCATCTTTGGGCATACTCTCTGAAAGACTCATTGGCTTGTTTCCTGACCTTGGTAATTTGGTACAAGTCTGGAGCCATCTGAGTTTGGAAACTGAACTAACTGAGGAAAGCATGAGTTAGCTCCTTCCAGCTGTGAATCTTGGAGTTGTCTAATCTAGTGTACCATGCTCTAGCTTCTCCAATTAGACTTTTCTGAAATTGCTGCATTCTGAGCTTTTCATCCTTTTTTTTTTGCTAAGTTTGTTTGTTTGTATAAAAGGACCAAAAATAATGGCTAAGGGGCATACCCCATAATATAATATCATAATCTAAGAAGTATAGATGATGATATGAAACACGGAAGAGATCCCAAAAAAAAAAAGTTAAACTAACAACCAATTACAGTAATTTGAACAAATTGAGAGCAGCCGAAAACTAGTCGTCCCAGCTCGTCCACCACTCGAAACGCAGCAGCTACTCGCCCGAAGCCTCAAGCTTGCCAAGCTCGCTCGAAACCACATGCTCGCCCGAAACCATAATTTGGGCTTACCATAGACCACCACATGCTCTCCCGAAACTGTATGCTGGACCGAAGCCATACCTTGGGCTTACCATCGACCACCACATGCTTGCCCGAAGCTAAGCTCGCCTGAAGCCTAGCTCGCTCCAAGCCTTGCTCGTCCGAAGCCAAGCTCGCCCGAAGCCTTGCTCCAAGCCTTGCTCGCCCGAAGCCAGTTCGTCCGAAGCACCCATCCAACCTAAATCATTGCAACTGTAGGAGAGCTGTAGATTGCACATATCTAGCTACCCACTAGCTAAAATAGCTAAACTAACAACCAATTACAGAAATGATTACAATTTGTGGCCTTGATAAAAGAGTTACATTTAGAAAGTCTAGACTTAATGAGATGGATAACATCCTTGGCATAAGATTCGAGCTCTCCAATGAATACTTTCAAATGTGTGTAAGGATCTCCTAATCCATCATACTTTTCTAAATCGGGAGTTTTGAACTTTTTTAGATAATGAACCCCAAGGAAGATGCAAAGGTTTGAATATGAAACACTCTTGTGTACTCCAATCGCTTTGATAGACCGAATGGTCTTTCCATTTGTAGGAATTTCTTCCTAATATCACCGGTGTCTAGATCTTCTTTGAGATGGATGATTTTAGAAGTTTTGTTGGTTTTGTCCAACTGAGACTCAGGTACTGGAATTTCTTTGTCTGGACCCTGATTTCCTCCATGTGTAGAGGATTCTATATGTATAGGCATTTGTGGACCCTGAATGGACTTGTGTAGTTCTTTAAGCAGAATAGCTAATTCTATAATTTGGTTGTTTAATTGTTCGAAGTCCTCGTGAGAGACAGGAGTATGATTAGACTGGCTAGATGTAGCCATGCTTGGTTGTAGGCTTATTGCCTTTTTGGATTTTGAACGGGTAACAGGACCAATTATTTTCCTACAAAAAGACTTATGTAGTTTAGTTTTGTAGGAATGTTACATGCTACGTAATGTGTCCGTTTAGGAGTATTATCCTGTGAAATGGATGTCAGTTGACAAGATAGAATGACAGGTATTGATAAGAAAGGGAATTCATGTACACATATTCCTTTATATTTTCCATTACATTGAGATTTACAGGGAAATGAAATTACAAGTAATTAAAATTACGAGTAATTGAAATGTGAAGGTATGAAGAGACTTCCCTCCACATTTGGTTTATCAGAGGCTGGCCTATCTTAGGCTACTCTCGCGGCTTTTTGGCATGAAGGTTCCCAAATTATCGCAATTTACTCGATGGGAAGTTAATCCGGTCTTTTAATTGGAGAGAATTTGGGTGGTGCCTTTCCTGACCCTCGCTGGAATTAGTCTCCCTACGAGTCCAGTAATCAAACACCGACAGGATAGCCTTATGGTGGAGGGAAAACACATACATTCACATACATCGCGTCTCATCGTATGGAACTGATAATGTGTGCGAAGCACTAATATCATAGGCAGATATAGTGTGAAGCACTAAGTGCAATGAGTAAATGCATTAGTACACATTCATTAAAATATAAATACAACATCCACACACAAGCAGATAAATGTTTTGAAAAGCTTTGATAGCTACTTAAGCCCTCTTACTAGATGTCCCCAGCAGAGTCGCCACCTGTCGATGTTGATATTTTTATTTGTCCCTTTTCTGTTCTTGCCTTTTGGTGTTCTCATGTTAGGTGAGATTTGTTTGAAAAAATAAGTTGTGAAAAGGTCCGACATGTATATGTCGACGATTAGACTATGAGAGTCGCTAGTTGGTATTTTTAAATGGTTGCACCAACTCAACCGAGAAAAGGTTCGCACATAGACCTAGTAATGCGTCACTACTAAACTGGTCTGTGAAACCAAGATTTGTTAGGGTCCGGGGGCTTGATTATGTGGGGGGGGGGGGGGAGGTGTTAGGCACCCCTCGACATTCGTGGTAACACGGTGATCGCTACTTTTCATTTTAAAGATTTATCTGAATGTGTGTGTGTGTGTGTGTAGGTCTATGTTCAGTTGTCTGGAAGTAGTGTTATGCCTCATTTGCACCCATATACAAAGGGTTTGAATTTTGTATAAAATTTCAGTTTTAACGAGATATGGCAATGATGTTTTGTAAAATAGGTTTTTTTAAACCCTTGTGCTCAATAGTAATTGAGGCCTTTGATACTTCCATTTTATTATGTGTTCGGCTTGTTTGCTTTTATTTTCGAGATGCAAAGCATATTCGAGAAAATAAGATATATAGCAATGCCGAACTCCTTGTGGGCATGAGAGTCGTCTAAGGAAATTCAAACACCGTGAATAATTTACAAGCTGGTTACAGCTGAAAATGTCCATCAAGGGAACCAAAACTAGATTCAGGAACTGAATCTGTGATCACATGATTCCTAGGCTCACATGATAATGCAGTATGTATGAAAGCTGTATATATATATATATATATATATATATATATATATATATATATATATATATATATATATATATATATATCAACTTCCACGAAGTAAACTCCAGGCAGGACTGAAATGTAAATATATATATATGTGCAATCAGCTGCCACGAAGTAAACTCCAAGCAGGACTGAAATGTAAGTATATATATATGTGTGCAATCAACTTCCACGAAGTAAACTCTAGGCAGGACGTAAATGTAAATATATATAAGCAGTAAATGGCCACGAAGTGATCTCCAGGCCTGACTGGAATGTATGTGTGTGTGTGTATATATATATATATATAAGCGGTAAATGGCCATGAAGTGATCTCCAGGCCTGACAGAAATGTAAACGCACCGGATATGTCGATCCAGGCTCAATCGATAATTCGAGTATATATATAAGCGGTAAATGCATTGGATATTATATTCGGGCTCAATCGAGATAAATCGATAATATATATATATATATATATATATATATATATATATATATATATATATATATATATATATATATATATATAAGCAATAAATGCCACGGATCGACGATCCGGGCATACACACACAACATGATTATCAACGTGAATAACTCTGTGTGAATAAAAATGGTGAAAGGCTTTAAGTAATGTGAGGTGTCTTACAGTGGGCTACCAAGAAGACTTCAAGTAGCTTTGAATGAATGAATACTCGGTTTCAACCGGTAAAATATAGCAAAACACAAGCTCACAAGTGTTTGGAAAGAGAAAGCACTCAGTTTAAAGTGTGTACAGAGCAAAATGGACAGGGCAGGGCAGGGCTTTAACCACCAGCATTTGGCGCAGCGGTTAAGGATTGATTGGGGGCGAGCCGTAAACCCGGACGTCTTCAGTTCGATCCCCGCTAGCAACAAATGTTAATCCAGAAATGGTCATGGTGGCCACGGTACCTCTGGCGCAAGTCGGGTAGCAAACCGCTCTGGTACTGGGCTCGGGGGATTAGTCGGCCTGCGGGTCGGAAACCCACGGATAACAAAAAAAAAATGGACAGGGCTTCCTCGCCTTTTCTCTCTTCAAAATGGCCACCCTAAGCCCTCTATTTATAGAGGGGGGAGGCGCAGGTGTACGTGCGGCAGCCACAGATGTACTAGCGGCTACTCGGGGTGCCCCGGGCTCCGTGGGCCCCACCGTCTCGAAGTACGTGCACTCGTGCAACGCACTGTCCGTTCGAACCTTCACAACTTTCAATCTGGGCATCTGATTAAGGCGTATAAAACCTTTCTGGAATGTTGTTGTCGAGAGCTACACAATGACATGGTATAAGAGATTGTACGAAGCCAGGAAGATGGGTCTATGCCAAGATCTTCAAGTCTTCAAATTCTATCAGGTGTACTGTCTTGTGTAGTAGTCACTCGAGATTGGAGCTAAGGTTCTTGTAGGACACTTCTATGTAGAATGTGGGTTAAAATGTTGTTGAGACGGCGTGAATGTGGGATCGAGGTGGCAAAATGATGTTTTTCCCCTCACCGGGGTTATCTTCGATTCTGGGCTGATTTAGTAGTCATTGCTCAGGGTTATCTCTGAGATTGGGCTGCTGTGAGTATTGAATGTGTTTAGGTTTATCTCTAAGGTGTGCCTGACCTCCCAGAGTTATCTCCAGGGTTGGTAATGAGTGCCTCGGGGTTATCTCCGAGGTTGAAGCTGACTTCTAGGGATTGAAACGAGCTTTTCTGGGATTATCTTCGAAACTACAACTGCATTCCTCGAGGTTGTCTCTGAGGTTGGAATTGAATCTCCCGGGGTTGTCTCTGGGGCTGGAACTGAGTATCTCGGGGTTGTTTCCAAGATGGAAAACTAAGTATCCTAGGGTTTTCTCTGGAATTGAGCTGATTTGACTTCCAAAGTTATCTCCGGAAGACGATTTTGCCCTCCTACAAGGTTAGTAACGTGAATGCAAAAATTTTGAGTGTCTACAGTAAGTGTATTTCGATTCATTAGGTAGTTAGTTGAGTCATGATTTCTATTGAATTCAACCTTTAATGTTCAATGTTCATGATGTTATCTTAAACTTATTATTTTATGGTGTTTCGGGCACTTGGGAATCTCATGGATAAGTGTTGGATGAAAGAAATTGAAAAAATTAAAGTCAGGAGTAGTGTACCCCCCCCCCCCGGCCGGGGCGGGCATCTGCAATACAAAACCCCCTACCGGGGCGGGGGTATGGCAACTTGAACATTTATTTTTGCGGTTACAACAACTCAACCCCTCATCTCCACTACCTGAAACATAACTGATACCCACTACCTCACATAACAAACCCATGAGGTCCTCATCTCTCATCCATCATCCCACACATTCCCCACTAACCCATTACACTAACCCACTAAAAACCTACACTATCTCCTCTCTATAAATTCAAACCCTAACAACACAACATCTTAATCCCATTCCATATAATTTCAGTCATACTAGAGCTAGGATTCTTCAGGTTAGGGTTTTGTTAGCAACAAGAAAGGAGAATAACAACATAGTGCTACCATCAATTAGGAGTTCATACTTCAACTGAGCAATTATACTATGTGTGACGCCCCCAAATCCGGGTCTCTTTCAACCCGACAGATGGTGCTCCACGGTGCTACAGTTCACACAAACATTCAATTGAAAAAGCCTCAAAAGAACAAATCTATCTTATATATATTCAAAAACAATACTACCATTCCCCAGGTTCTTTATAACCGTTACATTTGTTTTTGTCATAATATCAAATATTATCATTACAAACCTATACTATTACATAGGTACGCTACAAGTTCGCTTTAGCCTTCACTTTATTCTTGTCGAATCCTTTGGTCATATCGTCTAAGCTGCAATCATATGATTCAAGCAAGTGTGAGCATAACAAGCTCAGTAAGTACAACAATTTCATTTTTTTAAAAGCATGCTTGAAACATAGGAATCATATATCTTCAATAACTGGATGATAGTTACGAAGTACTATCAATAATTCAAAATATCTTTCCTTTTCCTTCCAAACGTTTTGCAATAACAATATTCCGTAAATCATCAATTCTAGTTCAAGACGTGAACATCTTATAGTTTCTTTGAAAAGGACAACCCGGCACGAAGTTCTTAAGTCCGGTATAGCTTACGAGTACATCTAGGTGATCAGCCTATAGTACTCTATATTGATCAATACTACATCCATTAAACGTGTATACATTTAAGTTGTGGCAACCTCACGTGCCCATCTAATAATTGATGAAAATATATTTGTTTATACATATTCAGGCTTATTTTGAACCTGTACCAAAGAATTGGCATACGATAACGTTAGCAATTCTATATTGAAAGACTTGTAAACAAACCCATCGACTTATCAAGATTAGTCTAGCTGAGTTAAAACGGACATCGACTCTTTCTTTAAAACCATACATGCATCTCATAACTTGAATCATTTAAAAACCTAACTAACACGAAGGTTAGACAAGGGTTTAAGAAAAACTTGCCTTCAGCATCTCCTATAGAATAATTATGTTTCCTTTGAGTCTTTACAGTCTCTACAACACATAATCACATAACATACCACATTAGGTCATGAATGAACATACTTGGTTCCTAAAGAATCTTTCCTTTCTTCTCAATCTAATCCCGTATTAGATTTGTTATTTATTGGTTCCGGCTTTCCGTCATTCTTTTACATCGTCCTTACAAACTTCATTCTCTTATAACACTTAAGTGAAATTTTTTTTTTTTTTTTTTTTTTTTTGATAATGTGGAGTTTCCCAACCGCAGTCGGACTAAGTCTCCCCACCCCGGACCAGGCTTTACGCACAGGCTCGGCCTAAGACATGGCTCTGCCCAGAAATGTGCGATCCGTGGCCACACAAACCAATTTTTAATTGGCCCTCACACTTGTTGCAGGCGGGAATCAATCCCAGGATGCCCGGGTTTACGGTTCACCCCAGGTGGAAACTTACCGCTGCGCCAAGTGCTGTGGTTGCACTTAAGTGAAATTATTTCATTAATACAACTCGGTTCGAGTTAATCATCTTTCCTTATGGCTTATTAACGTCCTTACGTTATTAATCGAAACTCGATCGTCATTGGTTATGTGTACTTATTACGTATAGTTCACGTTCATCTTCAATTGACTTTCTTTAACCCTAAGTGATCATACTTGGGGTTTAATTATAACTTAATAATGTTTGATTAAGTCCCTTAGTTCATTACTAACCAATTTCTCTTCATCTCCTACTTGTAAAAATTTTTCATTGTCAAAGTTTTAGGGTTGGCGCTGCGGCGCTGGCTATTGCACTTTGTGCCGCGCTGCGGTGGTGCCTATTAAGGCTTGGAGACCGAACTCGGTGCAAGTCCATATATTAAAGGTCACACTGCGGCGTAAGTCTCCAGAAGCTGAAGCTCACTTTGGCGATGTGGCATGACTTACCTTTCCTTGACTGGCGCCGTGGCGCCAGTGCCCAGCACCAGAAAAATTTTACAGAATTTTCTTTTAGTGAGATTCCCGACTTCGTAACTTCTTCGTTATAAGTCCAAATTGGTTCGTTCAAGAGCCTACGGTTCACAAATCACGTACTCTACGTGGTGAAGTAAGAATTTTATCTATTCGACTTTATTTACTAAAATTCCACCTATTAGTCCATTTTTAATGAAAATGATAAACGTTAGTGAATGTTCAACGCTCATTTCTTCGTTCTAAGTCTGAATTCGGCCATTTTCGAGTCTGCAACTCTATAATGACAAATATGACTTGTCTCCATTGAAAACCAATGTTTCCAAGCTCAATATCAAAATTTGACTTCCATTCCGAGAATTTCACGAATTCGACGATCGTTGTCTAATCGAGTGAATTCCGGCGAAACTTCATCAGTTGAGTTTTTTAAACCATTTCACTTAGATTCAATCCATTATACTATCATCTTGACATACATACTTCGTTAACTTATAAACATGATAAGTTATTACTAGTTCATTGTGAATTTATGACTTATGAAAATATCAATTACTTATATTTTCATTTCTCATAACGTATGACTTCTTTTCTCATGATTTCCTATGGCTTCAATCTTTTAACCACCATCCTTGCTTCTTATTATCATACCATCTTTTTAAGAGAACATATGAAAACAAACCTTGTCAATTCATTTGAATTTGGTCGCGTACTGGGGAAATATCATATCCCCTTGCTTAAGTTCTAAGAATTCAATCTCTATCCTCCCTCACATATTTGTAGGGAAATAATTCTCAAAGAAAACCTTCTTGAATTGATTCCACGTTACCGCATATGTTCTAACCCCACCCTGGTGAGCCTTCTACCAAAAGTTGGCCTCACTCTTCCTCGTGTAAGTCACAAAAGAAAACTTTTGCATCTCACTTACGCTTGTAATAACAAACGCCTTCTCTATTTCTTTTACCCCGGTATGGGCCTCGATTGGGTCTGTCGTTCCTTTAAACTCCGGCGGACCTATGCTTTTAAACTCTTTAAAGGTAATCGTTCTAGCTACTTTAGGTTTCGCGGGTACTCTACCCCCGGGTTGGGTAAATGCAGCCGTTAATAAGTTAACGAACTTTTGCATAGGGTTGTTTTGACCCCATTAATTATAATTATGTGATTCCGCTTCATTATTACGTTATCTTCTCCCTGGCGACATTTTTAGATTAAATAAAATTTCATTATTATCTATTTACTTACTTCGTTATTAATCGCCACATACCAAATCGCATCATAACAAATCATTTCCATGAAAACTTCATTATATTCATATGCTTCTTCATAGTTTGAAACTATTTACAATTTGTTTTCATAGACAAAAGCTATTACATTTTCTATCCCGCAATTGATGTGACGCCCCCAAAATTACCAAATTTTGAGTCGCCAGAAAATACACTATAAATACAAATAAAACGTAATTATGCAGCTGTGCCACAGAACCACTGGGCCACCCAGATGTGCTTTAAAAATCGATCTCCGGAAAGCCTTTGACACTGTTAGATGGGATTTCCTATTTGACACCCTCGCTTCTTTTCAGTTTCCCACTACCTTCATTAGATGAATCAAAGCCTGTGTCACCACAGCAATGTTTTCTATTAAGATAAATGGTACTCTTGCCGGAAATTTTGCTAGCTCTCGTGGTCTCAGACAAGGTGATCCCTTGTCACCCTACCTTTTTGTTCTTGTCATGGAAATGCTATCCCTAAAACTGAATATGGGTGCACTGAATCCGGGGTTCAAATTCCACTGGAAAACCAAAGAATGCCGGCTGACTCACCTTCTTTTTGCCGATGATATTCTCATCTTTTGTCATGCTAGCATTCGTTCTATATCCAACATAAACTCTTGCATCCTGTCCTTTTCCATCTTCTCTGGTCTGATCCCTAATGTCCAGAAAAGCCA
Organism: Panax japonicus; assembly: GCA_020205505.1. NCBI lineage: Eukaryota > Viridiplantae > Streptophyta > Magnoliopsida > Apiales > Araliaceae > Panax > Panax japonicus. Next base: position 62,197,640 of record CM035091.1, read on the forward strand.
TTGCTTCATTGCTAACACAGACCCTCCTACTTCACAGAGCATCCTATCCCTTCTCAATTTCCAATCTGGATCCTTGCCCACTAAATTTCTGGGTGTTCCCCTCATTCCATCCAAGCTATCCTACCTTGACTGTATCCCTCTCATTCACAAGATCACTCTCCGAGCCTCTTCTTGGGCGACCAAAGTTTTATCTTACTCGGGAAGGCTACAGTTAATTCAATCCATTCTCTTCTCCATCCAATCTTATTGGAGCAATCACTTCATGCTTCCCAAAGCTGTTCTTAGATCTCTCCAGTCTATTCTTTGCAGATTCCTATGGAAGGGCTCATCTCTATCAATGCATGGAGCTAAAGTTGCTTGGTCCTCTATCTCATTACCTAAATCTGAAGGAGGCCTGGGTATAAAAAGCCTACTTGATTGGAACAAAGCTCAAATTATGCTACACCTTCTGCACATTGTTCAATTTCAGCCTAATTCACTTTGGGCTTCTTGGGTAAAGTCTACTGTCCTCAAAGACAAATACATCTGGCAAATCCCTATCCCTAATGATTGCTCTTGGATCTGGAAACAAGTTCTTAAGCTGAGACCCCTTGCCCTCCTACATCTCAAATACATGATTGGCAACGGGCATCATATCAGCTTATGGTATGATCCTTGGGTAAATGGCTCAGCTATTAACCCCAACCCCAGCCTACTTTCTAACTCTGGCCTCCCTACCTCTGCGAAGGTCAATTCTATTCTGTCGAACTCCTCATGGAACCTGCCTCGTAGTAACCACCATGATGTAATCATGCTCCGCAGACAACTTGAACTACTTCCCCCCCCCCCCTTCTCCTTCTTCTCGTGACTCGATTTTATGGGACTCTATGGCTATTACTGCAGTCAAAGCCAAACATATTTGGGAGAGCATCCGAACTCGAAAAAAACCGGTCACATGGCACACCATCCTTTGGAACAAACTGCATGTCCCTCGGTATTCTTTTTTTCTTTGGTTGGGCATCCTCAAAAGGCTCCCCACAAATGATCGGACCAAACTTTATACTGGCAGGACCTGGAATTGCCACCTATGTCAACAACATCCTGAAACATACGATCATATGTTTTTCAATTGTGATTACTCTACTGTCATTATCCAATCTGCTCTAAGTCTGGGACATTGGACTGACATTCCACTAGATTGGGAAGATCTTATGGACTACATCACCTCACTCCAAGGCACAAAACTTACAAAGAATATTATTTGCCTCTCGGTTGCTGTCTCTCTCTACAAAATATGGGAAGCTAAAAACTCAAAATTTCACAAGAACACCATCATTCCTCCGCTCAGTCTGGCAAAAGATGTTATACACATCATTAAATCTAGACTCTCCTCTTGCAAATCTTTTATTAAAGCCACCTCCCATTCTTCATTCTACTGTAACTGGCTTATGTAATTTCAGCAGTATCTGGGGGACTAGAAATAGATAACTTTGCTATAGTCCGGAGGGATGCCCTAAGCAATTGCACTTTTGGCGAGTAGGTGAGCAGGTTAGGCCAGGTGCAAGCAGGTGAGCCGGTGGGCATGTAGGCGAGCATGATGTAGCAGGTAGTGAGCATGAGGGGCGACCATAAAGGACTAGCAGGTGGGCGAACATGAGGGGCGAGCAGGTATTTGGGTGGGCTAGCAGATGGGCGTGGGAATGCAGGTTGTTAGAGCTAGCAGGTATTTTGGGCATGTTGGTATATGGGCGGGGTGCATGGGCTGGCGTGGGTAGCAGGGTGAGGTGCATGGGCTGAGGGGTAGTGTATGTGGGGAGTATGTGAGGTGGCAGGTGCAAGTGGTGTTGTGTGCTGGTAGTGGCGTGCATGCGAGGGGTGAGTGCTGGTAGTGGCGAGCATGTGTGGGCGAGCATATGAGGGCTGGTAATGGCGAGCATGTGAGGTATAGGTGCAAGTGGGCTGGTGTGCTAGTGAGGGGTTAGTGCTAGGAGGGGCAGGTACTAGTGAGGGCAGCATGAGCATGAAGTGGCGAGCATGACATCCTCTCATGGTCCTTGGTTCTTTTGACCCCTATTTGGCTCTCGTTGTTCATTTTCATATGCACAATTTACTTTATAATTTTTTACTTCCAATTGGTTTGGTCGTAGGTCTTTAGTTGTCTTTTTGGGGTTGTCCCATAAGGCTCTATAATTTCTGGGGTATGCCCTTTGCGTTTGTTTAATCTTCCTGTATAGTTTCCTCATCTTTGGGCATGTCCATAGATGACGTTGCTATATGTTGGGGCTTCTCCCTTGTCATTGTTCTTTGGTTCCTTTTATACAAACAAAATTTAGCAAAAAAAAAAAAAAATTATGCAGCTGTCGTGTAAAATACGACACAACATACGCTGTGAGTTTTAATACATATATTGTCATCTAGACAGTATATAAACTCAAAGGAGTCCTCAATACATATATTGTAACACTATTTATTCAGGATAGTGAGGACTATTAGCGAACACTATCATCTGGACCATCACTCATTTCCCTTGTTATACACGCTCGACTTAGCTACACTCCTATTACCTTAAAGGAATTGTGAAACAAAAGGGTGAGCATGATTAGCCTAGTAAAGAATATCATAACTAAAGATAACTGAATTATCAATAGCTTTCGTCAATAATAAATCAGAGATTTATAACATATGGTAGATTATAAAACTTTAATTTCAACCATAGTCGCAGCGGAATAAACAATTCATTAGAAGAGTTAAGTAGAACATAACGTCTACTGTCTCCAACAGTTCTTCGTTGTACCAAAGACAAAGAGAACTTTCATCACCTGTCTTTACCTGAACCTTCACATGTTATAATTAATTTCACAATTCATATTTATAATAACACGAATTAATAATTCCTGCTTGCCACAAGGCTTAATAGAACGTTTACTCAGTATCCTTACCCAAAGGCTGAAGATATTCAAGTGTAATAACAATGATCATACCAATCAGTTGTCTACCTTTGCACTACGTGCCAAAGATATTCAACTATAAATCAATCGCTGAGACTCAGCTAAATAAATAATCCACATTATCGAATCATTCCCGCATTACGTGCCAAGGATATTCGTTAGTATCACAAGTGGTCCTGATCATGTCATACACCTGTCCATCTTTGCAACTCGGGTCAAGGCTATCAAACAACAGATCATCTTTGCACTACAAGCCAAAGACATCAATTAACAATTCATCTTTGCACGTAAGCCAAAGATATTCAACCGTAAAACCAATAACCAACAGTTCAATAAAGAATATAAGAAACTGCAAATGGATTTTCACCGCCATGCGGTAATCCACTTAGACAGATTATTTTCACAATTTAATAAGGAATGAATATAAAAGGCCATTCGCCATGCATGTGATAATCCACATAGGCAGGTTATTCCAACAGAATAATAAAGAATGAAATAACAGAAGTATTCACATGCATGCGATAGAAACTGCACAGACAGGTTATCCTCAACAGAATAATAAATGCGGAATAATAAATACGGAACCAGGTCCGGTGTAAAACACACAGACAAGATATTCCAAACAGAATCATAAATACAGAATAATAAAATGGAACCAGGTCCGGCGTATAGCACAGACAGGATATTCCGACAGAATCGTAAATGCAGAATAATAAAATGAAACCAGGTCAGGTGAAATTCACACCGACAGGATATTCCGACAGAATATTAAAGAACTGAATAATAAAAGAATTTCACCATGTCTGCGGTACTTCGCATAAACAGGTTATTCTTTATACCGTATAAATAATATATCTTACCACCATAATTATCTCCCTTACTTCCCTTACCTGAGCACATGACTTGATTCTGTTTTCTGTAAAATTGATCAACTTAAATAATTGATCAATTTCAGTATCGGAAATTCCATAGATTCTGAAACGCCTTCCATGTATATACAGACCACGCCTGGCTACACGTCGAAGTAAGATGCAAAATGAGTCCAGGTGTGTCTGCATCTTCGCCGGCCTTAAAGCAAAATGGAACAATTCCCATCCATCAGCCCACGTGGGCCTTACTTATAACATACTGTCCCCAAATCATGCACCCATAAACAGCCACCGACGAGCTTGTCGGAGAACCAGCCAAACCGGCAACAATGATCGAGAACAATAATGGATCTGGCCATCACAATCAATCCATGCCAAAGATAAGAGGAACGAACGAGTATAGATTGAGAGAGAACAGAGGCAACCACCCAAAATCGAAAGCAGAACAGAACCGGAGTGGTGGAATCGAAGCAAAATATTTATCTTTTAGCAGCCGCATTAATATCCGGCGGGTGGTGGCGTTGAGCTCAGGCTTCGAGTAGTGAGTGAACGATGGCTTAAAGCAGCAGCAGCTTTGGGTTTGGGATGAATATGTGCAACAGAGACGAGGGTGTTCCAGAATAGGTAGTGTGAAAGTCACCGGAGATGGAGCCGGCAACTGAGATGATCTGCAGCACCACCATCGTTCTCCCTTGCCATAGATGATGAGCCAACAATCATTAGCCAAAGAATAGAGCTTGCCGTCGCCACCCATTTGGCTAAAAACCGAATCTAGTAGGCGAATGTAACCGGGTAAAACTTGTGTCCGATATTACGCTTTCCAGCTCGCTAAAAATTGTACGGAACAACATATGAAACAAGAGTATTTAACCCTGTAAAAACTGCATTACCAGCTGCCATTTCGATGTACCAGCTAACGGAACTTGCGAGAGAACGGGACGTATGGCACTGCAGGAGCACGAGATGAAGGTTGATAAAAGAGTATAGCAACATCCAGAGTGACCAACCGCCATGCATATGGAGCCAGGAACTTTATATGTAAACCACTCGTGACCTTGCACTCATCAGTAATAAAATAAATGAGAAGAGGGTGATGACAGAGAAGGAGTCGATAAGAGTCTAGCCATGCACTAAAAATAATAATAAAAGAAATTCCTTTCTTTTTATTTGATCTTGTGAAGCTAGTACATCCCATTTTCAGTGGAAAACCACTTAGAGTAGAAGAAATAAGAATAGAGAGATAGATAATCAAAAAGAGTCTTGCCATCTCAAAAGGAAGGAAAAATGAATGAATCCTTTCCCCCGGACTCTCCTTTATAAATAATAATGCTATTGGTAATTACTATTTACCCTCAAAAAATAAGACGGTCCCAATTGATTTATTCAAAATTGGACGGTCCATAATTAAAGCAAACTCTTTTAAATAAAATATAATATATTTTAATTATTATCAAATAAAACAAATAACTTTGTAAAAGTATTCTGTTTTATAAAAAAAGATATTTCTGTTTTATTACGTTAATAATACGAATAAAACAAAACTTCATTATTACATACTTTGAAAAACAAATTTCAAATATCACCCTTAACTTTAAACCTTTATCGATTTAACCTTTTACCAAAATAGAAAAAAATGAATTTTTTTTTTCATAAAAATCCGGGGTCTCACAATCTCCCCTCCTTATGAAATTTCGCCCTCGAAATTTACGTACGTACCTGATATTCGAAGAGATTGGAATACCTTACTTTCTTTTCAGATTGTACCTTCCTGGTAATTTCCTCGCTATCATATTTCTCATCTCCTGTATTTCAGATATCATTCTAGAATATACCTTCAAAACAAAGGTTAATCGACACATCACAATTTGTCAATTTATAGAGTAAACAATTTCAGCTTAAGTAAGTCACACACTAGCGAAGTATATAACTCGTCTCTCCCCTCCTAGTTCTAGACTGATGTCTCCGCCAGCGACCATATCCCTAAGCTCTGATACCAAATGTGACGCCTCCAAAATTACCAAATTTTGAGTCGCCAGAAAATACACTATAAATACAAATAAAACGTAATTATACAGCTGTCGTGTAAAATACGACACAACGTACGCTATGAGTTTTAATACGTATATTGTCATCTAGACAGTATATAAACTCAAAGGAGTCCTCAATACATATATTGTAACACTATTTATTCAGGATAGTGAGGACTTAATAGCGAACACTATCATCTGGACCATCACTCATTTCCCTTGTTATACACGCTCAACTCAGCTACACTCCTATTACCTTAAAGGAATTGTGAAACAAAAGGGTGAGCATGATTAGCCTAGTAAAGAATATCATAACTAAAGATAACTGAATTATCAATAGCTTTCGTCAATAATAAATCAGAGATTTATAACATATGGTAGATTATAAACTTTAATTTCAACCATAGTCGCAGCGGAATCAACAATTCATTAAAAGAGTTAAGTAGAACATAACGTCTACTATCTCCAACAGTTCTTCGTTGTACCAAAGACAAAGAGAACTTTCATCACCTGTCTTTACCTGAACCATCACAGGTTATAATTAAATTCACAATTCATATTTATAATAACACGAATTAATAATTCCTGCTTTCCACAAGGCTTAATAGAACGTTTACTCAATATCCTTACCCAAAGGTTGAAGATATTCAAGTGTAATAACAATGATCATACCAATCAGTTGTCTACCTTTGCACTACGTGCCAAAGATATTCAACTATAAATCAATCGCTGAGACTCAGCTAAATAAATAATCCACATCATCGAATCATTCCCGCACTACGTGCCAAGGATATTCGTTAGTATCACAAGTGGTCCTGATCATGTCATACACATGTCCATCTTTGCACCTCGGGTCAAGGCTATCAAACAACAGATCATCTTTGCACTACAAGCCAAAGACATCAATTAACAATTCATCTTTGCACGTAAGCCAAAGATATTCAACCGTAAAACCAATAACCAACAGTTCAATAAAGAATATAAGAAACTGCAAATGGATTTTCACCGCCATGCGGTAATCCACTTAGACAGATTATTTTCACAATTTAATAAGGAATGAATATAAAAGGCCATTCGCCATGCATGTGATAATCCACATAGGCAGGTTATTCCAACAGAATAATAAAGAATGAAATAACAGAAGTATTCACATGCATGCGATAGAAACTGCACAGACAGGTTATCCTCAACAGAATAATAAATGCGGAAGAATAAATACGGAACCAGGTCCGGTGTAAAACACACAGACAAGATATTCCAAACAGAATCATAAATACAGAATAATAAAATGGAACCAGGTCCGGCGTATAGCACAGACAGGATATTCCGACAGAATCGTAAATGCAGAATAATAAAATGAAACCAGGTCAGGTGAAATTCACACCGACAGGATATTCCGACAGAATATTAAAGAACTGAATAATAAAAGAATTTCACCATGTCTGCGGTACTTCGCATAAACAGGTTATTCTTTATACCGTATAAATAATATATCTTACCACCATAATTATCTCCCTTACTTCCCTTACTTCCCTTACCTGAGCACATGACTTGATTCTGTTTTCTGTAAAATTGATCAACTTAAATAATTGATCAATTTCAGTATCGGAAATTCCATAGATTCTTAAATGCCTTCCATGTATATACAGACCACGCTTGGCTACACGTCGAAGTAAGATGCAAAATGAGTCCAGGTGTGTCTGCATCTTCGCCGGCCTTAAAGCAAAATGGAACAATTCCCATCCATCAGCCCACGTGGGCCTTACTTATAACATACTGTCCCCAAATCATGCACCCATAAACAGCCACCGACGAGCTTGTCGGAGAACCAGCCAAACCGGCAACAATGATCGAGAACAATAATGGATCTGGCCATCACAATCAATCCATGCCAAAGATAAGAGGAACGAACGAGTATAGATTGAGAGAGAACAGAGACAACCACCCAAAATCGAAACCAGAACAGAACCGGAGTGGTGGAATCGAAGCAAAATATTTATCTTTTAGCAGCCGCATTAATATCCGGCGGGTGGTGGCGTTGATCTCAGGCTTCGAGTAGTGAGTGAACGATGGCTTAAAGCAGCAACGGCTTTGGGTTTGGGATGAATATGTGCAACAGAGACGAGGGTGTTCCGGAATAGGTAGTGTGAAAGTCACCGGAGATGGAGCCGGCGACTGAGATGATCTGCAGCACCACCATCGTTCTCCCTTGCCATAGATGATGAGCCAACAATCATTAGCCAAAGAATAGAGCTTGCCGTCGCCACCCATTTGGCTAAAAACCGAATCTAGTAGGCGAATGTAACCGGGTAAAACTTGTGTCCGATATTACGCTTTCCAGCTCGCTAAAAATTGTACGGAACAACATATGAAACAAGAGTATTTAACCCTGTAAAAACTGCATTACCAGCTGCCATTTCGATGTACCAGCTAACGGAACTTGCGAGAGAACGGGACGTATGGCACTGCAGGAGCACGAGATAAAGGTTGATAAAAGAGTATAGCAACATCCAGAGTGACCAACCGCCGTGCATATGGAGCCAGGAACTTTATATGTAAACCCCTCGTGACCTTGCACTCATCAGTAATAAAATAAATGAGAAGAGGGTGATGACAGAGAAGGAGTTGATAAGAGTCTAGCCATGCACTAACAATAATAATAAAATAAATTCCTTTCTTTTTATTTGATCTTGTGAAGCTAGTACATCCCGTTTTCAGTGGAAAACCACTTAGAGGAGAAGAAATAAGAATAGAGAGATAGATAATCAAAAAGAGTCTTGCCATCTCAAAAGAAAAGAAAAATGAATGAATCCTTTCCCCCGAACTCTCCTTTATAAATAATAATGCTACTGGTAATTACTATTTACCCTCAAAAAATAAGACGGTCCCGATTGATTTATTCAAAATTGGACGGTCCATAATTAAAGCAAACTCTTTTAAATAAAATATAATATATTCTAATTATTATCAAATAAAACAAATAACTTTGTAAAAGTATTCTGTTTTATAAAAAAAGATGTTTCTTTTTTATTACGTTAATAATACGAATAAAACAAAACTTCATTATTACATACTTTGAAAAACAAATTTCAAATATCACCATTAACTTTAAACCTTTATCGATTTAACCTTTTAACAAAATAGAAAAAAAATTGATTTTTTTTTTCATAAAAATTCGGGGTCTCACAATTGAACTTCACAAAAGTTAGGATTTACAAAAAGACTACCCTTTAAAAGAGGGTTTTACGCCACTACACACATATTTATAACTCTAGACTTCTAATAATGCATAACAGCATCCTCGTGTTTCTCATTCGCAATCATTGCTACAGTATCCCGACTAATCATATGACGGGTTTGTCCTGACTCAGTGGAATAACAAGCAACCTTCAGCTTGAAATCCTTATGTGCACTCTCATGGATGTAAGACATTCGTGCTATCTTCCGGTCCTTCTCCCCCAGTTCTTTACGAAGTTCATTGGCCTCTGCCTTATAATTCCTAGCCTGCTCTGCCATAAGCACCTGCTTATCGTGCTCTAACTCAAAATCTACTTCTATAGACATCTTAGCTTCATGGAGATAACTAATCTCTTCACTCTAATTCTACACAACTGTACCCAGTTGCACATTCGTGTCAAGCACTGCCACATACAATGCTTCCATTGCATCTGGAGGTGATGACTCCAGTGTAGGTACCACCGTAGTAATCGATGTTACCTCTCTTTCTTCCTCCCCATCATTCATCATACTAAGATATGACGCTATATCCATCTCTCCCTCGGAGTAGTCTTCCTCAAAAAAGTACTCCTCTGCCTCCGACTCCTCTAGAATCACTAATGGTACCTTCGCCACCGGCATAGGTACAGGCTCTACTTGGTTCACAAGCTCTTCGCTCACAGCGTGTATATCTCTATACATCAAACTATCGATCAACATCCTACAATAACACATATGTTGATTAGTACATAACACACAATAGTATAAGCACAAATCACATTTAATTTATTTAGGGTTACTTTCCATCTTTTAAATCTTTTGATACTGAGTTTCCTCAATACCTTATTGACTCATTCAACTCAAGAACGAATGGTGCTCCACGGTGCTACAGTTCACACAAATAATCAATTGAAAAAGCCTCAAAAGAACGAATATGTCTTATATATATATATTCCAAAACAATACTACCATTCCCCAGGTTCTTTATAACCGTTACAATTGTTCTTGACATAATATCAAATATTATCATTACAAACATATACTATTACATAGGTACGCTACAAGTTTGCTTTAGCCTTCACTTTATCCTTGTCGAATCCTTCGGTCATATCGTCTAAGCTGCAACCATCAAGCAAGTGTGAGCATAACAAGCTCAGCAAGTACAACAATTTCATTTTTTTTAAAAGCATGCTTGAAACATAGGAATCGTATATCTTCAATAACTGGATGATAGTTACGAAGTACTATCAATAATTTAAAATAGCTTTCCTTTTCCTTCCAAACGTTTTGCAATAACAATATTCCATAAATCATTAATTCTAGTTCAAGACGTGAACATCTTATAGTTTCTTTGAAAATGACAACCCGACACGAAGTCGGCATAGCTTATGAGTACATTTAGGTGATCAACAAATAGTACCCTATGTTGATCAACACTACATCCATTAAACGTGTATACGTTTAAGTTGTGGCAACCTCACGTGCCCATTGAATATTCGATGAAAATATATTTGTTTATACATATTCAGGCTTACCTTGAATTCGTACCAAAGAATTGGCATAGGATAGCGTTAGCAATTCTATATTGAAAGACTTGTAAACAAACCAATCGACTTATCAAGATTAGTCTAGCCAAGTTAAAACGGGTGTTGACTCTTTCTTTAAAACCATACATGCATCTCATAACTTGAATCATTTGAAAACTTGAATAACACGAAGGTTAGACAAGGGTTTAAGAAAAACTTGCCTTCAGCGTCTGTTACCGAATAATTACGTTTCCTTTAAGTCTTTACAGTCTCTACAACACATAGTCACATAACATACCACATTAGGTCATGAATGAACATACTTGGTTCCTAAAGAATCTTACCCTTCTTCTCAATCTAATCTCGTATTAGATTTGTTATTTCTTGGTTCCGGCTTTCCGTCATTCTTTTACATCGTCCTTACCAACTTAAGTGAAATTATTTCATTAATACAACTCGGTTCGAGTTAATCATCTTTCCATACGGCTTATTAATGTCCTTACGTTATTAATCAAAAGTCGATCGTCATTGGTTATGTGTACTTATTACGTATAGTTCACGTTCATCTTCAATTGACATTCTTTAACCCTAAGTGATCATACTTGGCGTTTAATTATAACTTAATAATGTTTGATTAAGTCCCTTAGTTCGTTACTAACCAATTTCCCTTCATCTCCTACTTGTAAACATTTTTCATTTTCGAAGTTTTAGGGTTAGCGTTGCAACGCCGGCTATTGCACTTTGTGCCGCGCTGCGGCGCCGCCTATTAGGGCTTGGAGACCGGACTCGATGTTTTGGCATGAGTTCCTGTGTTAAAGGTCCCGCTGCGGCGTGAGTCTCTAGAAGCTGAATCTCACTTTGGCGCTACGGCGTGACTTACCTTGCCTTGACTGGCGTCATGGCGCCAGTGCTCAGCACCAGAAAAATTTTACAAAATTTTCTTTTAGTGAGATTCCCGGCTTCGTAACTTCTTCGTTATAAGTCCAAATTGGTTCGTTCAAGAGCCTACGGTTCACAAATCACGTACTCTACTTGGTCAAGAAAGAATTTTATCTATTCAATATCATTTGCTAAAATTCCACCTATTAGTCCTATTTTTAACGAAAAACGATAAACGTTCGTGAACGTTCAACGCTCGTTTCTTCATTCTAAGTCGGAATCCGACCATTTTCGAGTCTGCAACTCTATAATGACAAATATGACTTGTCTCCATTGAAAACCAATGTTTCCAAGCTCAATATCAAAATTCGACTTCCATTCCGAGAATTTCACGAATTCGACGATCGTCGCCTAATCGTGTGAATTCCAGCGAAACTTCGTCACTTGAGATTTTTAAACCATTTCACTTGGATTCAATCCATTATACTATCATCTTGACATACATGCTTCGTTAACTTATAAACATGATAAGTTATTACTAGTTCATTGTGAATTTATGACTTATGAAAATATCAATTACTTATATTTTCATTTCTCATAACTTATGACTTCTTTTCTCATGATTTCCTATGGCTTCAATCTTTTAACCACCATCCTTGCTTCTTATTATCATACCATCTTTTTAAGAGAACATATTAAAACTTCATATAAGTTCCTTATGAATTCATAACTTATTCTTGGTTTGGATTTCATATTCATTACGTATACGGCTTATTAAGACTTAAGCCTTTGATTTATCATTCCTTAGCATATTAGTTCTACCATTACCCCCTTCTCTATGTATGGAAGAGAAAGAGAATCATGGTTCAAGATGGCTTACCCATTAATGAGCACTTGACTAAGCTTTGATCTTCTTCTTGATAACTCTTCTTCTTCCTTCTTGCTTATTTGAATAATGAAATACTAACATATGCTAACTTATTCTCTCAACCAAATAAGCTCTCAACTTATAAGTGGGATGAAATGAAACAACCTCCAAATGAATGCAAAAGCTCCCTATTTATTGAAATTCTTAGATGAGGGTATAAGGGACATAAAGCCACTCCACCTCCTTAATCACCTCCTTACTATTCATTGCTTTGCCCCTAAGTAAACTTGGCCTCCACACAAAATACTTGGCCACCAAATCACTTGGCCATTAAGTTATCTTGCTCCCCACAACACTTGATCATCACACTTAATCATTATGTATTCTTGCTAATCACATATATGCACTTTGTGTGATCACCACACTAACTTAGCCTTTAAGTTTACTTGATTAGCACATCAATTTCTTGTCCACCACTTTGGACTATCCATGGTTTGCCCCATGGTTTTAAACCATTCCCTAACCCATTGAATTATAGCTTGGGCCTTTAACTTAATTAACTTAACCTAATCATTTGGGCTTGCATTAAATTGCTTTGGGCTTGTAATTAAACAAACATTGGGCTTGCATTAATAAACTCACATTGGACTTAACCATCCAATACTTGGGCTCACATAATACTTAACAAATCCTACCAATTCCTTTTCTTTTTTTTTTTGCTAAATTTAAACTGAAATAAAAGAAAAAATAAGTACATGGGTCAAACCCAAACAGTATACCATAGCCATCATAGGACAGGCCCTATGATGGCATCAGTAAACCAAAGCTATGCACTAGCAAACAAGGGCCCAACTAAGGAACAAAGAAACATCAGAAAACCAACCGTGAAAGATGGCTTGATAACAGACAAAACTGCAACAAACCAACATGATCAAAATTACAATATTAAGCTACACGACAACAAAAGCCAAGCTGCCAAGATCAGAGATATTGCAAATAACTACATACCCAGCAGACCAAACCCAGAGCAGCAGAAACAACACCAACAACAACACCAGTAGAAAATAGAGATAGCTAGCTGAGCAAAAACTGCCCAACACTTAGCAGCATAACACATAGCCCAGCTCCACTAGTAGTTGACAACCAACCTAGCAAGCAGCTAGGAGCAACTGCCAGGAAAAATAGCAGCAACAGCTAGCAAGAGCACCTAGCCCAGAGAACACTAATCTACAGCAGCAGAACAACAGAACTCGGCTTTACCGAGGAAACAGTTGGCTTAGACAAGTTTAACCAACTGCAATAACCAAACATCAGGCACACGGCAGGCTACAACAACATATGTAATCCAACAAATTAAGAATGACTAATCACAACAGCCCTTCCCTAAGCCACAGCTCATCCCTAAACCACAATTGCCCTCACATAGGATTGACAATCGAGTCAACAAAACCACAACAGCAACCAGACCAGCAGTTGCTGAGAGCTACAGCAGAAGAAGCCCAGAGCCAGCCGAGGATCCCCAGCAGAAGCAGCTCAGCAAGAAAGATCACGAAAAGCAGCAGTAGGGGTGTAGCCAAAATCAAGCAGAAGTGGTGTAGCAGAGGTAGGAAGCAGACCATAGCACAGCTAACCTGTAGCAGATCAACCAAGATCCAACAACAAGCAGCAGCAGCAGACTGCAGACCAAAGCGACCCACCAGCAGACCAAAGCAGATTAGCAGAATTGCATCCTAGCAAAGCCCACAACTGAAGCAGCAGAATGCAGACCAAAGCGACCCACCAGCAGACCAAAGCAGACTAGCCCAAAAGTAAACCAGCAAACCAGCAGATTGCATCACGAGCAACCAAGCCAGCAGACTAGAGCAAACCAGCAGACTGGAACAAACCAACTTCTGCAACAACCAAACATACAGTACAAGGCAGGACACAGCAACACAACTGCACTCAGACCATACCAGACTAAAACCAACTGCTCCACACAATAGCAGGAGCAGCACAGACCACCCGCAGACTAGCAGTGCACCTGAAGACCTCAGAAATCAAAGCAGCATGCATCAGGATAGTATCCAGCAGTTGAGCAAAAAAAGCAGCCTTAGATCCAGCAGCTGCCGAGATGCAGAACGGGAGCAGGGAAGTTAGGCCCAAACCAAACACCAGCTGTCAACTGCCAAAAACATATTGCAAACACATCAAGAAAGAACACACCAGACCATATGGCCCAGACTCATACCAGACCAGCAAAGCCCATCAAGAAACTAGGAAGATCAACATCCAGAGAGTTAAACATTGGTTAAAATAAACTGTCGGAACCCAGATCTATTCTTCAATTTCTGGAATTTAGAGTTTGTGTGAAGCTTGCATTTAAGCATATGGAGAATATCAGCAACAAGGCTACGAATCGGGCAAGATTTATTACTAAAAACCCTTGCATTACGCTCATTCCAAATACGATAGACCACAGCCCCAAAACCCAGGTGAAGCAAGCTATGATGAAAATTACGATTAGAGTAATGGATTAGATATTCTGTTAAAGAAATCCAACTCCTACTAAAACCCCTCCACCCACAATGTCTAAGGGCAGAAAGAAGAACTCTAAACGAGTAATCACAGTGAAAGAACAAGTGATCAAAAGTTTCCGCCTGAGTAGAACATAGCACACAGGTGGGATTTACTTGCATCCCAAAATTGAGCAGCTTATCCATAGTACGCAATCCTTGATGAAAAGCCAACCAGAGAGTGAACGAGTATCTTGGGATCAAAACCTTATTCCACACTAACTTGTCCCAGATAACAGCAACACCCACCTGCCGAATAGAACACCAGAAAGTAGAGGCTTTTACCTCCTTGGATTTAGTGTCTTCCTAGCAAATTTCATCAGTCCTAGAAGAGTCACAATGCCTAAGAAGGTCAAAAGAATCTCTGAAGACAATAAAGTCATTATGATTTGAGGACGGTAAGTGCCAAGAGGACTCTCTAATGATATCACTCACAGTAGCATTTGGGCCTAATCCAGAATTGATGATCAAAGAAGAGTGAGGGCTAGAAGCCAAGGGAATCATATTAATCCAGGGGTCAAACCACAAGCTAGTAGACTTACCATTTACAATGTGAAACCGAATATATTTAATTGCAAGCGGTCTTAATTGCAAGACTTTTCTCCAAATCCAAGAACAGTCATTTGGAATCTTCAGACACCAAAAGTTTTTTGAATTAATATGGTATTCTCTAACCCAAGAAGCCCACAGAGAAGTGGAATTGGGATCCACCACCCTCCACAACTGGAGTAAAAGCAAAGCCAAGTTCCAGTCCTCTAATTGTTTAATAGCGAGACCTCCCTTGGGGTAGGGGAGAGCTATTTTATGCCAAGCAACTTTGACACCAGTCTTCAACATAGAGGGGCCCTTCCATAAGAACCTGACGCATAGAAGACTTTAGATCTTTAAGCACAGCCGCAGGAAGAATGAAATGAGCAGACCAGTATGATTGAATAGCAAAGACAACTGATTTAATCAGCTGCAATCTGCCAGCATAAGAAAGAAACTTGTTTGTCCACGATGTAATTCTAGCTTTAACCTTTTCTAGCAATGGAAAGCAATCAGCAAGACTGAGCTTCGAGGTAATCAGAGGAACCCCAAGAAATTTAGCAGGAAAGGTACCCAATTGAAACCCTAGTCTAGTGATAATAGCCTCAGTAAGATTAGGAGAAACATTGGATAAAAAGCACATACTTTTTGAACCATTGGTGAGTAATCCCGATATAGAAGAAAAATAATCAAGGCTTGATTTAAGAACCATTATCGAGTTAAAGTCACCATGACAAAAAAGCAACAAATCGTCCGCAAAGCAAAGATGAGACAATGAGAGCGTCTTTGTTTTCCAATGATGATTGAAGACCGGAGACCTTGTATCCTTTGCTAGGATAATAGAGAGCACTTCCATAGCAATGACAAAAAGATAAGGAGATAGGGGATCCCCTTGACGAAGACCTTTTGCCCCTTTAAAATAACCACAGAGAGAGCCATTCACCCTACCAATTCCTTTCTTTTGGCTTAAAGCCTTATAACATATATTATACGTATAATTATCGTATTTTAACTCATATACTAATTCCACATATATGACATACCATTATTCATACATACTCGTATAATAATCACATTTCCTTTCCTTCTCCTAAATCATTTTCCTTAAACGTTAGGTTTTAAGTCCACATGCGAAATATTACGTTTTCCATAACTGAAATATTATTAGATATTTCATCTCACCTCGATATTCTATCGTTACGTATTTCTCGGAAGTTCAAAAATAATTCCCGAACAGAAATGCGTGAATAGTATTTTTTGGAAAATTTCTTGGAAAACTTTTATTTTCGTCTTAGAAATTCGAACACTTTAAGTCTACTACGTAGCCAAAATCCTACGATGTTTTGACATTTCTAGGTCAGAGAACGACGTTTGATTAGCTTGCTCCATAAATAATCAATTAAATTCATTTAATAAAAATAAAATTAAAAATAAAATTTAATTATCAAAAATCCGATTTTCTCGGGCGTTACACTATGTGTAAGCAAATTCTTGCAATTTCTCATCGTATATCACCATATTCGAAGTTCTATTACCATTTTTGGGGGTATTGTGAGTCGTGCACACCACGTGTTCGATAAATTATTTAAGTGAAGTTTGGGGGGATTTTGGGTTGAGTTAATTCAATGGCACCAAAACCAGCATCAAAGAGACAGAGAGGCGAGGACTCAGGGACCACCGGCTCAGGCCTTCGACAAGAGAAAATTCGTGAGTGCCAACGCCGCCGATCGATATGATTATCAAGTGTCTAAGGCACTAACTCCAGAGCGAGGCTTGGCACCCGACAACGTAGATGGCCTAATGAAGAGACAAATATATGAAAAAGGATGGGATAGGTTTACTGAAGAACCTGAGCCAGCGATCGTCAATGTGGTGAAGGAATTTTATGCAAATACGGAGGATAAGTCCCCATTCATTGCATTCGTGAGTGGTAAATATGTGCCTTTTAGTTCTGAAGTTTAAACGAGTATTACAGCTTGCGAGCTCCTAAGGAATGCCAATATGCCTATTTTCGTGACCTTGATCCCGACTATGAGGGGATTTTAACAGAAATAATAAAGCTGGGCACCACATGGATCAAGGGATGAAAAAGGAGCACAATCTTCCTCAGCAAGGACCTAAGGCGTTATGGAAAAATATGGTACGCGTTCTTGTGCGCAAAATTATTCCTGACCACACATACTACTGCGGTGACAAAGGAGAAGGTATTGCTCCTGTATGCAGATGTGCAAGACTTCTTCATCAACGTGGGTGCCATCATCAACTTCTCGATATAAAGATTCCTACGAGGGCCATTTTCTGACGGTCTGCCACACCCATCCCTCATATGTGGTATGTGCAGGCAGGTTGGAGTTAGGTGGTCCGGTGTTGAGCCTACCCAGCAGCTGCTTCAGCTTTTGGAATCACGAATGAATGCATGTTATACAGTGTGGCCCGGGGGAGTCGCATCCAAGACGAGTAAGGTTTATATTTCCACCAGCCTCTGAGGAGGATGCTTATACTGAGGAAACCTCTAACGATGATGAGTTCCAAGCGGACAAGATCACGGGAGAGCAGGAGACTGAGGAGATGCAGCGAACTGGAAGATATATGTTCAGCTCTAAGTTTCGCAGCCTCCAGCGACAAGTTGATGGGCACAACAAAGAAGCTAATAGATAGATGAAGAAACTGTAGGCCAGGCAGGACCACATGTTTGATGCCATAAACATGTCCTTCGCCTCTTTGAACGCGACCCTCTAAAGTTTAAACCCAAATACTCAGTTTTCATACCAACAACCTGCATCAATGCCACAATATCCACCTTCTGATTCTGACAATGAAGAGCCACATCCACCACCACCTCAAGCTTAGATGATTACAGGGAAGTCCTCGTACACTTAATGCTTTATTTTTACAATGAGGACATTGTAATTGTCAAGTTTGGGGGAGTAGTTTAGCTTTTATTGCATGTTTAATTAAGTTGTTATAATTTTGCATAAGTTGTCATGTTTAGTTTTAGGTTCATGATATGTTGCATTCATATAGTGTAATTACATAATAGTTTGCATAGTAGTGTAGTTGTAAATAGTTTTATTAATATCTATTTTTGTTATTTTTACTTCAATATCTAAAAACAATTAAGAAAAAAAGAGGGAAAAAATGTAGTTAAGTACTGTGTTATCTTGCACGAGTCCAGCCGTTTGATGTGTTACAGTCAATTTTGGCCAATGATGAGACTAGGATTGAGTAGACAAGTATAGTACTGACTATTAGAGCTTTTATGTGATCTTCTATTATTAATTGAATCTTTTTCTGTTTGAAACTGGTATAATAAGGTTAGCACAGTAATAACAACTATGTTGATTGATTTAGTTCAAATTGATACATAATGGACCTATAAAGGATAATCCTAGTTTGAATAAAAGAATGACAAGGATATGTAGTGAAGGTGAAAATTAAGCAAGAACCTAAGTTTGGGGAAAATTTTGGGGTATATAAGCTTCATAAAAATAAAAAAAAAGAGAATAAATATTTTGGCATGCTTTTCTAGTTTTGTGGCCTTTGTTACTTGAGTAAGTAAGCCCGAGGGGATTGTCTTTACACCTAGCGCCCTAAGATCTTAATAGTCTGGGAGTCGTTGACCGAAAGCTCGTTAAGGTAGCATTGAAAAGCCTAATGGAATAAGACATTGCATAGCCATGTGTATATGAATAAAATGGGAAATAAGAGCAAAAAACCTCTTAAATGAAAAATAAAGCATAAGTACCCTATTTGGACCCTTGATATTGGTAATTGTTTGATTTTAGTTGGATCTTGACTATTTTTGAAATTCTTGAGTTTACACTGTATGATGCCTTCAAAGAGACTTGTTATGTATTAAATTTGAATCAGTTAGCATGGGTTTTGAGCACACACGCACTATATCAGTGATAACAATTTAAGATTTGATGATTGATAGGAATTTACTGATTGGTTTTGATATGAAGTATTTTCATGTTTGCTTGATTTCTCTGAGGCCGGTTGAACAGACTTGTTTCCATCACCACTGCTGGATTCGTAGGCATATAGACTAGTTGCATTCCATTCCATTGTATTGCATTACATAGCATTTTTGTTTTGTTTTGTGCTAGAGGACTAGCACAGGTTTAAGTTTTGGGGATTTTGATGAGTGGGTTTTATTATACCTACGAATCGGCCTATAATTCGAGCTTAAACGGTGCTAATTCTTTATATTTATGATTCGTTTACTTGATTATTGTTGTTTTATATTTAGGTGTGGTGGTGTAGCATGCGTGGCTTAAAGGTGGTTTCGTGGCGAAACTAGGCATAAAATGAGCAAAAATTAGACTTTTGCATAATGACCCCCCGCCGAGGTGGGGGTCCTTAGGCAAGAACAGAAGGACCACTCGTCGGGGTGGGCACCAAGAGAAGAAAAACCCCCGCTGGGGCAGGGGTACGGGGAAAGACCAGGAATCGTGTTTCAATTGTAATGTTGCAGTGGTGTGAAGGAATCAAGTTGGTATGGTTTGGGACTGTTTTTGGCGTCAATTTGTGGATAAAATAATTGTCCTATGTTGGATAATAACAAGAAACAACAGAGGAGATTTAACAACATGCAATCAATTAACAATTTGAAGCCCTGATTTTGAGAAAAGCATTTGAGGAAGGATTGAAGGTTAGAGTCGAGAAAATTGCAGATTGGAGCTAAGAAGAAGGGTGGTTTTGTATTCATTCTACTTCTTTAATTCAATTATTGTAATTTGGATGATGATTTCTTTCATGATTTCAGTTTTTATTTCATTTGTGATGAACTAATTTACTTGTTAGGCTTATGACGGATCTTTATGGTTAAACGATGATAATGCAGCCTTAATTTTTGTTTAATAATATATCATTCAGTTTATCTATTGTGATTTATGCTTTAATTTATGAATTGCTTGATCACCAATTCTATGTGGATTTGTATGGACTCGAGAGATGATATATAAATCTAGACTTAATCACTTTAGCATGTGTTCTTGAATTCTGTGTTTGAATGGAATCTTGATGAATGTGTTAGGGTAGAGATATGCCTAGCATCACATGTAATCGGGTAGAGAACTTGAACTTAAACCTTATTTGATTATAATTCATATAGGGATATAGTGAATTAGTTGATTAGGGTGTTTGGCTTAATTCTATCTAATTTGTGGATTTAGGTTAATATGGTATTAGTGCATCGAGAGATGGCTAGTTCTACTTAAGTGTTCTTAATTAATAAATTAGGATAGTGAATTGAATTGAATTAAGGTATAATAATCAGAGTGAGTCTTAAAGTGTAGTTGTAAGCCTAATTCTCCATTATTTGCTTGAAATTAAAGGTCTAGTTTTGTTGATTGCTTGGTATTTTTAATATTTTTAGTTTTTAATAGTTATAATCATTAAATTGGATAGTTTAATAAAATTTGGATTAATATAAAGCTAGTAATTATTAGGATTAATTATATATTATTCTCCGTGGGAACGATATTCAACTGATCACTGTATTACTTGTTGACCATGTGCATTTGTGTGTGAGCGTAATTAGATTTCGACCAATAATCTTCCCAACTTCCTTTGAAGTCTATGATACAGGTTCTTAACATATCTTCTAATGTTTGAATAGTTCTCTCACTTTGCTCATCTGTTTAAGGGTGATATGTTTTATTTAATCTCAACTGTGTTCCTAAGTGTTTTTGAAGACTTCCCCAAAAATTTGAGGTGAAACGTGGGTCTCGGTCTGACACTATAGAAATAGGTACTCCATGCCTAGAGATAATTTTGTTAATGTATAACTTGGCAAGTTGATCTAAGTTATGAGTAGCCTTAATAGGTAGGAAGTGAGTTGATTTGGTCAGTAGGTCAACTATTACCCAAACGGCATTGTGGCCAAACTGTGTAGCTGGAAGGCATAGCACGAAGTCCATTGTTATGTGTCATTTACTTACCCACTCCGCTATTTCTCTTTTCATGTTTGACCACCAAAAGTGTTGATTTAAGTCTTTGTACATTTTAGTACTACCTGGATGTATGGCAAATTTAGAATTATGGGCTTCATTTAAGATTTCGTCTTTTAATGCTTGATTTAACGGAACCTAAATTCTATCTTCATAGCTTAATATTCCATCCTTGTCTATTCTGAATTTGATATTCTTGATGTGAGTTATATCATATTTATATTTTTGACATTCCTCGTCTTTTTCCTGCATCTCTTTGATTCTATCTAGTAGAGTCGAAACCCCCTCTAGAATGAATAACTTTTGGGTAGAGGTAGTTGGACATCCCACCTCAATTTCAAGTCTTTCAAAATCTTTTATTAACCCTTCATTATTGGTTATTACGTTTAATTTTTCTTGGTTCTTTCTACTTAACGCATCTGCCACTACATTGGCTTTCCCTGGATGATATAAGATTTCACAGTCAAAATCCTTTATCAGTTCTAACCATCTTCTCCGCCTTAAGTTTAACTCCTTTTGTGTAAAAATATATTTCAGACTTTTTTGATATGTATATATCTCAGACTTCTCCCCGTATAGGTAATGCCTCCAAATTTTCAGGGCAAAAACTACAGCGGCTAACTCTAAGTCATGAGTAGGATACCTCTTCTCATAATCTTTGATTTGTCGTGATGTGAGCAATCACTTTCCCATGTTGCATCAACACACACCCTAAACCTTTGCGTGACGCATCACTAAATACTACAAGGCCTCCTATCATCTGGTAAGGACAACACTGGAGCCATGCTCAGTCGCTTCGTCAACTCTTGGAAGCTTTCTTCACATTTATCTGTCTAAACGTATTTCACCGTCTTTCGAGTTAAATTGGTTAGTGGGGTTGCTATTTTTGAAAAATCTTTTATGAAACGTCGATAATAACCTGCTAAACCTAGAAAACTTCTTACTTCTGTTGGAGTTGTTGGTTGTTCCCAATTCACAACCGTTTTGATCTTAGTTGGATCTACTGAAATTCCATTCTTGTCAATTACATGACCGAAAAACTGAACTCTCTTTTACCAAAATTCACACTTGGAAAAATTTGCATAAAGTTGTTCCTTTCGTAATATCTTTAATACGATTCTTCAGTGTTTGGCATGTTCTTCCCATGTTTTTGAGTATACCAGAATATCGTCGATAAACACTACAACGAATTTGTCTAAGCATGGTTTAAACACTCGATTCATCAAGTCCATAAATGATGCTGATGCATTTGTTAAACCAAAAGAAATTACAAGAAACTTATAATATCCATAGCGTGTCCTAAACGTTTTCTTCGGTACATATTCTTTTCTGACCTTTAACTGATGATAACATGTCCGTAGGTCGATTTTCAAAAAGTGTTCGGCACCCTTGAATTGGACAAACAAATCATTAATTCTTAGTAAAGGATATTTATTCTTTATGGTTAACTTATTTAATTCTCTAAAGTCAATACATAATCTTATGGTTCCATCCTTCTTCTTTACAAACAATGTTGGTGCTTCCCAAGGTGAAACACTAGGTTGTATGTACTTTTTATCAAGAGTTCTTGTAGTTGTACTAATAACTCTTTCAGTTCTACCCGAACCCTAGTAGATTCCAACCAATAATTTGCATCTCCTTTTAAGAAAAAGGTTGCAAAAGTTGTCTTTTGATTGTCATTAACATTGGTTATTAAGAAAAAAATTTATATCTCAGTTATCCAGATTTGTGCATGTAACGATTGCGAATTTTGTAATTTATTTTAAATATTTATTGAATTAAATATAAATAAATAATTGATAAAGTTGTGATGTATTAATTTAGTTGAGTGTATATGTAAACTAAATTAATTAATGATAATATTATTATTTGAAGATTTAATTTAATAAAATAATTAAATTAAATGAACTGTTAAATATTTAAATGAATTGTTTGATATTTAAGAAAACAATTAAAATTAAATAAAGTGATGTTCTAGTTCAATTTAATAATTAAATTAGATATGTACTAATTTGTTAGGTATTAAAATAATTATAATGGAATTATAATTATAATAGTAAGGACATAAAATTAATAAAAGTGTGACACATGGAACTATATAATATAAGTGTTATAAAAATAATTTAGAAGGGAGGAGTTTTGTGTAAACCAAACAAAGCCTTGTGGCTTATGGTTAACATAACAACAAAAGACTTTTGGCCTAATAAACTGATAACCACAATTATCAGTTGAGTTATATCACGTATTCTCTTAAAAGCTAAGAATGGAGAAAGAAAGAAACACAAAGAATTGTTAAAGGGTTAGAGAAGAAATTGAGGATTTTTTGATATGGAAGAGGAAGGAATTGAGAAGCAACTCTATTATTTTCTTCAAGTAATCAAGGATTAAGGTATAACATATTCTAAATTCTAAATTTTTTCTTTGTAATATCTATTCTATGTGTTGGAATAGGGTCAAAGGTTGATTATATATACATGTAATATGATAATTGTTATACATAAGTGATGTTGAAGTAATAAAATTCATGAAATTGGGTTTGAAGAGGGAAATTAAGATAACAGTGTTTTGTATATGTAAAATGGCTTAATTAAGTCCAAAATTTGATGTTCAATATTTGCTAGAATCTATAAATTGGTTATAGAGTGTGATAGTACATCATGAAATGAAAACAACGTAGTTGGAATGGTGTAATTTGGTTAAGAAATAAAGATTCGGTAATCGAATTCGCTAAAAGTGTTAAAATATGCATTTGGCGCAGCGGTTAAGGATTGATTGGGGGCGAGCCGTAAACCTGGACGTCTTCAGTTCGATCCCCGCTAGCAACAAATGTTAATCCAGAAATGGTCATGGTGGCCACGGTACCCCTGGCGCAAGTCGGGTAGCAAACCGCTCTGGTACTGGGCTCGGGGGATTAGTCGGCCTGCGGGTCGGAAACCCGCGGATAAAAAAAAAAAAGTGTTAAAATATGAAGAAATTGGTAAAATATGATTTTTGATCCTTAAAAGTTAATTATATGTAATGTTTATGTTGGTAGAATTATAAAGTGCATGCTTGGTGATGTTATTACCAAATTCTAGTTGTTAAGGTTTGTGAATTTTTGTAGTAATAAGGAAAAAATTGGGTTTTGGTTTCATAACAAGGGAAACTGTTGCAGTTTCTGTCTGCGTACTGGCGCAGCTGCGCCGATACCAAAGGCAGAAATGGCGCAGCTGCGCCTATTAGGTTTCTGAAGTCAAGCACCAGCGCAGCTGCGCCGGTGCCAAGTCTTGGGACAGCGCAGCTGCGCCGTACCCTGAGCAGAGGCAGTGAGTTCTATTTAATTAGAGACCATTGTATGTAGACTTAATCTAATTTAGTGTGCATGGTAAAGATGTTAAACCATAACATAAGATACAATAACAGGTTGTAATGTAATGTAATACTAAATATAAAGTTTTTAAATGATCACTTAAACAAGTTATGTAATGAATGAAATGTGATATTTGCTAAAGTTATGGGTGAATGATAAAGCTTTATGTTATACGATAGTGAGTTTTCATATTTGTGTGAGTGGTTAACCAACATGGTTAGACATTAAGTTAAAGTTGTGACTTAGATGGTGGATTGAACTTATAAAGCTAAAGATAATATAACTAATTGGTGCTGCATTTTCAATGGTATATGTAGGGTAATTGGCGAACGTTTATTATACTTGTGTAGCTTACACACGAGGCAAGTTTCCTAACTCCATTCTTTTTATAATGAATGCAAGATTCATAACTATGTTTATCTTTTGTTGGTAAACGAGCTTTCTAACCCTAATTTATCAATATGCAAGTTCCTAATTCTTATATTAAAGTTAAGCAAGCTTATTGATTCCATCTTGTTTATGATGATACAAGCTCTTGTTTTCTAATTCTTTACATTGAATAAATTTCACAATTCTAACTCTTGTTATTGCTATTCAAAGCATATACTATTTAACTTCATCGTTCCAAATGATATTTCCTAACTCTTTTGGATGTAGTACTTTGCATATATACCATGTTTATTCCATTGTATATTGTCACTATTCGATCTTTGACTTTAATATCATTGTCCAATCCTATATTATTGTGTTGAACATTCAAATAGCAAGCAAACTCTTCTTGATTGGACTAATCTATACTTGATTGGGTGTTCTAAAATTCTAGAACCACTGCTAAGCTAGTTCCAAACTAAACTTTTTTTAGTATGGAAATTCTAAAGTCAAACTGAGATGGACAACCCTAATATAGGGGATTATGTGCGTGTTAGCATTTAGATATTTGTGCACAATACATGGTACAAAGGGCCGATCCCCCTAAGTACGTAAGGAAGGGTCTGCATTGTGACGCCCCCAAAATAGGTATACATCACCCATCTTGAGTCGCCAAATACATGGTACATAATTTAAATACAAACTTTTTTTATACAATACTACAAAACGTAGCTGAGAGTTTCAAAATAGATAATGTCTCGTAGAGAGTATCCAAACTCAAATAAAGTCCTCATTATTATTGTCACACTATTTCACTGAATAGTGAGGACTATTAATGCAAACATCTGGACCGTCACTTCATTCCCCGACTAGTCCCAGCTACGTTCTCTTTTCCTGAAGAGAACAATGAAAGTAAAAGGGTGAGCTCAACTAGCCCAGTAAGAAATATTATGACTAAGATAATGTATAATAAATAATCGTTAGCCTTCAATAGTGTTAAACTGATAAAATATAATAAACATCAAGTTTAACTGCAGCGGAACAAGCAATCCATTAGAAGAGTCAAGTAGAGCATGATATCTACTATCTTGTATGATTTAAAAAGTTTATCATCAATTTTATCGCTGAGACTCAGCTTAATAAATAAACCACATCATCGAATCATCCTTGCACTACGGGCCAACGATATTCATGTAATCATCAATGGTCATGATTATACCGAATAATCCCTGGTCATAATCATACCAACAATAATCCATCAATGCACTACAGGCCAATGAGGATTTTTACCACATCATTTGTAACATTACGGTCATGATTATATCAAATAATTCCTGGTCATAATCATACCAATCAGTAGTACATCTATGCACGTAAGCCACATATGACTTTTATCACAATATAAGCATGAGGATGATGACAATGATATAAGAATTCAATTAAAAGAAAGCAAAGGATAAATTTTTAAAGATTATAACTTAATTTATCCAGAATTCAATAATGTCCAGATTGTCAACATGATACTGCTTTGTGGAGTAAAATTCAAGAATAATATTGTATCAAAAATAATTTGGACAGCAAAGAAATCAGTTTTTGTCATGAATAATTCCCCGGGTGAATAGTACCCGAGTGAATAGGACCTCGTGAATAGTAATTCGAGAATAGTACCCCATGAATAGTACCTATGAATAGTACTTTGTGAATAGTACCCCGTTAATAGTATTTTGTGAATAGTAACATAAAAATGAATACTACTCATGGACAGTACTCCGGCATGAAAAGCTTAAAACTTAACAAGAATGTGCAGAAAATATCCTTGTGAAACGATACTAGATGAAACGCAAATTTTAAGGATATTCTACTAATTTCACGGAGTATAGAAGTAATACTTTAACAAAATGAGGGTATAATTAGGAATACGAGACGAAATAATATTACTCACATACTACAGAGTATGGAAGACAATATTATTCCTATGAATACTAAAAAAAAAAAATATCCCTTACCCCAGAAGAAGACTTGATACTGGAATAGTGAGGTAACACACTTTTCTTCTACTTTCTCTCTAAAGCTTCTCTCTCTATTGTGACACCCCCAAATCCGGGTACTTGAAACCCGAACTCGGTGCTTCACGATACCATTTCTATAAGCTAAATAATACTAATAATAATAACAATAATATAAAATTCAAAATTAATTTACATATGCATCAAAGTTTACTCCCAGGTACGAGACCTTTAAACATTTAGATAATAAGTATCATTGTCTTAATAAACTTTAACTATTACACAGAATATTATAAATCTCATTCGAACAGCTTTCATTTCTCCTTGTTCATGCATGAACCTTCTAATTGATCATACTTAACTGAAAACATTTAAATTTAAAGCAAGAATGAGCATTTGATTTGCCCAGCAAGTAATAACAACAATATATATTACCTGAAAGAATTAAATGTTTTCTTTGAAAGACACTTCTACAACGAATCAACAGTTGTGAAGTAAGCTGAACCAATAATAACAACATATACCTTCCATATGTAATTTTTGAAACTACGTATAGACTATAACTGGAGATCAGTCAACATACTATGAACATTGTTTTCTATTTTTGAAAAGGTTGAACAGAAATTCATCTGTAAACCGTCATAACTTACGAGCACGGGGGGTGGTCAGCCCGTTATGCCCTGTATTGATCAATACTACATGCAAGAACGATATTATCGTTCACTCTATCCACCTTAGGTGCACAAAAGTTTTCCCATATTCGGAATGTTCATACTTAGTCGAGAATCCGAACCAAAATAATCTGGTTGGATACAATAACGTTCTATCTTGTTCAACAATATTTTTATGTCTAGCTGAATCAAATAGCTTAGACGGCTTTTAAGTCAACGTATACATACTTGAAATCAATAAGTATGTATCAACATATGAATAAGTACAATGGTTATCCAAGTGGGGACACTTGTCTAACCCTATATACGAATTAACGAACAGAATAAATATCTGAATTATACAATAATACAATGATCGGATAGTGTAAGAACTTGTATGAATACAAAGATTTGATACATAATCAATAATAATAGAGTTAATAATCTGGCATAATAATAATAAAATTCTGAAACTTTCTTACTCATGTCCATTGCATAAAGTAAATGCAAAAGTATGATACTTGCAAAATATAAGGAATAGTTCGGATACTTGCTCAATAATAATTTGAGTAAGTTTAGGAAACTTGCATGAGCTGCTGCTTACAATAACGCAACTTAGATTAATCTTTTATACAACTACCTATCAGTAATAAGATCATTTGTTCAATTAGAATAATATATCATATCACATAGTATTGCTAATTGCAGTCAGCCCATAACCTAATCACATTGTCACATATTTTAACAGTTATTGATTCACTAACAAACACATATCTAGTCAATTTATCTAAGTCTAGATCAATTTCTGAAATATTTCGGTGTACCGACGGTTTTATCAGGTAAATATCGAGTCTAAGTCTCTATCGTGTAGTTCAATATTCGTTTAGATATTTTAAATATCAGTCGTATTATTTTTCATAGTCTTATAATAATTTTTAAATAATTATTATACTTTATCATGAATTTTCAAACACTAAAATCATTATTAAATGATTTAAATATTAACTTATTCTAATATCATTAATATTTAATTAATATTAAACTATTAATAAAACCATTGCCAAAATATTAACGTTATTTATAATAACTCAAAATATTTTTAAAGTATTAATATTACCTTTAAATAATTTTTAAAACATTTAAAATTATTTTTAAATAATTACCATTAATATTATAATATTAATCTTTTATTTATCAAAATATTAAAAGTCATCAGTTATAACTTAAAATATTTTTAATTCATTTATTTCCTTTTTAAATGATTTTTAATTCAATAAAACCATTTTAAACTATTTATTTAATATAAATATTAAATAAACTTAATATCATTAATATTAAATTATTAATGAAATTTACCTTTAAATATCAAAAGTTAGATTTTATAACTTAAAATATCTTTAAACTATTTATTTTCATTTAAAATGATTTTTACAATATTAAAATCATTTTTAATTAATTTATTATATATAATTACTAAATAAATCTAATATCATTAATATTTAATAATTAATGAAACTTATCTTAAAATATTAAAAGTTATGTTTTATAACTTAAAATATTATTAATCACCTTATTATTATTTAAAATGATTTTTAATACAATAAAATCATTTTTCATTAATTTATTTAATGCATTTATTAAATAATTTAAATACCAATAATATCCAAATAAATATTAATATTTAAAAAAAATATGTCAAATTATTAAAAGTTAATTTTTATAACTTAAAATAATTTTTAAAACTATTTTTGTAATTTTTAGAATTTATTTACTATTTGTAAATGATTTTTTAGAAATTAAATTAATTAATTATAATAAGTCTGTCGCTAAAGCCCTTTGGCGACAGTAAGTGTCACCCTAGGTGTTCTTGAGAAACCCAGGACATTCAAAGTCAATTTCGAGTAGCCTACTTTGACCAAGTTTAATTCAGTGTCTACTATGTTTCTGGGATACCTAATGGTCAGATATTGTAGTGTTAATGTAACACTGCATGAAACAACAAATAACCAGGTCATACTTCATTACAATCAAAAGTTATTAAGCTATGAACTAGCTGTCAGGCGTGTTCATCATGATTCCGGGCTGCCCAAAAAAATTTAGTCATGGTCAGTCAACGCTTTTGTTGACCTTAAATCTGTCAATCTATTCAAGGTAAATGTTATCTTCTCGTCAGGTTGTCTAGATAAACTATCAGAGAACATGTTTTAATCCATTGTAGAGTCTAAACATAATTAATCAAATCGAACTAAGCGATTGAAAACGTTGTCAGAACTGTTCTTCATTTTCTGGGTTACCCATAAATGAAGACCAGTTCGTGCAAGCATATTTGGGCTTCTATAACTTGTTGTACTTGCATTTTTTTGTGATATAACCAACATGTAGGTGAAGAGATCTATTACATAAAATCAGTATAACAACAACAGATAAAGCAGATCTAGGCCTGTCAAACGCAGTCAGAGATCAATGCTCATCTGTTTCTAGGTTACCCCAAAACAGAAAACGTGATCGTTTTACCTACTTTGACTAGACACTATTTTCACTCAGTTTGATGATTAAAATATTATAAGGTATACATATGAAGTCCATATAACATACTATAACTTAGATGAAACAAACATAATAGATCGTTAAACCACTAACAGATCCGAGCCCATGAAGTTCTTGTCAGAGCCTTCTGCGAACGATCTGGGTTTTTTCTAGATTTGTAAAGTCATGCTCGGTCAACTAGGTTTGACTAGCTATAACTTTTAACATGTTCATGCTCTGGGCTAGATTGCAGTTTCAGATCAAAGATCTCATAGCACACTATATGTTCAAACATTAAAAACACTAAAATCATTAACAGCCAGAGATCTACAGCCTCTGACTTTTGCTTGTCAGACACAAAAATCATTATTCCCAGATTTTGAAAAATGACAAATCCGAGCCTCTAGATGTTATGGATCTAACATCTAGCAACCCAGATCACTTTTTTAGACTCCATACTACATATTTAACACACAAAAACTAACATCTAACATAAGATCAAAAGATTTTTGAATTTTTAGGGTTTGCACCTTTATGCTCCAATTCTGATTTCTATGCTTCTGATCTGTTTATGGATTTTGCGGGGCTTGCTTTGTGACTGATCTAGCACCAGAATTTCGTGGGTTTTAGATAGAGAAAGTCTTGGATGAGTGTTTGTGCAACATAAGCTTGAATGTTAATTTTTCTCTCTCTGGAATTCTATGTAAACTTGTATACAATGCATGTGGCTGTTAGTAATGGCTGAGAATTGTAGTCTTGTAGGTTCATAGTTAGACAATAGGGTGGTTGGCCAGATTTTGCTAGATCTTGTCTAACCAATAATTCAACTAATGGGACAAAAGGGTATTTTAGTAATTTAATTTTAATCTCAAGGGTATTCTTGTCCAAGGTGCTTGAATCTAGGGTTTAATCACTAGATTTTACATCTTAAAGTTTCCCAAATAATTACTAGAGTTTGGACAATTAAAAATTAAAGTGTAATAAAATTTTAATTTTAAACACACTAATTAAATTAGGGTTTTTAATAGAAATTAGGGTTTTAATAGAAAAATTAGGGTTTAAATAATTAGGGTTCCATAACATCATTAGGGTTCCTAAATTAATAATTAGGGTTTCCTAATTATTATTATAATTTACTTAAATAGTAATTAGGGTTTCTAATTTTAGCAAATTAGGGGTTTCAAATAATAATTAGGGTTTCTACTAATTACAGAAATTATATAATACACAGTAAAATTCATATAACACAATTACTACACAGTCTCGAACTCATAACCGAGTTTAATAATTAGGGTTTAATAACACGATATGAGGGTTATGCCATAATTTACCATATTTGACCCACCTTTATCAGTCTACGCATTTACAGTACATATTTATAGCACTGGAAAATTAAAATATTAATAATATTATATTATTATTCTCATCCCTTGATCAATGCCCAAATTTAGGGTTTGGATTCCATATCTGATTTATCTTTCATATACAGCATCAATAATTAAGCTAAAATAATTAACTTAAATATTTTGAACAAATTCATATAATAAAATATTTATTATTATACTTCTAATAATCATTTCATATATTATTTAAATAATATAAATCATGTTTCTATGGAAAATAATTAATAAAAACATTTCTGCTTACGAAAATTAATTAATTACTATAGGAATATAATTTGTAGTGATTAATAATTCTAAAATTATTTATAAGTAATAAATATATTTGCATTTGTCATACATTACTTGACACACATTCTCATCATTAAAATAATAAAAAAAATTATATGCAAAATTTCTTATTTATTTATATGCAAAATATCGGGTTATTACATTCACCCTCCCTTATAAGGATTCCATCCCCAAAATCACCGTTTTAAAAACTCTTATGTACATACAGGGGTACGTAACATACACAATCATTGCATGTAGGTCTCGATCATATTTGATCGAACTGATTTTTTTTAACTATTCACCATAAAGCTTGTCTATCTGATTAAACGGAAATTTGATTTCTAAAAGAACTCATATTCCTCTCTCTTAAATTTATTTATAAAATAATTTGCTATATACAGGAAAATCAAATATATATACGAAAATAAAAGTTATTCGAATAATACCTGGAGTTCTATTCCCAGCTGCCACAGTATCCTGGACCGTCATATTGAAGACTCGTGCGGTTGGTTTGTTGGTTGAAGTCGGTCGTGTAATTGCCATAGTCCCTCTTCCTTTTCCCGTGGTTACACTCCCTACCTCCATTTTCTTCTTTGGACAATCCCTCACCTTATGTTCAGTCGATCCACATAAAAAACACCCATTGTTCATCCTTGGGTTGGGGCAGTTGGGAGAGATACGACTCCCCTGCCCGCACTTGTAACATACAAACTAACCCTTCAGACACTCATCAGAGTGATTCTTCCCACATTTCCCACACTGAACTATCTGCTTCTTCACACCTTCCTGTTTCACCTGAACATTCCCAAAATAATTCCCCTTTCTTTTCTCACTCATATTTCCACTATTAGTTTCCACCTTCACAGCTCCTACAGCCTTGCCTTTGTTCCTCTTCTCCTTGTTATAGAGGCTTATGGCCTCACTCCCCTCCTCAGCTATGATAGCCTTTTCTATGAGTGCTGCAAAAGTATTGATTTGCAACATTGCCACCTTGTTGTAGAACCAGGGTTTTAATCCCAGCTCGAACCTTCTTGCCTTCCTAGCCTCCATATCAACTTGATGCAGAGAAAACCTAGCCAACTCATTAAACTTTGTGGCATACTCCGCAACAGTCATGTTCTCCTAGTTTAACTCCAAAAATTTTACCTCCATCCTAGCCTGCATGCTAGCTGAGAGGTAGTTTTCGAAAATAAAGTTTTAAATCTAGCCCAAGTAACTACTCCCTCTCCTGCCCTAGTTTGATTTGCTTCCCACCAAAAGTTCGCCTCCCCTTTCATCATATAAGTGGAAAAAGAGGTCTTTTGCCCCTCATCTACCCTAGCAACTACGAACACCTTTTCTATCTCGTTAACCCATGTCTGGGCTTCTATAGGATTCGTTGTTCTCCTGAATTCTGGTGGTCCTACCGCCTTGAAGTCTTTGAAGTTTGCCAAGCGATTGTCTGGTCGGTTCCCTGCGGTTGGTATTCCCTGTTGCATAGCCTGAGCTACCATGTTCGCAAAGTTTTGTATTGGGTCTTGCGGTTATCCCTCGGCGTTGTTGACAGATTCTTCTGTCCTTTGATTTCGTGTTTATCGTCTTGGCGGCATTATCTGATTACATAAAATCATAATTTAACTTACATTCTAAACCTTATTGTATAAGTTTAACATGTAACACAAAGTTTTATCTAAAACTTATTCCATTAATCAAACATTGATTCGTATTCATCAATTCAAAGTACTTTACATAACATAACACATACTATTATCCCTCTGTGACCACAAAAGTCAGAAATTACTGTAATAACTTATACAAAAGTTTGAGAATATTACATTACACCCGTACATTATCGAATCACTATCTGTTAGTTCCACCATTTTCGGATCTGGTACTACATTTTCCAATACCACCACCTCATCAAGGTTGTCTGCACTATGAGCCTCTATTTCAGCTTTTGGCTTTGATATCGGCTCCTTCTTTACGATCATAGAGTATCCTAATTATTTTTCACCTGACAGATACACACAACTTATCTTGATTAGTAAATAGTATATACATATAGCAAACAATAGTTTTATAAGAGTTATCTTTTATTTTGTTCAACGATGAATTTATTCAATTCATCTCCTTTTAAACTCTATATGAGTTATCTGTATTTTAAACGTTTCCCTCTGTTCTAAGGTTATGGCCTAAGGTCGATCCCACCTAAAGTTTCTAACCCTAAAGCTTTGATACCAACCTGTGATGCCCCCAAATCTGGGTACTTGAAACCCGAACTCGGTGCTTCACGATACCATTTCTATAAGCTGAATAATACTAATAATAATAACAAAAATATAAAATTCAAAATTAATTTACATATGCATCAATGTTTACTCCCAGGTATGAGACCTTTAAACATTCATTACATCATAGATAATAAGTATCATTGTCTTAATAAACTTTAACTATTACACAAAATATTATAAATCTCATTCGAATAGCTTTCCTTTCCCCTTGTTCTTACCTGAACCTTCTGGTAGATCATACTTAACTGAAAACATTTAAATTTAAAGCAAGAATGAGCATTTGATTTGCCCAGCAAGTAATAACAACAATATATATTAGCTGAAAGAATTAAATGTTTTCTTTGAAAGACACTTTTACAACAAATCAACAGTAGTGAAGTAAGCTAAACAAATAATAACAACATATCACTTTCATATGTAATTTTTGAAACTACGTATAGACTATAATTGGAGATCAGTCAACATACTATGAACATTATTTTCTATTTTCGAAAAGGTTGAACAGAAATTCATCTTTAAACCGTCATAACTTACGGGCACGAGGGGTGACCAGCCCGTTATGCCCTATATTGATCAATACTACATGCAAGAACAATATTATCGTTCACTCTATCCACCTTAGGTGCACAAAAGTTTTCCCATATTCGGGATGTTCATACTTAGTCGGGAATCCGAACCAAAATAATCTGTTTGGATACAATAATGTTCTATCTTGTTCAACAATATTTTTATGTCTAGCTGAATCAAATAGCTTAGAAGGCTTTTAAGTCAACGTATACATACTTGAAATCAATAAGTATGTATCAAATATGATTAAATACAATGGTTATCCAAGTGGGGACACTTGTCTAACCCTATATACGAATTAACGAACAGAATAAATATCTGAATTATACAATAATACAATGATCCGTCTCTTTGGACGATTAATATTATTTCTAGCTCTTCTCAGTATATGCATTTCTCAGTTACTTCTGTTGCATCCCCTAACCCTTTTTTTGTTACCTTTGTCTATGGGTTTAATACTGCTTCTGAGAGGAAGGAGCTTTGGAAAGACCTTCGAACATTATGTCTTTCTGTGAACTTGCCTTGGTGTATTCTTGGAGATTTTAATGAAGTTCTATCTGTCTCTGAAATTTTGGGAGGGGATACATCCTGGACTGGGGGGTATACAGGATTTTTTGGATTGTTATACTGATTTACTTCTTTCTGATCTCCGTGCAATTGGGCCCTTGCTCACTTGGTGGAATTCTAGTAACACGAAACCACAGTTTAAAAAGCTTGATAGGGTCTTGGTAAATTGTGATTGGCTTCAAAAGTTTCATGATTCTCAAGTAAATTTCTCTCCTCGAGATCTCTCCGATCATTGACCGGCTGTTGATCAAACTGGTTTGTTGCTGCCTAGATTTCCTAAACCATTTCAATTCTATAACTTCTTGGGTGAGCTTGCAAACTTTCATGAGATTGTTCAATCTGCTTGGAATATCTATGTTCCTGGGGACCCTCTTCAGGCTCTTGCCAGTAAACTTAGATCGGTTAAACGGGCTCTCTCCACTCTGAATAAGGAAAATGGAAATCTTACCTCAAATGTGGAAAAGGCTAGAAACATTTTACATGTCTCTCAGAATGCGGTCTCTTCTAACCCTACTGCTCTCTCTCTGCTAATGGCTCAAAGACTTCATTCTGAGAACCTCTGGCATGCTCTTAGCTGTGAAGAAAAATTTCTAAAGCAAAAGTCTAGAATTCAATGGTTAAAGGATGGGGATAAAAACTCGGGATATTTCTACAATCAAATCAAGAATCGTTGGAATCAGAATAAAATCCTTGTTATTGAAAACAAGGATGGGGTTCTCTATTCTGAGCAGAATGATATCCAAATTATTGCTGTAGAACACTTTCGTTCTTTGTTGGGCTCTTCTTCTAGGGTGGGCGGTTTCTCTTTCCCGGATCTTGCCCCTTTTGTTACAAATGTGGTCTCTACCGATCAAGCCTCGTTGATTGAGAAAGATATTTTTGATCTTGAAATTTTAAACACTTTGAAGTCCATGAAGAAAAACAAAAGTCCCGGTCCTGATGGATTTAATGTTAACTTTTTCATTCTAGCATGGGACATTGTTGGTAGAGATTTTACTCAGGCTATTCAATCCTTTTTCACTCAGGGTTGTCTTCTTAGGGGTACAAATGCCACTGCTATTGCTCTAATCCCAAAGGTACGAAATCCTTCGTCTATGAGTGATTATCGTCCTATCTCTTGTTGTAACACAACTTACAAATGCATCTCAAAGATTATTGCTGTTCGGTTGAAAGGTATTCTCCCTTCTATTATCTCCTCTAACCAGTCAGCTTTTGTTCCGGGGAGGAGGATTGGTGATAATATTCTGCTAGCGCAAGAGTTATTCAGAAACTATCATAGAGCTTATGGCAAACCTAGGTGTGCTTTGAAAATTGATATTTAGAAAGCCTTTGATTCTGTATCTTGGGATTTTATGCTTAATGCTCTCAATCTTTTCAAATTTCCCCCAAAGTTTATCTACTGGATAAAGGCTTGTATCTTTTCCCCTTTTTTCTCTGTTAGGGTGAATGGCTCTCTCTGTGGTTATTTTAAAGGGTCAAAAGGTCTTCGTCAAGGGGATCCCCTATCTCCTTATCTTTTTGTCATTGCTATGGAAGTGCTCTCTATTATCCTAGCAAAGGATACAAGGTCTCCGGTCTTCAATCATCATTGGAAAACAAAGACGCTCTCATTGTCTCATCTTTGCTTTGCGGACGATTTGTTGCTTTTTTGTCATGGTAACTTTAACTCGATAATGGTTCTTAAATCAAGCCTTGATTATTTTTCTTCTATATCGGGATTACTCACCAATGGTTCAAAAAGTATGTGCTTTTTATCCAATGTTTCTCCTAATCTTACTGAGGCTATTATCACTAGACTGGGGTTTCAATTGGGTACCTTTCCTGCTAAATTTCTCGGGGTCCCTCTGATTACCTCGAAGCTCAGTCTTGCTGATTGCTTTCCATTGCTAGAAAAGGTTAAAGCTAGAATTACATCGTGGACAAACAAGTTTCTTTCTTATGCTAGCAGATTGCAGCTGATTAAATCAGTTGCCTTTGCTATTCAATCATACTGGTCTGCTCATTTCATTCTTTCTGCGGCTGTGCTTAAAGATCTAAAGTCTTCTATGCGTCGGTTCTTATGGAAGGGCCCCTCTATGTTGAAGACTGGTGTCAAAGTTGCTTGGCATAAAATAGCTCTCCCCTACCCTGAGGGAGGTCTCGCTATTAAACAATTAGAGGACTGGAACTTGGCTTTGCTTTTACTCCAGCTGTGGAGGGTGGTGGATCCCAATTCCACTTCTCTGTGGGCTTCCTGGGTTAGAGAATACCATATTAATTCAAAAAAATTTTGGTGTCTGAAGATTCCAAATGACTGTTCTTGGATTTGGAGAAAAGTCTTGCAATTAAGACCGCTTGCAATTAAATATATTCGGTTTCACATTGGAAATGGCAAGTCTACTAGCTTGTGGTTTGACCCCTGGATTAATATGATTCCCTTGGATTCTAGCCCTCACTCTTCTTTGATCATCAATTCTGGATTAGGCCCAAATGCTATTGTGAGTGATATCATTAGAGAGTCCTCTTGGCACTTACCGTCCTCAAATCATAATGACTTTATTGTCTTCAGAGATTCTTTTGACCTTCTTAGGCATTGTGACTCTTCTAGGACTGATGAAATTTGCTGGGAAGACACTAAATCCAAGGAGGTAAAAGCCTCTACTTTCCGGTGTTCTATTCGGCAGGTGGGTGTTGCTGTTATCTGGGACAAGTTAGTGTGGAATAAGGTTTTGATCCCAAGATACTCGTTCACTCTCTGGTTGGCTTTTCATCGAGGATTACGTACTATGGATAAGCTGCTCAATTTTGGGATGCAAGTAAATCCAACCTGTGTGCTATGTTCTACTCAGGCGGAAACTTTTGATCACTTGTTCTTTCACTGTGATTACTCATTTAGAGTTCTTCTTTCTGTCCTTAGACATTGTGGGTGGAGGGGTTTTAGTAGGAGTTGGATTTCTTTAACAGAATATCTAATCCATTACTCTAATCGTAGTTTTCATCATAGCTTGCTTCACCTGGGTTTTGGGGCTGTGGTCTATCGTATTTGGAATGAGCGTAATGCAAGGGTTTTTAGTAATAAATCTTGCCCGGTTCGTAGCCTTGTTACTGATATTCTCCACATGCTTAAATGCAAGCTTCACACAAACTCTAAATTCCAGAAATTAACCACAACACTTGGCGCAGTGGTTAAGGATTGATTGGGGGCGAGCCGTAAACCCGGACGTCTTCAGTTCGATCCCCACTAGCAACAAGTGTGAATTTATATTCGCGTGGCCACGGACTGCCAGCGCAAGCTGGTGCGCAAGCCAAAACGGTTGTGTCCTGCCCGGGTGATTAGTCCGACCCGCGGGTTGGGAAACACCATGTTAACAAAAAAAAAAAAAAAAATTCCAGAAATTGAAGAATAGATCTGGGTTCCGACAGTTTATTTTAACAAATGTTTAACTTTCTGGTTGTTGATCTTCCTAGTCTCTGAATGGGCTTTGCTGGTCTGGTATGGGTCTGGGCCATATGGTCTGGTGTGTTATTTCTTGATGTGTTTGCAATATGTTTTTGGCAGTTGACAGCTGGTGTTTGGTTTGGGCCTAGCTTCCCTGCTCCCGTTCTACATCTCGAAAGTTGCTGGATCTAGGGATGCTTTTCCCACAACTGCTAGATTCTATCTTGATGCATGCTGCTTTGATTTCTGAGGTCTTCAGGGGCACTGCTAGTCTGCGGGTGGTCTGTGCTGCTCCTGCTATTGTGTGGAGCAGTTGGTTTTGGTCTGGTTTGGTCTGAGTGCAGTTGTGTTGCTGTGTCCTGCCTTGTACTGTATGTTTGGTTGTTGTAGAAGTTGGTTTGTTCCAGTCTGCTGGCCTACTATAGTCTGCTGGCTTGGTTGCTCGTGATGCAGTCTGCTGGTTTGCTGGTTTCTTTTGGGCTAGTCTGCTTTGGTTTGCTGGTGGGTCGCTTTGGTCTGCAGTCTACTGTTTCAGTTGTGGGCTTGGCTTGGCTGTAATTCTGCTAATCTGCTTTGGTCTGCTGGTGGGTCGCTTTGGTCTGCAGTCTGCTGCTGTTGCTGCTTGTTGATGGATCTTGGCTGATCTGCTACAGGTTAGCTGTGCTATGGTCTGCTTCCTACCTCTGCTACACCACTTCTGAATGAGTTTGGCTACGGGTCTGCTGCTGCTTTTTGTGATCTTGCCTGCGGAGCTGCTTCTGCTGGGGATCCTCGGCTGGCTCTGGGCTTCTTCTGCTGCAGCTTTCAACAACTGTTGGTCTGCTGGGGATCCTCAGTTGTTTCTGCTGCTCTGGGTCTGGTCTGCTGGGTATGCAGTTATTTGTAATATCTCTGGTCTTGGCAGCTTGGCTTTTGTTGTCGTGTAGCTTAATATTGAAATTTTGATCATGTTGATTTGTTGCAGTTTTGTCTGTTATCAAGCCATCTTTCACGGTTGGGTTTCTGATGTTTCTTTGTTCCTTAGTTGGGCCCTTGTTTGCTACTGTATAGCTTTGGTTTACTAATGCCATCATAGGGCCTGTCCTATCATGGCTATGGTATTCTGTTTGGGTTTTGACCTATGTACTTATTCTTTCTTTTATTTCAGTTTAAGTTTAGCAAAAAAATAATAATAATACAATGATCGGATAGTGTAAGAACTTGTATGAATACAAAGATTGGATACATAATCAATAATAATAGAGTTAATAATCTAGCATAATAATAATAAAATTCTGAAACTTTCTTACTCATGTCCATTGCATAAAGTAAATGCAAAAGTAGGATACTTGCACAATATAAAGAATAGTTCAGATACTTGCTCAATAATAATTGGAGTAAGTTTAGGAAACTTGCCTGAGCTGCTGCTTACAATAACGCAACTTAGATTAATCTTTTATACAGCTACCTATCAGTAATAAGATCATTCGTTCAATTAGAATAAAATATTATATCACATAATATTGCTAATTGCAGTCAGCCCATAACCTAATCACATTGTCACATATGTTTAACAGTTATTGATTCACTAACAAACACATATCTAGTCAATTTATCTAAGTCTAGATCAATTTCTGAAATATTTCGGTGTACCGATGGTTTTATAGGGTAAATATCGAGTCTAAGACTCTATCGTGTAGTTCAATATTCATTTACATATTTTAAATATCAGTCATATTATTTTTCATAGCCTTATAATAATTTTTAAATAATTATTATACTTTATCATGAATTTTCAAACACTAAAATCAGTATTAAATGATTTAAATATTAACTAATTCTATTATCATTAATATTTAATTAATATTAAACTATTAATGAAACCATTGCCAAAATATTAACGTTATTTATAATAACTCAAAATATTTTTAAAGTATTAATATTACCCTTAAATAATTTTTAAAATATTTAAAATCATTTTTAAATAATTATCATTAATATTAGAATATTAATCTTTTTTTTATCAAAATATTAAAAGTCATCAGTTATAACTTAAAATATTTTTAATTCATTTATTTCCTTTTTAAATGATTTTTAATTCAATAAAATCATTTTTAAACTATTTATTTAATATAATTATTAAATAAACTTAATATCATTAATATTTTAAATATCAAAAGTTATATTTTATAACTTAAAATATCTTTAAACTATTTATTTTCATTTAAAATGATTTTTACAATATTAAAATCATTTTTAATTAATTTATTAAATATAATTACTAAATAAATCTAATATCATTAATATTTAATAATTAATGAAACTTATCTTAAAATATTAAAAGTTATGTTTTATAACTTAAAATATTATTAATCACCTTATTATTATTTAAAATGATTTTTAATACAATAAAATGATTTTTAATTAATTTATTTAATGCATTTATTAAATAATTTAAATACCAATAATATCCAAATAAATATTAATATTTATGAAAAATATGTCAAATTATTAAAAGTTAATTTTCATAACTTAAAATAATTTTTAAAACTATTTTTGTAATTTTCAGAATTTATTTACTATTTTTAAATGATTTTTTTAGAAATTAAATTAATTAATTATAATAAGTTTGTCGCTAAAGCCCTTTGGCGACAGTAAGTGTCGCCTTAGGTGTTCTTGAGAAACCCAAGACATTCAAAGTCAGTTATTAATTCAGTGTCTACTATGTTTCTGGGCTACATAATGGTCAGATATTGTAGTGTTAATGTAACACTACATGAAACAACAAATAACCAGGTCATACTTCATCACAATCAAAAGTTATTAAGCGTTGAACTAGCTGTCAGGCGTGTTCATCAGGATTCTGGGCTGCCTAGAAAATTTTAGTCATGGTCGGTTAACGCTTTTGTTGACCTTAAATCAGTCAATCTGTTCAAGGTAAATGTTTTCTACTCGTCGGGCTATCTAGATAAACTATCAGAGAACATGTTTCAATCCATTTTAGAGTCTAAACATAATTAATCAAACCGAACTAAGCTATTGAAAACGTTGTCAGAACTGTTCTTCATTTTCTGGGTTACCTAGAAATGAAGAACAGTTCGTGCAAGCATATTTGGGCTTCTACAACTTGTTGTACTTGCATTGTTTTTGTGATATAAGGTTTCCAGATTGTAGCCAACATGTAGATGAAGAGACCTATTACATAACATCAGTATAACAACAACAGATAAAGCAGATCTAGGCCGGTCAAAGGCAGTCAGAGAGATCAGTGCTCATCTGTTTATGGGTTACCCAGAAACAGAAAACGTGATCGTTTTACCTACTTTGACCAGACACTATTTTCGCTCAGTTTGATGATTAGAATATTATAAGGTATACATATGAAGTCCATATAACATACTATAACTTAGATGCAACAAACATAACAGATCGTTAAACCACTGACAGATTCAAGCCCATGAAGTTCTTGTTAGAGCCTTTTGGGAACGATATGGGTTTTTTCCAGATTTGTAAAGTCATGCTCAGTCAACTAGGTTTAACCAGCTATAACTTTTAACATGTTCATGCTCTGGGCTAGATTCCAGTTTCAGATCAAAGATCTCATAGCACACTATATGTTCAAACATGAAAAACACTAAAATCATTAACAGACAGAGATCTACCGCCTCTGACTTTTATTTGTCAGACACAAAAAATCATTTTTCCCAGATTTTGAAAAATGACAAATTCGAGCCTCTAGATGTTATGGATCTAACATCTAGCAACCCATATCACTTTTTTAGACTCAATACTACATATTTAACACACAAAAACTAACATCTAACATAAGATCAAAAGATTTTTGAATTTTTAGGGTTTGCACCTTTATGCTCCAATTCTGATTTCTATGTTTCTGATCTGTTTACGGATTTCGTGGGGCTTGCTTTGTGACTGATCTAGCACCAGAATTTCGTGGGTTTTAGATAGAGAGAGAGTCTTGGATGAGTGTTTGTGCAAAATAAGCTTGAATGCGACTTTTTCTATCTCTTGAATTCTATGTAAACTTGTATACAATGCATGTGGTTGTTAGTAATGGCTGCGAATTGTAGTCTTGTAAGTTCATAGCTAGACAATAGGATGGCTGGCCAGATTTTGCTAGATCCTGTCTAACCAATAATTCAACTAATGGGACAAAAGGTTATTTTAGTAATTTTATTTTAATCTCAAGGGTATTCTTGTCCAAGGTGCTTGAATCTAGGGTTTAATCACTAGATTTTACATCTTAAAGTTTTCCAAATAATTACCAGGGTTTGGAAAATTAAAAATTAAAGTGTAATAAAATTTTAATTTTAAACACACTAATTAAATTAGGGTTTTTTTTAATAGAAATTAGGATTTTTAATAGAAAATTAGGGTTTAAATAATTAGGGTTCCATAACATCATTAGGGTTCCCAAGTTAACAATTAGGGTTTTCTAATTATCATTATAATTTACTAAAACAGTAATTAGGGTTTCTAATTTTAGCAAATTAGGGTTTTTAATCAAAAGGATATTCAACATATTGCAGTGGACCACTTCTCCTCCTTGCTAGGCTCTCTTCCTATAGGGGAGGACCCCGATCTAATGGATCTTGCCCCCTTTGTCTCCAATATTGTTACTGACTCTCAAGCCTCTTGGATGGAGAGAGATGTTTCTGATAGCAAAATCTTGACAACTCTGAAATCGATGAAGAAAAATAAGAGCCCTGGTCCTGATGGCTTCAATGTGAATTTTTTCCTTCTAGTTTGGGATATTGTGGGTCATGATTTTACCTTGGCTGTTCAATCCTTTTTCAAAAAGGGCTGTCTACTCAGGGGTACAAATTCTACAGCTATCGCTTTGGTTCATAAAGTTCCTAATCCTACCTCCATGACTGACTATAGGCCTATTTCCTGCTGTAACACAACTTATAAGTGCATTGCTAAAATTATTGCAGTTAGGCTCAAGGGTATTCTTCCTTCCCTAATTTCTCCCTCTCAATCTGCTTTTATTCCGGGTAGGAGGATTGGTGATAATATTTTACTGGCTCAAGAGTTATTCAGAAACTATCATAGACCCTCTGGCCAGCCTCGGTGTGCTATGAAAATTGACCTCCGTAAGGCCTTTGATTCGGTGTCTTGGAATTTCATGCTTG
Source organism: Panax japonicus (assembly GCA_020205505.1). Lineage (NCBI taxonomy): Eukaryota > Viridiplantae > Streptophyta > Magnoliopsida > Apiales > Araliaceae > Panax > Panax japonicus. Next base: position 62,241,516 of record CM035091.1, read on the forward strand.
CCGCTATGCGCCTTTTCAAATTTCCTCCCAAGTTCATCTACTGGATAAAGGCTTGTATATGTTCTACCTTCTACTCTGTCAGAGTGAATGGTGCTCTTTGTGGGTATTTCAAAGGATCAAAGGGCTTGCGCCAAGGAGATCCTCTTTTTCCATATCTATTTGTTATTGCTATGGAAGTCCTTTCGCTTATTCTCTTAAAGGAAACCAGGTCCCTCTCTTTCAAGCATCATTGGAAAACAAAATCTATCTCCTTATCCCATTTGTGCTTTGCTGATGATCTGCTTATATTTTGCCATGGTGATGTGAACTCGGTCAGAGTCATCAAAATCTGTTTAGACCACTTCTCGTCCCTCTCGGGATTACATGTAAATGATTCGAAGAGTATGTGTTTTCTTTCCAATGTTTCTCCTGGTCATACTGAGGTTATTTACAATTCTCTTGGGTTTCAAGTGGGTCGGTTCCCTGCTAAATTCCTTGGAGTCCCTCTGATCACCTCGAAGCTCAGCCTTGCTGATTGTCATCCTCTGTTAGAAAAGGTTAAATCCAAAATTTCTTCATGGACTAATAGATTCCTTTCCTATGCTGGTCGCCTTCAACTTATTAAATCGGTTATCTTTGCCATCCAATCTTATTGGTCTGCCCACTTCATTCTCCCTGCGTCTGTTCTTAAAGATCTTAAGTCCACTATGAGCAGATTCTTATGGAAAGGCCCCTCTTTGTTGAAGTTTGGAGCCAAAGTTGCCTGGAGTAAAATTTCGCTTCCCTATTCTGAAGGAGGTCTAGCTATAAAGAATCTGGAGGACTGGAATAAAGCTCTAATCTTGCTTCAGCTTTGGAGAGTAGTAAATCCTAATTCTCCGTCACTTTGGGCTTCCTGGGTTAGAGTATATCATCTAAGCTCTAAACACTTTTGGGTTCTGAAGACCCCAAATGACTGCTCATGGATATGGAGAAAGATTCTGCAGCTGAGACCTCTTGCTTTGACCCATATTCGGTTCCGAATTGGTAATGGGGAAAGTACTAGTCTGTGGTTCGATCCTTGGCTTAATGCGAACCCTCTAGCTGCAAGCTCTCATTCCCCTTTGATCATGAACTCTGGTTTGGGTCCAAATGCTACTGTTAGTGATATTATTCGCGGTTCTACCTGGCACCTACCCTCCTCTAATCATAATGATTTTATTGTCTTTCGGGATTCCTTTGACCTCAATAGGGTTTGTGACTCTACTAAACCGGATGAGATACTATGGGGTTCTTTGAATTCTAATGAGGTAAAAGCTTCTACCCTATGGCATACTATTAGGCAGGTGGGAGTTGTTGTTCTTTGGGACAAATTAGTGTGGCCTAAGATCCTAATTCCTCGGTACTCTTTTACCCTCTGGTTGGCTTTCCATCAAGGGCTTCGTACAATGGACAAATTGATCAGTTTTGGAATGTCTGTAAACCCCTCGTGTGTTCTTTGCTCTTCCAAACTGGAAACCTTTGACCACTTATTCTTCCAATGTGACTACTCCTTTAGGGTCCTGCTTTCTGTTCTTCGTCACTGTGGGTGGAGGGGTTCTAGTCGGGCTTGGAGCTCCATTACGGGCTACCTCATTCATTATTCAAATCCTTCTTTCCACCACAGTTTACTTCATCTTGGTTTCGCAGCTGTGGTATACCGTATTTGGAATGAGCGGAATGCGCGAATTTTCAATCATAAATCCTGCACAGTTCGTAACCTTGTTACCGACATACTTCATGTGCTCAAGTGTAAACTTCATACAAATGCTAGATTCCAAAAAATTAAGACAAGATATGGTCTTAGGCAGCTTGTTTTAAACAATACTTAATAGGCTCTGCTGTTATTCGCAGCCTGTTTTAGCTGGTTTAGCTGTGTCCATTGTTCTGTTGTTGTGTTCCTTTGGTTCTGTTGTTGGGCCTGCTGGTTATCCTTTGAATATGCTTTGTGGGGCCTTTGCTTTGTTGTAGCTGTTCTTCTGATCAAGGTTCTCATTTTCATGTTGGCTGTGCTGGGTTTTGGTTGGGGTTATTGGTTTGGTGCCTATTCTGATTGCTGTAGTCTACGGTGTCTAGCTGTTTTGGATTCTGCTGGCCTTCTGCTATGGTCTTGAGCAGCTGCCGAGCTCCTTGATCCGTGTGGTGCTGTATGGGCCTGCTGCTGCTATCCTGTGTCTGGTTTTCCTGGCTGGAGGGATATTGTCTCTGCTGGAATGCTGATGTTGTGCTGCTGTCCTGTTTTGGTCAGTTCTGGGTTGTTTGATCTGTTGTTGCTGGTGTCTGGCTAGCTGCAACACTGCTAGCTGATACAGTGCTGCTGGCCACTTTATATCTGGTGTGGACTGCATAGCTCCTGGCTGCATGTGATCTCTTTGTTGGGCATCATCTGCTGTATCTCTAGGCAGTTCACTGGGTTGCTAGTTTTCTCGGCAGCTTCTGTTGTTTCTCTCGGCAGCTGTCCTGGGTTCTCTCGGCAGCTGCACTGGTTGAAATTTTCCCAGTCAACTTGACTGTAGCTGCTAGGCATGGGTTGTTTCGGCAGCTGCTGTAGACTTTTGGCAGTTTGTGGCTTATGGGCATTTGTTGGCCTGGGCTGGTCTGCTTGTTCTCGGCAGCAGCTGGGCTAGCTTTTTGCCATGTGCTGACTGCTGCTACTTTGTAGCTTGGCTGCTGCTGCTATGTGCTATGGACTGTTGTGAGTAGATTTGCTATATGCTAAGGACTGCTGCTGCTGTGTTGCTGAGCTGACTTGGTTCTGTTCAGACATGTGGTTTTTACAAATTTGGTTGTTACAATTGCTTTAATTGATTCCATACCAATTGTTGGTTGTTTTCGGTTGTTGCTTTATTTCTTGTTGAATCCTTGTATGCTAGGGTCTAGCTTTGGTTTACTACAGCCATCATAGGGCATGTCCTATGATGGCTAGGGTATATTGCTTGGGGTTTGACCCGTGTACTTTGTACCTATTTTTTATTTTAATTCAGTCTAATTTTAGCAAAAAAAAAAAATTAGGGTTTTTAAATAATAATTAGGGTTTCTCCTAATTACAGAAATTATATAATACACAGTAAAATTCATATAACACAATTACTACACAGTCTCGAACTCATAACCGAGTTTAACAATTAGGGTTTAATAACACGATATGAGGGTTATGCCATAATTTACCATATTTGTCCCACCGCTATCAGTCTACGCATATACAGTACATATTTATAGCACTGAAAAATTAAAATATAATTAATATTATATTATTATTCTCATCCCTTGATCAATACCCAAATTTAGGGTTTGGATTCCATATCTGATTTATCTTTCATATACAACATCGATAATTAAGCTAAAATAATTAACTTAAATATTCTAAACAAATTCTTATAATAAAATATTTATTATTATACTTCTAATAATCATTTCATATATTATTTAAATAATATAAAATCATGTTTTTGTGGAAAATAATTAATAAAAATATTTCTGCTTACGAAAATTAATTACTATAGGAATATAATTTGTAGTGATTAATAATTCTAAAATTATTTATAAGTAATAAATATATTTGCATTTATCATACATTACTGGACACATTCTCATCGTTAAAATAATAATAAAAAATTTATATGCAAAATTTCTTATTTATTTGTATGCAAAATATCGGGTTATTACATCTATAGCTTCTCTTTCTATAATTGCTCTTGTGAGTCTTAGTGAATTTGTGAGAATGAAATAAGAATGAGCTTCTATTTATAGGAAAACATAGTTTCGATAATTGCACGTTTTGGAGCTCGAAATATTACAGTATAATACCTTCATCTTTTTCTTCATTTTTAATTTAGTCCTACAAGTATTATCAAACTTGCACCACCTCCCCTAATAGTATATCTTGTCAATCAATAGTACCTGGTATTCATAAAAGTTGGGGTCTTACAACCTCCCCTTCTTATAAAATTTCGTCCTCGAAATTAGGGTGCGTATCTGGTATGTCGAAGAGGTGAGGATTCATTGACTTCATTTCAAATTCTAACTCCCAGGTCATTTCCTCAACATCGTGGTTTCTCCACAAAAACTTTGACTTGAGATATAACCTTGGATCATAGAATATGATCCTTCTTATCCAAGATTTTAACATGTACCTCTTCAGACATTAAATCTTTCGTTATCTCATCCGGTTCTAATTCAATAAAGTGGTTTGGGTCTTTCACATATTTACGTAACATAGATATGTGAAAAACATTATGAACACGAGACATATTTGGCCACAGTTCCTACTCGATCGAGGATTAAAAATGGGCCAATGAATCGAGGATTAAGCTTTCATCTCTTTCCAAATCTCGTAACTCTTTTCCATGGAGCAACACGTAACAACACATGATCTCCAATATTGAATTCCACGTCCTTTCGATGAAGATCAGCATAACTCTTTTGTCGATCTTGTGAAGTTTTTACACTTTGTCGGATCATTTGAATCTTTTCCGTAGTCATACGTACCAACTCCGGTCCCAACAACGGCCTCCCCACCTCATCCCAGCATATTGGAGAACGACACTTTCTTCCATACAATGCCTCAAATGGAGTCATGCCAATATTTGCTTGATAACTGTTGTTGTAGGAAAACTCCACCAATGGTAAGAACTTGTCCCAACTTCCTTTGAAGTCAATGACACAGATATGCCCATATCTTTTTGCAAACTAACCCAAAATCGTGAAGTGAATCTTGGGTCTCGATCAGAAACTATGGATACTGGCATACCATACAATCTTACAATCTCGTTTATGTACATACGAGCAAGACGTTCAAGTGTATAAGTTTCTCGCATCGGTAAAAAATGAGCAGACTTGGTCAATCTATCAACAATGACCCAAATTGCTTCTATGCCTTAAGAAACCTTGGGAAGACCAGTAACAAAATCCATGGTAATGTGCTCCCACTTCCATTCTAGAATTTCAAGTGGTTGCAATGGACCTTGTGGCACTTGATGCTCCGCCTTGACTCGTTGACAAGTTAGACACCTTGATATAAACCCCGTTATCCCTCTCTTCATATTGCTTCACCAAAATGTATGTCGAAGATCACAATACATTTTGGTACTCCTAGGATGGATTGCTAACGGTGTGTTGTGCGCTTCCATCATGATTTTATACTTCAAGTCAGAATCTTTAGGAACACAAAGTCTGGAGTTGACTCGTAGTATTCCTTCTTCATCGATTCTTGCTTCCGGAATAGCACCTTCTTGCACTTTCTTCCTCATACGCGTCAGCTCCAGGTCTGTAGCTTGAGCAGCTTTAACTTTATCTATTCTACTCATATATTGGCCATCATCACATTGGTCCCTGGAGTCTTTAACTCTATCTCCATCCTTTGTAAGTCATACAAAATGGGCCTTTGCGTTGACAATATCGCACTCGTACTTGCATATGATCTTCTACTCAATACGTTAGCTACTATGTTCGCTTTTTTAGGATGGTATTGAATGGTATGATCGTAATCTTTCAATAGCTCAAGCCATCATTGTTGCCGCATGTTGAGTTCCTTTTGAGTGAAGAAATATTTGAGGCTTTTATGATCCGTATAGATCTCCACCTTCTCTCCATACAGTCTTAGGCGCAAAAACGACAGCTACCAACTCTAGATCAAGAGTAGGATAATTCCTCTCATATTCCTTGAGTTGTCGTGAGACATAGGCTATGACTTTCTCATGTTGCATGAGAACACATCCTAACCCTTTGCATGAAGCATCAATGTAGATTGTTAGTTCCTAGTAGGCACAAGTTATCTAGAAGGGGGGTCGAATAGATATTTGAAAATCTTTTCGTTTTACTTGTTCTTAGATAATGATTAAAACTTTGCGGAATTAGTATTTGTTTTAATCTTCTTTACCAAGCAATGGAGTTATGAGCAAGTAAGGCAGTTATAGCAGATATAGCAGTTATAGCATGAATGTAAACAATATAGTTGTTTTTAAGTGGTTCAGAGCACTCAAAGCTCCTAGTCCACTCTTCTACTCAACGAGTAGGATATCCTCTAAGGATGTCTTTTACAATCTTCTGAATCACACAGATTCCTTCTAGACCAGCAGTCTAGGAACTTCTCTAGTTCACTCTTGAACTCTTCAAGTCCAGCAGACTTGGCTTTCTTATAGTTCACTACCAACTCTTCAAGTCCAACAAACTTGGTATACTTCTTCAGTTGATTGATAGTTGTTGAATTCATGAAGGTTTCTACTCAGTTGCTGTGTAAGCAATGGTTCTTTAAGAACTGAGTAGCTGAGCAAGCTTTGCAATATCTCAGATCGTAGAGTTGAGCTTGAGAGAGATGTTCACGTTGTTTGATTAATGCTTGCTTATACTCTCTCTCATCTGTCTGATCTGTATATATGAGATGTTGAAAACTATCCGTTGGATCCATCCGTTATGGAACTAAATGCATCTGAACTTTTTGTACTCTGATGGACACATTTCTGCACATCTTCTGAATTTTGCATTCCGGCCCACTGACACTGCAGGCTGCTTTCTCACCAACCACCTGAAAAGGTGTTTTGTCCCTCTTACCCATAGTACTATCCTTAGCTTCTTCAATACGCTTCTTTGTTGAATACTAAGGATATTTCATACAATCTGGGACTGATGAGTACTGCAGCATCTGGGATCCGTTCCTCACTTGTTGAAAACACAAATCATTCGACTCGACATTTTCTGACGTGAGACAAATGATGCTCTACGATTTGGATCGTGGTGTTCTACGATTTAGATCGTAGTGTCTTTTACATCTTTGCACACTACGATGCTATTAGTTGAGAGCTCTATGATTTCCCTTTAAAACCTTCGTACACTACGATCTTCTCTTGCTCGTGTTGTTGACTTTACGTTCCCGAGAGCACACTACGATCGTTGACTTGTAAACTTCATGTTTCCTTCAGCACACTACGATCGTGGAGTTAGCTCAGCAATCGTTGGGACCACTCTACGAAGTCCGAAGAGTCTCCTTCAAGGCAGGCACACTACGATCTTCAGGCTCTACTTTTTCTGCCTTGATTTCTGCAATGTTGATCAAACTGATGCACTATGATTTCATCAAGACTAATCTATTACATCTTAAGATCAACCTAACAATTTTGATCTTTCTATCTATACATTCTTTAACAGAATGATACACGTTGAAAGCTTAGATCAGCCTAACAATTTTGATCTATCACTAAGTCCTTGTACATATATTCATTTAAGGACCTTACAAATAATCATGAACACATGCATTAAAACATCAAATCATGATTTGCATTCTCCCAACAATCTCCCCCTATTTGATGTTGACATGACCAAGGAGATTTGTTGTCATGATTATTAGTGACTAGATGCATTTGCAGGAAATTTAAACATGACTTAGTATTTTAGTGAGCAGCTGAAATTTCTAGAGAATAAGCATGAATTTATTGATGATCAGAAGATATTACAATATAGCATTACATCAATAAAACATTAAACTCTCAACTTATCTGTGTTTTCTTGGTCTCTTCTGTGGAGGAGGATTGGCATACTCTTCAGCCCTTCTTTTCCTTTGAGCTTCCTCATTCCTTGCTAACTCTTCCAGCTTGCTTAGACTTAGAACTGGATTCTCTTCATGTCTGCACATGAATGCAGGATCTCCAATTGGCATTCTTATGCGTACCGTAGATACGTCTTGTGAGCTAGGAGTTGGCTCCTTATGACTCAGAGGAATAGCTGTAGGAATAGTTGTTACAATTTCCTGCTGGCCAGATCGTTGAGTCTGATGATGTCTTGCAGGAGGGCTTCGTGATGTCTGAGCATGAAATTGACTTCTCCCCCTTTCTTGAGTTTCATGACCTCTTCCTCTGCCTTAACCTCCTTGATCTCCTTTCCTTTTATTATTCTCCCCCTTTATGTCAGCATCAAGGGTTCGAATATCGGCAGACAGCCGATTAACTCCTTGAATAAGCTCATTTAGTTGGCTTTGGGTTTGAGCAATGTCCTCTCTATTCTCATTGATTTGTTTTTCAGCTCTAGTTTCTTTATTTTGGAGGACTGTCAGAATCATATCATTATTCTGCTCCTGATTGGTATAAGATTTCTGGAAGTCACAGACAGAAGCTTTCAAGTTGAGAATATTGTCCAGCATAATTTGATGTTGACGATCTTGGTTTTTCTGCATTTCAAGCACAGCCTCTCTTTGTTTGGCAGCAACCTGGAAATGGATCTCATCTCTGTCTGATATACTCTTCAGAATCTCTTTGATAATTTCTCTTAGCCTCGTAGTGAGCTCAGTATTCATTGTACTAGGGAATTTGTTAGCAGCTTTTATCATTTGATTCAGGCGGATGTTGAGGAGATCAGAGTGGGATTCCAGACTTGCTTCGATAGACTTAATCATCTGCTCAGAGGTTTCTTTTAAGTCATCCTTGGTAGGCAGGCTTGGGAGAGTATTATTTGATTGGGGATTGTCCATTTGAGGGGTTCTTGGTGGAGATTGATCTTGCAAATTGTACAACGCAAGATCAAGACTGAAAAAGTCATGTGATGAGGAGGATGGTATATCAGCTGGAGGGGTTTGGGTTTGGATATCTGGGATAGGTGACTCTACAATTCCAACATTAGACTCTACGATGTGGCTTGAGTCTGGAATCGTAGAGTAGGTGATTTGAGGGAGTAGGGTAAGGTTAACTTCTTCTGGTTCTTCAGTTACAGAATTTTGGGATTCTACAACTGGAAACTAATTTATTGGATTGGGAATCACTTCCAGCCATTTAGGAAATTCATAGAAATAGCAAATGAAGATGATGGCAGGTGATTAACTCTGAAACTAGTAGGGATAGTCAATACCTCAAGTTTGTCTTTTGATGAGGAATGGTTGGTAAGCAGCTTTTTGGCGAAGATGACTTTCCCTGGAAATTCATGAGCCAGAACTGAGATTGCTGGATATTCCTTGAAGCTCCAGAACATGTGATCCCATGATTTCAGGATTTGAGCTTGATGGTATGCCATCATGGGTAGGTAAGAAAATATTTGGTTGTACAGATAGCTTCTGTATCCATCTTTCCCTACACCAGTAATTTCAAGCTCATCATCATCATCATTTTCTTCATCTTCTTTGGTTTCTTCTGAAGAATCTATTATCTCAATGGCATCTGGAAGGTTTGGCATTGGTTCATCTCCATCTTGAGCAAGGACCTCTTCTTCAGCCATTGGGATATTATGAGGCTCCCCCAAACTATGAACATCTTCTTGGAGGTTTAGAAACTCCCCCTCAGCTGGTAAATCTTCTTCTAAGTTCAAAGAGTCCCTTCCAGCTTGAACCTTTTCTTGAGCAGTAGGCTTCTCCCCCTCAGCCGATGTATCCTCGATCATGAGAATTTCAGGAATCTCCCCCTCAGCTGGAGCATCTTCTTCTAAGTTTACTTGGGATAGTTCTACTTTTGCAACTACACTCTTGGCTTCCTTCTTTAGTATTTTTTCATTCTCAAGAATATACTTCTTGACCAGCTTTCTCCTTTCTTTGCTGGTTTTAGTCCCACTTCTGGACTCTCTTGAGTCTTTGTTTTGCCACGTTGATCAGCCACTCGTCTTGAAGCAGCTTCTTCCATTTCTGCCACACTTGGCCTGGTCTCAGAGAACAGCAGAGACTCTACGATCGAAGACACTGTTGGTCTTTTGGACTTATGACCAGTCTTGTTCTTCTTTAAGATATGTGAAATAGTGGCTTGATCCTCTTCAGTTTCCTCTTGCTGATGCATGTTCCTTAGCCTCCTTAGAGTCTCTATGTCAGAGGACTCTACAGGAATGTTAGTTGTAGATCCTTGAGGCTCTTCGACTTGTCTTGCCCTTAGCTTTCTCTTGGTGCTTTTTCTGGCAAGAGCAGAGGGTTCTCCCTTGTCTATTTCTTCTTCTTCTTCAACTTCTTTGACAACAGACATTCCTCCTGGAAAGCCTGCTTCCTTTTGTTCCCCAGTTCTCCCACTGGACTCTGTCATCATTCTTACATAATCAGCAGGGTTCATTTCCCAGTTCTTAAACAACTGTTGTGTCATTCTTCGATTTGGGTTGATAGCTTCTCCTTCATCATCCCCAATTTTGTCACCCAATGCAGATTGCAGAATGATGCTAATGAATCTCCCATACAGCATCTTCGGAGTACTCTTTGATTTCTTCGAGCTGACGATCCACTTGCCGATCCACTCGAGTAATACAACCCCGTAATTGAGTTGAGTACCATGAACCAAAGCAGATATGAGCTTGAGCTGAGTCTCATTTACCGAGTCATGACCTGAGCTCTTGCAGCAGATGCATTTTCCAATAATGTCAGCCAAAAATTTGTACCTTTGAGGGAACTCCTTCCTTTTATAGCCTTTCACAGAGGGATTCTTCTTGTGGTGCATTTTCTTCAAACCCTCTTGGAAGCTTATGATGTCTACAAATTGGGTGCCCCACGTTCTTGAAACCTAGGGCCAGATTGAAGTTTTCTTCCCTTAGCATCATTTCAATTCCTCTTACTCGTGTAGTGATGGTGTTGTGTTCGTACACTCCATTTTTGTAAAACTCCTTCACTAGCTTGTGATAGATGAGGGTGTCGGTGCTCAGCGCCTCTTCGAGACCTGCCTTCTTTAGTAGTGCTAAGGTCTTGTGAAATTTTTGTGGAGCATCCTTGAACTCATCGAAATAGAGTCTGTAGCCTGAGATTACATTTGAAGCAACCATGATTATGTAGTTGAGAAGTGGAATACGACCGAGCTTTCTCTTGAGTTAGGGTTTTGCTTTGAGAGAAAGAGAGAGAGAGAGATAATCTTTTGAACTTCAGATTTCAAAAAACACGGTTCCAATTTGTACTTGTAGCTTCCCACTCTTTTTTTTTTGACTTAGTGGGACAGGTGTCGCCTTATGTTTGGCTCTACGATTTTGATTGTTCATGAATGTACTGATTTGCCCATTGAGTCTTCAGTGCTGAGATGTCCTTAGGATTACTACGATCGTAGAGATAGTCTTTTGGTCGTTGAGTCTGTCCTGCGATCGTCGAGTCTGTCCGGCAGTCGTTGAGTTTGATCACCATTTGTAGAGTCTGTCCTACGATCATCGAGTCTATCCGGATCCTCGTGATGAGTTTTTGACTAAGCATTCTTTTTAAGGTAACTAAAGAAGGGCCAACCTCTTGGTGATTCAAGGGTTAGGTTTGTCCCTGAGGCACCTCTTAGAGAGATTGCATTGTTATGAGGTTTGTCATCACGGGATTCACTTTGCTTGTTGGAAGGACTTTAGGTCATCGTCGAGTCTGCACTATGATAGTTGAGTCTTTGCTACGATCGTTGAGGTAGTTGTCTGTTCGGCTCTATGATCGTGAACTTCCCTTGATCATGTCTACGATTTTGACTACAACCTTTATATCTGTCATGGTTAACACAATCTAGAGCATACAGTTCATGGTTGAAGATTTAGCATGCCTAGTTCACTTATTAACTTGTTAAATCTGGATTCATCTAGTGGTTTTGTAAAAACATCAGCAAGTTGATTTTCAGTTGGGATATATTGTAAAGATATAGTTCCATTTTGCACATGATCCCTAATGAAGTGATACCTTATTTTTATATGCTTGGTCCTAGAATGCATGACAGGATTATGAGTTATTGCTATGGCACTTGTGTTATCACAGTGTATGGGAATAGATTTGAAATTGAACCCATAGTCAGCTAGTTGATTTCTCATCCATAGGATCTGAGCACAGCAGCTACCAGCTGCAATATATTCAGCTTCTGCAGTTGAAGTAGACACTGAGTTTTGTTTTTTGCTAAACCAGGACACAAGTCTCTTTCTAAGAAGTTGAAAGGTGTCACTGGTACTTTTTCTATCTATTTTGCATCCTGCAAAATCAACATCTGTGTATCCTATCCGTTCAAATGAGGATTCCTTGGGATACCATAGCCCCAAGTAGGGTGTACCCTTGAGATACCTGAAGATCCTCTTTACAGCAGACAAATGTGACTCTTTAGGGTTAGCCTGAAATCTAGCACATATGCATATTGCAAACATTATATCTGGTCTACTGGAAGTTAGGTATAAAAGAGAACCTATCATACCTTGTATTGAGTTATATCAATATATTTACCTTTCTCATCCTTGTCAAGCTTGGTTGCAGGAGCAATTGGTGTTTTTATGGGAGAGGCTGATTCCATGCCATACTTCTTTAGTAAGTCTTTGATGTATTTGGCTTGGTTAATCAATATTCCTTCATCAGCCTGCTTCACTTGCAGTCCAAGGAAGAAATTCAGCTCACCCATCATGCTCATTTCAAATCTCTTACATAACTTTTCGTCAGTAGAACCAAAAATGATATCATCAACATATATTTGAACTAGTAAGACTTTGTCTTTATGCTTTCTAAGAAATAGTGTGGTATCTACTCTACCTCTAGTGAACCCATTTTCTATTAAGTAGTTAGTCAATGTTTCATACCATGCTCTAGGTGCTTGTTCAGGACCATATAAAGCTTTGTCTAATCTATAGACATAATTGGAAAGAGATGGATTGATAAAACCTGGAGGTTATTCTACGTAGACTTCTTCTTGAAGATCTCCATTTAGAAATGCACTCTTGACATCCATCTGGAAGACTTTGAACTTCATGTGGGCAGCAAAGGCAAGAAATATTTTGATGGCTTCTAGTCTGGCAACAGGTGCAAATGTCTCATCATAGTCAATGCCTTCTTCTTGAGAATAGTCCTTTGCCACTAATTTTGCCTTATTTCTGGTGATGACCCCATCTTCATCCATTTTGTTCCTGAAGACCCACTTGGTTCCTATGACAAGATGACTCTTTGGTCTTTTTTTTTTGCTAAGTTTGTTTGTAAATAAAAAGGACCAAATACAATGGCTAAGGGGCATACCCCAGAATATAGTAACATCATCTAAGTTAATAGATGAGGGTACGATGCATGGAAGAGAACCCAACATAACAAGTTAAACTAACAACCAATTATAGTAATGATAAAATAAATAAACTTAAAGTAGAGAGCAGCGGACCCATTGGACCCATCTCGCCCTTCAGCAGCTATCCCACGGGCGAAGCCATGCTCGCCCGAAGCCATGCAGTACTCGCCCGAAGGCCATGCTCGCTCGAAAACCATTCTCGGTCGAAGCCATGCTCACCCGAGGCCATGATCTGTGCTTGCCCACCATCTCGCCCGATGTCCATATCAGCTCGAAGCCATATATGCTCGAAGCCAAAACCTTGCCTGAAGGCCATATCATGGGCTCGCCCACACTCGCTCACCTCATGATGCCCGAAGACACATGTGCACCCCTTGTTCCCAATCATACCAGCACCTCACTTAGTTCAAAACTCAACGTATCCTTGCCAACCAACCTCCTAGTGCCGAAGAGCAGTAACTACCCCAAACACAACAGCTCAGCCAAATTGAACCGAAGAGCAGCCACTAGCCCAACAATTCAGCACACCTCTTCGCCAAAAGAAAGGATCTGCCCCTATGGCGAGTAGCAGCTGTAGGATCTGCCCGAAGCCAGTTCGTCCGAAGCACCCATCCAACCTAAATCATTGCAACTGTAGGAGAGCTGGAGATTGCACATATCTAGCTACCCACTAGCTAAAATAGCTAAACTAACAACCAATTACAGAAATGATTACAATTTGTGGCCTTGATAAAAGAGTTACATTTAGAAAGTCTAGACTTAATGAGATGGATAACATCTTTGGCTAGGATCCTAGGAGGAATGATGGAGCCATTATGAATCTTGTTATTCTGAGCCTCCCAGACTTTATAGAAGCAAATGGCCACAGTTAAGCATAGGATATTCTTGGACAAGTGCGATCGTTGGTATGAAATCAGGTAAGCAATAATAACATCCCAAGAGAATGGAAAAGTGGTCCAATTCCCTAAAGTCACGGCACATTGGAGAATGGTTGAAGAGTAATCACATTCAAATAACAAATGGTTAAAGGATTCTAACTGTTGATTGCAGAGAGGACAGTTCCAAGTTCTGCCAGTGTAGTGTTTGGTCCGGTCGTTTGTGGAGAGTTTTTGAAGGAGCCCAAGCCAGAGAATGAAGGAAAAACGAGGAACATGAAACTTATTCCAAAGGATAGAGCTCCAAGGAACCTTGGGAGATCTTGCTCGGATTGATTCCCAAATCTGTTTGGCCTTAACAGTCTTAATATCACAAGTTCCCCAAAAAACTTGGTCAGGCCTAGGAGATGGGATGGGAAGGTGGCGGATTTGCTGCCGGAGGAGAATAACTTCATGGTGGTTGCTGACTGGGAGGGCCCAGGAGTTGCCGGAGAGGAGAAAGCTAACCGTGGCAATTGGGGGAAGTCCAGTATTGGAAAGGAGAGAATGAGAAGGGTTAATAGTTGCCCCATTCAACCAAGGATCATACCATAAGCTTATGTGTTGTCCATCCCCCACAATGTACTTTAGATGTTGAAGAGCGAGGGGGCGTAATTTGAGGAATTGCTTCCATATCCAGGAGCAACCGGGGGATATAGTAACTTGCCAAATAGTCTTAAATTTTAAGATAGTGGCTTTCATCCAGTTTGCCCAGAGAGAGTGGGATTGAAAGCTGATAAGGTGGAGGAAATGTTGCAACAGCAGAGCTTTATTCTAATCTAACAGATTTTTTAGTCCCAACCCTCCCTCATCTTTGGGTAATGTGAGATTAGCCCAGGCAACCTTTGCACCATACTTACACAAAGTTGGGCCCCTCCACAAGAATCTGCCTAGTATTGCTTGAATTTCTCTTAAGACTGCTTTCGGGAGCATGAAATGAGTGCACCAGTAGACTTCTAAGGAGAAGAGAATGGAATGGATCAATTGTAACCTCCCAGAGAAGGCAAGGACCTTAGATGTCCAAGAAGTGGCCTGGTTGGTAATCCGTTGAATAAGAGGTACGCAGTCCGTGTAAGAGAGCTTTTTGGATAATAAGGGTACTCCTAGGAATTTAGCAGGTAAAGATCCTAATTGAAACCCAAGAAGGGAGAGAATGTTGCGAGTAGAGGTTGCACCAGTGTTGGCTAGGTAACAGTGACTCTTGTGGGTATTTGGAATAAGACCAGAGACCAGAGAGAAAGATAGGATGCAAGAATTGACAATAGCAATGGAGGGTAGGCTTGCATGGCTGAAAATAATGATATCATCGGCAAAAAGGAGGTGAGTAAGTTTGCAAGCCTCTGTCTTCCAATGATAGGTGAAATCAGTGGCGGAGGTAGCTTTGTTAAGATGAAGGGAAAGCATCTCCATAACTATGACAAACAAGAAAGGGGACAGAGGGTCTCCTTGGCGAAGCCCACGAGAGCTACTAAAGAATCCTGCAAGAGTTCCATTCAATTTAATAGAGTTCCATTCCAAGAGTTCCTACAAGCTTTGATCCATTCTATGAAGATGGCTGGGAACTGAAATGCTTTGAGGGTATCAAACAGAAAATCCCAACGAACCGTATCAATAGCTTTCCTAAGATCAATCTTGAGTGCACATCTAGAAGGTCCTGTCGTCCTGGTGTACCCTTGGAACAGTTCTTGAGCAATTAGAATATTGTCACTAATACTCCTACCTTTTACAAAGGTTGATTGTGCTATGTCAATAATATGGGGCAGCACTTCCTTGAGTCTGTTAGAGATGATCTTTGCAATACATTTGTAAATGGTGTTGCAGCAGGAAATAGGCCGAAAGTCTGCCATTGATGAAGGGTTGAGGCATTTGGGGATCAAGGCTAGAGCTGTGGAGTTAATCCCTTTGGTGAGCCGGCTAGCCGAGAAGAAGAAATGGACAGCTTTTAAGAAATCAGGTCCAACAATATCCCAGCAGCTAAGGAAAAAATTGACATTAAAACCATCCGGTCCAGGACTCTTGTTGCGTTTCATGGAGTTTAGAACCTTAAAGATCTCAGAGTAAGAAACAGGAGCAATGAGTTGCGAAGCTTGGAGAGGGCTCACCAAATTCGTGGGGAATACACCAAAAGTGTCAAACCCAGCATAAGGAGTGTCCGAGGCATTAAATAAGGATTTGAAATAGTTAACAGCTACAGCTTCAACATTGTCCTTGCCATGCACCATAACTCCATCATCATTAAGGATAGAAAATATTTTATTGGAGTTCCATCTGCTCTTCATCATATTAGCAAAATAGGCGGTGTTCCGGTCACCCAAAGTTAACCAGTTTGCTCTCGATTTCTGTTGCATTAGGACTTCCTCCCTATCAATGGCCTGGAAAAGCCGTTGGGTGCAGTATTTCTCCAAGGATAGGTTAGCCGGGTCCGAGGGGTGGTCATGTAGGAGAGATTGTACCGAATGCAGATCGTCTCTAGCCAACTTTACTAAAGAAGTGAGATTGCCAGTAGTGAGATTAAGAGAGGATAAAGCATGTTTGGTGCGTTTCAACTTTCCAGAGAAGACATAAAAGGGGTTCCCATGTATGGGGGTGTTCCATGCAGAGCCCACAGCCCCCTTAAAGCCCTCAAGGAGAGCCATGTGATTAAAGAATTGAAAATGCCTTCTTGGTTTGGAGAACTTAATGCCAGTATTAAGAAGAACAAGTGAGTGATCCGAGAGGCCACGATGGGCAAAGGTGGCAAGAGAGAGATCAAAGTTGGAGAACCAAGCCGAATTTCCCATTACTCGGTCAAGCTTTTTATGTACAGGCCTAGATAATTGGTTATTCCACCAAGTAAATAAAGGGCCAATGCCTCTGAGATCATCAATGCCAATAGAGGAGGTGCATTCTTTGAAATCATTTTTCCCGATGTCCCAGATATCATTAGGTTGGTTAGTCTCGGAAAGATCTTTGATAATATTGAAATCACCCATTAAGCACCAACTTCCAGAGGGAGACACTGCACCCAGCTCGTTCCATAAGTCTCTTCTTTCGATATAGGAGTTCAGCCCATAAACAAAGGAGATAAAAAAAGAAGTACTAGTAAAATCTAAAGATTGCACCTTGCAATGTATGACTTGGGAGGAGGTAAACAAAACATCCAAATTCCACAGATTAGGATTCCAACCCACCCAAATTCTACCATTGCCATGAAAATCATAGTTGAAAGCCCATTCCCAGATGGGACACAGCTTTCAGGAAATTTTCTTGGCATTAGTATGCTTGACTCTCGTTTCCATCAATCCAACAATGGATAAATTATAATCAGCAATAATTTGCTTTACATAGGCCTGTTTAGGCTGTTTATTGAGACCACGAAAGTTGTAGGTTGCCAGCATAAATTAAACTGATGGTGGGGGGGGGGGGGTGTTGCCTGTTTTACCCTTGCCTTTCCTCTTTTTTGCAGCTTTGGGGTTCTCCATACCACCAATCGGTTTGTTTTTCAAGTCTTTGCCTTCCTTTTCATCAACAACCTTTAGTCTATTAACTAGGGGATTTGTGGCAGCTGGGGATTCCGAGTCAGACCCAAGGATGTGATCAGGTTGGTCAATTGGATCAAAAGTATTGGACACTAGTGTGAAAGCATTTGGGGTGGCGTTATCCGAATTAAATTTGGCCCCCCTAGCCACTGTCACCCACTCATGAGGGGGGGGGGGGGTTCTCATTTCCTATTGAGAAAGATGTAACCTTTGGTGAAGGGACAACCAACTTCGTATGGCTAACCATTACAGTATCTGTGGCTCCAGAAGGGGGTGCCGGTGTACTTTTAGGTACCCATTTGAAGTTGGCTTTAGGGCATTTAACTTGGGAGTGGCCAAATACTTTGCAGAAGGGGCAGACAGGAGGTCTACTTTGATACTCAACATCAACCAGAACAAAGGTCTTTTCGGATTTCTCAGAGTGCATAACAGCAACTTTGATGGAGGAAGGGAAAGAGGATGTGGCAGATACTTCAATGCACACTCGTGCAAAATTTAGGAAGTCATTATTAGTTGTCATCTCATCGGTGAAGAGAGGCTTACCAAGGGCACTAGCTATATAGCTGATCCCCTCATCAGACCAATATGAGAGAGGGATTTGGCTAAGCTTAACCCAGATGGGGATTTTGTCACAGTCAGACTTAGTGAATTCCACACCTTCTTGCCATTTCTGCAGAACAATTACTTTGGAGGCAAAATGCCATGGACCAGATGCAAGGATATTGTCACGATCAGTGGAGGATTTGAACTTGAATATATAGTAACCCTTGTTGTGCAGAAAAACTTTGGTAAGACCCAGGTTCCCCCACAACCGTTTAGCAATAGGTTCAATGACCTTAAAGGGAAGGTTAGATTGTAGGAAATAGCCAACCAAACTGGTCGACCAGATAAGGTTTCCCCTCGCTAGCATGTCATCAGGAGGCTTTACCAGAATGTCACCATTCTCCATAACAGGAGGATGGAAAGAGAGGGATCTGCTAGCTTTCCCCAAGTTTTTTGTAACTACAGCACTCCAACTTTTAGGGACATCAACCGAGACTGTTGGGGAGATTTCGCCTTCCTCTGCATGGGATATAGGACGTAGGTTCGAAATAATAGCATCAGACCCTTTCCCTAAGATAGAGAGGTTCACTGCAGAGCCGGATAAAGGGGATGAAGAAATAGGGGCTTTTCCAGCCAGATCATGAACTGTGTTCCTCAAGGAAGTGGAAGGAGTTGTAGAGGATCCAGGAGGAAGAATTAAGGGTGGAGAATTACCAATTACTGGGCGAGCATGTCCAAGATTTTGAATCTTGCCTTCAGAAAGATAAGCTTGTACATCCGAGGAGGATATACCATGAGCCGAGAGGAAGTCCATAAGGTGACTGTTTTTCCTCCTCTCGAACAAGGCTTCATCCCTGTCCTTTTGGGAGAAATGTTGAGCAGCTACAAAAATTTCTCTTGTGTGCACGCCAAGGGCTGGGCCAATATTAACCTCCAACGAAGGGTCAAGCTGAGTCCTTGCAACGGAGTCTTCCGAGCTACTGTCGAGAGCCATGGGGATAGGGTAGATTTCAGATTCGCCCATGCTAACACTTCGGACCAGAGTATCCCTAGAAGGGATCGATGAGGAGGACAGGGGAGGAGAGTTTGGGTTTGACACCCCCATCTCCGCAAAAGAGATCCCTAGAAACTGAACTAGAAGAGTTCCCAGCAGATAGGTGAGAGTGGTCTACCATAATGAAGGAAAGAAGAGAGAGGAAAAACAGGAGACAGGGGAGGAAGAGGCCAGGGGAGGAAGAGGCCAGGGGAGGAGGGGAGACGGGGGAGACGGTGGAGGTTTGGTGGAGAGAGACCAAAGGGGTAAATAGAAAAAGTAGGTGTAACTGAAAATGTAGGTGGGGATGGGTGGGAGACTCAAAGGGGAAAGAAGGGGGTTGTAGGAGGAGTTAACGGTAAAAGGGTGAGAGTAACCGGTTGAAAAAATTGTAGAGAGAAAGGGGAGAAAAAAATCTAGAGAGAGAAGCCATGTTGGGTAAAACTTAGCAATGATTGTTGCTTTACCACTCTTTGGTCTTGGTACCAATCTCCACACTTTGCTTCGTTCAAATTGGTTGAGTTCTTCTTGCATGGCTTCTATCCAACTGGAGTCTTCCATAGCATCCTCTATCTTATTTGGCTCTATCTGTGACAGGAAGCTTAGATAGAAAAGCATTCATTTTGAGTAGCAGCTCTTGTTTTAACTCTTGCACTTTGATCTCCAATGATTAGATCCTGAGTATGATCCCTTGCCCATCTGTTCCCTGTTGGGACATCTGTCCTGATCCCTTCTTGTCTTAGGTCTTCAAGGTCTATCTCTTCTTCTTGGAGTGGAGGCTCGCTGTCTTGGATGGACCTCTCTACGATTTCATTATCATGCCCTACGATTTCACTGTCTGGTACTACGATCGTAGTGTTGAGCTCAATGATTGCATTCGTAGTGTCTGAACTATTGGTCGTAGTGTCTAGAGGCACTACTTTGTCTGTGTCAGTTTCATCAAAGATGATGTGTATTGAGATTTCGACATTCAGTGTCTTCTTGTTGAACACCCTGTAAGCTTTGCTGTCTGTGGCATATCCAAGAAAGATCCCTTCGTCTGACTTGGGCTGGAATTTTGTCAGATACTGCTTTCCATTGCTGAGAATATAGCATGCACAGCCAAAGACATGGAAATAGATGACACTTGGTTTCCTTCCTTTCTATAGTTCGTAGGGTGTCCTCTTGATCGTAGAGTGAATTAATGATCTGTTCTGTGTGTAGCATACAGTGTTGACAGCTTCTACCCAGAAGTATTCAGGCAGACGAGCTGCTACTAGTAGGGTCCTTCCAGCCTCTATCAGAGTTCTGTTCTTTCTTTCAGCAACTCCATTTTGTTGAGGAGTTTGTGGAGCTGAGAAGTTATGACTGATGCCATTGTCTGAGCAAAACTTGTCTATTTCTGAGAAATCGAATTCTCTTCCATGATCACTCCTTATTGCCTTGATTTTCTCTCCTTTCTCATTCATCACCAGTCTAAACATTTTGATTAATTCGGAGCTCGTTTCATCCTTTGAAGTTAGGAAAAATACCCATGTGAATCTGGTGAAGTCGTCGACTATGACTAGAGAGTATCTTTTGCCTCCAAGACTAGCTGTTGGGATTGGTCCAAAAAGATCCATGTGGAGCAGCTGCAAGGGTTTGTCAATGGAGTTGGCAGTCTTGCTCATGAATGAGCTTCTGGTTTGCTTTCCAAGCTGGCAGGCGTTGCATGGCCTTTCCTTCACAAAGTTGAACTTGGGTAGGCCAGCTACGAGATCTTTTGATGCCAGTTTGGACATGTTTTTGAAGTTTAAGTGAGACAGCCTTCTATGCCATAGCCAGCTCATTTCCTCAGATGCTTTTGCCAGAAAAAACATTGTCTCATCAAAGCTTAGTTGACCAAGATCTACTATGTAGACATTTCCTTTTCTTGTTCCGGTTAGCTTTATGGCAGATGTCTTCAATTCTCTGACTAGACATTGGTTGTTGAGAAATGTTACTTGGTGACCCTTATCGCAGATTTGGCTGATACTTAGAAGGTTATGTTGGAGTCCTTCCACATATGCTACTTTGTTGAAAGATACTGCACCATTTCCAGCAGAGCCATATCCTCTTGTCTTGCCCGAGCCGTTATCTCCAAAGATGACTGAAGGACCCTCCTTTTCTACAGAGTTGGATAGTAGAGCTTTGTTCCCTGTCATATGCCTCGAGCAACCACTGTCCAGATACCATGTTGAGGTCGTGGAGCTCTTTTCCTGTCAAAACATTTGAACCTTCATTTTGGTACCCATATTTGCATGGGTCCTTCTTTGTTAGTGCCTTTGGGGACTCAAATTTGTCTAATCTTAGGTCTCACATGCATGGAATTATAATAACACTTTGTAGCTCTATGACCATTTTTATTGCATATGAAGCATCTATTATAATGCATGCGTGTGTGTGTGTGGTGATTCATCTTCGACTTGGACTTGTGTGGTTCCTTAGTTAACCTTCTGTTAAACTGATTTTCTTTCTTCCACGTGTCCTTAGGTTTCATAAATAGTGATGAGTGTGCCTTACCTCTACTGCACCTTCCCAGTTGATTCGTAGAGTTGATTTTTTTTGACTCTACGATTCTTCGAGGTTGGTAAGTAGAGGTTGGATTACTCTTTTCCTTGATGAAATCCAGACCATCATGAGATCCTTTACTTCTCTGAGTATAACTAGAGACAGTAGAACAAAGTTGAATTGGTTCTTCTAACTGTGAGGATTTCACAAAAGTAATGCCTCTACCAAAACTTGAGACATTACTAGTGCTAGTTTCCATTGTCTTTTCCACACTTAGCTCTGAGATGGATTCCCCAAAGCCTAAGCCTGTTCTGTCGAATGTGCTTCTCTGACTAGAGAGCAGGCAGTCCATGGATGATGAGGATCTGTTCCATGCAAAGATAGTCTTCTCTAGATCCACAATTTTAGAGGTTAGCTTAGACTCTCTTTGTGCATGATGTGTGTTTGTCTGTTTTAAAGTTTCATTCTCAGCTTCAAGCTTGGAGAGAAGATTAGTACTTAGAAGAGTTGTTTCAAGCTCTTCTTGAACTTTCTTCTTCTCCTCTTGAAGAAGTGAATGATCTTTAGACAAGACTCTGAACCACTTCATGTATTAATATAGGTCAGTGGTTATGCCATGCAAAGCAGTTCTCAAGTCATTTATATCTACATCAGGAGAATTAAAGTCAAATACCTCATCGATACTTACATCATGTATGTTTAGGCTTTGTTTTTTTTTTTCGCTAAGTTTGTTTGTATATAAGAAAGGAAAAGAGATAACACAATTGCTAAGGGCATACCCCAGAAGCTTTGGAAAAACCACACGGGACAACCCCCATCGTGGACAACAAAGGCAAGGGCAAACAGCCAAGCCAAGGAGCAGAACTAAGCAAGACAATAGAAAAAATAATAGAGAAAACAAGCATGGGAACATAAGCAACATTAGAACCAGGCACCCAAAAGAATGTGGCCGAAGACCAAGCTGAACTGGAGCAGTAGCAGAAAAGGAAGCTGAGGCATAGGAGACCCAACCCCGAAGCCGGAAACAGCATCCCCAGCTTCCCGAAGACAAGAGGCTGAACCCCGAAGGGCCGAACCATAATAACCATCCCCCGAAGCCGAAACCAGCATCCTCAGCGTCCCGAAGAAACAGAAGCAATAACTGACCAAACCGCTAAGGAAGCCGAACTGCCGAACTGCCATGAAAGCCGAACAGCCGAACTGCCATGGAAACTAAGATCAACCCAACCCCGAAGCCGAAACCATCGACCCCCAGCATCCGAAGATAGGAGGCTGAACCCCGAAAGGCCGACCCATATAAACCGAACCCCGAAGCCAAAACCAACCGAAACCCGAAGCCAAAACCAACATTTCCAGCGTCCCGAGGACAAGGTGCCGAGCCCCGAACCGAACCAGGATGCTAAGCCCAGGAGTCATCCTAGACCTTTATTTGCAAACAGCCGAACCCGATGGCGGACTGAAAAACAAGGCAGCAACACAGCAACAGCCAACACAGCATACCCAAGTCCGTTAAGCCAAACCAGTCATAACATCTGATGCGCATTAGATCGTTGTCCTAAGCCAATTACAGTAGTATTGGCAATAGTTGGTAGCTTTGAGGAAGGATGAATTAGTAGATAATCTAGATTTAATGATACTAATTACATCAGTAGCAAGACATCTTGGAGGAATGAGTGTCCCATTGTGAAGCTTTTTGTTTCTTGCTTCCCATATTTTATAGAAGGAAACAGCCAGAGAGAGGCTGAGGATATGTTTTGATAATTTCCTTCCTTGGAAAGATGAGATAAAGTCAGTGAGTCCAGTCCAGTCCAGGGGTAATGAGAGCCATCCACCCAGTTGGAGTGTCGCCTTTATAATGACAGTGGAGTATTCACAGATGAAGAAAAGATGTGAAAAGGTTTCAGGGTGCTTGTTGCAAAGCTGACAGTTGAAGGTCCTTCCTGTATAGGCTCGAGTGATGTCATTAGTTTGGAGCTTTCCATGAAATCCAAGCCAGAGCATGAAAGAGTATCTCGGCACATGCAGTTTATGCCATAGAATTGTGTGCCACTGAACAGCCTGTTTCCTGTTCCTGATGCTTCCCCAAATATGTCTTGCTTTAATGCAATTGATATCCATTGAGTCCCAAAGGATACAGTCCATGGATGCAGAGGGGAAGGGAACAGATTGTACTAGATGCCGGAGGAGAATTACCTCATGATGGTTGGATAAGGGAAGGTGCCAGGAGGAGGAATTCATAATGTCCCTGACTGTGGCAGAGACGGTTAGGCCTGAATTTGAGAGCAAGGCACTGCTCGGGTTGATGGCAGAACCATTGAGCCAGGGATCGTACCATAGATTGAAGGTTTCTCCAGAGCCAACAACGTATTCAAGATGCTGAAGAGCAACGGGCCGGAGCTTGAGTAGTTGTCTCCAAATCCATGAACAATCAGTGGGGATTTCTATCTGCCAAACAGATTTCCCAGAAAGAACAGTGGTCTGCACCCACTTAGCCCATAGGGATTTAGTGTTAATCTGCAATACATGGGTGAGATGTAGTAGAAGAAGGGCTTTATTCCAATCTAGGAGACTTTTAATGCCCAGACCCCCTTCCTTAGTAGGGAGTGAGATGTTATGCCATGCAACCTTAGCACCATAGGGAGTAAGGGAGGTTCCCTTCCAGAGGAATCGACAAAGAATAGACTGAATGGCTCTAATGACTGCTTTAGGCAGTAGGAAATGAGTACTTCAATACGACTGTATTGCGAAGAGCACATATTTTATGAGTTGGACCCTACCAGAATAAGCAAGGGCAGTAGCTGTCCATGAAGAGACTCTTTGTGTGATTGTATGGATAAGAGGAACACAATCCTGGTATGAAAGCTTAGAAGAGATTAAGGGGACACCCAAAAATCTGGTGGGGAAGGTACCATGAGTGAAGCCCAGGAAAGATAGGATGGAAGCTTTTGTTTCAGGGTCTTCGCAGGCTAGAAAACATTGGCTCTTATGAATATTAGGAATGAGACCGGAGAATAGGGAGAAAGAGTGGATACATGAATGTATTATGGAAATGGTTTGAAGGTTGGCATGACAGAAGATTAGGATGTCATCAGCAAAAAGGAGATGAGATATGTCGCTGGTTTTAGTGCGCCAGTGGTGAATATACCCAGATTGTTTTGAACCCCAGTTGAGTTTAAGGGAGAGCATTTCCATTACTAGCACAAACAAGTAGGGGGAAAGGGGGTCGCCTTGCCTTAGGCCTCGAGTACTACCAAAGTATCCAGCAAGGGAACCATTGACCTTGATGGAAAACATAGCAGTGGAAATGCAGGGATAGATCCAGTCTAGAAATTGAGAGGGAAATGGAAGGATTTGAGGGTGCCCATTAGGAAGTCCCAATTTAGCGTGTCAAACGCTTTCCTTAGGTCAATTTTTAAAGCACATCGAGGAGGACCAGATTTTCGGTGGTAGTTTCGGAATAGCTCCTGGGCAAGGAATATGTTAGTCGCTTATGCTTCTTCCTTTGATGAAAGCAGACTGGGCCTTATCAATAATAGAGGGGAGGACCAATTTGAGTCTATCAGCAAGAATTTTTGAAATGCACTTGTAGATTGTATTGCAACATGATATTGGTCTGAAATCAGACATGAGAGAGGGGTTCGAGCACTTAGGGATAAGGGCAATGGCAGTTGAGTTTACACCTCGAGGCATTCGGCAGGAAGAGAAGAAGAATAGAACGGCTTTTGTGAAGTCTTCACCAACAATGTCCCAGCAGTGAGTGAAAAAATTCACGTTAAAACCATCCAGGCCTGGACTTTTGTTTCGCTTCATACCACTGAGAGCTTTGAATACCTCAGTAGCTGTGATAGGAGCCGAAAGGATGTCAGCTTGAGAGACAGTTATGTGTTTGGTAGGGAGAACTCCATAATCTTCAAAAATAGCTGAAGGAGGTAGTTGCTGGTAATTGAACAGATCCTTGAAATAATTCATAGCCACAATTTCAACCTCCTCCTGCCCCTGAACCAGATCGCCGGAAGAGCTATAAATAGAAAGGATTTTGTTTGAGTTCCACCTGTTTTTCACCAGATTGGAGAAAAATTTGGTGTTTCTATCCCCTGTAGCAAGCCAGGTAGCCCTAGATTTCTGGTGGATGAGAGTTTCCTCTAGAGCCAAGGAATTCCAAAGAACCTGAAGGCAGCTCTGCTCCTGGGAAATGAGATCCAGATCAAGTGGCCTGTTGGAGAGCAAGGATTGGACTCTGTGGAGGTTTGAAGTTGCTTCCTTAACAAAAGATGATAGATTTCCAATGGATTTATTGAGGGTAACTAAGGCTCTTTTAGTTCTCTTAAGCTTGGCAGTTAGGATATGAAAGGGGTTACCTAGGTCGGGTTGCATCCAGGCAGAAGACACACATTCGTGAAAGCCATCCAAGAGAATCATGTGGTTGAAGAACTGGAAAGGCTTCCTTGACCTTGAAGTCGGAATGCCAAGGTTAAGCATGACAGGAGAGTGGTCAGACATTCCTCTGGGGGCAAAAGTAGCTTGGGCAAGGGGAAATGAGTTGAGCCATGATGCATTTCCCAAAGCTCTATCTAGTTTTTTATGGATTGGATTTTCAATTTGGCAGTTCCACCAAGAATAGAAGGGACCAAAGCCCCTAATATCAACCATTTCAAGGTTCTGCAAGCACTCTTTGAGATCCTCCATACCAGAGTCCCAATCGGTTTCAGTCCTGTCAGTTTCACTAAGGTTGCTGATGGCATTAAAGTCACCCAGGACTCACCAGTTGAGAGGGGAACTAAGAGAGGATATATCAGCCCATAAGTTCTTCCTTTCAGATATAGAATTCAGACCATAGATAAAAGAACCCAAAAAAGTACAGTCATTTGCTAAGTGCTTGATGTTGCAATGAATAACTTGGGAGGATACAAAGAGGATATCCACTTGCCAAATGTTGGGGTTCCACCCAACCCAAATTCTGCCATTGTAGTGGTAATCATAGTTATAAAACCAAGTCCAGTTCCTACAAATATTATTGGATATTCTACTTGCTTTATGCTGCTTGACTCTGGTTTCCAACAGACCAATGAGGGAGATATTATTATCTAGGATTAACTGTTTAACATAAGCCTGCTTAGGCTTTTTATTAAGACCTCTAATATTATATGTCGCTAACATTAACATAGAAAAATAAGAGGGTAGTGGTTAGCAGGAAGTTTTTCCCCCCTGGCCCTTGCCTTTGTTCCTACGCTTAGCATCTTGAGAAGGGTCCAGCCCAGATCTTTGCTTATGCTTCAGGTCCTTGCCCTCCTTCTCATCAATAGCAATTAGCTTGTTCAATATAGGGCAGTTAATGGGGGGTGAATCCAGGTCAGAGGGAGAGAGAACATCAGAGACAATAGCATTTGCAATGGGGGAGAAGGAGTTAGGCGAGGCCAAGATAGGAAGAGAAGGAGTCGGGTTATTTTCAACTTTGGCACCTCGGGAGACAGTTACCCAGTCATTTGCATGAGCACCAGCATGTGGATTTTTGACAACAGCAGGAGCAGGAGTGGGAAGTAAGGGGCCAGGGGCCGAAGTGCCGTCAGCAGGTTTGGGAGCAGATTCAGGTTGAGCATTTGTTCTGGGCACCCATTTAAAATTGGATTTGGGGCATTTCAAAGGAGAGTGGCCAAAAACTTTGCAGGAAGGGCATGATGGTGGCTTACTCTGGTATTCAACACTAACCGGGACAATAATGTCTTCAGAAGTTTCTTCGTTAAGAACAACATTAATAGAGGAAGGAAAAGAGAATGAAGCTTGGACTTCAATGCAGACTCTGGCAAAGTGCATTAAGTCATGCTTAGAAGTCATTTCATCTGTAAACAAAGGCCTACCTATGGCGCTAGCAAGGTAGCTAATACCCTCATCAGACCAGTAAGAAAGAGGGATTTGGCTAAGCTTTACCCAAATGGGAATTTTGAGCTGATCAGATTTTGAAAATTCAACTCCTTCTTTCCAAGGTTGTAGGACAATCACTTTTGAGGCGAAATGCCAAGGACCCGAGGCAAGGACATTGTCTCTAGCAGAGACAGATTTGAATTTGAAACAAAAGCGTTGATATCGTTAACAGAGAGTCCATGCGCCAACAAGCAATCCATAAGATCTGCATTTTTCTTTCTTTCAGATAAAACTTCCTCTCGATCCTTTTGAGAGAAGTGTTGAGCAGCTTTGAAGATCTCAGAAACATTAGATGTAAGAGTTTGACCCAAGTTGCTTCCTATCTCATTTGCAAGTGAGGTAGAGTCTTCAGAGCTTTGATCAGCAGCAACAGGATTTGGGTCTGACTCTAGCATTGCAAATGCGTCCACGTTGAGGGATAGGTCAGCGGAGACAGCCATGTCAGCACTGCTGAGCACCAAAGGAGAGGAAAGAGAGGGAGAGTTTGGGTTTGAGACACCAAATTCAGCAAAGAAATCCCTAGAGACAGAGCTCAGGGAGTTTCCAGCAGAGAGATGAGAATGGCTAACCATGGAGAGGGGTGGTAGACGACGGAGGAGAGGAGGCCGGAGGGGAGGGAACGGTAGCAGGAGGATGGAAAAGTAGAAGACCAGAAAAGGTAAACAGAAAATTTTGGTAAGGATGGAGAGGTAGGTGAGGTTGGGCGGGAGAATAAAAAAGGAAAGAAAATGGAAGTTAACGGTAACGGGGGAGAGAAAGGACGGGAGATGTCGCCTAAAATCCTAGTGAGAAGGGAGAGCAAAATCTAGAGAGAGAAACTAACCCATGACTTTTTTTTTTTTTTTGCTAAATTTAAACTGAAATAAAAGAAAGAATAAGTACAAAGTAAATGGGTCAAACCCAAACAGTATACCATAGCCATCATAGGACATGCCCTATGATGGCTGAAGTAAACCAAGCTCTAACCAATCGAACAAGGAATCAACAGGGAATAACAACCACTAAATGTAGCAACTAGCTAGAGAACATTTTAGAACAATTGCAACAACCAAAAGGCAAACTACCAACATCCAAGACAGATAGCCCAAACATGCAGCGCACAACTCAAAGCACATAACATCCCGGCAACTGCCAAGAGCTGCAGCAGAAAACCCAGAACCAGCCGAGGGGAAGAACTCGTAGCCAGAACAAGCAGAATAGGACCACAGATAACAACAGACCAGTTGAACCACAGATATCATCAGACCAGTTGAACCACAGCAGAGCAGACAGCAGACCAGATGAACCTCAGATAACATCAGACTGCATAAGCCAGCAATTAGACTGCAGACCAAAGCAGACTAGGCCAAACGTGAATCCAGCAAACCAGCAGACTGCAGACCAAAACAACCAAGCCAGCAGACCAGAGCTAACTAGCAGACTGGATAGATCCAAAGGCCAGACTATCAGATTGGCAGACTGCAACAGTACCAGCAGACTGCAGTAGGCCACGCAGCAACAACCAGCAAGGGCCAACCCACAAGCCCACTCGCTGCAAGAAAACTGGTCACACAGGAAGACCAGCAGACCATCTGAAATCTAAACCAGACCAAATACCAGCCCACTGCAGCACTAGTCCAAAGCAGACCGTTTGCAACAGCAGAACCTAATCTGCTCAAACAACATCAGAATGAAACCCAAGAGCTGACGAGAGACAACAAAGCCAGGCATTTGAGTCATTATCTGAATCACTCCACGATCCTTCGGTAACCAGGCCTTTGTCTCTTTTCTGAGGCCTCTTGGTTCCTTTGTATTCTTTCTTTGCCTGAGATTTCTTCTTTAGCTCTTCTTTGATAGGCTTGTTGTAGTTGGCAATGAAATGACCAGGTTTCTTGCAGTTGTAGCATAAATCATTCATTTGTTCCTGGCTGACGTAGTTGCTGACTTTCTTTGGCTTGCCGGTTCTGCCTTGTCGCATGAACCTTCTTAGTCTCTTTACCAACATAGCAAAGTCATCGTCATCGTCTTCATCATCATCAGAGTCAATCTCGTTGATGACTTTCGATGCACTTTCATTTGCCTTGAGAGCAACACCCTTATCCTTTCTTCTTCCTTCTGATAAGGTTTCGGCGCGTTGGGTCAGCTCCAGTTCGTACGTCAGGAGATTTCCATACAGTTATTGAACTGTCATCTCATTAAGATTCTTTGATTCTCTTATTGCTGTGTTCTTTGAATCCAACCTGCTCGGTAGGGCTCTCATGAACTTTATGGTTAGATCCTTGTTAGGATAGATCTTCCCATACGCTCGTAGAGAATTGAGCAGAACGTTAAATCTTTCATAAGTTGCAGTCACGTTTTCTCCCTGCACATGAGCGAACATTTCATACTGCTGTGTCAGGAGAGACTTCTTGTTCTCTCTGACTTCTTCAGTACCTTCGTACATAATCAACAGTGCTTCCCAAACTTCCTTAGCTGTTTTGCTGTTTACAACATTTTCAAACAGATCGTCCTCTAAAGATTAGAACAGGATGTTCTTTGCCTTTTTATCAAGTTGGACAGCTCTCTTCTCTATGTCTGTCCATTCTTTTTTCACTTTTATTTGTACTTTGTTTGGATCGTCAATGGTTGGTGCAAGCTTTGTCGGTATATAGGGCCCATTAAGAACAGTCTCAAATAGATCTTCATCTATTGAGTCCATATAAGATTGCATCCTAACTTTCCAGCTAGCAAATTTATCTTTGTTGCACATTGGTGGCTTGCTGGCTCCCTCGGTTCTGGATTCGCTTGGTACGAGTGCCATTTGGATCTACTAAAGCGTGTAAGCTGTAAAATAGAACCTGCTCTGATACCAATTGTTAGTTCCTAGTAGGCACAAGTTATCTAGAAGGGGGGGTTGAATAGATATTTGAAAATCTTTTCGTTTTAACTTGTTCTTAGATAATGATTAAAACTTTGTGGAATTAGTATTTATTTTAATCTTCTTTCCCAAGCAATGGAGTTATGAGCGAGTAAGACAGCTATAGCAGATATAGCAGTTATAGCATGAATGTAAACGACACAGTTGTTTTTTAAGTGGTTCAGAGCACTCAAAGCTCCTAGTCCACTCTTCTACTCAACGAGTAGGATATCCACTAAGGATGTCTTTTACAATCTTCTTAATCACACAGATTCCTTCTAGACCAGCAGTCTAGGAACTTCTCTAGTTCACTCTTGAACTATTCAAGTCCAGCAGACTTGGTATACTTCTTCAGTTGATTGATAATTGTTGAGTTCTTGATGGTTGCTAATCAGTTGCTGTGTAAGCACTGGTTCATTAAGAACTGAGTAGCTGAGCAATCTTTGCAATATCTCAAATCATAGAGTTGAGCTTGAGAGAGATGTTCACGTTGTTTGATTAATGCTTGCTTATACTCTCTCTCATTTGTCTGATCTGTATATATGTGATGTTGAAAACTATCCGTTGGATCCATCCGTTGTGGCATTAAATACATCTAAACTTTCTGTACTGTGATGGAGACATTTATGCACATCTTCTGAATTTTGCATTCTGGCCCACTGACACTGCAGGCTGCTTTCTCACCTACCACCTTAAAAGGTGTTTTGTCCCTCTTACCCATAATACTATCCTTATCTTCTTCAATACGCTTCTTTGTTGCATACTAAGGATATTTCATACAATCTGGGACTGATGAGTACTGCAGCATCTGGGATCCGTTCCTCACTTGTTGAAAACACAGATCATTAGGCTCGACGTTTTCTGACGTGAGACAGATGATGCTCTACGATTTGGATTGTGGTGTTCTACGATTTAGATCGTAGTGTCTTTTACATTTTTGTACACTACGATGCTATTAGTTGAGAGCACTACGATTTCCCTTTAAAACCTTCATACACTACGATCTTCTCTTGCTCGTGTTGTTGACTTTACGTTCCCAAGAGCACACTACGATCGTTGACTTTTAAACTTCATATTTCCTTCAGCACACTACGATTGTGGAGTTAGCTCGGCAATCGTTGGGAGCACTCTATGAAATCCGAAGAGTCTCCTTCAAGGCAGGCACACTACGATCTTCAGGCTCTACATTTTCTGCCTTGACTTCTGCAATGTTGATCAAACTGATGCACTATGATTTCTTCAAGACTAATCTATTATATCTTAAGATCAACCTAACAGTTTTGATCTTTCTATCTATACATTCTTTAACAGAATGATACACATTGAAACCTTAGATCAGCCTAACAATTTTGATCTATCACTAAGTCCTTGTACATATATTCATTTAAGGACCTTACATATAATCATGAACACATGCATTAAAACATAAAATCATAATATGCATTATCCCAACATAGATGACAAATCCCTCCGAGCCAGATGGTATTGTCAGAACAGGTGTTGAAATGAGTCTCCTCTTGAGTTCTTGAAAACTCTTCTCACATTCCTCGCTCCAACCAAATTTTATATCTTTCCGAGTCAGCTGAGTTAATGGAGTAGTGATTCGAGAAAACCCTTCTACGAATCTCCGATAATAACCAGCTAAGCCGAGAAAGCTACGTACTTCGGTCACAGACTTAGGTTGCTCCCAGCTTTGAATTGCTTCAATCTTTGCCGGGTCAACAGATATTCCATGATTTGATATCACGTGCCAAAGGAATGCTACTTCCTCAAGCCAGAACTGGCATTTCTTTAACTTGGCATATAACTTATTTTCACGAAGCTTTTGGAGTATCAGCCTCAAGTGTTGCGCATGATATTCACGGATTTTGGAGTAAATGAGGATGTCATCAATAAAGACGACCACAAAGTAATCCAAATATTCCTTGAATACTCGGTTCATCATATCCATGAAGGCAGCAGGAGCAATAGTCAATCCAAAAGATATGACTAGGAATTCGTAATGCACGTACTGAGTTTTGAAAGTAGTTTTTGGAATGTCATCAGTTTTAATCTTCAACTGATGATATCCAGAACGAATATCGATCTTTGAAAAGAATTTGGCACCTTGCAACTGGTCAAACAGGTCATCAATGCGAGGCAACAGGTACTTATTTTTGATGGTGACATGATTCAACTCCTGATAATCAAAACAAAGTTGCATACTTCCATCTTTCTTCTTCACGAATAGAACAGGAGCACCCCAATGAGACGTACTAAGTCGAATGAAACCAATGTCTAACAATTCCTATAGTTGGGTTTTTAACTCCTGAAGTTCAATAGGAGCCATTCGATATGGGTCTTTGGAAATGGGTTTTGTACCAAGTTCAAGGTCGATACCAAACTCGATTTCATGCTCCGGGGGTAGGCCAAGAAGTTCTTTAGGGGAATACGTCAGGAAATTTATTAACAATAGAAATATCATTCAAATGGCTTTATGGTCATGAGCTAAGAAAGCTTGACATCCATTTTTCAATAAACGAATAGCTTTATGGCTTGAGATGACCGTGATTGCTTTTAATGGTTTGGTCGCTTGAATTCCCACCCACAAGCAACATTTGTTAAGCCAGAAATGGTCATGGTGGCCACGGTACCCCTGGCGTAAGTCGGGTAGCAAACCGCTCTGGTACTGGGCTCGGGGGATTAGTCGGCCTGCGATTCGGAAACCCACGGATAACAAAAAAAAATCAATCAATCCCTAGAATCACGTCAAATGCAAGTATTTTTAAGGAGATAAGATCGACAGGTAACGTGCGGTTACCGATTTGAATCAAACAAGGATTATAAACAGTGGATGTACTGAAGGTTTCTCCCAACGGAGTTTCAACAGATAAGTCAAAGTCTAATTTCTCCGGAGTCAAATTTAAACGTTGAGCGCAAGTAGGAGAAATAAAAGAATGGGTACAACCGGTATCAAATAAGGTATAGACTTAGCTAGAGTTTATGATTAGTTTACCCGTGATCACCTCGTTTGGATTCCTTGATTTTTGGGAGGTTACGACAAACGCTCTCCCTTGAACTACCAGTTTTATCTTGTCTGGGACGGCCTTTGATGCCTCCATCCAAGCTGGACTTGACTTTGGTGCACGACAAAATCGGGCTAGGTGACCTTCTCTTCCACAATTGTAACATGCTTTCGACTGTTGCGTACAGTTTGGACTGATATCCCTCCCCTCCGCATTTATAACATACGACCGGCGGTCATTCTCCTTCCTTAACAACAGGTGCTGGTGCTGACGTCCTTCCATCATTATTGAATCTCCTCTTCTTAAAACTCCCACTTTTATTGTCTTGGCCATGATTACCCCCGAAGTGGTTACCATTTCTGGCATTTTGATTCCCTCCACGTTTGTTGTCACCGCTTCGATGATTGCTACCACTTGTATTATCGTTTTGTCGGCTACTCTCTCTTGGTTGGGTTAAATCGTTATCGCGCTCCAATAATTGAGCCCTATTTACAATATCTGAATACAAACACCGTTTGTGAGAAATTAAGTATTGATGTATCTCGGGTTTCATACCTATTAGAATCATCCGCGTCATTCTCTCATCATTATCAACCAAGTGGGATGCAAACCGGGACAACTCGGCAAACTTAGCTTCGTATTGTGACACGGTCATACTGTTCTGCTCCAACTTGATGAACTCTACCTCCTTCATGTGACGAATACTTTCGGGAAAGTACTTGTCGTTGTAGTTCTTGGAATTTCTCCCAAGACATCTTCGGTGCTGCAGGTTTGAGTACGCTTTACCGATTCCCACCAGTAATCTGTCTCTCTTCGCAAAATAAAGGTGGCAAAGGGAACCTTTTGCTCCTCGGAGCATCCCAAGACATCAAATATCTTGGTGATCTACTTTATCCATATCTCTGCCTTAAGTGGTTTTGGCTCTCCAATAAACTCCAGTGTTCCCAACTCCTTGAACTGTTTAGCGGTGACCGTCCGAGAGTTATCAGTGTTTCCACCTGCATTTTAATTAGGAGCCGCTCTCGCCTGATTTTGCATGAATTGCATAAAGCCTCTAAACATCCCATCGTTCATCATTTGGTCAGCGTTGTTGTTTTCTTGAGGATTATTGCCATCCTGATGCACATTATCCTGAGTATTGATCGTTGGTGGCTCAACGGTCTCATGTGCTTCATTTCTTATCTCAACATTTTCAGATGCTATTTTCAAATATTGCCACAAAACAAGGGTTAATTGACATGTCAAATATTATCCCTATACTCTAACCGACCAATTAAATACCAAATAAACTTAGGTAGGTCATACTAGCGAAGGAATTTCCCGTCTCTCCCCTCCTAGTTCATGTCTCACATCCCAGCCAGGGATCATATCCTTAAGCTTTGATAACAACTGTGATGCCCCCAAAATAGGTATACATCACCCATCTTGAGTCACCAAATACACAGTACGGAATTTAAATACAAACTTCTTTTATATTGTACGACAAAACGTGGCTGAGAGTTTCAAAACGGATAATGTCTCGTAGAGAGTATCCAAACTCATATAAAGTCCTCATTATAATTATTATCACACTATTTCACTGAATAGTGAGGACTACTAATGCAAACATTTGGACCGTTCCCCGACTAGTCCCAACTACATTCTCATTTACTAAAGAGAACAATGAAAGCAAAAGGGTGAGCTCAACTAGCCCAGTAAGAAATATTATGACTAAGATAATGCAGAATAAATTATCGTTAGCCTTCAACAATGTTAAACTGATAAAATATAATAAACATCAAGTTTAACTGCAGCAGGAAAAGCAATCCATTAGAAGAGTCAAGTAGAGCATGATATCTACTATCTTCTATGATTTAAAAAGTTTATCATCAATTTTATCACTGAGAATCGGCTTAATAAATAAACCACATCATCGAATCATCCCTACACTACGGGCAAAGGATATTGATGTAATCATCAATGGTCATGATTATACTGAATAATCCCTGGTCATAATCATACCAACAATTGTCCATCAATGCACTACAGGCCAATGAGGATTTTTACCACATCATTTGTAACATTACGGTCATGATTATACCGAATAATCCCTGGTCATAATCATACAAATCAATAGTACATCTATGCACGTAAGCCACATATGACTTTTATCACAATATAAACATGAGGATGATGACAATGATATAAGAATTCAATTAAAAGAAATCAAAGGATAAATTTTTAAAATTATAACTTAATTTATCCCGAATTCAATAATGTCCAAATTATCAACATGATACTGCTTTGTGGAGTAAAATTCAAGAACAATATTATATCAAAAATAATTTGGACAGCAAAGAAATTAATTTTTGTCATGAATAATTCTCCGGGTGAATAGTACCCCGTGAATAGTACTTCGGGAATAGTACCCTGTGAATAGTACTTTGTGAATAGTTCTTTGTCAAAGGTACCCGTGAATAGTTCTTTGTGAATAGTACCCCGTGAATAGTACTTTGTGAATAGTACCATAAAAATGAATACTACTCGTGGATAGTACTCCGGCATGAAAAGCTTAAAATTTAACAAGAATGTGCAGAAAATATCCTTGTGAAATGATAATAGATGAAGCACGAATTTCAAGGATATTCTACTAATTACACGGAGTATAGAAGCAAATACTTTAACAAAATGAGGGTATAATCAGAAATACGAGACGAAATAATATTACTCACATACTACAGAGTATGGAAGACAATATTATTCTTATGAATACTGAAAAAAATAATATCCCTTACCTCAGAAGAAGACTGGATACTGGAATAGTGAGGTAGCAGATTTCTCTTCTACTTTCTCTCTAAAGCTTCTCTCTCTATAGCTTCTCTTTCTAAAATTGCTTTTGTGAGTCTTAGTGAATTGGTGAGAATGAAAGAAGAATGAGCTTCTATTTATAGGAAAACATAGTTTCGATAATTGCACGTTTTGGAGCTCGAAATATTACCGTATAATACCTTCATCTTTTCCTTCATTTTTAATTTAGTCCTGCAAGTATTATCAAACTTGAACCACCTCCCCTAATAGTACATCTTGTGAATCAATAGTACAATCATATGAATCAATAGTACAATCATGTGAAAAAAATAATTATAGTATAGTACCTTCATCTATACCTCCATTTTTAATTTAGTCATGCAAATATTATTAATCTTGCACCACCTCCCCTAATAGTACATGCATGTGAATCAATAGTACACATATGTGAACAAATAGTTATAAGCATGTGAATTAATAGCAATTGCTCATTTATCCGATTAATTACCCGATTGGTTAATATAACCTCCAGACATCCATTATTATCGAAATAGATGTCGATTTCCACTAACACTAATAATCCCAACAGAATGGAAATATCAATTTCATCTTTAATTAACACAAACTTATTCATCATTAATATTATAACTCACAATATTTAACAACCAGATCATTCCCAGGAAAGAGGGGTCTTTCCTATAAGGATTTCTCCCTATTGGGGCGCAATTAGGTGACCAAACCTCTCCTTGATAGAACTTTCTAGACATTGTCAATATTGCAAATAATAATATGAATAACTTTGTCGTCTCAATTATTAATTTAATAATATAAGATATTATGCAGATGATACTGTGACAATAATTGAATCAATAATATGAGAGATATTATGCAGCAACTACTGTAGAAATAATTGAGTATAACTGAGTGACTTCTCACTGTAAGCATCAATAATCAATATCGTGTGCTACTATACAACCACGCGTATTACTGTACTTTTACCACCAGTTAGTTAAACAGTTTAACGGTAAAACTTTCGCCGTTATTTTTATAAAAAGATAATTATGTCATTTTCTAACTACGATAATACTTCTGTTGTGGGGTCCACCAATGATTATGCCGTCGTACGAATATTTCCCATTAAAATGAATATTCCCCGACCAATCAAATATTATATAACCACTTGCTTACTTTGCAAAATTTGTAAATAATACGCACAACTATAACATTATATCAAATCCACACCATAATATTCAAAAATATATTTCGAGAAAAAATTAATCTTTATTCATAAAAGTTGGGGTCCTACAACCTCCCCTTCTTATGAAATTTCGTCCTCGAAATTAGGGTGCGTACCTGGTATGTCGAAGAGGTGAGGATATCTTGACTTCATTTCAAATTCTAACTCCCAGGTCATTTCCTCGAAATCGTGGTTTCTCCACAAAACTTTGACTTGAGGTATAACCTTGAAGCGTAGAATATGATCTTTCTTATCCAAGATTTTAACATGTACCTCTTCATACGTTAAATCTTTCACTATCTCATCCAGTTCTAATTCAATAATGTGGTTCGGGTCTTTCACATATTTACGTAACATAGATATGTGAAAAACGTTATGAACACGAGACATATTTGGCGGTAAGGCGAGTATATAGGCCACATTTCCTACTCGATCGAGGATTAAAAATGGGCCAATGAATCGAGGATTGAGCTTTCCTCTCTTTCCAAATGTCGTATCTCCTTTCCATGGAGCAACACGTAACAACACATGATCTCCAATATTAAATTCCACGTCCTTTCTATGAAGATCAGCATAACTCTTTTGTCGATCTTGTGAAGTTTTTATACGTAGTCGGATCGTTCATCTCGGAAAATCTTAGGGTTTGAATCCTTAGATTTTGCAATTTAATTTCTAAGATTTTCGAATTTCGGTTTTCAAAATAGAAAATTAATATTTCTAAATTATAATTAGAATTTTCTAATTATATTAAAATTTACTAATCATAATTCAATCTTTCTAATTAGGATTAATATACCCTAATTAAAATTGCTAATTAAGCAATTAGGGTCAAAATGGTCAGAATTAGGGTCAGAATTAGAAATAAGGTCAAAATATGAAATTAGGGTTAGGATTAGGTCAAAATGCTCAGAATTAGGGTATGAATTAGCAATTAGGGTCAGAATTAGGGTTTCTAAATAAAAATAATAATTTTTCTAAATTAGAAATTAGGTTTCGTAATTAAATTAGGGTTTTCTGATTACTTATAACTTAAAAAATTAGGATTAACATTTCCTAATTATCATTACAATTATTAAATTAACAATTAGGTTTTCCCTATTTATAAATTAGGGTTCCTAATCCAGAAATTAGGGTTTTCTAAAATTGAAATTAGGGTTTGTTAACTGTGACGCCTCCAAAATAGGTATACATCACCCATTCTGAGTCGCCAAATACATGGTACAGAAACAAATACAACTTCAGTAATACAATTGTCGTGCACAATACAACAACACATATACTATGAGTTTGAATACAAATATAGTCTAATTCTCGTATACAAACTCAAAGGAACCCTCATTACCATTATTGATACACTATTTTACAAAATAGTGAGGACTACTAATATATCTATCCTGAACCATCACTCCATACCCCGGCTAGTTCATGTTATGTTCTAACCTCCTGAGAAAAAAAATGGAACAAAAAGGAAAAAGGTGAGCTAAACTAGCCCAGTAAAGAATATTATGACTAAGATAATATACAACCATTTATCATTAGTCTTCAACGGGGAAAAATCTGATAAAATATAATAGACAACAAGTTTTAGATCAACAACTGCAGCGAAAACATCAATCCATTAGAAGAGTCAAGTATAGAAAGAATTCTACTATCTTCTAAGATTTAACAGTCCATCATCAATAATTTATCCCTGTAACATAAATCAATATACATCTTGAATTAAATATTCATCTTTGCACTACAGGCCAAAGATATTCATTTGTATCACCAGTTGGTCATGTTCATCTCAACACCTGTTCATCTTTGCACTACGGGCCAAAGATATTAATCAGTTAATCATTCATCTTTGCACTACGGGCCAAAGATATTAATCAGTTAATCATTCATCTTTGCACTACGGGCCAAAGATATTAAGTAATATCATCATTTAGGACTGAGGAAGATGAAAAATATTTTAAAGAACGAATCCAGTGAGACAGAAGGACAAATATTAGGGATTCATATTTTAGTTTATCCACGTTCAATAATACTCCATAATAAACTATAGTGGAGTAAAATTCAAGAATGGCGATCAAAACATGGATTAAATTTCAAGAATAAGGGTCACAACAGATAACTTGGAAGAAGAAAAAAAATAATTTTTTTTCTTTTGTGAACAGTAACTGTGAACAGTACCCGTGAACAGTACACGGTCATGAAAATTTCCAAATTTGATAAAAAGTTCAGACCAATATTCCTATGAAATGATATTAGATGAAACGAAATTTCTAATCATTTCAGGAATTATAGAAGCAATACTTACCATAGTAAGTTCAAATTTAGGAATATGAAATGAAATAATATCCCTTCCATACTATGGAGTATGAAAGAAAATAATATTTCTTATTAGTATTGAAATAAAATAATATCCTTTACCTTAGTAGAAACTGGATTTGACTGGAATATCAGATATTATTCTGAGAAAATCTTGCAGAAAAACTACGCTCAAAATATTCTTATACTCAAGAAAATACTCAAAATACTTTAGGATAAGAATTTCTGATTATGGAGGTGTGATTGAGGAAGGAGGGTTATCCCCCTATTTATAGTGCAGGACGGAGGATAAATAACACACATGCCAAATTTTCTTTTCTTTTCAAAACCTAACATCCTGCCTAACTTTTCATTTTGTCAATGCCTAACTCTTATTTTCTCATCAATGCCTAACTTATTTGGCCCACAATTTGGAAAACACCATACTCTGCAAGAAATTTTTCTTCACCCACCAAATAAGTGGTCCCATGGAAGGAATTAAGTTATCAGCACATGGTTTTCAACCAAGGAATGCATGCAATAAGGAAAACAAAGGAAAGCTTCTCACTCCTTAACATATTCGCATGCATATATATATATATATATATATATATATATATATATATATATATATATATATATATATATATATTATTTAACAATTATATAATTATAATATAATTGAATGAATAATTTATCGAAGAAATAATTGTAATTCCACAAAAATATGCCAAACTTTCAACAATTAATTCAATGCTAAATTCCTTCATCTATACCCACATAAAATAAATCCACCATATATATCCGCATAAAATAAATATTTTCGTATCATATAAATCAATAATTAATTATTCACAAATAATATTACAGAATCACAATAATGGCAACCAGGCCGTTCCCAGTAAAGAGAGGGCTTTCCAATAAAGATTTCTCCTTACTGGCGCGCAATTAGGTGACCAAACCTTTCCTTGACAGAACTTTCTAGACATTGCCAATAATGTTATCTAATAATATTATTCAAATAATATGAATTATTGATCTGATAATGGGAAATACTGTGCAGTGATAATTATTGAAACAACAATAATATAAAATATCAACGCAGAAATTATTGAAACAATAAAATAAAATATTGAACAGTAATTACTGTAACAATTATTGAGTAGTACATTCTTACGTAAGAATCAATAATTCAACAATACTGTGCAATACCGTGTGCTACTGTGCAACCACGCGTATTACTGCATTTTACCCACCAGGTAACCCAACAGTGTTAACGGTAACAATTACGCCGTTATTTATAAAAACTCAAACTTTGTCGTTTTCCTTCATCCGACAGTTATGTCAGGAATAAACATGTGAATGATATTCCTATTTAATATATTCATTCATATATATATATATATATATATATATATATATATATATATGAATATGCAGGTATGTTTGCATGAAGAAAAGCTGTAAAGTCCTTTGATAGATAATAGAAATATATGTACAAAGACTGAAGGACTTAGAATGAATTGATCAAATATGTTAGGTTGATCCTACATAAGCAAAACAGCTTTGTAAAGTCCTTAAAAAGAAATGATGTACAAGGACTATAAATATAGAAAGATCAAGCTTGTTTGGTTGATCTTATGATGTAATAGATAGGCTAGTCTGATCGTCGAGCACTGCACCAGAAGTCGTAGTCTGCTAGGTGAGTCAAGGTTAACTCGGGAGCTATTAAGGCAGAATAGGAGTATGCAAGATAGTAGATGTCGGAGTTCGTAGACTGTCAGGGGAAACAAAAAAAGATCGTAGTGTATCGAGAAGAGATTCCTCGGGATCGTAGTGTGCTGAGGAAGTCATGTTCAGAATTGTAGAGACAGCCTGCCTAAGAGCCGAACGATCATCCGCCAAAGCCGAGTCCGAAACGTAGACTACACTCAGAGTCGTAGAGCCTAGTGATGCCGAAGCCAAGTCATGGATCGTAGACTACACTCTGAGTTCGTAGAGTCCATTGAGTGCATACAGAGATCGTAGCCAGGCAAGATCAGATGAAGACAAGAAGCACAAGGTAGAAATCGTAGAGTGTCAAGATCTGATCTCAGGATCATAGTGTCGGCACAGCCAAAAGCTGAATCGTAGATTGCAGAACTACGACTCCAATAGAAGTTCTCACAATGCCAAGTCAGAATCGTAGAGCGGATACGGTTCTCAAAGAATGAGCACTCCCATAATATCCAAAGGTACGAAGTCTCTGGTTGGCACTGCAAAGATGCAATCCACAGTAAGGGAACCAGAGAGCACTCAACGAATGGCATGCAGGCTAGCAGAAGAAGTAAGCACCAATCCAATCAGCATCAAGATTGAGTTGAAAGACCATTAATGATGAAGTCTTCCACAAGATGATTCAAAGAAGACTTCAGCAGCTGACTAAGGAAAAGTCAGCTAATGCAGTTGCTGTCAAGAGAACAAAAGACAACGATCTTGGAAGCAACCAGGATCGTAGTGTTTGTTAGACAAAGAAAGAACTGATGGAAGGTGAACCGAGATACTGGTTAGCTTCTGAAGAGCAAGGCTAAAGTGATTAAGTGCAGGGTCAGTTCATTGATGATAAGTGAACGGAAGATCACTGGGAGAAAGCATGCTGGACGCGCCACAAATCTGAAGTGTCTTGATAGTCAGAAGGGGACCAGATCAAGGAATTAGGACATCACTATCTGAGAACAGTCGAAGCAAATAGAAGTATTGAAGCACTGCACAATACAAGGAAGAGGTGTTCTACATTGAAGATACAATCAACACTCTTTAGGATCGCAGTGTTAACTCTACTAAGTCAATGAGCAACACTCAGCAAGACACTACGATCAGGTCCCTGAAGACGTGCATTAGAATTGTAGAGTTCGGATACCTGAAGACTAAAGCATTGGCAACGGTTCAATCTGAAGGGTAATATTCGGACAAGTGCTTATTGAGAGCATCGATGCAAAAGGACAACCTCTGATCAAGAAATCAGAGGAAATAAAGTCTTTCCTGGGCTTCACTCATGGTACCTTCCCCACCAGATTTTTGGGTGTCCCCCTAATCTCTTCTAAGCTTTCATACCAGGATTGTATTCCTCTTATCCATACAATCACACAAAGAGTCTCTTCATGGACTGCTACTGCCCTTGCTTATTCTGGTAGGGTCCAACTCATAAAATATGTGCTCTTCGCAATACAGTCGTATTGGAGTACTCATTTCCTACTGCCTAAAGCAGTCATTAGAGTCATTCAGTCTATTCTTTGTCCATTCCTCTGGAAGGGAACCTCCCTTACTCCCTATGGCGCTAAGGTTGCATGGCATAACATCTCACTCCCTACTGAGGAAGGGGGTCTGGGCATTAAAAGTCTCCTAGATTGGAATAAAGCCCTTCTTCTATTACATCTCACCCATGTATTGCAGATTAACACTAAATCCCTATGGGCTAAGTGGGTGCAGACCACTGTTCTTTCTGGGAAATCTGTTTGGCAGATAGAAATCCCCACTGATTGTTCATGGATTTGGAGACAACTACTCAAGCTCCGGCCCGTTGCTCTTCAGCATCTTGAATACGTTGTTGGCTCTGGAGAAACCTTCAATCTATGGTACGATCCCTGGCTCAATGGTTCTGCCATCAACCCGAGCAGTGCCTTGCTCTCAAATTCAGGCCTAACCGTTTCTGCCACAGTCAGGGACATTATGAATTCCTCCTCCTGGCACCTTCCCTTATCCAACCATCATGAGGTAATTCTCTTCCGGCATCTAGTACAATCTGTTCCCTTCCCCTCTGTATCCATGGATTGTATCCTTTGGGACTCAATGGATATCAACAGCATTAAAGCAAGACATATTTGGGGAAGCATCAGGAACAGGAAACAGGCTGTTCAGTGGCACACAATTCTATGGCATAAACTGCATGTGCCGAGATACTCTTTCATGCTATGGCTTGGATTTCATGGAAAGCTCCAAACTAATGACATCACTCGAGCCTATACAGGAAGGACCTTCAACTGTCAGCTTTGCAACAAGCACCCTGAAACCTTTTCACATCTTTTCTTCATCTGTGAATACTCCACTGTCATTATAAAGGCGACACTCCAACTGGGTGGATGGCTCTCATTACCCCTGGACTGGACTGGACTCACTGACTTTATCTCATCTTTCCAAGGAAGGAAATTATCAAAACATATCCTCAGCCTCTCTCTGGCTGTTTCTTTCTATAAAATATGGGAAGCAAGAAACAAAAAGCTTCACAATGGGACACTCATTCTTCCAAGATGTCTTGCTACTGATGTAATTAGTATCATTAAATCTAGATTATCTACTAATTCATCCTTCCTCAAAGCTACCAACTATTGCCAATACAGTAATTGGCTTAGGACAACGATCTAATGCGCATCAGATGTTATGAATGGTTTGGCTTAACGGACTTGGGTATGCTGTGTTGGCTGTTGCTGTGTTGCTGCCTTGTTTTTCAGTTCGCCATCGGGTTCGGCTGTTTGCAAATAAAGGTCTAGGATGACACCTGGGCTTAGCATCCTGGTTCGGTTCGGGGCTCGGCACCTTGTCCTCGGGACGCTGGGAATGTTGGTTTTGGCTTCGGGGTTCGGTTGGTTTTGGCTTCGGGGTTCGGTTTATATGGGTCGGCCTTTCGGGGTTCAGCCTCCTGTCTTCGGATGCTGGGGGTCGATGGTTTCGGCTTCGGTGTTGGGTTGATCTTAGTTTCCATGGCAGTTCGGCAGTTCGGCTTTCATGGTTTCGGCCTTCGGTGGGCGGTTATTATGGTTCGGCCTTCGGGGTTCAGCCTCTTGTCTTCGGGAAGATGGGGATGCTGTTTCCGGCTTCGGGGCTGGGTCTCCTATGCCTCAGCTTCCTCTTCTGCTACTGCTCCAGTTCAGCTCGGTCTTCGGCCACATTCTTTTGGCGGCCTGGTTCTAATGTTGCTTATGTTTCAATGCTTGTTTTTTCTATTATTTTTTCTATTGTCATGCTTAGTTCTGCTCCTTGGCTTGGCTGTTTGCCCTTGCCTTTGTTGTCCACGATGGGGGTTATCCCGTGTGGTTTTTTCCAAAGCTTCTGGGGTATGCCCTTAGCAATTGTGTTATCTCTTTTCCTTTCTTATATACAAACAAACTTACCGAAAAAAAAAAGTAAAAGTGATACATCTGACATGGTAGGTAACAGTAGACTGCAGAGTCAAAAAAAGTATGTCATGTCACATCAAGCAGTCTACCTCAAGCAACTTGAGATCTGTG
This sequence comes from Panax japonicus, assembly GCA_020205505.1. Classification (NCBI taxonomy): domain Eukaryota; kingdom Viridiplantae; phylum Streptophyta; class Magnoliopsida; order Apiales; family Araliaceae; genus Panax; species Panax japonicus. The sequence continues at coordinate 62,286,331 of CM035091.1, forward strand.
AAGACATTTGAATAGCTTCCAACAGCTACTTTCCAACAGAAGGATTGGGAAGGTGTATAAATGTAGAAGAGCTTCAAAGATCCAAGGTTGTTGGAGCTGTGAGTTTTGGAGAGAAGGTGGACTGATCTAATCAAGTGATAGTGAGTCCAAAGGCTCACTCTACGATCCACCAAGAACACTCAGAAGTCAGATCAAGCAAGAAGTAGAAGTGTGAGTTCTACTATGTAGAAGTGAGAGTTCTACTACATGAAGAGTGTTCTGAACTGTCGAGAGAAAGACGAGCATCATGCTATCTGGATGTCCATCATGAGAAGACTCTAAGTACAATAGAGAAGAGCCTACACTCAGCTTAGCAAGTTCATCATGGGAAGGCATCGAGGAGCAAGAAGGGAGATCACAAAAGCCATCTTGGTGACAAGCATGAGAAAGTTTCTAAGTACCTAACAGAAGAGCTTACAGTCATCTTAGAAGCCTCTCATGTGCAGCCATCAAGTACCAAGAAGAATGATCTTCAAGTCAGTTCATCAAGGGGTCATCCAGAGTAGTTAAGCAACCTAAGAAGCTGAGCATCATGCAATACTCAACTGCTCTTCAAGGATGATCAAGCCAAGCTGCTAATGATAGAAGATATTCAGAGCATAAAGATACTAAGCAACTCAGCATCGACTCCAACAACAACAAACAAACAACTCAACGAAGCCAGGGCCTGAGGGGTCCTTGTCAAGAGGGACTAAATGAAGTAGGGCCAAGAGGGTCCTTGTCCGGAGGGACTAAACAAAGCAGGGTCAAAGGGTCATTGTCCAAAGGGACTAAATGAAGTTCCAAGCCTGCTGGGCTTGAAGAGTTCCTAGGGAACTAGAGGAGTACCAAGGCTGCTGGCCTTGAAGAGTTCTTAGTGAACTGAAGTCCCAAGGCTGCTGGCCTTGAAGGAATCGTAGAGATTCAGGGTGCTGCCCTTCCTTAGTGGAAATCCTGCTAGTTAAAAGCAGAAGAGTGGATTAGGAGCTTGAGTCTCTGAACCACTTAAAACCCCTTGTGTCTTTTACATTATGTCTATAACTGCTATAACTGTTATGTATGTTCTAATTGCTTACAACTAAACTAACCCAACGAACAATGTATGCATGATTACGAATATATCAATGAAGGGGAATCTTTTACTTATTTCGCTGTGCTTGAAAAGATTCTTATGTTTGTCATATACTTAAATATGAACAATACAACATAAACTAGAAAATTATTTGAAATAAAAAGGATCTATTCAACCCCCCCTTTCTAGATCTATTGTGCCCTATGGGAACTAACAAGTTATTCTATTCCGGGGCCCACAAATTACTGCGTCGTCGTACAAATATTTCCCGACAACAAGAATATTCCACGACCAAATGAATATTCCCCGACAACAATGATTATTTTATAACCACTTGCTTATTTTGCAAAATTTTCACATTTCACCCATAACCAGAACATTATATCAAATTAATTACTTATTATTCACAATAATAATTAGAGAAAAATCAATTTTATTTATAATAAGTTGGGGTCTTACAACCTCCCCTCCTTATGAAATTTCGTCCTCGAAATTGACGTACGTACCTGGTATTTTAAAAAGGTGAGGATACCTTACTTTCATTTCTGATTCCAACTCCCATGTCATTTCTTCAATAACATGGTTTCTCCACAAAACCTTAACTTTTGGTATAACCTTCGTGCGTAGGAAATGCTCTTTCCTATCCAAGATCTTAACAGGTACCTCCTCGTATGTTAAATCTTCGGCTATCTCGTCTGGTTCTAACTCAATAATGTGGTTCGGGTCTTTAACATATTTACGAAGCATAGATATGTGAAAAACATTATGAACATGAGACATGATTGGAGATAATGCAAGTCTATAGGCCACATTTCATATTCGGTGAAGAATCTCAAATGGACCAACAAACCTTGGATTGAGTTTTCCTCTCTTCCCAAATTTTGTAACTCCCTTCTATGGTTCAACACGTAACAGTACATGATCCCCAATATTAAATTTCACGTCTTTTCGATGAAGATCAGCATAACTCTTTTGTCGATCTTCTGAGGTTTGAATACGTTATCGAATCATTTGGATCTTCTCTGTAGTCATGCGAACTAATTCTGGTCCCAACAACGTTGTTTCTCCCACCTCGTCCCAGCATACTGGAGACGACACTTTCGTCTATACAATGCCTCGAATGGAGCCATACCTATACTTGCTTGATAACTATTGTTGTAGGAGAATTCCACCAGTGGCAAGTACTTATCCCAACTTCCTTTGAAATCAAGGACACAAAGTCTTAATAGATCTTCAAGGGTTTGAATAGTCCTTTCTGATTATCCGTCTGTTTGAGGATGGTATGCTGAACTGAATCGTAAATATGTGCCCATAGCTTTTTGCAAACTAACCCAAAATCGTGAAGTGAATCTTGGGTCACGATATGAAACTATGGATACTGGCATGCCATGCAATCTCACAATATCGTTCACGTATATACGAGCAAGACGTTCAAGGGAATAAGTCTCACGTATCGGCAAGACGTTCAAGGGAATAAGTCTCGTATGAAAAGACTGATCCGGGTTCGTGGAGACTTAGTCCGACTGCGGTTGGGAAACTCCCGGTTATCAAAAAAAAAAAAAAAAAAAAAAAAAAAAACACCTCGAGGTAAACTCCGCGATCTCTCTCTTCATATTATTCCACCAAAATGTGTGTCGAATATCATGATACATTTTGGTACTTCCAGGATGGATTGCAAATGTTGTGTTGTATGCCTCCATCATGATTCTATGCTTCAAGTCAGAGTCGTTAGGAACACAAAGTCTGGAGTTGCCTCGAAGTATTCCTTCTTCATCGATTCTTGCTTCCGGAATAGCGCCTTCTTGCACTTTCTTTTAAATACGTATCATCTCTGGGTTTGTGGTTTGAGTAGCTTTAACTCTATCGATTAAAGTTGGTTCTACTCTTATATTTGCCATCATCATGTGGATCCCTGGAGTCTTTAACTCAATCTCCATCCTTTGTAAATCGTACAAAATGGGTCTTTGTGTTAACAACATCGCACTCGTACCCGCATACGATCTTCTACTCAATGCGTCAGCTACTACGTTTGCTTTTCCAGGATGGTATTGAATGGTATGATCATAATCTTTCAATAGCTCGAGCCAACGTCGTTGCTGCATGTTGAGTTCCTTTTGGGTGAAGAAGTATTTAAGGCTTTTATGATCAGTATAGATCTCCACTTTCTCCCCATACAGGTAGTGTCTCAAGATTTTCAACGCGAACACGACTGCTGCCAACTCTAGATCATGAGTAGGATAATTCCTCTCATATTCTTTGAGTTGTCATGAGGCATAGGCTATGACTTTCCCATGTTGCATGAGAACACATCCTAACCCTTTGCCTGAAGCATCATTGTATATAACAAATCCATCTGAACCAGATGGTATTGCCAAAACAGGTGCCGAAATAAGTCTCCTCTTGAATTCTTGGAAACTCTTCTCGCAATCCTCGCTCCAACCGAATTTTTTATCTTTACGAGTCAGATGAGTTAACGGAGTAGCGATTCGAGAAAATCCTTCCACGAATCTCTGATAGTAACCAGCTAAGCCCAGAAAGCTACGTACTTTAGTCACCGACTTTGGTTGCTCCCAACTTTGTATGGCTTGAATCTTCACCGGGTCGACATATACTCCATGTTTTGACACCACGTGCCCAAGGAATGCTACTTCCTCAAGCCAGAACTCGCATTTCTTCAGCTTGGCATATAGCTTGTTTTCACGAAGCCTTTCAAGTATTAGCTCCAAATGGTGCTCATGATCTTCACGGCTTTTGGAATAGATGAGGATGTCATCAATAAAGACAACAACGAACTAATCCAAATATTCCTTGAATACTCTATTCATCATATCCATGAAAGCACCAGGAGCATTAGTCAATCCAAAAGACATGACTAAGAATTCATAATGTCCGTACCGAGTTCTGAAGGCAGTCTTTGGAATATCCTCAACTTTAATCTTCAGCTGATGATATCCAGAACGAAGGTCGATCTTTGTAAAGAATTGTGCTCCTTGCAACTGGTCAAACAGGTCATCAATGAGAGGAAGCGGATACCTATTCTTGATGGTGACATGGTTCAATTTTCGGTAGTCAATACAAAGTTGCATACTCCCGTCTTTCTTCTTTATGAATAAAACAGGAGCACCCCAAGGAGATGTACTAGGACGAATGAAACTGATGTCTAACAATTCCTATAGTTGGACTTTTAACTCCTGAAGTTCAATAGGAGCCATTCGATATGGGGTTTTAGAAATGGGTTTTGTACCCGGTTCAAGGTCAATAAAGAATTTAACATCACATTCTGGGGGTAGACCGGAAAGTTCTTCAGGAAATACATCAGGAAATTCACTAACAACAGAAATTTTATTCAAATCTGACGTGTTTTTCTTCAAATCTGTGACATGGGCTAAGAAAGCTTGACATTCATTTTTCAATAAACGAATAGATTTATGGCTCGATATGAAAGTGATTGACTTTAATGGTTTAGTTGTTTGGATTCGCATAATAGGTTGGTTAGGAATATGAAAACTAACAACCTTACGAAAACAATCAATTTTAGCATGATGAGTGGTTAACCAATCAATCCCTAAAATCATATCAAAAGCTAGTATCTTTAAAGAGATAAGATCTACAGGTAATGTGATGGTGCCAACTTGGATTAAGTAAGATTTATAAACAGTGGACGTAACGAAAGTTTCTCCTAACGGAGTCTCCACTGATAAATCAAAGTCTAATTTCTCCGGAGTCAAGTTTAAATGTTGAGCACAAGCAGGGGAGATAAAAGAATGTGTAGAATCAGTATCTAGTAAGGTATAAACTTCGCAAAAATTCAAGATTAGCTTACCCGTGATCACCTCATTCGGGTTCCTCACGTTTTGGCCAGTCACGACAAACGCTCTTCCAGGAACCGCTGATTTTGAGTTATCCGGGACAGCCTTTGGAGTCACCATCCCCGTTGAACTTGGTTTTGCAACTAGACAATCTCTAGCTATATGACCTTCCTTTCCACAGTTATAACACACCTTGGATTGTTGTGGTCAGTTTGGGCTGATGTGTCCCTCTTTCCCGCATTTGTAACAAACGATCGATGCTTGTTCTCCTCCCCTAGAAATAGTTGATGTGTGTGCTGACGTCTTCACATTATCATTGGTGTATCTTCTCTTTTTAAAATCTCCTCCTGACTCGCTCTTTCTGATATCACGACCACGATTACCACCAGAGTGGTTACCGTTTTTGTCTGAATGTTTTCCTCCCTGCTGGTTTTTATTGCTCCGATGACCGCTGCCACCAGTATGACCCTGGTGGTGTTCCCTTGATTGAACATACTCATTATCTCGCTCTAATAATTGAGCCTTGTTTACAACATCTGAATATAAAGAAAATTTATGAGAGATAAGATATTGCCAAATCTCGAGTTTTAGACCTCTCAGAAACATCCTTGTCATTCGTTCCTCATTCTCTACCAAATGAGGTGCAAACCTGGATAACTCAGTGAAATTTGCCTCATACTGGGACACCGTCATGTTGTTTTGTTCCTGTTTGATAAACTCCACCTCCTTCATATGACGAATACTTTCAGGAAAGTACTTGTTATTAAATAGTTTCTGAAACGTTTCCCAAGATATATTGAGTGCAGCAGGCTGGGTACGCTTCACAGACTCCCACCAGTAGTCTGCCTCACCGCGGAATATAAAGGTGGCGAATGGAACTTTCTGTTCCTCCGTGCATCCCAAGACATCGAATATCTTTGTAATTTGCTTGATCCACGTTTCCTCCTTGATCGGATCCGGCTTTCCAATAAATTCTGGTGGTCCCAACTCCTTGAACTGCTTGGCTGTGACAGACCACACGTTGCTATCACTTCCACCCGTATTTTGTACACGAGTCTCCCTTGTCTGATTTTGCATGAACTGCAAAAAGCTCCTAAACATTCCATCATTCATCGTTTGCTCGGTAGTGTTGTTTACAGGAGGAATATTGCCTTCCTGTTGTACGTTCTCCTAGTTTGTGACTAAAGGTTGTTCCACAGTTTCATACACTCCATTGCTAACGTTCTCAGCATCCATTCTTAAATACTGCCATAAAACAAGGGATAATTAAAAAAATTAACATATCACATAATATCCCTATATTATGACCGACCAATAAATAAGCTTAGGTAGGACATACTAGCGAAAGATTTACTCATCTCTCCCCTCCTAGTTCTATTCCCCGATCTCCGCTAGAGACCATATCCCTAAGCTCTGATACCAACTGTGACGCCCCCAAAATAGGTATACAACACCCATTCTGAGTCGCCAAATACATGGTACAGAAACAAATACAACTTCAGTAATACAATTGTCGTGCACAATACGACAACACATATACTGTGAGTTTGAATACAAATATAGTCTAATCGAGAGTATACAAACTCAAATTTGGCCTCATTACAATTATTGATACACTATTTTACAAAATAGTGAGGACTACTAATATATCTATCCTGAACCATCACTTCATATCCCGGCTAGTTCCTGCTATGTTTTTTTTTTTTTTTTTTTTGCTAAATTTAAACTGAAATAAAGAAAGAATAAGTACAAAGTACAGGGTCACACCCCAAGCAGTATACCATAACCATCATAGGACATGCCCTATGATGACTTTAGTAAACCCAAACTAGACACTAGCAAGCTAGGATTCAACAAGGAACAAACAATCACAAAACAACCAATGAACTGGCTTGATAACAGTCAATACAACTGCGTCAAAACGAAACCTGAAAAAATTAAACCAAAGCCAAAACCAACCCAAAAAGGGTGCATGCAAAGGAACAGCGCAAATACCGCACAAAGCACATTAGCCCAGCATAACCTAGCACCAGGAATCACAAAACATGAAGCCAAGCACATTTGCACACCACCGGGAGGAGAAGAAGCAGCACCACAATCCCACAAATAAATAGCCCAAATCGAACATAGCTTTGCAACCATCAAGCACAGCGGCAGGAGCACAGCAACACAACACATCTGTATATCTGAAGCAGTAGCATAGCAGCAGCACAGCAACACAGCACATGTGCATATTAGCATCATAAACGTAGCAGCTAACCACTGACTACAGCAACAGCTTCTAACCACTGACTACAATATATGAGTTCTGCAAGAAACCCAATCCAAGAACATCAGCAGCAACTGAAAAGCTGCAACCACAAAACTCAGCATCCGCTGTCTGCCTAAAGTTCTACCTAGCCCACAGTGGAGCATCAGCCTAGTAGAAAGCTACAGCTGCTCGAAATCTCCGTACTATAGCGATCAGCAGAAGCATAATATAGCAGAGGCAGAAGGATACCAGAGAACCCCAGAATAGCCAAAGCCTAGCAGGTCTGTAGAAGCAGAAGATGGCCCCGACCCACAGCTGCTCGACCTCTAGCATCCGTAGTAGCATCAGCCGACAATTCTGAACAACACAACCACATCATTAGCAGCACTAGCAATATTAGGTATCCAGCAGCTGCAACCACAGCGCATGCGCAAAAGCATTCAGAACTGGAAGCAAAACCCCTCATCCAGTAACAGAAACAGCTGATATGGTGATCACATCTGATCCAATCATAGAACCATAGATCCCCAACAGACCATACAGAACCCAATAACAGCCTAGCAACCTAAAATTCCTTACAGCAACACAGACCCATACAACAAGGATGTCAGACATCTCAACCCTGATCAAAACAAATGAAGACCAGACAACTCCAGCAAACAAGACCATCATCGTCCTCATTTTGCACATCAGCAACAAATTACAGCCCTTCAGCTCAGCGACAGTGGCAAACCTGAAATAGACAGGTCTCTAGAGGGCCAGATTAGAAAACCATGGCCTGTCTTTCACTTTTTGAAATCTACGAATGGAGTGGAGTTTACATTTCAAAATCTGCATAACATTACGGGTGACAGTCCTAACCGGCATGGGACCGTTATCATGAATCCTTGCGTTTCTTTCCTGCCAAATATGGTAAGCAACCATGGCAAAACCTAGAAGAAGAATACCATGTTGAACGGAGCTGTTTGGTTGGGCAATGAGGAAGGAAGTGATAGGGTTACAACTCCTTGAGGATCCCTTCCACCCACAATTCCTGAGGACAGAAAAGAGCAAGTTGTAGGAGAAAGGGCAGTTGAAGAAAAGATGGTCAAAAGTCTCATTGTGGGAGTTACATAAAAGGCATGTTTGGTTTACAACGAGCCCAAAATTTGAGAGCCGATCCTTGGTACGTAACCCGTTCTGGAATGCAAGCCATAAGAAGAAAGAATATCGAGGAGGGAGATATTTGTGCCACACCAATTAATCCCATGTCACTAGATTACCATAGGATCGGATGGAACCCCAAAAGAAGGAAGTTGCTTTCCCACCTGAATTAGTGTTGTCCCATAGAACCGAGTCCTCTATGGAGGGGTTACAGCCTATGGCCGGAGAGAAGAGATGTCTGAATTCAATAACCGAGTGATGGTTAGAACTTGGGAGGGCCCAATCGAAATTGCTGATGATGCTACTAACCATTGCGTCAAGGCCCAATCCAGAGTTGGATATAAGAGGAGAGGAATTTGAATAGGCTAGCAGTTCCTTCAGGATCCATGGGTCAAACCAAAGTTTAGTGCGGCGACCATTACTAATGAGGTATGATGTGTGGTTCAAAGCAAGTTGCCGAAGGTTAAGGATTTTCCTCCAAATCCAGGAGCAGTCTCCAGGAATGTCCATGCACCAGAAATGTTTTCCCTTTAAGGCAAATATCCTAACCCATTCAGCCCACAAAGAAGTAGAACCGGGGTTGATGATATCCCACAGATGCTGGATTATGGAGGCACGATTCCACTCATCCAGTTTTTTAACCCCCAGCCCTCCCTCATGGGTGGGTAGAGCGATTTTGCTCCAAGCCACTTTAGCACCATGTTTCAAAAGAGAAGGGCCCTTCCAAAGGAAACGGCAGAAGGTGGATTTCATGTCCTTTAAGGCAGCAGCGGGTAGGGTGAAATTTGAAGACCAGTAAGATTGGATAGAGAAGAGGACGGATTCGATAAGCTGCAGGCGACCCGCGTAAGATAGGAATCTGTTGGTCCAAGAGGAAATCCTATTAGTAATCCTGTCAAGGAGAGGTCTGCACTCGGCCAGGCTAAGCTTTGAGGTAAGGAGGGGGACCCCCAGAAACTTAGCAGGAAATGTCCCCTCTTGGAACTCTAGAAAGGAAAGGATGGATGCAGAGTTTTCAGGGAGGACATTTGACAAGAAGCAAGTGCTTTTTGAGTGGTTCAGACACAAGCCAGAGATAGAGGAGAACAAGTTGAGGCTTTCTTTAAGGATGCTTACTGATCGGAGGTCTCCATGGCAAAAAAGAAGAAGGTCATCAGCGAAACATAAATGGGTTAACCTTAGCTGCTTTGTTCTCCAATGAAACTTGAAATTAGGCCCATTTGTCTCCTTTGTGAGGATAACGGAAAGGACTTCCATAGCTAGGACAAAAAGGAAGGGGGAAAGAGGATCTCCCTGCCGAAGCCCTTTGGCACCACTAAAGTAGCCATAAAGTCCCCCATTGACTTTTACAGAATAGGTGGGGGTGGAAATGCATGCCTTTATCCAGAAGATGAACTTTGGGGGGAATTTGAAGATTCTTAGTGCTTCCAGAATAAACTCCCAGGAAACAGAATCAAAGGCTTTTTGGAGATCAATTTTCAAGGCACAACGAGGGGAGCCCAATTTCCTATGGTAGTTCCGAAAAAGCTCCTGAGCAATAAGAATGTTGTCGCCAATCCTCCTGCCCGGGACAAAAGCAGCTTGGTAAGGAGAAATGATCTTGGGGAGGAAGCCCTTCATCCGACTCACTAGGATCTTTGAGATTCATTTATAGGTAGTATTACAACAGGCAATCGGCCTGAAGTCCTTCATGGAGGAGGCGTTTGGGTTTTTGGGAATCAGAACAATAGCCGTAGCGTTTGTTCCCCGCAAAATACAACCCTGCTGGAAGAAGGATTTAACTGCAAGAGAGAAATCTGAGCCAACTGTTTCCCAGCAAGCAAGAAAGAAATTGACATTGAAGCCGTCAGGGCCCGGACTCTTATTTTGCTTCATACTTTTGAGGGTAGCGAGGATTTCGGCATCTGTTATGTCCCTAACCATATCAGCAGCTTCCACGGGGGTAATAAATTTCTTGAAGGAGCTTGCCAAGAGCTGAATATTTGAGGAGATTGCATGAGATGGGGAACCTAAATTTGATTGGAAATGGGCCACTGCAATCTGTTGGATGTTATGTTGCCCACTCACTAGGTTGCCCTCGTCATTTGTAATGGACAAAATTTTGTGATGGTTCCACCTAGCTTTTACTTGGTTATAAAAAAGCCAGAGTTCCTATCACCTTCCTTAAGCCATTGAATCCTAGATTTTTTCCTGAAGAGCTTTTCCTCCCATAAGAGGGCTTCCCAAAGACGGCTGGTGAGATCCTTCTGTCTCTCAAGCAAAACCTGATCATTCGGGTTATGAGAGATACAATTCTGAGTGAAATGGAGAAGGGACCGAATATGAGCAACATTTGAAGTCAGATTACCAATGCTTTTATTCAGACCAATAAGTGCCTTTTTAACATATTTGAGCCTCCTGAGAAGAAAAATGGAACAAAAAGGAAAAGGGTGAGCTCAACTAGCCCAGTAAAGAATATTATGACTAAGATAATATACAACAATTTATCATTAGTCTTCAACAGGGAAAAATCTAATAAAATATAATAGACAACAAGTTTTAGATCAACAACTGCAGCGGAAACAGTAATCCATTAGAAGAGTCAAGTAGAGAAAGAATTTTACTATCTTCTAATATTTAGCAGTCCATCATCAATAATTTATCCCTGTAACATCAATCAATATACATCTTGAATCAAATATTCATCTTTGCACTACAGGCCAAAGATATTCATTTGTATCACCAGTTGGTCATGTTCATCTCAACACCTGTTCATCTGTGCACTACGGGCCAAAGATATTCATCAGTTAATCATTCATCTTTGCACTACGAGCCAAAGATATTTAGTAATATCATCATTTATGACTGAGGAAGATGAAAAATATTTTAAAGAACGAATCCAGTGAGACAGAAGGACAAATATTAGGGATTCATATTTTAGTTTATCCAAGTTCAATAATACTCCATAATAAACTATAGTGGAGTAAAATTCAAGAATGACGATCAAAAGATGGATTAAATTTCAAGAATAAGGGTCACAAAAGAACAGTACCCGTGAACAGTAACTGTGAACAGTGTCCGTGAACAGTACCCGGTCATGAAAAGTTCCAAATTTGATAAAAAAAAGTTCAGACCAATATTCCTATGAAATGATATTAGATGAAACAAAATTTTGAATCATTTCAGGAATTATAGAAGCAATACTTACCATAGTAAGTTCAAATTTGGAATATAAAATGAAATAATATCCCTTCCATACTATGGAGTATTAAAGAAAATAATATTTCTTATGAGTATTGAAATAAAATAATATCCTTTTACCTTAGTAGAAACTGGATTTGACTGGAATATCGGATATTATTCTGAGAAAATCTTGCAGAAAAATTACGCTCAAAATATTCTTATACTCAAGAAAATACTCACAATACTTTAGAATAAGAATTTCTGATTATGAAGGTGTGATTGAGGAAGGAGGGTTATCCCTCTATTTATAGTGCAGGACGGAGGATAAATAACACACATGACAAAAAAAAATTTCTTTTCAAAACCTAACATCCTGCCTAACTTTTCATTTTGTCAATGCCTAACTCTTATTTTCTCATCAATGCCTAACTTATTTGGCCCACAATTTGGAAAACACCATACTCTACAAGCAATTTTTCTTCACCCACCAAATAAGTGGTCCCGTGGGAGGAATTAAGTTACCAGCACATGGTTTTCAACCAAGGAATGCATGCAATAAGGAAAACAAAGGAAAGCTTCTCACTCCTTAACATATTCGCATATATATATATATATATATATATATAATAACATTATTATTTAACAATTATATAATTGAATGAATAATTTATCGGAGAAAAAATTGTAATTCCACAAAAATATGCCAAACTTTCAACAATTAATTCATGCTAAATTCCTTCATCAAAACCCACATAAAATAAATCCACCATATATATCCACATAAAATAAATATTTTCGTATCACATAAATCAATAATCAATTATTCACAAATAATATTACAGAATCACAATAATGGCAACCAGGCCGTTCCCATGAAAAAGGGGGCTTTCCAATAAAGATTTCTCCTTACTGGCGCGCAATTAGGTGACCAAACCTCTCCTTGACAGAACTTTCTAGACATTGCCAATAATGTTATCTAATAATATTATTCAAATAATATGAATTATTGATCTGATAATGGGAAATACTGTGCAGTGATAATTATTGAAATAACAATAATATAAAATATCAACGCGACAATTATTGAATCAATAAAATAAAATTTTGAACAGTAATTACTGTAACAATTATTGAGTAGTGCCTTCTTACGTAAAAATCAATAATTCAACAATACTGTGCAATACCGTGTGCTACTTTGCAACCACGCGTATTACTGTATTTTACCCACCAGGTAACCCAACAGTGTTAACGGTAACAAGTACGCCGTTATTTATAAAAACTCAAACTTTGTCATTTTACTTCATCCGACATTTATTCTGTTATGGGGCCCACAAATGACTGCGTCGTCGTACGAATATTCCCCGACAACAAGAATATTCCACGACCAAACGAATATTCCCCGACAACAATGATTATTTTATAACCACTTGTTTATTTTGCAAAATTTGCACATTTCACCCATAACCAGAACATTATATCAAATTAATTCCTTATTATTCACAATATTAATTAGAGGAAAATAGATTTTATTTATAATAAGTTGGGGTCTTACAATAATTAATTAAGTTTTACCCTAATTAATAACATAATTATTTACACTTACGCCATTAAGTTCCCAATTTAGGGTATTTAACTTCCGAATTAGGGTTTCGGATTCCCGAAACCGGAATTAAGGTTTCAGAACCGATTTCTAGGGTTTCTTGTTAATCGTTAGGATTTTCTAACCGAACGTTGACGTTCTTAATATATACCTAGGGTTTGTTACAGATATCGTTTATCTGGTCAACCCTAGACCCTTAACCACATACTGAACACATATACACAGAACCTATTCACTTATTCCTTAATCCTGAATAATTCACTTAAATCCTTCACAGAGTTTTGAAATCCTCAATATTCCTTCTTAAAAATAGCAAATGCATGCATTATTTTTCTGTCTAGGTTCTAATTTTGAACCTTAAATAAATTAATAAAAATTTTAAAAATATTCATAATTCTCGGGTTGTCACATTCACCCCTTCTTCTAAAAATTTCATCCCCGAAATTTACCTTACACCATACTGCTTACACCCTTCACACACATTATCACATGCTACCCAATACACCACTCACAAGAGTAAAAGTTTTCAAATTGTGTTGAGGGGTCATATAGACCATGAACACATAGTTTTAACGGTATTCATACCACAAAACAATACATTACTTGGTACGTTTACAATCACAAAGAAGGTAAACTACCGTTGTTAGTACTTTAGGTGATTAGCCTATCGTACTTTTACGTCATGCATAACGTATTAATCACGTCTAGCGAATATTTACGCTACTTGATTGGATTATTTATCCAATCAACAGAGTCCACCTCAGTCTTATCATAGGATTCCACACCAAAATAATTTGGGTCGGGAAATTTTTTCAATAAACACTTAGAGTTTTCATAAACTTTAGTCTAGCTGAATCGAATAGCATAGACTCATATCAATAATTCAATTCAATCGAATTATTTATGTGTAGCCAAACCCCGTTGGCAAATTAAAATTTTTGAAAATATTTTCGAGAATGATGTCATGATGTCGTACTGTATTAACAGTCCGTTTGAGGATGCCGTCATTATATGACTTTGTCATAACACATCATACAATAGTAGAACAAAGATTTTAGATCAAATTCACACTAAGTATTCCTGTATTTACAACTCCATCAACTTTTATCATCTATGCACTAGGTTACATGGTACATAAGTGATAATTAAAATGTATTTTGATAATTCAAATCATTTGCATCTAGCTGAAATAAGTAGCATAGACTATACTTTAAACCATTTCAAAAATAATTACGAGTCTAAAATATTTTTTTTAAAAGCACATAGTGCATATTTAGCTTGATGTCAAAATTTCGAAATCTAGCATAGCTAGGAGGTTTGGAAAAACTTATGTCTCCACTAATAATCATTTTCTTAACAATCTATCTAGTTCCTATAATCCTCAATTCTCCATTCACACACAACTATGCCCAGTTCGTAAAACCACACTTATGAGTCCATAAATTACCACAATCATGTGAGTTTAAGAATTTGTCCTAGCCAGACCTTTGGCGTCCTTTCGATGAGGGGTTCATAAACATTTTATATAACTATGAATCAAGTATGTCACATAAGTATGAGTTTTAAGAACTCGTACTTAACCTTATATCCTCTATATATGACCTATCTATCTGTTATACACATGAGAAAGGAATCACCCTTTTAACATGCATATAACAAATAACGTGACACAAATATTTTAATGATTATCATTGTCAAAACTAAGTAGCTGTTACACCAAGTACAATTCCCCGCCCACACAAGGAATCATACAACTCAGCTGCCGACATGAATCCTCAATTGAATCCCCACCTAACACTAACACCCTTCTCAATACGAATTTTATTTAACTCGTATTCATAATCCTTTCCTAAATCTATACCAATTCACATAGCAATCTTGCTATAAACTTTTCAATCATCAGATTGATTCTTATTCCATACTATAACCTTATCCGATCACGGGGTGATCTCATCGTATATGTTACGATTCATTTTTATATCTTGATTGTTTTGTTTTACGATCTCCTATCACTGTACTTTTAGTCTTTTAGACTTTATCTATTCACCACTACCGTTCAACTTTATTATCAGAGTTAGGGAACTGTGTATTTTATAACTCACTGAGATTCGTCTTTGAATCTTACCGACCGACTAACTCTATGTGAGTTAGATCTTATCCTAATCATCGCGGTCATTAGTCTAAGGTATCACTACCCTAGGTTTATAACCAACAGCTTTGATACCAACTATGACGGCCCCGAATTCGAGGCCACAAATTATCGCGGATCCGGTTCGATCATTCTATACAAATATTACTATTTTTGCGGAAGTTATAAACATAAACTGTTTATACAATACATTACACACTATTCCCAAGGTCGAGTAACCTTAACTTATACACAATTCATAACTTAACTAACACATAACATTATTATCACACTATTACAAATCTACTGCACACATATATTAAAGCTGGAACTGTCTTTAACATTTCCTTGTATCCAATGCATTCTCCTTAATCTGCAATGTTTATCATGATATAGCAAGGGTGAGCATGAAAGTTGCCCAGCAAATTTAAATTCAATAATATAACGATATATCATGATTGAAAGAGTCAGAATAATAAGCTGGCTATAATTCAACAATATAATTGTGAACTAGCATGAACAAACTTTTGACTGAACAAGTATTGAACATGAATAAATATATCTGAACCAACTGGTAATGAAGGTGATCAGCCTTTCATACCTGACTTATACATGCAATATATACAGAGTACAATTCATGATAACTAACAATGATTAACCATAAGCGTATCCGAATGAAACACTCTTAGTAGAGTTAAGTAAAAACAAACTTGCCTAAACCGTTAATTACCGTTACGCAATTTATAACGCTTTATCCGAAGACCTAAATTAGTAATATAGATCTCCAATATTAGAATAATATCATCATAATATAATACTATTATATATATAGATATACATAGAATAACCTAAACACATAACACATAACACATAACCTTATTAGTCTATAACACACATAAGACTCAGTATCAGGTCAAACTATTTCAGTCTGACTTGAGATCGACAAAGTTCTAACGTCCCGACGGTCTAGTCGAACTTTTATCGAGTCTAAGTTCAATTAAACTCTGACTTAATAGTTAACAATTATCTCAGATAATTTTAATATCAGTCGAAATATTTTTCGTAAGCTTGTAATAATTTTTAAATAATTATTACTATTTATCATGAATTTTCAATCATTAAAATCGTATTTAAATAAATTAAATACAACATAATTACTTTATCATTAATATTTATTTATTATCAAATATTAATGAAATACATGTCATAATATTATAATATATTTATAATATATCAAAGTATTTTTAATATCTTAAAATCATATTTATATGATTTTTAAACGCTTAAATTCATTATCCGTTAATTGCTATAAATATTAAAATATTAATTTTTTCATGACAAAATATCAAAAATTATATTTTATAACTTAAAATATTTTTATAACACTTAAATCATTTTTATATAATTTTTAAATCATTTATTCTATTTTTCCATAATTTATTTAATATAGTTATTAAATAAACTAATTATCATTAATATTGATTAATTAATGAAATTCATCCTAAAATATTAAAAGTCACTGAAAATAACTTAAAATATTTTATTATAACATAATATTATTTTTCATGATTTTTCATGTATTAAAATCATTTTTAAATCATTTATTTAATATTATAATTAAATAAATTAAATATAATTTATATTCCAAAAATATCAAATATTTATAAAATATACTCTAAATAATTAAAAACTATTTTTTGGACTTTAAAATAATTTTTCAGAATTTATTATGTATTTTTAATAATTAAAAACCACTTTTTTCTATTTTTAAATAAAATTTGGAATATTCAAAAATTAAAATAAATAAAACTGTCGTTATAGCCTATAGCGATACTTGTTTGTCGT
Source organism: Panax japonicus (assembly GCA_020205505.1). Lineage (NCBI taxonomy): Eukaryota > Viridiplantae > Streptophyta > Magnoliopsida > Apiales > Araliaceae > Panax > Panax japonicus. The sequence continues at coordinate 62,303,359 of CM035091.1, forward strand.
CTTAGGTGTTCTTAGTGCTCAAGAACACTGTCAGACAGTGTACAAGGGTCATGGTTTGACCGCTCTTATCTTCCACTCCAAAATGTTTCTGGTTCAAGTTAAGTATTGATCATGTAGTGTTTATGTAACACTACATGAAACAATCTTCATCTCGGTCATACAACAAACTAACAAGACAATATGTGCCTTAAAAATCATTGTCAGACGGTTTCTGGGTTTTCCCAGAAACCCAGCAGTTCATCTCGGCACATTCTAGATCATTTTTATCAACGTTCCGGTCACGCTATTGGTGGTTTTATGGTTCACACTGGTAGTAGACATGACAAGGAACATTACTATAACCACACATCAGTTTAACAACAACAGATACACAAGGTATGACAACGGTGAAACCTTGTCAGAAAACGTGTTCAAACACTTTTCTGGAAATTCCAGAAATACAAAAATCAGTGCGAGTGGCCTACTTTGACAACTTTCTACGATTGATCTGTTGATTTTTTAAGCGTTATAAGGCCATAGATCTAGAGTAAAAACATCAGGCTACAATTCAAATCCAACACATAATCAAAACACTAACATGACTACCAGATCAAAGAGCTTAAAGATGTTATCAGACGCTGAAAACAAATTTCTGGGTTACCCATAATTCGTCCGGTTAACGTCGGTCAACGGCTTTTGACGAATTATATCTTCAAATACAGACATCTAATGACTCAAATTTCTTTTGCAGAATGCAGACCTCATATCAAGCTACAGATTCCAACCTTAAAATAACAAAACAGAAAAACATAAACGAATCTAAGGACACTGACATTCGGTTGTCAAGTCACGTTTTGTGTTCTTGGACAGATTTTGAAAAACACCATTTTTACCCACTTTGATGTTATGGATCCATGATAGATCATCATGAAACATCTTCTAACAAACATCTAAACACATAAACACTAACTCTATCTTAGCATACAAGATCAAAAATAAATTTAGGGTTTATACCTTCTTGATTTCAATCTTTGATTTAGCTCTCCAATCTGATCTTATGGTTGCTACTGGCTGTTTTAGGGACTGATACACTAGTCTAACTCGTTACTTTAGAGAGAGAAGGAGTTGGTGAGAGCTTGAGAGCAATTGGCTTAGTTTTTATGAACTTTCCCTCTCCAAAATCAATATATAATGCTTGATATGTTGTTAGATCTGCAAATTTTGGCTGGTATAGCATTTATTTAAGTCACATGGTTGATCTAGGTTGGTCACCAACCCCATATATTGGCAAGATTGCAAGTAACCTTATTAATAATGCACTAAGGGCAAAAATGTCATTTAGAATTTTATTTTAATGGCATAATGGACATTGTCCCAAACCCTTAGGGTTTAGGATTTGGGTTATAGTTTAGGGTTTAGAAAACCTTAGGGTTTGTACCCTTAGGTTTTGCAATTTAATTTCTAACATTTCCAAATTTCGGTTTTCAAAATAGAAAATTAATATTTCTAAATTATAATTAGAATTTTCTAATTATATTAAAATTTACTAATCATAATTCAATCTTGCTAATTAGGATTAATATATCCTAATTAAAATTGCTAATTAAGCAATTAGGGTCAAAATGGTCATTAGGGTTTATAACCCAAAAGTAGGGTTTTTAAATAAAAAAAAAATTTCTAAATTAGAAATTATGTTTCGTAATTAGATTAGGGTTTTCTAATTACTTATAACTTAAAAAATTAGGATTAACATTTTCTAATTATCATTACAATTATTAAATTAACAATTGGGTTTTCCCTATTTATGAATTATGGTTCCTAATCCATAAATTAGTGTTTTCTAAAATTGAAATTAGTGTTTGCTAATTAATTAAGTTTTACCCTAATTAATATTATAATTATTTACACTTACGCCATTAAGTTCCCAATTTAGGGTTTCCAACTTTCGAATTAGGGTTTCAGACTCTCAGAACCAGAATTAGGGTTTTAGAACCGGTTTCTAGGGTTTCTTGTTAATCGCTAGGGTTTTCTAACGAAACGTTGACGTTCTTAATATATACCTAGGGTTTTTACAGATATTGTTTATCTGGTCAACCCTTGACCCTTATCCACATATTGAACACATATACACAGAACATATTCACTTATTCCTTAATCCTGAATAATTCACTTAAATCCTTCACGGAATTTTAAAATCCTCAAAATCCCTTCTTAAAAATATCAAACGCATAAACTAATTTTCTGTCTAGGTTCTAATTTTGAACCTTAAATAAATTAATAAAAATTTTAAAAATATTCAAAATTCTCGGGTTGTCATAGCACTCGTACTCGCGTATAATCTTCTATTCAATGCATCAGCTACTATGTTCGCTTTTCCAGGATGGTATTGAATGACATGATCGTAATCTTTCAATAGCTCAAGCCATCATCGTTGTCGCATGTTGAGTTCCTTTTGAGTGAAGAAATATTTGAGGCTTTTATGATCCGTATAGATCTCCACTTTCTCTCCATACAAGTAATGCCTCCAAATCTTAAGCGCAAAAATGACAGCTGCCAACTCTAGATCATGAGTAGGATAATTCCTCTCATATTCCTTGAGTTATCGTGAGGCATAGGCTATGACTTTCCCATGTTGCATGAGAACACATCTTAACCCTTTGCTTGAAGCATCACTGTAGATGACAAATCCCACCGAGCCAGATGGTATTGTCAGAACAGGTACTGAAATGAGTCTCCTCTTGAGTTCTTGAAAACTCTTCTCACATTCCTCGCTCTAACCAAATTTTATATCTTTCCGAGTCAGCTGAGTTAATGGAGTAGTGATTCGAGAAAACCCTTCTATGAATCTCCGATAATAACCAGCTAAGCCGAGAAAGCTACGTACTTCGGTCACTGACTTAGGTTGCTCCCAGCTTTGAATTGCTTCAATCTTTGTCGGGTCAACAGATATTCCATGATTTGATATCAGGTGCCCAAGGAATGCTACTTCCTCAAGCCAGAACTCGCATTTCTTCAACTTGGCATATAACTTGTTTTCACGAAGCTTTTGGAGTATCAGCCTCAAGTGTTGAGCACGATCTTCACGGATTTTGGAGTAAATGAGGATGTCATCAATAAAGACGATCACAAAGTGATCCAAATATTCCTTGAATACTCAGTTCATAATATTCATGAAGGCAGCAGGAGCATTAGTCAATCCAAAAGACATGACTAGAAGTTCGTAATGCCTGTACCGAGTTCTAAAAGTTGTCTTTGGAATGCCATCAATTTTAATCTTCAACTGATGATATCCAGAACGAAGATAGATCTTTGAAAAGAATTTGGCGCCTTGCAACTGGTTGAACAAGTCATCAATGCGAGGCAACGGGTACCTATTTTTGATGGTGACATGATTCAACTCCCGATAATCAATACAAAGTCGCATACTTCCATCTTTCTTCTTCACGAATAGAACAGGAGCACCCCAAAGAGACGTACTAGGTCGAATGAAACTAATGTCTAACAATTCCTGCAGTTGGGTTTTTAACTCCCGAAGTTCAATAGGAGCCATTCGATATGGGGCTTTGGAAATGGGTTTTGTACCGGGTTCAAGGTCGATACCAAACTCGATTTCATGCTCCGGGGGTAGGCCAAGAAGTTCTTCGGGGAATACGTTAGGAAATTTATTAACAATAGAAATATCATTCAAATTTGACGTATTTTTGTTTAAATATGTGACATGAGCTAAGAAAGCTTGACATCCGTTTTTCAATAAACGAATAGCTTTATGGCTTGAGATGACCGTGATTGATTTTAATGTTTGGTCGCTTGAATTCGCATAATAGGTTGATTAGGAATATGAAAGGTAACAACCAATCAATCAATCCCTAGAATCACGTCAAATGCAAGTATTTTTAAGGAGATAAGATCGATAGGTAACGTGCGGTTACCGATTTGAATCAAACAAGACTTATAAACAGTGGATGTACTGAAGGTTTCTCCCAACGGAGTTTCAACATATAAGTCAAAGCTAATTTCTCCGGAGTCAAATTTAAACGTTGAGCGCAAGTAGGAGAAATAAAATAATGGGTAGAACCGGTATCAAATAAGGTATAAACTTCGCTAGAGTTTATAATTAGCTTACCTGCTATCACCTTGTTTGGATTCCTTGATTTTTGGGAGGTTACAACAAACGCTCTCCCTTGAACTACCAGTTTTGTCTTCTCTGGGACGGCCTTTAATGTCTCCATCCAAGATGGACTTGACTTCGGTGCACGAAAAAATCGGACTAGGTGACCTTCTCTTCCACAATTGTAACATAATTTGGATTACTGCGTACAGTTTGGACTGATGTGTCCCTCCCCTCCGCATTTGTAACATATGACAGGCGGTCGTTTTCCTTCCTTAACAACAGGTGCTGGTGCTGACGTCCTTCCATCATTATTGAATTTCCTCTTCTTGAAACTCCCATTTTTATTGTCTTGGCCATGATTACCACCGAAGTAGTTACCATTTCTGGCATGTTGATTCCCTCCACGTTTGTTGTCACCGCTTCGATGACTGCTACCACTGGTATTATCATTTTGTCGGTTGCTCTCTCTTGGTTGGGTTGACTTGTTATCTCACTCCAATAACTGAGCCCTATTTACAACATCTGAATACAAACACAATTTATGAGAAATTAAGTATTGACGTATCTCGGGTTTCAAACCTCTTAGAAATATCCCCGTCATTCTCTCCTCATTATCAACTAAGTGGGATGCAAACCGGGACAACTCGGCAAACTTAGCTTCATAATTTGACACGGTCATATTGTTCTGCTCCAGCTTGATGAACTCTACCTCCTTCATGTGATGAATACTTTCGGGAAAGTACTTGTCGTTATAGTTCTTGGAATTTCTCCCAAGACATCTTCAGTGCGGCAGGTTGATTACGCTTTACCGATTCCCACCAGTAATATGTCTCGCCTCGTAACATAAAGGTGGCAAAGGGAACCTTTTGCTCCTTGAAGCATCCCAAGACATCAAATATCTTGGTGATCTGCTTTATCCATGTCTCCGCCTTAAGTGGTTTTGGCTCTCCCATAAACTCTGGTGTTCCCAGCTCCTTGAACTATTTAGCGGTGACCGTCCGAGAGTTGCTAGTGTTTCCACCTGCATTTTAAATAGGAGCCGCTCTTGCCTGATGTTACATGAATTTCATAAAGCCTCTGAAATCCCATCGTTCATCATTTGGTCAGTGTTGTTGTTTTCTTGAGGATTATTGCCATCCTGATGCACATTATCCTGAGTATTGATCGTTGGTGACTCAACGGTCTCATGTGCTTCATTGCTTATCTCATCATTTTTGGATGCCATTTTCAAATACTGCCACAAAACAAGGGTTAATTGACATGTCACATATTATCCCTATTGTGAGACCTCAAATTTTATGAAATAAAAGTATTCAATTTTTCTATTTTGGTAAATAGTTAAATTGATAAAAGTTTAAAGTTAAGGGTAATATGTGAATTTTTTTTTGCAAAGTAAGCAAGTTGATATAAAATATTCGTTGTGTCGGGGAATATTCGATTAGTCGGGGAATATTCTTTTTGTCGGGAAATATCCGTACGACGGTACAATCATTGGTGGACCCCACAACGGAATTATTGCCGGATTGAGAAAACGACAACAATATTTTTATGAAAATAATGGCGGAAGTTTTACTGTTAACTGTTGAAACACCCGGTGTTAAAAGTACAGCAATACGCGTGGTTGTATAGTAGCACACGGTATTGATTATTGATGCTTACGTAATAAGTCACTCAGTTTTGTTTTATTAGTATTATTAATGTAATAAAATAGAAAAGCTTTTTATATAAAACAGAATACTTTTATAAAGTTATTCGTTGTATTAGGCTAATAATAAAATCTTTTTATATAAAATAGAATACTTTTATAAAGTTATCTGTTTTATTAGACAATAATTAGAATATATTATATTTTATTATGCATAGTATTTGCATAGTGCCTACATAGTATTTGCATAGTAAAATCTTTTATAAAGTTATTCGTTTTATTAGATTATAAATAGAATATATTATATTTTATTTAAAAGATTTTGCTTTAAATATAGACCGTCAGATTAAAATAAATCAATCTGGACCGTTCATGAGTTAGTTATTATGCAGTCCATTTTTCTATAAATAGAAGCTCATTCCTTCATTATTTCTTACGAATTCACTGAAACTCTAGAGAGAGAAACTATAGAGAGAAAGAAGAAAAGTGTTCTGCTACTTCACTACTTCTATATCCAGTACTCTTCTTTCTAAGGTAGAGGATATTATTTGTAGTGTTAGAAGTAGATGGGAATCAATCCCTCATCATGGGCTAGTTTCTCTCTCTAGAAATGTGCTCTCCTCTCTCACTAGGAACCTATCCATTTACTCCATCCCTTTTACCGTTACCTCCTAATTTCCTTATTCAGCCTCCCGCCCATTCCCACCTACTATTTCCATCTCCACCAACTTTTTCTGTTTACCCATTTAGCTTCTCTCATCTCCATTCCCCAGCTTCCGTTCCTCTTTCCTTCCCGGCGACTATCTCCGGCTTCCACCAAAATTTCACGTTCCTTCCCTCTCTCCCTCCTCTTTTTTCTTCTTTGTCCTCTTCTCGGGTTTCTTGGGTTCCTCCGCCTATCTTCTCCTCTCCTCCCTACCGTCCTTGTTCCTGGAGCCATGGTTGACCATTCTCATTTGTCTGCGGGTAACTCTTTGAGCAGTCAATCCCGTGATCTATTTGCTGAATATGGGGTCTCAAACCCAAACTCTCCCCTAAATTCTGTTGAAATGGTGGAATATGAGGCTATCCCCTCAAACATATCTGTGAGCTCTGGTGACTCTACAGCATTCGACGTCCTGTTGGGCGAGGGTCCGACATCCCCCTCAGCTGCTCAAGAGATTTTTAAACCCGCCCATCACTTCTCTAGGAATGATCGAGAAGAAGCTCTTGCTGAAAGGAGGAAGAATGCAAAGCTTATGGATTACATCTCTGCTTTGGGTCTTCCTCTTGATGATGTAAATAACTTGTCTACCATAGGGACCTTTGCTGCTTTAGTCAATGCACGCAAGGTACTTGATGAATGTCCTGTGTTTGGACAAAGCTCTTCAAAGATATGCTCCTCTGCATCCCCTGTTGCTCCAGTGGCTGGCTTTCGCCCTTTAATTCAAACCTTTTGTGTTGGTGAGACTTCTACTCCACAGCTCGGTCTCGGCCCTTATGGAAATTCCTTGCCTACTCCCCCCTTTTCACGGTCTAGCCCACTTTCGGCCTCTGGTTTTATCAAGCCCAACCCTCCTGCTCCCTCGGAGGAGGGAGAGGTCCCCTGTCAAGGAATTTCAAAAAAGTGGTGCGACATTGTTAGTTCAAATCCTCCAAAGTCCTCACTGGACTTATCCTTTTTCAACCCATCGCCCATCACCGATGATGGCAGCATCCTGGTCAAACCACCGGTTGACGTTCTTCTTCGAGGCAACAAAATGTGGTCATCTAGTTTAGTGGGGTATTTCCTACACTCAAAGCTCCCTTACAAGGTTGTGGAGCCTATATCTAACCGTCTCTGGGGTAATCTTGGGCTTCTTAAAGTCTTCCTTCATAATAAAGGATACTACATCTTCAAGTTCAAATCGGTCTCAGATAGGGATAATATTTTGGCCTCTGGCCCTTGGCATTTTGCTTCTAAGGTGCTTATTCTCCAGACTTGGAAGGCTGGAGTTGAAGTTTCAAAAGCTGAGTGCTCTAAAATTCCCATCTGGGTAAAGTTAAGTCAGGTCCCTTATCCATACTGGTCTGCTGAAGGTATCAGCTACATTGCCAGCAATATTGGAAAGCCTCTTTTTGCCGATGAGATGACTGTAAAGTTAGATCCTATGAGCTTTACCAGAATCTGCATTGAGGCGGACGCTAGCTTCTCCTTCCCAAGCTCCATCAAAGTTGTTGTCATTAATGAGGAGTTAAATGAGGAAGTGGTACTTCCTGTTGTTGTTGAATACCAGAGCAGACCCCCTGCATGCCAAGCTTGCAAGGTTTTTGGTCACTCCTCCTTGAAATGCCCAAAATCTAACTTCCAATGGATCCCCAAAGCTGCTCCTCCTGCCCCTGCTGATCGCAGGCCTTCGGGCGTGCCGGTACCTGATGATTCGAAGTGGGTTATAGTCTCTAAAGGGGGCAAGCCCTCTGCCTTGGCCGTAAACTCTTCCCCTCTTGGATCTAAGGAAACTGTTAACTCCCCTCTTGCAGGCCAGGCATGCAGTGCTCAAGCCTAATCATACATTGAATCCCCTATTGCCCACAACCCTCTTGTTGACAAGCTTAAATTGGTGGATGAGAAGGATTGTAAGGATTTGCGACAAAAAGCTAGAGCTGGTAAAGAACTCTCAAAGTTGGCCAAAAAGAAAATCAAAGGCCTGGGAGTATCTCCAGCTCCAACCTAAATTATGTTAGCTACATATAATGTCAGAGGTCTAAATAAAAAGCCAAAGCAGTCTTATGTTCGTCAAATGATATCTGACAATGACATTTCTTTTGTTGGGTTGCTTGAAACTAGAGTCAAGAAGCAGAACTACTCCAGAATTTCTAATTATGTCTGTAGGAATTGGACTTGGGTTAGCAACTATGACCATCATGCTAATGGTCGCATTTGGGTTGGACTTGGGTTAGCAACTATGACCATCATTGTTGGTGTATTTTGGGCGACTATAATGCCATTAGAGATCTTTCCGAATCTGACAGGGTGGATGATTCTTGGAACTGTGGGATGGAGGACCTAAGAGATTGTATGGAAACCACAGCACTTGGCGCAGCGGTAAGCTTCGACCTGGGGTGAGCCGTAGACCCGGACATCCTGGGATCGAGTCCCGCCTGCCTCAAGTGTGAATTTATATTCGCGTGGCCACGGACTGCCAGTGCAAGCTGGTGCGCAAGCCCAAAGGGTGGTGTCCGGCCCGGGTGATTAGTCTGACCTGCGGGTTGGGAAACACCTCGTTAGCAAAAAAAAAAAAAAAAAAAAAAAAAAAAAAAAAGAGATTGTATGGAACAAATTGGGGCTGAGGACATTAGAGGGGTTGGCCCTCTTTTCACTTGGTGGAATAATCAAGTCGAACACCCTATTCATAGGAAATTAGATAGGGCCATCGGCAATGAAGACTGGTAGTAACCACCATGGAACCTGCGAAGGTCAGTTCTATTCTGTCGAACTCCTCATGGAACCTGCCTCGTAGTAACCACCATGATGTAATCATGCTCCGCAGACAACTTGAACTACTTCCCCCCCCCCCTTCTCCTTCTTCTCGTGACTCGATTTTATGGGACTCTATGGCTATTACTGCAGTCAAAGCCAAACATATTTGGGAGAGCATCCGAACTCAAAAACAACCGGTCACATGGCACACCATCCTTTGGAACAAACTGCATGTCCCTCGGTATTCTTTTTTTCTTTGGTTGGGCATCCTCAAAAGGCTCCCCACAAATGATCAGACCAAACTTTATACTGGCAGGACCTGGAATTGCCACCTATGTCAACAACATCCTGAAACATACGATCATATGTTTTTCAGTTGTGATTACTCTACTGTCATTATCCAATCTGCTCTAAGTCTGGGACATTGGACTGACATTCCACTAGATTGGGAAGATCTTATGGACTACTTCACCTCACTCCAAGGCACAAAACTTACAAAGAATATTATTTGCCTCTCGGTTGCTGTCTCTCTCTACAAAATATGGGAAGCTAGGAACTTAAAACTTCACAAGAACACCATCATTCCTCCGCTCAGTCTGGCAAAAGATGTTATACACATCATTAAATCTAGACTCTCCTCTTGCAAATCTTTTATTAAAGCCACCTCCCATTCTTCATTCTACTGTAACTGGCTTATGTAATTTCAGCAGTATCTGGGGGACTAGAAATAGATAACTTTGCTATAGTCCGGAGGGATGCCCTAAGCCATTGCACTTTTGGCGAGCAGGTGAGCAGGTTAGGCCAGGTGCAAGCAGGTGAGCCGGTGGGCATGTAGGCGAGCATGATGTAGCAGGTAGTGAGCATGAGGGGCGACCATAAAGGACTAGCAGGTGGGCGAACATGAGGGGAGAGCAGGTATTTAGGTGGGCTAGCAGATGGGCGTGGGAATGCAGGTTGTTAGAGCTAGCAGGTATTTTGGGCATGTTGGTATATGGGCGGGGTGCATGGGCTGGCGTGGGTAGCAGGGTGAGGTGCATGGGCTGAGGGGTAGTGTATGTGGGGAGTATGTGAGGTGGCAGGTGCAAGTGGTGTTGTGTGCTGGTAGTGGCGTGCATGCGAGGGGTGAGTGCTGGTAGTGGCGAGCATGTGTGGGCGAGCATATGAGGGCTGGTAATGGCGAGCATGTGAGGTGGGGTAGGTGCAAGTGGGCTGGTGTGCTAGTGAGGGGTTAGTGCTAGGAGGGGCAGGTGCTAGTGAGGGTAGCATGAGCATGAAGTGGCGAGCATGACATCCTCTCATGGTCCTTGGTTCTTTTGACCCCTATTTGGCTCTCGTTGTTCATTTTCATATGCACAATTTACTTTATAATTTTTTACTTCCAATTGGTTTGGTCGTAGGTCTTTAGTTGTCTTTTTGGGGTTGTCCCATAAGGCTCTATAATTTCTGGGGTATGCCCTTTGCGTTTGTTTAATCTTCCTGTATAGTTTCCTCATCTTTGGGCATGTCCATAGATGACGTTGCTATATGTTGGGGCTTCTCCCTTGTCATTGTTCTTTGGTTCCTTTTATACAAACAAAATTTAGCAAAAAAAAAATGAAGACTGGTTCACATCCTTTCTAAATGCTCTGGTTACGTTTGGGTCTAGAGGTATCTCTGACCACTCTCCTGTTATTCTCAATACCGGATCCCCTATTGTCAAACCCAGGAAGCCCTTCCAATTTTTTAATCACCTCGCCAAACTTGATGGTTTTCTGGAATGTGTTGCTGCTGTCTGGAACCGTCCTCTGCATGGTAACCCCTTCTTCATTTTTTCTGAGAAATTAAAATTGACAAAGAAAGCATTGATCTCTCTGAACCGACTCTCAGGAAATGTTACTTCTTCTGTCAAAATTGCTACGGATTCCCTCCATCATTCTCAAATTCTTCTTCATGGTAATCCTCAGGATGTGGCTCTTATAGACTCGGAAAAAATCTGTCTCCAAACTCTCTGGCAGGCCCTTGAAATGGAGGAGGCTTTGATGCACCAAAAGTCTCGAGTTACTTGGCTCACTACTGGGGACCGCAATACAAAATTCTTCTCCAATATGGTAAAGAGTAGATGGAATTCTAATAAGATTCTCTCGATCAAAAATGAAGATGGGGTGCTTGTCCATGGCCAACATGATGTGGAATTGGTTGCCACTAAGTATTTCCAGGAACTTTTCAATCCTGATCCTGGCCCCTCTGTTCTACCGACTATGGAATTCTCTCCTTCTAAATTCCTTAGCCCTGGGCAAGCTGCTCTCCTCATTGCCCCCATCACAGATGAGGAAATATTCTCCACCCTTAAATCTATGAAGAAGAATAAGTCCCCGGGTCCGGATGGGTTTAATGTAAACTTCTTTTCTCATTGCTGGGATTTTGTTGGGAAAGACTTCTCAAATCTTGTCAAGCATTTTTTCAATACAGGGTACATGCCTAAGGGTATTAACTCTACGGCCATTGCTCTCATTCCCAAGTGTGGAAATCCATCCAAAATGTCTGAGTTCCGACCCATTTCATGCTGCAACACTATCTATAAACGCATCTCCAAGATCCTCGCCTGCCGTCTAAAGGTCGTCCTGCCCACAATCATTAGCAAGTCTCAATCTGCTTTTATTAAGGGCAGGAATATCAGTGACAATATTCTTCTCGCTCAAGATTTGTTAAGGAACTATCATAGATCGTCTGGCCCGCCTCGTTGTGCTCTTAAAATTGACCTTCGAAAGGCATTTGATACTGTTAATTGGGATTTCCTCTTATCCTCCTTGCAACTTTTTCGGTTTCCCCCAATTTTCATTAGGTTGATTCGCGCATGCATTTCTACAGCTATGTTCTCCATCAAGGTCAACGGTTCCCTTGCGGGTTATTTTGGGAGTTCCAGGGGTCTTAGGCAAGGTGATCCCCTATCCCCTTACTTATTTGTAATTGTCATGGAAATGCTGTCTACTAAGCTCTCTGAGGGTGCTATGCTCCCGGATTTCAAGTTTCACTGGCGAACTAAAGAGTGCAATCTCACTCATCTCTTCTTTGCGGATGATATCCTTGTCTTTTGTCATGCTAGCATCAAATCTGTGAGCATTATTATTTCGTGCATTCAATCATTCTCTCTTTTCTCTGGCCTCATCCCTAATGTCCACAAAAGCCAATGCTTTCTGGCTAACTCGGATCAGATGACATCCACTACTATCCTCTCTCTGCTTGGATTTCAAGTGGGTACCCTTCCTATCAAATTCCTCGGGGTCCCTCTTATTTCATCTAAGCTTTCTTACATGGACTGTATTCCTCTTATCCACCGTATCACTTCTAGAGTTACATCTTGGACTTCCATTGCCTTGGCCTATTCTGGTCGTCTTCAACTCATAAAATCTGTTTTATTCTCCATTCAATCCTTCTGGAGTGCTCACTTTATATTTCCCAAAGCGGTATCCAGAGCTATTCAATCCATTTTATGCAGGTTCCTTTGGAAAGGCCCCTCTTTGGGGAAATTTGGTGCGCGTGTTGCATGGCATAAGCTCTGTCTCCCCGTCTCTGAGGGGGGATTAGGGTTAAAAAACATCATTGAATGGAATAAATCTCTGGTTATGATGCACTTGCTTAACATCATCCGAGTGGATTCGTCCTCATTATGGGCCAATTGGATTCGCACCACTGTCTTGAAAGGGAGAAACATATGGAATTATCAGGCCCTCTCAGATTGCTCTTGGATCTGGAAACAAGTCCTCAAGCTCAGACAAACGGCTAGAAATCATGTTTCCTACACTGTTGGTAATGGCTCTAACACAAGTTTATGGTTTGACCCCTGGATAAATGGTAACCCCATTAACCCTAGTCAGACTCTGTTGGCCAACTCTAGGCTTTTAGCCAAGGCCACTGTAGCTTATATCATTTTTAATTCCTCTTGGTTCCTTCCTCCGAGTTATCACCATGAGATGATTGAACTTAGACGTCTTATTGAGACTCAACCTATCCATCCTCTATCAAATGACCGCATTGAATGGAATGGTCTCTCTATTTCGAATCTCAAAGCTAGACACGTCTGGGATTGCATTAGAACTAAAAAGTCTGCTCCTAATTGGCATAAAGTTGTCTGGAACAAGCTATATGTCCCCCGGTTCTCCTTTATCTTGTGGTTGGGATTTCTTAGAAAACTTCCTACTAATGATATCACTAGGCACTACCTGTCTGGCAGAACTTCCCCTTGCCCTCTCTGTCAGCGCCATGATGAAAGTTTTGACCATCTATTTTTCGAATGCCTCCTCCTCCATTCTGCAAAAAACTCTTACATTGGGTGATTGGTCTAACGTCCCCATGGACTGGACTGGTGTCTCTTCGTTCATCATCTCCTTCCAAGGTAGGAAACTCTCAAAGCTTATCCTTTATCTTACTTTTGCTGCTACCTTTTACAAGATTTGGGAAGCGAGAAACAAAAAGACTCATTCGGACCAGCTCACCCCCCCATCCATTGTTGCAAAGGACATTACCCATATCATTAAATCAAGGCTGTCCTCTTACTCTCTCTTTATCAAAGCAACTCATTCCTCTCCTTATTACTGCAACTGGTTACTATGACTTGGTTTTGATGATACTTCTTGCTAGCTTGGGTTTGACTGCTTGAGTCTTACTTCTAGTGCTTGAGTCTAGTAGTGAATGGGCTTATGGGCGAAGTGCTCGGCTTGGGATAGGGTTGGTGCTAGTGGGCCATATAGCTTTGGACTGGGTTGCTTCCTCATCATCTTCGGTGTATGCTGTGGAGTGGGCGGGCGAGCAAGTGTTTTGTGATGAGCAGATGTGCATGTGTTCAGCATAAGGTGGTAAGTGTCAGCTGTGTGTAAAGATTGAGGTGGTATATGTGGGCTGCGTGTAAAGCATGAAATGCCTCGGTATATGTGGTATATGTGGGTTGCTGCGGAGATGGGTCTGCTAGCCTTTTGGGTGCAGACGGGTTGCATATTGGGTCTGCAAGGGTGCCTCGGGTGGGACTTTATGGGTCTTCTTGCATATTGGGCGAGGTGGACTAGGCGAGGCTGAGATGGACTTTATGGGTCTTTTTGCTACTGTGCTGGGCTCACCTTAACAGCAGTCAGTCCTCTTCACATAGTGGGGTTCTCCCAGTTCGGCCAACTTTTCCTTCCTTGGCTGGGTCTTCGTAGAGTATGGTTCGACTGGGTCATCGTAGAGTGAGCTTCAGCCTTGGATGGGTCACCGTAGAGTGAGCTTCGGCTGGATTTTCGTAGAGTGAGCTTCGGCCTCGGCTGGGTCTCCGTAGAGTGAGCTTCGGCTAGATTTTCGTAGAGTGAGCTTCGGCCTCGGCTGGATTTTCGTAGAGTGAGCTTCGGCCTCGGCTGGGTCTTCGTAGAGTTGGGCTTCGGTTATGGCCAGCTTCGGCCTGTTCGGTCTTTGTCTTCCTTTTCTTGAAGGTTCTCCTCAGTGGCTTAGACTTTGGATTTGTGGGGCTTCATTAAATGGGTCCTCGTCGAGTGGGGCTTCGACCACAAGTGGCAGCTTGTTCAGGTGGTTCAGTATTCGGGTGCCTTCTTTATGCTTTGATATATACTGTAACATTTCTTTATGGCAGTCGCATGTATCCTTTATATAGTCTTACACCATAGGGCATGTCCTTTGGTGTCTCTGATATTTCTGTTTGGGTCTATCCCATGCGGTTCTGTAATCCCCCATTTATTTATTTAAGTCTAAATTTAGCAAAAAAAAAAGATATTATTTGTTATACTCGTAAGGGGTATTATTTCTTTTGTGTTCATGAAGAGAACTTCTGTTATTCCATTCTTTATTATTCTATTGGAATAACCTGTATACACGGGCTACCCTATACTTGGTGAAATTCTTCTGTTATTCCATTTTTTATTACTCTGTTGGAACATCAAGTCTGTGCGTTTACGTCGGACCTGGTTCCGTCTTTACTATTCTGCTAGAATATTCTGTCTGTGCGTTTTACGCCGGACCTGGTTCCGTATTTATTATTCTATTGGGATTAACATGTCTGTGCGGTCTCTATCACATGCATGGTGAATCCTTCTGTTATTCCATTCTTTATTATTCTGTTGGAATAACCTGTCTATGTGGATTACCACATGCATGGTGAACGATCCGTTGTATTTCATTCCTTGTTAAATTGTGGAAATGATCTGTTTACGTGGATTATGATGAAAGTCATAATAAAAGCATTGGACTAATGAAAATCATTGGTATATGTGGTATTAGTAAGTGTTATGATGAGTTATGTTGGTTATTATGTGAAAACATGAAAGTTTCTTAGAAATCACAAAGGGTTGAAAAATCAGATTTTGGTGAAAATAGAACATGAAATTCAATTGACCATATCTCCTATTATATTTTGAATTTTTGAGTGTGGTCAAGTTCTAGAGTTAGATCTATGAGTTTTGTAACTTATCCAAGTGGAATCACTGGAAAAGGTGTTGTAGATTTTTGTGTGGACTGATTTTAGCAAAGTACGAAAAACTACAAAATATGAAAAAGGATGCTGCCACGATTTTAAAAGGGCTGTTTCGGCCACTTAATTTGTGAGAAAAATTCTGGCCTTTTTGGAACATGAAAGTATATGGTATAAAGTACCTCCTGTCCAAAAATGAGCTCATTCTGACTTAAAATGAGCAAGTTATGACCATTTCAATATTTAAGTTTTTCCGACGACCATGAAATTTAAACTAGAAGCTCACGTTAACATGTGTAAGATCCTGCCAATATTTGGGAATTTCTGGAGTTAACCATGAGGTAGCTAATTTCTTAAGGAATTAATTAGAAATTGATTTTTTGAAAAATAGTAAATGAATTTTAAAAATGTCAAGAAAAATATATGTTCAATATGAGACTATATTATGCTAAATCCCAGAAAAGAATAATTTTTAGGACTGATTTGGTATTTTTCATGAAAATAGTTTAGCTACGAACATATGAGTTAAATATGTTATATGGAGTTGAAGAATTGGTAAATAGGATTTTATGGCTTGGAAATCCTATATAAGGTATATACGGATTTTTGATGAGTAATTTGATTATTGGTGATGAAATCTTATGAGTATGGCATTTTTGAATGATTAAATGCATTATTTGGAAACGTGTAAACAATTAAATTATTTATAAGTTTAAGAAGTGATTAAAATATTGTTATAATATTAACAATATTAGATTATGATTTTATTAAGTGATTGATAATGTTTGGATAAATTTAAAGTCTTTAATATTTATCCTTGATTTAGTTTGACTAATGCTTATAATATTGTCATCATCCTCATGCTTATATTATGTTGAAAGTCATCTGTGGCCTGTAGTGCATAGATGGACTTGGTATGATTATGACCAGGGACTATTGGGTATAATCATAACCGTAATGTTACAAATGATGTGGAAAAAGTTCTCATAGGCCAGTATTGCAGTGATGGACAGTTTTTGGTATGATTATGGCTATGGATTCTCTTTGGCTGTAGTGCAAAAATGAATTATTTTATGGCATGATCAGGACCGTTGATGAAAACATGATTATCGTTGGCCGTAGTGCATGGATAATTTGTGGTCGTGATACTAAAGAATATCATTGGCCTGTAGTGCAAGGATGATTCGATGATGTGGATTATTTATTGAGCTGAGTCTCAGTAATGAAATATTAATTCATTGATGTGATAATAATGAATATCTTTGGCCGTAGTGCAAAGATGATTTAATGATTATGAGCAGGAATTCTGATTTGGTATAACCATGATTTTTGATGTTTCAGGTGAAGATAGGTGATGAAAAATATCTTCGTCCTGGTTGAGAAGAGGAATTTAGAACCACAATTATGATTATGAGTTATTCATATGATTATGGATAGGAACTGTTGATTTATTTTACATGGATAAAACATTATTGATGGACTTTTAACATAGAGAAGATAATAGACCTTATGGTCTATTTGACTCTTCTAATGGATTGCTCGTTCCGCTGCAACTATGGTTGAAAAGTTTTATCATCTACCATATGTTCTAAATCTCTGATTTATTATTGATGAAAGCTATTGATAATTTAATTATCTTTAGTCATGATATTATTTACTGGGCTAGTTGTGCTCACCCTTTCTGCTTCACAATTCCTTTCAGGTAATAAGAGTGTTGCCGGGTCGAGCGGGGATAACAGGGGAATAGAACAGTGGTCTCTAGCTGTGGAGGTTCTCCCTAAACAGTATAGAAAAGTGTGTTGTATTCTATACAACATTTAGTAGTTATATTTGGTGAATCAAATAGGGTGAGGTGAACCCAACATTTGAAGGGTGTTTTGCCACTATCATACAAGATGTCTAATGACATATAACCTCATGTTATCATAAGACAGGGTTGTGCGCATCCACTTGCTGAGTATATCTACGGGCACTACCTATATGATCTTAGAGTTTATTTGAAATATAATATTCACTTGGAGACAGTGGAGATAGTTATATGTCAAGAGAAGACTCACCATTGGAAAGAAGATGATAGTAATCTTCTCATTTTTCTTTGGGGTCTATTGGGTGAACCAAGGATAATTCTGTGGACATATGATATCTATTATAACCTAGACGCATGACCTCCTATGTACGAAGGTTTCCTTGAGCACTTCCCAAAGATTTAAATTTCTAAAACAGTTTTTGACTATACTTTTATGTAAAGTACCATTGTAAGGTTGTGGTCGAGGCACCATGAGAGTTACATACATTTGTATTAAAACTCACAGTTAACTGTGGTCGTATTCTATACGACAACTCAACAGTTGTGTAAATGAAGTTGTATTTGAATTTTGTACCATGTATCTGGCGACTCAGAATGGGTGATGTATATATAATTTTGGGGGCGTCACACCTATACTCTAACCGACCAATTAAATACCAAATAAACTTAGGTAAGTCATACTAGCGAAGGAATTCCCCGTCTCTCCCCTCCTAGTTCTCGTCTCACATCTCAGCCAGGGATCATATCCTTAAGCTTTGATACCAACTGTGATGCCCCCAAAATAGGTATAAATCACTCATCTTGAGTCGCCAAATACATAGTACAGAATTTAAATACAAACTTCTTTTATATAATATGACAAAACATAGCTGAGAGTTTAAAAATGGATAATGTCTCGTAGAGAGTATCCAAACTCAAATAAAGTCCTCATTACAATTATTATCACATTATTTCATTGAATAGTGAGGACTACTAATGCAAACATCTGGACCATCACTCCGTTCCCCGACTAGTCTCAACTACGTTCTCATTTTCTGAAGAGAACAATGAAAGCAAAAGAGTGAGCTCAACTAGCCCAGTAAGAAATATTATGACTAAGATAATGCAGAATAAATTATCGTTAGCCTTCAATAGTGTTAAACTGATAAAATATAATAAACATCAAGTTTAACTGCAGCGGGACAAGCAATCCATTAGAAGAGTCAAGTAGAGCATGATATCTACTATCTTCTATGATTTAAAAAGTTTATCATCAATTTTATCACTGAGACTCGGCTTAATAAATAAACCACATCATCGAATCATACCCGCACTACGGGCCAAGGATATTAATGTAATCATCAATGGTCGTGATTATGCCAAATAATCCATGGTCATAATCATACCAACAACTGTCCATCAATGCACTATAGGCCAATGAGGATTTTTACCACATCATTTGTAACATTACGGTCATGATTATACCGAATAATCCCTGGTCATAACCATACCAATCAATAGTACATCTATGCACGTAAGCCATAGATGACTTTTATCACAATATAAGCATGAGGATGATGACAATGATATAAGAATTCAATTAAAAGAAAGCAAATGATAAATTTTTAAAGATTATAACTTAATTTATCCAGAATTCAATAATGTCCAAATTGTCAACATGATACTGCTTTGTGGAGTAAAATTCAAGAATAAATATTGTATCAAAAATAATTTGGACAGCAAAGAAATTAATTTTTGTCATGAATAATTCCCTGGGTGAATAGTACCCAAGTGAATAGTACCCCATGAATAGTACTTCGAGAATAATACCCCGTGAATAGTACTCGTGAATAGTTCTTTCTAAATAGTACCCGTAAATAGTACTTTATGAATAGTACCCCGTGAATAGTACTTTGTTAATAGTACCATAAAAATGAATACTACTCATGGACAGAACTCCGGCATGAAAAGCTTAAAATTTAACAAGAATGTGCAGAAAATATCATTGTGAAATGATACTAGATGAAGCACAAATTTCAAGGATATTCTACTAATTTCACGGAGTATAGAAGCAATACTTTAACAAAATGAGGGTATAATCAGGAATAGGAGACGAAATAATATTACTCACATACTACAGAGTATGGAAGACAATATTATTCCTATGAATACTAAAAAAAATAATATCCCTTACCTCAGAAGAAGACTGAATACTGGAATAGTGAGGTAGCAGACTTCTCTTCTACTTTCTCTCTAAAGCGTCTCTCTCTATAGCTTCTCTTTCTATATTTGCTCTTGGGAGTCTTAGTGAATTGGTGAGAATGAAAGAAGAATGAACTTCTATTTATAGGAAAACATAGTTTCAATAATTGCACGTTTTGGAGCTCGAAATATTACACCGAATAATCCCTAGTCATAATCATACCAAGTCCATCTATGCACTACAGGCCACAGATGACTTTCAACATAATATAAACATGAGGATGATGACAATGATATAACAATTCAATAAAACAAGTTCAAGAATTAATTTGTCCAAGAACTACTAATGTCCAAATTGTCAACATGATACTACTTTGTAGAGTAAAATTTAAGAATGATCAGAAGAATATTTCCATGAAAAGATACTGGATGAAGCGCAAATATCAAGGATATTCTTCTAATTTCATGGACTATAGAAGTCAAAACTTTAACCAACTGAATATGATAAAGAATGGAATAATAAAAGAAATCACCATGCATGCGGTACTTCGCATAGACAGGTTATTCCAACAGAATAATAATAACGGAACCAGGTCAGACAAAATTTGCACCGACAGGATGTTCCAACAGAATAATAAAGACGGAACCAAGTCCGGTGTAAAACACATAGACAGGATGTTCCAACGGAATAATAATAAAGACGGAACCAGGTCCGGTGTAAAACACACAGACAGGATGTTCCAACGGAATAATAATAAAGACGGAACCAGGTCCGGTGTAAAACACACAGACAGGATGTTCCAACAGAATAATAGAAGAATGACACCAAGTATAGGGTAGACCGCGTATACAGGTTATTCCAACAGAATAATAAGAAATGGAATAACAACAGTTCTCTTCATGAATAAGAAAGAATAACAATCCTTACCGTAACAGAAATTGGATATAGGAAAAGAAAAGTTAAGTAGCAAAAAGCTTTTCTTCTATCACTCTATAGTTTCTCTCTCTAGAGTTCAGTGAATTCGTAAGAAAATAATGAAGGAATGAGCTTTTATTTATAGGAAAATAGAATGCATAGTAACTAATCCATGAACGGTACAGATTGATTTCCTTTAATCTGACGGTCCATATTTAAAGAAAAATCTTTTAAATAAAATATAATATATTCTATTTATATAAAAAGATTTTTACTATGCAAACACTATGCAACACTATGCAAAACACTATACAATACTATGCATAATAAAATATAATATATTCTATTTATAGAATAACTTTAATAAAGTGTTCTGTTTTATATAAAAAGATGTTTCTATTTTATTACGTTAATAATACGAATAAAACAAAACGTCATCATCGCTATAATAATTCATATTATTAATCGACAATAATTGAATCAAACTGAGCGACTTCTCACATAAATATCAATAATCAATACCGTGTGCTACTATGCAACAACGCATATTACTGTACTTTTACTACCCAGTAGTTCAACAGTATCAACGGTAAAACTTCCGCCGTTATTTTCAATAAAATATTTTAGTCGTTTTCTCAATCCGACAATAATTCTGTTGTGGGGTCCACCAATAATTGTACTGTCGTACGAATATTTTTCGACACAAAGAATATTCCCTGACCAATCGAATATAATATAACAACTTGCATACTTTGCAAAATTTATAAATACTACCCACAACTATAATATTATCTCAAATTCACACCATAATATTAAAAAATTATTTCGAGAAAATTAATTCTTTATTCATAAAATCTGGGGTTTCACAATCTCCCCTCCTTATGGAATTTCGCCCTCAAAATTTACGTACGTACCTGGTATGCCGAACATGTGAGGATACCTAGACTTCACTTCAAATTCAAACTCTTAAGATATAACCTTTGAGTGTTGAATACGATTCTTCTTATCCAAGATTGTAACACGTATCTCTTCAAACGTTAAATCATCCGTTATCTCGTCCGGTTCTAAATTAATAATGTGGTTCGGGTCGTCCACATATTTACGTAACATCGATATGAAAAAAAAAAGTTATGAACACGCAATATATTTGGCAGGTAAAACGAGTCTATAAGCCACAGTTCCTACTCAATCGAGGATTTCAAATGGGCCAGTTAAATCGAGGGTTGAGATTTCCTCTCTGCAACAACTCTTGCTTCTAAAATAACACCCTCTTGAACCTTCTTCTTCACATTCATCAGATTCAGGTATGTAGCTTGAGCGTCTTTAACTTTATCGATTAAAGTAAATTTTACTCGTATATTCGTTATTTTCACGTGGGTCCCTAGAGTCATCATTTGCAAGTTATACGAAATGAGTCTTTGTGTTAACAACATCGCACTTATAAACGCATACGATCTTCTACTCAACACTTCAGCTACCACGTTCGCTCTTCCACGATGATATTGAATAATACGATCGTAATCTTCAACAGCTCGAGTCAACGTCTTTGGTGCATGTTACTTTCGTTTTAGTTGAAAAAATTATTTTGAGGGTTTAAGAAATGGGTTTTGTACTGGTGTCAATACAAAATTCGATTTCACGCTCTGGGGTAGGCTAAGAAGTCTTCAGGAATACGTCAAGAGATTTATTAATGATAAAAATATCATTCAAAACTGTTACTCACATCCAAGACTTGGATAGTACGTCACATTGATACCAACTGTGACTTCTATCCCTTAACCTAGATAGCACCTCACAATGATACCTATCAACTTGTTATCATCATTCACGACGTCGCCTACAGAAAGTCTGGCTTCGGTGCATTCCACACAAGGAAGTCATCAACAAAAGGATCGGGGCTCTTTACTTAAGGCTTGATATGACAATGATTGAATTTAATGGTTTGGTTGCTTGAATTCGCATAATAGGTTGGTTAGGAATATGAAAGCAACAACCTTACGAAAAACATGATGAGTAGTTAACCAATCGTTTCCTAAAATCGCATCAAAGGCAAGTATTTTCAAAGAGACAAGATCAACACGTAACGTGAAAGTGTCAATTTGAATCAAATAAGATTTATAAACAGTGGAGGTAACGAAGGTTTCTCCCAATGGAGTTTCAATAGATAAATCAAAGTTTAACTTCTCCGGAGTTAAGTACAAACATTGAACACAACTAGGTGAAATAAAAGAGTGAGTAGAACCGGTATCTAACACGGTATAAACTTCGTAAGAGCTTATGATTAAGTTACCCGTGATAATTTTATTCAGGTTCCTCGTCACGAGAGAAAAAAAACGCTCTCTCTTAAACTACCGGCTTTGGCTTGTCTGGGACATACTTTGGCATCATTATCCCAGCTCGAATTGACTTCATCATACGACAAAATCGAGCTAGGTGACCTTCTCTTCCGCAATTAAAACATGCTTTGGACTGCTACGTACAGTTTGGACGGATGTGTCCCTCCTGTCCGCATTTGAAACATACGACCGGTGGTCATTCTTCTTCCTTTAAAACGGGTGCTGGTACCGATGTCTTTACGTCATTGTTGAACCTTCTCTTCTTGAAATGTCCATTCTTATTATTTTGGCCATGATTATTATCGAAGTGGTTACCATTTCTGACATGTTGATTCCCTCCATGTTTATTATCACCGCTTTGATGACTGTAATCACCGGTATTATCATTTTGCCGACTGCTCTATTTTGGTTTGGTTGACTCGTTATCGCGCTCCACCAACTGAGCCCTATTTACAACATCTGAATACAAACACAGTTTATGAGAAATAAGATGTTGACGTATCTCCGGCTTCAAACCTCTTAAAAATAATCGCGCCATTCTCTCTTCATTATCCACCAAGTGGGACGCAAACCGGGATAACTCCGCAAATTTTGCCTCATATTGCGACACGGTCATATTGTTTTGCTCCAATTTGATAAAGTCCACCACCTTAATGTGACGAATACTTTCGGGAAAGTATTTATCGTTGAACAGCTCTTGGAACTTCTCCCAAGACATCTTCAGTACGGCAGGTTCAGTACGTTTTACCGATTCCCACCAGTAATCTGCCTCTTCACGCAACATAAAGGTGGTAAAGGGAACTTTTTGCTCCTCGGAGCATCCCAAGACATCAAATATCTTGGTGATCTGCTTTAACCACGTCTCTGCCTTAAGTGGTTCCGGCTTTCCCAAAAACTCTGGTGGTCCCAGCTCCTTGAATTGCTTAGCCAACCAACCATGGGTTGCCATTGTTTCCTCCTGCATTATGAACAGGAGCCGCATTCTCCCGTTGTTGCATGAATTGCTCCTTAAACTGCTTAGCGGTGACCGTCCGAGAGTTATCAGTATTTCTACCTGCATTTTGGACAGGAGCTGCCTTAGCCTGTTGTTGCATGAATTGCATAAAGCCTCTGACCTTCCCCTCTGACCATCCCATCATTCACCATTTCATCAGTGTTATTATTTTCATGAGGAGTATTGTCCTCTAGTTGCACATTATCATGATTATTGATCTGTGGAGACTCAACGGTCTCCTGTGCTCCATTGATAATCTCAACATTCTCGGATGCCATTTTCAAACACTGCCACAAAACAAGGGTTAATTAACATATCACATATTATCCCTATACTTTGACTGACCAATTAAATACAAAATAAATTTAAGTAGGTCATATTAGCGAATGAATTCTCCGTCTCTCCCCTACTAGTTCTAGTCTCACATCTTAGCCAGGGATCATATCCCTAAGCTTTGATACCAACTGTGACGCCCCCAAAATTAGGTATACATCACCCATCTTGGGTCGTCAGATACATGGTACAAAATTCAAATACAACCTACTAATACAACTGTCGTGTACAATACGACAAAACATAACTGTGAGTTTGAATACAATTATTGTCTACTAGAGATTATACAAACTCAAAAAGAGTCCTCATTACAATTTTTTTTTTTGCTAAATTTTTGTTTGTATAAAAAAGAAACAAATTACAGAGGCAAGGGGGTTACCCCAGAAATTAGTTACATCATCTGTGGACAGGCCCAAGATGAGGAAACTAAACAAAGAACTAAACCAGATACCAACTAGCTAGAAAGGCGATTACAAAAAGATTAACTATTTGTAGGTTTGAAAAGAGAATTACATTGAAGATATCCTAGATTAATAATCTAAGTGTCAAATAGACCATCCCGACCCATGCCGAGAAGCAAAGGCAAAGAGCTCGGGCATACTGCATTGCTGGAAACATAAGCTGTGCAGACTACATCATAACTCATAACTGACCAGACCACAGTAACAAGACGGACCAGACCAGACAGCAGCAGACCAGCATAGCACAGCCCACATACAAAGCAGCTTGAACCCCATAGCTCTTATCATACATAGAGAGCAAATATTCCATAGGGAGCCAAGAACATATGAGACCAGAAGAGGTAATAACCAGTCCATCAGCTCATCAATTACCAAACAGCAGCAACGTGAAGCATGAAAAATCAAACACAGCTGCACATCGTGCCAACTGCTGCAGAAACATTCAAACACAAGCCCCACACAAACCCCAACTGCAACAGCCCTTAACAGATTTCCCAAACTGAACTAAGCTTAGCAGCTCCCAAACCGAAGCAGCATAAACTTAGCCAGCATCCAACGAAGCAGCCCAGAAGTAGAACATGCAACCAGATCAGGAGAGCATCTAGGCCATGCAAACCAGACCCAGCAGCCAGCAACCAATCAGTAAAATCTCACAAAAGCAAGTACCTAGCATCTACAGCTACCACACCAAGCAACAGCCAGATAAAATCCATGACTAAGAGAAAGGCTCAGATGAGCAGCCTCTGAATTCAGTAACTTGCTGAAAGCTACTGATCATGTAAAAAGCCAATTGTAGAAAAATTGAGAATTTGTTGCTTTTAGAAATGATTTACATGTAGACAGCTTAGATTTTATAATATGTATGATGTCCTTTGTTAGACAGGATATAGGAGGGGTGGCATTTCTATGAAGCTTGTTATTCCGAGCCTTCCAAATCTTGTAAAAACACACAGCCACCGTCAAGTTTAGGATATTCCGAGAGAGAGAAGAGCCTTGGAAAGCATTGAGAGTATCCACGACCTCACCCCAAGTGACAGGAAAGGAACTCCAGTTTCCCAGATTTAGAGCATGATGAAGAACCTGTTTGGAGAAGGGGCACTCAAAGAATAGGTGGTTGAAGGTTTCAGGCAGGAGGTTGCATAGCGGGCAGTTCCAAATCCTTCCAGAATAATGCATGGTTCGATCATTGGTAGGCAGTTTCTGATGAAAACCAAGCCATAGGATAAATGAGTACCGAGGTACATGAAGCTTGTGCCAGACAAACTTACTCCAGGGAACCGGCTGCCTTCTAGAACGGATAGATTCCCATATTTGTTTGGATTTTACCAATCTAATATCCCAAGAATCCCATAAAATGTGGTCCTGCTGTTGGAAAGAAGGGGGGGGGTAAGATAGTTATATCCCTTTTAAGCATAATGACATCATGATGATTGCTCGTGGGCAGATTCCATGTGTTATTGAGAATTATGTGGCTGACTGTAGCTGACTCTGGCAGTCCAGAGTTTGTTATTAAGGCCGGGGAAGGGTGAATAGCTGTGTTGTTTAACCATGGGTCAAACCAGAGGTGTGTGTGCTGCCCATTTCCAACAAGATAGTGCAAATGCTGAAGAGCTAGAGGCCTGAGTTTCAAAACTTGCTTCCAAATCCATGAGCAATCCGAAGTTATTGTGACTTGCCAAAAGGATTTACACTTAAGGGTGGTGGTTTTGATCCAATTTGCCCACAAGGAGGGGGAAGTAGGTTGAATGATGTTGAGGAGATGTCGAAGGATACAGGTCGTGTTCCAGTCCACCAGATTTTTGATGCTCAGACCACCTTCAGAAAGGGGAAGAGATATTGTGGACCATGCAACTTTTTCACCATGTTTGTTCAAGGTAGCCCCTTTCCATAGAAATTTTGTCAGGATAGATTTTATCCCTTTTAAGGTCGCTTTAGGCAACAGAAAAAGGGAGCTCCAGTAGACTTGGATGGAAAAAAAGGATAGATTTTATGAGTTGTAGCCTGTCAGAGTAAGAGAGAACCTTAGAAGTCCAGGACGAGGCACGACTGGTAATCCTTTGAATAATAGGGATGCAATCCCTAAAAGAGATCTTCTTGGGAACCAATGGGACTCCCAAAAATTTTGCCGGAAGTGAGCCTATTTGAAATCCTAGAAGAGAGGTAATATTCCTGGAAGAGGCAGTGTTTGGATTTGACAGGAAGCAGTAGCTCTTATGAGAATTGGGAATGAGACCAGAATATAGTGAAAAGGATTGAATGCAGGAATGAATGATATTAATGGAAGGTAGGCATGCCTGACTAAAGATAAGGATGTCATCCGCAAATAAGAGGTAAGTAAGTTTGCATTCCTTTGTTTTCCAGTGATAGGAAAAGTTCGAAACAGAAGTTTCTTTGTTCAGCTTGAGAGAAAGCATTTCTATTACCAAGACAAAAAGATAGGGGGAGAGGGGGTCACCCTGTCGCAGGCCTCTAGAGCTACCAAAAAACCCGCTAGCGAACCATTAACCTTGACGGAGAACATAACTGAGGTAATACAAGCTTTGATCCAACCTATAAAAATGGGGGGAAATTGGAAAGCTCGAAGAGTATCAAAAAGAAATTCCCATCTAACAGTATCAAAGGCTTTCATGAGGTCTATTTTGAGAGCACATCTTGCCGAGCCAGAATTTCTGTTATATCATTTAGCAATGCATTTGTACATCGTGTTAAAACAGAAGATGGGTCTAAAGTCGGCCATAGAGGAGGGATTTGTGCTTTTAGGGATGAGGGCCAGGGCTGTTGAATTGATCCCTTTGGTTAGCTTGCTATTGGCAAAAAAGAAATGGACTGCCTTTCGAAAATCAGCACCAACAATATCCCAACAACTAATGAAGAAGTTCACATTAAACCCATCTGGACCAGGACTTTTGTTTCGTTTCATGGATTTGAGAACTTCCCAGATTTCCAAATCAGTAATAGGAGTAGAGATCTTTGAAGCTTGTTCTAGACTAATCAGTGTATAGGGGGAGACACCAAAATTACCAAAATCAGCATAGGAATCTTCAACATTGTTGAAGAGGTTAGTGAAATATCCCACCGCCACCCCCTCAACATTCCTTTGGCCTTGAACTAAGCTGCCTTCATGATTTAGGATAGATAGGATTTTGTTGGAATTCCATCTATTTTTCATCATGTTAGCAAAAAAACTGGAATTGCGATCACCTAATGCCAGCCATGTGGCTCTGGATTTTTGTTGGAGGAGGGCTTCCTCACATTCCAAAGCTGTCCAGAGATGTTGGTAGCATAATTTCTCTCTAGCAAGCAGTTCGAATCATAAGGAAGGTTATTGAGCTGATTTTGAACCAAGTGGAGATCGTCCTTCGCATTAAGCACAATAGAAGACAGATTACCGGTGATGCGATTGAGAGAGACTAAGGCTTTCTTAGTGCGCTTCAGTTTTTCAGAAATGATATAGAAAGGATTTCCATAAATTACAGGAGCCCACGCATTTGTCACAGATTCCTTATAGCCATCAAAAAGGATCAAATGATTGAAGAACTGGAATTCTTTTCGAGAAAAAGGTAGTTGAATACCAGTATCAAGCATGACCAATGAGTGGTAGGAGAGGCCACGGGGGGCAAAAAAGACTTGAGACATGGGAAATTTGGTGAACCACTCTGCATTCCCCAACGCTTTATCCAGTTTTTTGTGAACCGGTCTTGAGTGTTGCATATTCCACCATGTTAAGGTTGGGCCTACTCCCCGAATGTCATCAACACCAGCATTTTCCACACAGTTTTTGAAATCTTCCATACTAATATCCCATGATATATTGACTTGGTTTGTTTCCGTAATGTCTTTTATGACATTAAAGTCTCCCAACAAACACCAGCTATCCGAAGGGGCAAACGAGAGAATGTCATTCCATAAGGGCCTTCTCTCCAAATAAGTGTTCATCCCGTAAATAAAAGAAACAAAAAAAGAATTTGCATGAGTTTCTGTGGACTGCACTTTGCAGTGAATGACTTGTGAAGATATAAATAAGATATCCAAAATCCAAATGTTTGGATTCCAACCCACCCATATTCTACCATTGGAGTGAGAGTCATAATTAAAGACCCAATTCCAATTTCTATTCAGGTTTCTGGAGATTCTGCTGGCATTTGAGAGTTTGATACGAGTTTCAAGAAGTTCCACGAGAGAGAGTTTATTATCAGCAATAAGTTGCTTAACATATGCCTGTTTAGGCTTTTTATTGAGTCCTCTAACATTATAGGAAGCTAACATAATAAAACTGGGGGTGGAAAGTTGCCGGTCTTTCCTTTGCCCTTTCTCTTTTTTGCAGCATGAGGATTCGCAGAAACTGAAACTGAACTCTGCTTGTTCTTTAGGTCTTTGCCCTCCTTTTCATCAACCATCCTTCAACTTGGACACTAACAGGTTCGGTGCCGTAGGAGATTCATAGTTAGGACTATGATGTTCAGCCACTTCTATAGGAGTAAAAGAGTTGTTGGTGTTCATAACAGGGCTATTGGGGGGGGGGGGGCGTCTTTTCCAGGTTTGGCACCCTGGGTAACATTTACCCAATCATTTTGGGTAGGACCTTTTGAAGGGTTAGGGGGAATGGCCAAAATCTTTGGAGTGATATTTGCTGCATCTAGAGCAGTATGGGTAGTACCAGAAGTACCTACACTTGAGACCTTAGGAATCCATTGAAAGTTGGCTTTGGGGCATTTAAGGTTGGAGTGGCCAAAAACTTTACAAGTTGGCCATGAAGGTGGTCTACTCTGATATTCAACCTCCACAGGAACAAAAGTGGTTTCCAGAGTTTCCTCATTTTTTACAGCAACCTGTAGGAAAGGGGGGAAGGGAAAGGAGGCATTAACTTCAATTCAGACCCTAGCAAAATTCAGGAAATCATTGTTCGTGGTCATGTCATCGGTGAAAAGAGGTTTCCCAATTACACTTGCAATGTAGCTTATGCCTTCGTCAGACCAATAGGAGAGTGGGATATTGCTGAGTTTGACCCATACAGGGAAGTTTTCGCAGTCAGACTTTGAGAAGGCCACACCTTCAATCCATTTGTGCAGGACAATGGTTTTTGAGGCAAAATGCCAGGGGCCAGATGCAAGAACATTATCTCGGTCAGTAATAGAATCAAACTTGAAAATATAGTAACCTTTGTTATGGAGAAACACTTTGGTTAATCCTAGAGGACCCCAGATACGCCGAGCTCTAGGTTCTACTACCTTAAATGGCAGGGAGGAATGGAGAAAATACCTAACTAAGCTGGAAGCCCAGAGCTTATTACCTCTGCAGAGCATTTCGTCTGGAGGGTGAACAGTGAAGTTCTCACCCGAAGAAATTGGAGGCAAGTACTTAAGCTTTCTCGAAGTTGAGGTCGGGCTTTTCCTTACCACTTCACTCCATGATTTGATGGCCTCTCTGGCAGAGGTAGCAGGGATTTCGCCCTCCTCCAGAGGAGAAATGAGGGCCTGGGGTGGGTTATTGGCAGGCAAGCTAGCTGGAGAAGGCTTGATCTGATGGGGAGGGGCCAGAGCAGAAGGGTTTTGTGGACTTTTGGCAGACATCTCCAGTGCATGACCAGGCTTGGTGAGTTTGCCCTCCGATAGAAAAGCTTGAACATCATTAGTAGAAATGCCATGGGCTGATAAGAAAGACATAAGATGGAGATTTTTCTTCCGTTCAAAGATAGCTTCCTCCCGGTCCTTCTGTGAGAAGTGGTAGGCAGCCGAGAAAATGTCACGCACATTTTCACCCATAACCGGGCCAATAATAATATACATGTCAATGGCTAGAGCTTGAGAAGAGGAGTCCTCCGAACTAGAAATGTTCCCCAGAAGAGGGGGAAAAGCATTTAATTCAGTCATATCCTCAATATCTAGGATGGGGGGGGGGATGCGAAGCTGGTGAGTGAGGCAGAGAGACCTCATACTCAGCAGAGTGGTCAAAGGTGGTGTTGCTAATAGAGTTTCCTGCAGATAGATGTTTATGACTGACCATCGATAATTTGAGAGTGGAAGGAGGAGTTTGAGAGAAAAGGAGATGACCCTGAGAGTGATGAAAGGGAGAACCAAAGGATACCAGTTGCCGGAGGATGGTCGGGAAAGTTAGGTGAGTGGCCGGAAGTTAGGTGAGATCTAGGTGCGAGGGAAATGTTTTTGAAAAATCTAGAGAGAAGCCGGAGCATGGATCTAGAGAGAGAATAGTGAGGACTACTAATGCTATCCTCTGGACCGTCACTCCGTTCCCCGACTAGTCCCTGCTATGTTCTCATTTCCTGAAGAGAACAGTGAAAGTGAGCTCAAATAGCCCAATAAGAAATATTATGACTAAGATAATGCAGAATAAATTATCGTTAGCCTTTTTTTTTTGCTAAGTTTGTTTGTATATAAAAAGGACCAAATACAATGGCTAAGGGGCATACCCCAGAATATAGTAACATCATCTAAGTTAATAGATGAGGGTACGATGCATGGAAGAGAACCCAACATAACAAGTTAAACTAACAACCAATTACAGTAATGATAAAATAAATAAACTTAAAGTAGAGAGCAGCGGACCCATCCGACCCATCTCGCCCTTCAGCAGCTATCCCACGGGCGAAACCATGCTCGCCCGAAGCCATGCAGTACTCGCCCGAAGGCCATGCTCGATCGAAAGCCATTCTTGGTCGAAGCCATGCTCGCCCGAGGCCATGACCTGTGCTTGCCCACCATCTCGCCCGATGTCCATATCTTTTTTTTTTTTCTTTTTTTTTTTTGTTAATGTGGAGTTTCCCAACCGCAGTCGGACTAAGTCTCCCCACCCCGGACCAGGCTTTACGCACAGGCTCAGCCTAAGACATGGCTCCGCCCAGAAATGTGCGATCCGTGGCCACACGGACCAGTTTTTAATTGGCCCTCACACTTGTTGCAGGCGGGAATCGATCCCAGGATGCCCGGGTTTACGGTTCACCCCAGGTCGAAGCTTACCGCTGCGCCAAATGCTGTGGTTTCCGATGTCCATATCAGCTCGAAGCCATATATGCTCGAAGCCAATACCTTGCCCGAAGGCCATATCATGGGCTCGCCCACACTCGCTCACCTCATGATGCCCGAAGACACATGTGCACCCCTTGTTCCCAATCATACCAGCACCTCACTTCGTTCAAAACTCAACGTATCCTTGCCAACCAACCTCTTAGTGCCGAAGAGCAGTAACTACCCCAAACACAACAGCTCAACCAAATTGAACCGAAGAGCAGCCACTAGCCCAACAATTCAGCACACCTCTTCGCCAAAAGAAAGGATCTGCCCCTATGGCGAGTAGCAACTGTAGGATCTGCCCGAAGCCAGTTCGTCCGAAGCACCCATCCAACCTAAATCATTGCAACTGTAGGAGAGCTGGAGATTGCACATATCTAGCTACCCACTAGCTAAAATAGCTAAACTAACAACCAATTA
Source organism: Panax japonicus (assembly GCA_020205505.1). Classification (NCBI taxonomy): domain Eukaryota; kingdom Viridiplantae; phylum Streptophyta; class Magnoliopsida; order Apiales; family Araliaceae; genus Panax; species Panax japonicus. The sequence continues at coordinate 62,335,436 of CM035091.1, forward strand.
CAGAAATGATTACAATTTGTGGCCTTGATAAAAGAGTTACATTTAGAAAGTCTAGACTTAATGAGATGGATAACATCTTTGGCTAGGATCCTAGGAGGAATGATGGAGCCATTATGAATCTTGTTATTCCGAGCCTCCCAGACTTTATAGAAGCAAGTGGCCACAGTTAAGCATAGGATATTCTTGGACAGGTGCGATCCTTGGTATGAAATCAGGTAAGCAATAATAGCATCCCAAGAGAATGGAAAAGTGGTCCAATTTCCTAAAGTCACGGCACATTGGAGAATGGTTGAAGAGTAATCACATTCAAAAAACAAATGGTTAAAGGATTCTAACTGTTGATTGCAGAGAGGACAGTTCCAAGTTCTACCAGTGTAGTGTTTGGTCCGGTCATTTGTGGAGAGTTTTTGAAGGAGCCCAAGCCAGAGAATGAAGGAAAAGCGAGGAACATGAAACTTATTCCAAAGGATAGAGCTCCAAGGAACCTTGGGAGATCTTGCTCGGATTGATTCCCAAATCTGTTTGGCCTTAACAGTCTTAATATCACAAGTTCCCCAAAAAACTTGGTCAGGCCTAGGAGATGGGATGGGAAGGTGGCGGATTTGCTGCCGGAGGAGAATGACTTCATGGTGGTTGCTGACTGGGAGGGCCCAGGAGTTGCCGGAGAGGAGAAAGCTAACCGTGGCAATTGGGGGAAGTCCAGTATTGGAAAGGAGAGAATGAGAAGGGTTAATAGTTGCCCCATTCAACCAAGGATCATACCATAAGCTTATGTGTTGTCCATCCCCCACAATGTACTTTAGATGTTGAAGAGCGAGGGGGCGTAATTTGAGGAATTGCTTCCATATCCAGGAGCAACCGGGGGATATAGTAACTTGCCAAATAGTCTTAAATTTTAAGATAGTGGCTTTCATCCAGTTTGCCCAGAGAGAGTGGGATTGAAAGCTGATAAGGTGGAGGAAATGTTGCAACAGCAGAGCTTTATTCCAATCTAACAGATTTTTTAGTCCCAACCCTCCCTCATCTTTGGGTAATGTGAGATTAGCCCAGGCAACCTTTGCACCATACTTACACAAAGTTGGGCCCCTCCACAAGAATCTGCCTAGTAATGCTTGAATTTCTCTTAAGACTGTTTTCGGGAGCATGAAATGAGTGCACCAGTAGACTTGTAAGGAGAAGAGAATGGAATATATCAATTGTAACCTCCCAGAGAAGGCAAGGACCTTAGATGTCCAAGAAGTGGCCCGGTTGGTAATCCGTTGAATAAGAGGTACGCAGTCTGTGTAAGAGAGCTTTTTGGATAATAAGGGTACTCCTAGGAATTTAGCAGGTAAAGATCCTAATTGAAACCCAAGAAGGGAGAGAATGTTACGAGTTTGCATCAGTGTTGGCTAGGTAACAGTGACTCTTGTGGGTATTTGGAATAAGACCAGAGACCAGAGAGAAAGATAGGATGCAAGAATTGACAATAGCAATGGAGGGTAGGCTTGCATGGCTGAAAATAATGATATCATCGGCAAAAAGGAGGTGAGTAAGTTTGCAAGCCTCTGTCTTCCAATGATAGGTGAAATCAGTGGCGGAGGTAGCTTTGTTAAGATGAAGGGAAAGCATCTCCATAACTATGACAAACAAGAAAGGGGACAGAGGGTCTCCTTGGCGAAGCCCACGAGAGCTACTAAAGAATCCTGCAAGAGTTCCATTCAATTTAATAGAGAACATGGCTGAGGTAGTACAAGCTTTGATCCATTCTATGAAGATGGCTGGGAACTGAAATGCTTTGAGGGTATCAAACAGAAAATCCCAACGAACCGTATCAAAAGCTTTCCTAAGATCAATCTTGAGTGCACATCTAGAAGGTCCTGTCGTCCTGGTGTACCCTTGGAACAGTTCTTGAGCAATTAGAATATTGTCACTAATACTCCTACCTTTTACAAAGGCTGATTGTGCTGTGTCAATAATATGGGGCAACACTTCCTTGAGTCTGTTAGAGATGATCTTTGCAATACATTTGTAAATGGTGTTGCAGCAGGAAATACGCCGAAAGTCTGCCATTGATGAAGGGTTGAGGCATTTGGGGATCAAGGCTATAGCTGTGGAGTTAATCCCTTTGGTGAGCCGGCTAGCCGAGAAGAAGAAATGGACAGCTTTTAAGAAATCAGGTCCAACAATATCCCAGCAGCTAAGGAAAAATTGACATTAAAACCATCCGGTCCAGGACTCTTGTTGCGTTTCATGGAGTTTAGAACCTTAAAGATCTCAGAGTCAGAAACAGGAGCAATGAGTTGCGAAGCTTGGAGAGGGCTCACCAAATTCGTGGGGAATACACCAAAAGTGTCAAACCTAGCATAAGGAGTGTCTGAGGCATTAAATAAGGATTTGAAATAGTCAACAGCCACAGCTTCAACATTGTCCTTGCCATGCACCATAACTCCATCATCATTAAGGATAGAAAATATTTTATTGGAGTTCCATCTGCTCTTCATTATATTAGCAAAATAGGCGGTGTTCTGGTCACCCAAAGTTAACCAGTTTGCTCTCGATTTCTGTTGCATTAGGACTTCTTCCCTATCAATGGCCTGGAAAAGCCGTTGGGTGCAGTATTTCTCCAAGGATAGGTTAGCCGGGTCCGAGGGGTGGTCATGTAGGAGAGATTGTACCGAATGCAGATCGTCTCTAGCCAACTTTACTAAAGAAGTGAGATTGCCAGTAGTGAGATTAAGAGAGGATAAAGCATGTTTGGTGCGTTTCAACTTTTTAGAGAAGACATAAAAGGGGTTCCCAAGTATGGGGGTGTTCCATGCAGAACCACAGCCCCCTTAAAGCCCTCAAGGAGAGCCATATGATTAAAGAATTGAAAATGCCTTCTTGGTTTGGAGAACTTAATGCCAGTATTAAGAAGAACAAGTGAGTGATCCGAGAGGCCACGATGGGCAAAGGTAGCAAGAGAGAGATCAAAGTTAGAGAACCAAGCCGAATTTCCCATTACTCGGTCAAGCTTTTTATGTACAGGCCTAGATAATTGGTTATTCCACCAAGTAAATAAAGGGCCAATGCCTCTGAGATCATCAATGCCAATAGAGGAGGTGCATTCTTTGAAATCATTTTTCCAGATGTCCCAGATATCATTAGGTTGGTTAGTCTCGGAAAGATCTTTGATAATATTGAAATCACCCATTAAGCACCAACTTCCAGAGGGAGACACTGCACCCAGCTCGTTCCATAAGTCTCTTCTTTCGATATAGGAGTTCAGCCCATAAACAAAGGAGATAAAAAAGAAGTACTAGTAAAATCTAAAGATTGCACCTTGCAATGTATGACTTGGGAGGAGGTAAACAAAACATCCAAATTCCAGATATTAGGATTCCAACCCACCCAAATTCTACCATTGCCATGAAAATCATAGTTGAAAGCCCATTCCCAGATGGGACACAGCTTTCGGGAAATTTTCTTGGCATTAGTATGCTTGACTCTCGTTTCCATCAATCCAACAATGGATAAATTATAATCAGCAATAATTTGCTTTACATAGGCCTGTTTAGGCTGTTTATTGAGACCACGAATGTTGTAGGTTGCCAGCATAAATTAAACTGATGGTGGGGGGGGGGGGGTGTTGCCTGTTTTACCCTTGCTTTTCCTCTTTTTTGCAGCTTTGGGGTTCTCCATACCACCAATCTGTTTGTTTTTCAAGTCTTTGCCTTCCTTTTCATCAACAACCTTTAGTCTATTAATTAGGGGATTTGTGGCAGCTGGGGATTCCGAGTCAGACCCAAGGATGTGATCAGGTTGGTCAATTGGATCAAAAGTATTGGACACTAGTGTGAAAGCATTTGGGGTGGCGTTATTCGAATTAAATTTGGTCCCCCTAGCCACTGTCACCCACTCATGAGAGGGGGGGGGGGGGTTCTCATTTCCTATTGAGAAAGATGTAACCTTTGGTGAAGGGACAACCAACTTTGTATGGCTAACCATTACAGTATCTGTGGCTCCAGAAGGGGGTGTCGGTGTACTTTTAGGTACCCATTTGAAGTTGGCTTTAGGGCATTTGACTTGGGAGTGGCCAAATACTTTGCAGAAGGGGCAGACAGGAGGTCTACTTTGATACTCAACATCAACCGGAACAAAGGTCTTTTCGGATTTCTCAGAGTGCATAACAGCAACTTTGATGGAGGAAGGGAAAGAGGATGTGGCAGATACTTCAATGCACACTCGTGCAAAATTTAGGAAGTCATTATTAGTTGTCATCTCATCGGTGAAGAGAGGCTTACCAAGGGCACTAGCTATATAGCTGATCCCCTCATTAGACCAATATGAGAAAGGGATTTGGCTAAGCTTAACCCAGATGGGGATTTTGTCACAGTCAGACTTAGTGAATTCCACACCTTCTTGCCATTTCTGCAGAACAATTACTTTGGAGGCAAAATGCCATGGACCAGATGCAAGGATATTGTCACGATCAGTGGAGGATTTGAACTTGAATATATAGTAACCCTTGTTGTGCAAAAAAACTTTGGTAAGACCCAGGTTCCCCCACAACCGTTTAGCAATAGGTTTAACGACCTAAAAGGGAAGGTTAGAGTGTAGGAAATAGACAACCAAACTGGTCGACCAGATAAGGTTTCCCCTCGCTAGCATGTCATCAGAAGGCTTTACCAGAATGTCACCATTCTCCATAACAGGAGGTTGAAAAGAGAGGGATCTGCTAGCTTTCCCCAAGTTTTTTGTAACTACAGCACTCCAACTTTTAGGGACATCAACCGAGACTGTTGGGGAGATTTCTCCTTCCTCTGCATGGGATATAGGACGTAGGTTCGAAATAATAGCATCAGACCCTTTCCCTAAGATAGAGAGGTTCACTGCAGAGCCGAATAAAGGGGATGAAGAAATAGGGGCTTTTCCAGCCAGATCATGAACTGTGTTCCTCAAGGAAGTGGAAGGAGTTGCAGAGGATCCAGGAAGAAGAATTAAGGGTGGAGAATTACCAATTACTGGACGAGCCATGTCCAAGATTTTGAATCTTGCCTTCAGAAAGATAAACCTGTACATCCGAGAAGGATATACCATGAGCCGAGAGGAAGTCCATAAGGTGACTGTTTTTCCTCCTCTCGAACAAGGCTTCATCCCTGTCCTTTTGGGAGAAATGTTGAGTAGCTACAAAAATTTCTCTTGCGTGCACGCCAAGGGCTGGGCCAATATTAACCTCCAACGAAGGGTCAAGCTGAGTCCTTGCAACGGAGTCTTCCGAGCTACTGTCGAGAGCCATGGGGATAGGGTTGATTTCAAATTCGCCCATGCTAACACTACGGACCAGAGTATCCCTAGAAGGGATCGATGAGGAGGATAGGGGAGGAGAGTTTGGGTTTGACACCCCCATCTCCGCAAAGAGATCCCTAGAAACTGAACTAGAAGAGTTCCCAGCAGATAGGTGAGAGTGGGACCATAATGAAGGAAATAAGAGAGAGGAAAAACAGGAGACAGGGGAGGAAGAGGCCAGGGGAGGAGGGGAGACGGGGGAGACGGTGGAGGTTTGGTGGAGAGAGACCAAAGGGGTAAACAGAAAAAGTAGGTGTAACTGAAAATGTAGGTGGGGATGGGCGGGAGACTCAAAGGGGAAAGAAGGGGGTTGTAGGAGGAGTTAACGGTAAAAGGGTGAGAGTAACCGGTTGAAAAAATTGTAGAGAGAAGGGGGAGAAAAAAATCTAGAGAGAGAAGCCATCACTCTCGTTAGCCTTCAACAGTATTAAACTGATAAAATATAACAACATCAAGTTTAACAGCAGCGGATCAAGCAATCCATTAAAAGAGTCAAGTAGAGAATAGAATCTACTATCTTTTATGATTTAAAAAGTTTTTCATCACTTTTATCGCTGAGACTCGTCTTAATAAATAAACCACATCATCCCTGCACTACGACCAAGGATATTTATTATGGTCACGACCACAAATTCCATGCACTACGGGCCAAGGACATTTGTGTATTCATCAATGGTCATTATCATGCCAATAACTGTCCATCAATGCACTACGGGCCAATGAGGATTTTTACCACATCATTTGTAACATTACGGTCATGATTAGACCGAATAATCCCTGGTCATAATCATACCAAGTGCTATTGTTTCCAAGCATTCGGGTAAATCCTCCAGGTCCTTGTCCTTTCTTTCAACCCCAAATGAAAACAGGAAATTTTTTGGTAAAATCCCCTGCTGATGTTCTTAAGAGGGGAAATAATTTATGGTCCTCTAGCTTGGTGGGCTATTTCCTTCATTCAAACCTCCCTTACAAAGTGATTGAGCCTATTGCCAGGCGCCTCTGGGGCAACATGGGGCTCACAAATGTAATTCTTCATAGTAAAGGTTACTACATCTTCAGGTTCTCCTCTCTCTCTGCTAGGGACAATGTCCTAGCCTCGGGTCCTTGGCATTTCACCTCTAAGATTATTGTCCTTCAACCTTGGAAAGAAGGAGTTGAGTTCTCAAAAGTCGGCCGTGACAGATTCCCTATATGGGTAAAGCTCAGTAATATTCCTTTATCTTACTGGTCCGATGAGGGTATCAGCTACATTGCCAGCGCTATTGGGAAGCCTTTATTTACTGACGAAATGACCTCAAAAGTGACTTGATGGCTTTTGCACGTGTTTGTATTGAAGTTCATGCATCCTTTTCCTTCCCACCTTCTCTAATTGTTGTTGTCTTAAATGACGAAACCTCCGAAGAATTGGTTGTCCCTGTTGAGGTGGAATACCAGAGTAGACCACCCTCTTGCCCAACCTGTAGTGTCTTTGGCCACTCCCCCTTGAAATGCCCCAAAGCAAACTTTCAATGGGTTCGAAAGTCTTCTCCTTCCTTTGTTGATCCTTCGCTCGCTGCAAAGGATTCCTTGGCCCCAGTTGTTTCCACCTCTTCTGCTACTCCAATCCCTGGTGACAATCCTACCCTTGGCCCTGACCCTCTCCATAATGTTCCTAACCATGATGGTTGGATCAATGTCTCTAAAGGAGGAAAACCTGAGCAGTCTCCTAGAGCCACCAAATTGATCTCTGCTAACACCTTCTCCCCTATAGCAAATCTCTCGGTTCTTGAGAACAACTCTATCTCGAAAACTGATTCCCCTCCTATCAATAGCAAATTCTTGAATAAACTGAAAGCTATAGATGAAAAGGAAGGAAAGGACTTGAAGCAAAAATCGCGAAATGGGATTGAACCATCTCAAGATGCCAAAAAAAAGAATTAAAGGCAAGAACCAGGGTGGAAAGGCCACAAACTAATCCTATCTTTTATGTTAAATATAGCTTCTTATAATGTTAGAGGTATAAATAAAAAGCCAAAACAGGCTTATGTTAGGCAACTGCTTTTAGACAATAGAATTTCTCTTGTTGGTCTTCTTGAAACTAGAGTAAAGCAGCTAAAAGCCTTACGTATCTCAAATGCTATCTACAGAAACTGGGCTTGGGTTTTCAATTATGACAATCATTGTAATGGTCGTATTTGGGTTGGTTGGGATCCATATGTGTGGAGGGTGGATGTCCTTTTTGTCTCCGCCCAAGTTATCCACTGTAAAATAATGCAAGTCTCTACCGCTTGTACCTTTTTTACTTCTTTTGTATATGGACTGAATTCTATCTGTGAAAGACAAGAGCTATGGCTAGAGCTCAGCAATGTGAAATCCTCTCAATGCTGGTGCCTCTTGGGAGATTTTAATGCTATTCAACACTTAAATGAATCTGACCGTGCTGACACAATTTGGGACTCTGGCATGGAAAACTTTAAAGCTTGCCTTCAATCTATTGAAGTTGATGACATTCGAGGATATGGTCCTTTTCATACCTGGTGGAACAGCTAGGTTGAGTCCCCCATTCATAAAAAGCTGGACAGAGCTATGGCAAATGCTGCTTGGTTTAACCACTTTACCTTTGCTCAGGCTACATATCTTCCTAGGGGTATGTCCGATCACTCTCCAGTGGTCCTCAATACAGGCATCCCTTATACCAAATCTCATAAACCTTTCCAATTCTTCAACCATATGTTCCTCTTGGAAGGTTTCAAAGAGTGTGTGTCTTCCTCTTGGCAGCAACAAGTGCAGGGAAACCCTTTTCGTATTTTCTCAGAAAAACTCAAACTTACAAAGCGAGCCCTTGTTAGCCTCAACCAATCCGCTGGGAACCTCTCTTCTTCTGTCAAATCAAACTCAGTTGAACTTCACAGAATCCTACAACTTCTGGCCTCTCACCCTCTTGATCCAACTCTTCTTGCCCAAGAAAAATGTTACCTCCAATCCCTTTGGAAAGCTTTATCTCTGGAGGAAACTCTTTTACATCAAAAGTCTAGGGCCTCTTGGCTTGCTACTGGAGACAAGAATACCAAATTTTTCTCCAACCTAATGAAGGGTAGATGGAACTCCAATAAAATTCTTTCCATTCAAACTTCTGCAGGAGTTACTGTCTCTGGTCAAGAGGATGTTTCAAATGTTGCTGTTAATTATTTCATAGATCTTTTCAACCCCAGCTTGCCAAATCCTTACTCAAGCATGGAAGATTTCGGGGTCACTCCTTCAAAGAAAATCACCTCTGTTCAGGCTTCAACCCTCTCTGCCCCTATCTCGGCTGCTGATGTTCTGAGTGCTCTTCAAGCCATGAGGAAAAACAAAAGCCCTGGGCCAGACGGCTTTAATGTAAACTTCTTTCTCAACTGCTGGGACATAGTGGGAGCAGACTTCACAAATGCAGTCCTCTTTTTCTTCTCCTCTTGCAAGCTCCCGAAAGGCATATACTCCATAGCCATTGCTCTCATCCCCAAATGTCCAAACCCTTCCTCCATGACTGACTTCCGCCCTATTTCATGTTGCAACACAATTTACAAGTGCATCTCCAAAATTCTCTTGGACCGACTAAAATCTGTGCTCCCTTCTATTATTGACAAAGCTCAGTCAGCTTTTATCAAAGACAGAAATATTAGTGACAACATTCTGCTAGCTCAAGAGTTGTTCCGAAATTACCACCGCAGCTCGGGTTCACCTAGATGTGCCTTCAAAATCGACCTGCATGAAAGCTTTTGACTCAGTTAATTGGAAGTTCCTCCTTGATACTCTTAAATTTTTCAACTTCCCAACTCCTTTCATCCAATGGGTGCAGGCTTGCATCACAACTGCCATGTTCTCCATCAAAGTAAATGGAGCCTTGGCTGGTTACTTCAGCAGCTCCAGGGGACTTCGGCAAGGTGACCCCCTCTCTCCTTACCTCTTTATCCTATTCATGGAATTGTTATCCATGAAACTTCATTGGGGTGCCAGTAAACCTGATTTCAGTTTCCATTGGAGAACTAGAAACTTGGACCTTACCCACCTCCTCTTTGCCGACGATATCCTTGTTTTCTGCTATGTAAATATCAAATCTATCACCATCATCCACTCGTGCATTAGCTCTTTCTCCTTATTCTCTGGCCTTATCCCAAACATCCACAAAAGTCAGTGCTTTCTATCTTGTGCCGACGTCGAAACCACATCATTTGTTGTCTCGACCCTTGGCTTTACCCTTGGCTCCCTCCCTACTAAGTTTTTAGGTGTGCCTCTCATCTCCTCAAAACTCTCCTACCTTGACTGCATGCCTCTGCTGCACAAAATTACTCATCGAGTCACATCTTAGGACAACTAAAGTTTTAGCATACTCGAGTCGGCTCCAAATCATTAAATCGGTCCTTTTTGCTATCCAACACTACTGGAGTGCTCACTTTATCCTTCCTAAGGCTGTCATCCGATCCATACAATCAATTTTGTGTCGGTTCCTGTGGAAGGGAGCTTCACTCTCCCATTATGGAGCAAAAGTTTCATGGAACAAGATTACTCTCCCCACTGAAGAGGGAGGTTTAGGCTTAAAATGCCTCCTGGATTGGAACAAGTCTCTCACCCTTCTGCACATTACCCGCCTCTTGCATGCTCACCCAAGCTCTTTGTGGGCTAAATGGGTACAGTCCACGGTCCTAAAAGGTAAGTCTTTCTGGCAGATCGACATACCCTCGGATTTTTCATGGACTTGGAGACAAATCCTTAAACTTCGTCCCCTCGCTCTCATGCACCTGCATTATAAAGTTGAATCTGGTAGCAACTTTAGCCTATGGTTCGACCCTTGGTTCAATGGCCATGCCATCAACCCTTCTAGTTACTTGCTAGCCAATTCTCAACTTCTTGTTACTGCTCGAGTTTCAGACATTTTAAGCACATCACACTGGAACCTTCCTAGCTCAAATCACCACGACGTCATCACTTTTCGCAACTCTATATTATCTGCAGTTGTTCCATCTGGCAACTGTGACCTTATCCTCTGGTCCTCTACTGATATTCTCCGTATTAGGGCTCGTCACATATGGGACATCATCCGAAAGAGGAACGCTACTGTGAATTGGCACAAAATTGTTTGGAACAAATTTCACGTTCCACGATTTTCTTTTATCCTTTGGCTGGGGTTTTTGGGTAGAACTCAAACAAATGATATTACTAAATCCTATACTGGCCGAGTTTTCAATTGCCCTTTGTGCAACACTTGCCCCGAAACCTTTACCCATCTTTTTTTCACATGTAGGTACTCTTGCATAATCTTACAAGCAGCTTTCTCGTTGGGACTTTGGACCTCCTTTCCTTCGGACTGGATCAGCCTAGTCACCAGGATTATTTCTTACCAAGGCCCGAAACTGTCAAAGAATATCATGAGGCTCTCACTTGCAGTTGTCTTCTACAAAGTCTGGGAAGCTAGGAACAAGAAACTCCACTATGGCACCCTCATTCCTCCAAATTGTCTTGCAGCAAATGTTGACATGTTGTCAATATCATTAAGTCTATATTATCTACATGTATCTCTTTTAACAAAGCCACAGCTTTTTGTCATTATTATTGTAACTGGCTTATTTAACCTTATTGTCTTTGTTTGATGTCTCTCTCATGAGAAGCATTGTGTTGAGTGTGTTTCACCATAGTAAGCTCCTCTATGGAATGCCTTTAGATGATCTTGCTTTAGCCTAGGGTATGCCCCTTAGCCGTTGTACCTTTTGAGTTCTTTATACACACAAACCAAATTAGCAAAAAAAATAAAAATAAAACAAATTCAAGAATTAATTTGTCCAAGAACTACTAATGTCCAAATTGTCAACATGATACTGCTTTGTAGAGTAAAATTTAAGAATGATCAGAAGAATATTTCCATGAAAAGATACTGGATGAAGCGCAAATATCAAGGATATTCTACTAATTTCATGGAGTATAGAAGTCAAAACTTTAACCAACTGAGTATAATAAAGAATGGAATAATAAAAGAAATCACCATGCATGCGGTACTTCGCATAGAGAGGTTATTCCAACAGAATAATAATAACGGAAGCAGGTCAGGCAAAATTTGCACCGACAGGATGTTCCAATAGAATAATAAAGACGGAACCAGGTCCGGTGTAAAACACACAGACAGGATGTTCCAACGGAATAATAATAAAGACGGAACCAGGTCCGGTGTAAAACACACAGACAGGATGTTCCAACGGAATAATAATAAAGACGGAACCAGGTCCGGTGTAAAACACACAGACAGGATGTTCCAACAGAATAATAGAAGAATGACACCAAGTATAGGGTAGACCGCGTATACAGGTTATTCCAACAAAATAATAAGAAATGGAATAACAACAGTTCTCTTCATGAATAAGAAAGAAGTCACCTCTCACCTGCGTGTCAATACTGGCTATTATGAGCTTTCAAGCAACTTTTAACGGATCCAAGATCTCAAAAAATATTCTTAGCCTAACTGTGGCTGTTTGCTTCTACAAAATATGGGAGGCTAGAAATAAAAAGCTTCACCATGACTCTATTCCTCCTATGGTTTGCCTTGCGAAGGATGTTATTAATATTATTAAGTCTCGATTATCGACATGTAAAGCCTTTAGCAAAGCTACAAACAGTCAATATTTTTGTAATTGTTTAATTACAAACTAGTGCGATGGCTATTTCTGGTGGGTAAACCTGCTCCGGTCTCCTAGAGATGATTTGGTCTGGGTTGGCGAGCTGTTGGTCTTTGCTTTGCGAGGGCTGGTGGATGTGCTACTGTTTAGCGAGGTGCAACAAATTTGATCTGGTGAGGAAGGCGAGCTGGTCTTGTGGGTGAGCTGGTCCATGTGAAAAGGAGGGCAAGCAGTTTTGGTTTGGTTTGGCTTTAAGTGGGAAGCAGGCGCTTGGCCGAGGTGGACAGCAGGTGCTTGGGAGGTGTGTGTTGGTTTGTGAGGTGCTGGTTTGTGAGGGCTGGTATTCAAATGAGGGTTGAGTGCTAGTAGGGGCAGCTCTCGTTTTACTTTAATTTTTTGTTCTTCCAATTAGTTTGGTCGTAGGTCTTTAGTTGTTCTTGCTTGGGGTTGTCCCATGAGGATCTATCTTTTCTGGGGTATGCCCCTTTGCGTTTGTTTAATCTTCCTTGTATAGTTTCCTCATCTTTGGGCATGTCCATAGATGACGTTGCTATATGTTGGGGTTTTCCCCTTGTCATTTTCTTGGGTTCCTTTTATACAAACAAAAATTAGCAAAAAAAAAAAAAAAAAAAAAAAAAGAAAGAATAACACCCCTTACCGTAACAGAAACTGGATATAGGAAAAGAAAAGTTAAGTAGCAAAAAGCTTTTCTTCTATCTCTCTATAGTTTCTCTCTCTAGAGTTCAGTGAATTCGTAAGAAAATAATGAAGGAATGAGCTTCTATTTATAGGAAAATGGAATGCATAGTAACTAATCCATGAACGGTCCAGATTGATTTACTTTAATCTGACGGTCCATATTTAAAGAAAAATCTTTTAAATAAAATATAATATATTCTATTTATATAAAAAGATTTTTACTATACAAACACTATGCAACACTATGCGAATACTATGCAACACTATGCATAATAATATATTCTATTTATAGAATAACTTTAATAAAGTGTTCTGTTTTATATAAAAAGATGTTTCTGTTTTATTATGTTAATAATACGAATAAAACAAAACGTCATCATCGCTATAATAATTCGTATTATTAATCGACAATAATTGAATCAAACTGAGCGACTTCTCACATAAATATCAATAATCAATACCGTGTGCTACTATGCAACAACGCGTATTACTGTACTTTTACTACCCAGTAGTTCAACAGTATCAACGGCAAAACTTCCGCTGTTATTTTCAGTAAAATATTTTTATCGTTTTCTCAATCCGACAATAATTCCGTTGTGGGGTCTGCCAATAATTGTACCGTCGTACGAATATTTTTCGACACAAAGAATATTCCCTGACCAATCGAATATAATATAACAACTTGCATACTTTGCAAAATTTATAAATACTACCCACAACTATAATATTATCTCAAATTCACACCATAATATTAAAAAATTATTTCAAGAAAATTAATTCTTTATTCATAAAATCTGGGGTTTCACAACCTCCCTTAATAGTACATCTTGTGAATCAGTAGTACAATCATGTGGAAAAAAAATTATAGTGTAGTACCTTCATCTATACCTCCATTTTTAATTTAGTCATGCAAGTATTATCAATCTTGCACCACCTCCCCTAATAGTACATGCATGTGAATCAATAGTACACACATGTGAACAAATAGCTATAAGCATATGAATTAATAGCAATTAATTGCTCATTTATCCAATTAATTAACCGATTGGTCAATATAACCTCCAGACATCCATTATTATCAAAATAGATGTCGATTTCCACTAACACTAATAATCCCAACACAATCGAAATATCAATTTCATCTTTAATCAACACGAACTTATTCATCATTAATATTATAACTCACAATATTTAACAACCAGATCATTCCCAGGAAAGATGGGGCTTTCCGATAAGGATTTCTCCCTATTGGCGCGCAATTAGGTGACCAAACCTCTCCTTGACAGAACTTTCTAGCCATTATCAATATTGCAAATAATAATATGAATAACTTTGTCGTCTCAATTATTGATTTAATAATATAAGATATTATGCATATGATACTGTGATAATAATTGAATCAATAATATGAGAGATATTATGCAGCAACTACTGTAGCAATAATTGAGTATAACTGAGTGACTTCTCACGTAAGCATCAATAATCAATACCGTGTGCTACTATGCAACCACGCGTATTACTGTACTTTTACCACCAGGTAGTTCAACAGTTTAACGGTAAAACTTTCGCCGTTATATTTATAAAAAGATAATTCTGTCATTTTCTAACTACGACAATGCTTCCGTTGTGGGGTCCACTAATGATTGTGTCGTCGTAGGAATATTCCCCATTAAAATAAATATTCTCCGATCAATCAAATATTATATAACCACTTGCTTACTTTGCAGAATTTGTAAATAATACCCACAACTATAACATTATATCAAATCCACACCATAATATTCAAAAATAAATATCGAGAAAAAATTAATCTTTATTCATAAAAGTTGGGGTCTTACATGTATAGTCTAAACGACTATTAAGGTTGAAGTAAAATACCTAAATATCAGGGACATAGTTCGTGGTCTTAAGACCCTCAGATATAAATCTTGAATTTGTTCCCATTTCTTGATTCGTAGAACGAGTTCCCTATTATCCAGTAACCATTGTTTAATCTCATGTTGTTGTTTTTATTATTCTTTATATTAGTGAGCAATTGTTTGCTCAATCTTGCAATTAACACTGCAGCTAAAGTTGAGAAAGTCGATGAGCCATCTTCTAGCAAAGGAAAGGGAAAGATGTTCAACTGATGAAAACTCATTTACTTAACTGAAATTATGTTATCAGACTTATGTTATTTTGTGATGTATTCCACAGACTTATGTAATAATTAAAGGTTAGATCACATGTGAATGTTTTAAGATGATGTAACCCTTTAATGGGGAAGATTTTTATTTAAGTTGTTTAAGTTATGTCTTTATCCTTGTTTATGGGTAGTTAGATGTAAATATTTTGGAAAGTGAGCACCAAATCATGTGGAAATGAAGTACCCAAATTTGGGGGTATCACAGGTTGGTATCAAAGCTTTAGGTTATGAACCTTATGTGGGAAAAAAACCTTAGAAAGTAACTTTAGGGTTTTTGGCACATCAAAGCAATGCACAGTGGAATATAAATTGAAAAAACAATCCGAAACCCAAACAGGATCCATGCGAAATAGAAATTAATTCAGTGTGTAAAAGATTATACCGATTATGAAGTAGGAATTGATGCGATCGAATCTCCAACGCAATCCAAACGAACTGCGTCTCTATGGTATCCACACGAACAGTCCGCAAATCGTCCTACGATCTGCAGAAGAAGGAACCGCGGTAATAGCCACCAAGGATGAGGATTTTTGAAATTATTTTCTCTAGTCTCTCTCTAAGAGAGGCTAGGGTTTTGTATTTTGACGTAATCCCTAAAATGACTGATATATATCATATATATAGCAGTTAGGAGGAATTAATCAAAACCTAATATTATTAAAATTCTAATTTATATTTATCTTAATTAAGTCTTACTTAATTAATATACCTATATATATAAATTATCCTATTAATTTAAATTCGTAATTTAAATACTATCAATCATATTGACATATTTAAATCTTTACAATTTAAATTAATTCCCTTTTAATTACATTCTATGTGTGTGACCCTACAGGTTATTATTACGTTGGCAATAATTTTAAAATCATATTATTAAATTATAAACAGTGAGCGACATCTAGTAATGCATCACTGCTATCCAAGTAATAATAAGATCGATGATTCGATGCAACATTTTCGTGACCAATGTTTCAATGTAATTTAATTCTTTTAACCTTAATATCCTAGATTAAACACGAGTCATGGAATGTGTCATACTCTTCATAATTTAATCTGAGTTTTCTTGATCAATGAGTAGACTATATGAAACAAATCACTATTTGAGCATGGCCATGCATTTCATAGTCCTACTCAATCAAGAGGCCTGTGGACCCCTAATATATAGGATGGTTAAATTTCATCTAGATCACTCATATTCCTCACACGATTCATGATGTACCCAATAATCACCTTTATAGTCCACCCTATTAAAGGTGACATTTGATGATATCAAAGTACATAAATTCCCGTGTAGAAATATAGTGATTTTAGGTCGGAGGACCATTACATCATTGTCACTATGAGAATTGCTAATGACACTTCGCATAATGTTCCACATAGAATTCTCATGGTGGTTCTGTCTAGTACATCGTTCTCTAACATGTACCTATGCATTGACTTAATATCTCATATATATTTTATGACCAATGAGATTTTGTCATCAGTCAATCCACATACTAGTCTTAATGCTTCATTGTTGTCCCATCGACAATGATACTCGACTAGGGACATTTAAGAACAGTGATACTAATTGTAATTATATAATCTCATGTTCAAGTCACATACTTGAAACTATATAATTTGTATCACTATTCTAAGAATTTTTATTATGTTAACATTTATATAACGCAGTAAATAAAACCATAATAAAATCATTCATTTATTCAATTAAATATATTATCAAAACGTTAAGCAATTATATCTAACAGTAACCTTTAAGGAGACAGAAAACATAGTGGTGTCAAACTCTTATCGAGTTCTAAGGAATGACTTAAGGAAATTCATTAAAGATAAACAATAAAAGACTTTATGTGCTATGTGTTAATAACTTATGTACTCGCGAGTATCGAAGAGTATCATGTAATAAATAGAACTTAAAAATATTTTGTTGTTAGGATGTCTAACGTTGAAGGATCCAGTCAATCTAGGGAATAGATACCCTCAGATACCTAGAGATGAGGAACCCCAAGATGTTCATGTGGTTTGGGAATAGTTGATTCAGAGGGAGCCTTCTTTGTTGGTCTCTAAGGATGAATAGGAGGATGGGCATGTGTCTGATCCTTAGGAGGAGAACTCTGAGGAGAGAGAGGTGGAGGATGAGGAAGAGGATCCTGTGGAGTTTCCACCAAACTCTATATCGGCTGAGATGTATGATGCATTGTATGACCGAAACATAGAACTACATGATAAAGTTAAGGACTTGAAGGAGTTGGCAAAGATGCATCAGGCTACTATAGAGCAGAAGGATGGGGAGATTCAGGAACTTGACTCACGTCTTGGAAACACGGAGTGGAATCTAGTTCACACAGAGGGACATCGAGACGATCTATTGGCTGAGAATGAGCAGATGAAGTGTGACGCCCCCAAATTCAGGTACTTGAAACCCGAACTTAGTGCTTCACGATATCATTTCTTTGAGCGGAATAATAATAATAATTTAAATATCAAACTTAATTTACATATAAGAGTTGTCTAATCCCAAGTTCACAACCTTTAAAACATTTCATTACATGATAGATAATAAATATCATAATCTTAATAAGTCTAACTATTACATAAGATACTATAAAGTTTATTCTGTCAGCTTCCCCTTCCCTTTTTTCTTGACAGAACCTTCAAGTTGATCACGCTTAGCTGAAAACATTTAAATTTAAAGCAAGAATGAGCATTTGATTACCCAGCAAGTAATAGCAAGAAATAAACTTTAGCTGAAAGAAGTAAATGTTTTCTTTGAACGGCGCTTCTACAATGAAAAAACAGTTGTGAAGTAAGCTGAAACAATACTATACAACATATCAATTCTATTTCAAATTTTGAAACTACGTACTGACTATAAATGGAGAGCAATCGACAGACTATGAACGTTTTTTTCAATTTTCGAAAAGGTATACAGAACTTCATCTGCAAACTGTCATAACTTACGGGCACGGAGGGTGATCAGCTTGTTATACCCTGTATTGATCGATACAACGTTTTTGAACGATATTTTTGTCCAGCATATGAGGATTAGGCACACAAAAGTTTCTCATGTTCGGGATGTTCATACTTAGTCTGGAATCCGAACAAAAACAATTCAGTTAGATAACAATAAAGTTTTATCATGTTCAACACTATTTTTAAATCTGTGTCTAGTCGAATCAAATAGCTTAGACGGCTTTTAATTAATGTCTGCACACCGAAAACCAATAGGTATGTATCAATATGTGATTAAATACAACTATTATCCAAGTGAGGACACTTGAATAACCAGTCTTAGAAATTAAGGAACATAATATATATACAAACCGTCATAACTTACAGGCACGGAGGGTGATCAACCCGTTATACCCTGTATTGATTAATACTATGTTTTTGAACGATATTTTTGTCCAGCATATCTTCCTTAGGCGCACAAAAGTTTCTCATGTTCAGGATGTTCATACTTAGTCTGGAATCCGAACCAAAACAATTCAGTTAGATAACAATAAAGTTATATCATGTTCAACACTATTTTTAAATCTGTGTCTAGCCGAGTCAAATAGCTTAGATAACTTTTAATTAATGTATGCACACCGAAAACCAATAGGTATGTATCAACATGTGATTAAATAATTTAGCAAAAAAAAAAACATGTGATTAAATACAACCATTATCCAAGTGAGGACACTTGAATAACCAGTCTTAGAAATTAAGGAACGGAATATATATATATACAAACCGTTATAACTTACGGGCACGGAGGGTGATCAGTTCGTTATACCCTGTATGGATCAATACTACATTTTCGAACGATATTTTTGTCCAGCATATCCGCCTTAGGAGCACAAAATTATTTCATGTTCAGGATGTTCATACTTAATCTGGAATCCGAACCAAAATAATTCAGTTATATAACAATAATGTTTTATCATGTTCAACACTATTTTTAAATCTGTGTCTAGCCGAGTCAAATAGCTTAGACGACTTTTAATTAATGTATACACACCAAAAACCAATAGGTATGTATCAACATATGATTAAATACAACCATTATCCAAGTGAGGACACTTGCATAACCAGTCTTAGAAATTAATGAACAGAATATGTATATATATATATATATATATATATATATATATATATATATATATATATGGATTATATATTAATGTTACATTTGTAATTAATGAACGGATAGAATTCTAGAACTTGTATGAATACAAAGAGTTAGATACATAATCAATAAAAGTAGAGTTAATAAACTGGCACAACTATAATAAATTTCTGAAACTGGCTTACACATTTCCATTGCATAAAGTAAATGCAAAGGTAGGATACTTGTCTGGTCTGCTGCTTACACAACTTAGTTTTATCTTTTATACAGAGACCTATCATGAGGAAAGATTCAAGACAGGAGGGAAAATGTGACTTCTCTCTCTAGAAACCGTTCTCTGCCTTCTTTCTTCCTTCTGTATCTTGGCTTTCTTCTCTTCTTCGTTCCTGTGTCCGATTACTGGTATGGTGGATTTCTCCCACCTCTCGGGGGGAAACTCCTTGAGTAGCTCGTCTTGGGTGAGCTCATCTGATGTGGGGGGCTCTTTGCCCTGCGTGGACTCCTCGGCTGAGTCTGCTTCTTTGGCTGGGTCGGCTTTTAGGCCTATTCCCGAAGCTGCTGTTAGCCCTAATTCTTTAGTGGTTGAGCCGGTCATGGCTGAATCTGAAGCTAACCCCTGCTATGTTCCAGTTGAATCCGATGATTCAGATGCCAATAGTGACGTTGAAGCAAGACTAGGGCTTAAGCACGGGTCTGCTTTAAAGGAGATCTTTAGTGCGGCTCAGCATTTTTCGAGCAGTGGTCATGTAGAAGCTGCTGATGAGCGTAAGAAGAAAAATACTTTGCTGGAGTTTATTCTCTCTAAGGGGTTCAATATCCAGGAGGTTTCCCAGTTTGCTAATAGAGGTCGGCATTCATGTCAGATGAACGAGCATGATATGTTTGTTTTAAATCCTATGAGAGAGGGCTGCTCTGGTTTGAAGCCAATGGGTTCTGGTATGGAAACTGGTCCTGATGTAGCCGGGTTAGAAGAAGGGGAGCTGCCTTGTTCGTCTAAGTCTGATGGTGCTGCAGTTGGGGTTAGGATTGGTTCGCCAGTGGGTTCGCCAGTGTCTTCTAAGTTGGTGGAGAACAATGAGGCAGTGGCTTTTGGGGCTGGCTTAGCTGGTCTTTCGGGTTCTCCTTGTGTCCTGAAGAAATCTTGGTGTTCCGTCGTGGCTCAGGACTCTCCTAAACCAGGTCTGGCTCTAGACTTTTTTCCTCCTTCTCCTCCTGCTAATGGTAATGGTGCTATTACCATTAAGCCTCCTCCTGAGGTACTTCTGCTAGGAAATAAGATGTGGAGCTCTTGCCTTGTTGGTAGTTTTATCCACTCGAGGCTTCCCTTCAAGCTTGTGGAAGAAATGGTTCATAAATTGTGGGATAAATTTGGTTTGCTTAAGGTGTTTCTCCAGGATAAGGGGCTGTTTATTTTCAAGTTCCCTTCTCATGTAGAACGGGACAATGTTCTTGCTTTGGGACCGTGGTATATATCTAACAAGCTTCTTTGTCTTAAACGTTGGAAGGAGGGAATGGATTTCCAGTCGGAAGCTTGTACTCAAGTCCCGGTTTGGGTCAAGTTTCATAATGTCCCTATGTCATACCTCTCGGCTCCTGGTTTGAGCTATCTTGCTAGCGGTATTGGCAGGCCTCTGGCTGTGGATAAGTTAACTGAAAAACTTGAACCTATGAACTTTGCTAGGATGTGTGTTGATATCTCCTCATCTTCTAATTTTCCCCCGAGCCTGGATGTTGTTGTCCTAGACGAGGAATCCAGAGAGGAGAAAGTTGTGGTGGTTAAAGTTGAATATCAAAATAGGCCTCAATTATGCTCGCATTGTAAGTCTTTCGGGCATTCTTTAGTTCGATGTCCTAATGCAAACTATAAGTGGGTTCCCAAAGTCCCTTCCCTGCCTCCTGAGTTTGAGGCTTCTGGTTCTGTAGGTGTGCCCGTGGCTACCAATATTCCTCCTGTGGGAAATTCTGATTGCTGGACTATAGTTACTAAAGGTCCCAAGCCGCTGGTTGGCCCATCTGTTCTTAAGGGTTCTCTGTTATCCTCATCTGGACCTTGTCCTAACCAATATAATCCTATCTCTCAATTGGATGGAGGCTCCTGTGAGAGCTTTTCCGACACTGATAATACCCCTCTCCCCAACCCGCTTGTGGATAAGTTGAAACAAATTGATGAGAAGGAGGTCAAGGATCTTAAGCACAAAGCCAGATTATCTAAGGATGTTAGTCAAGCTTCAAAGAAGAAGATCAAGGGAGGGGGGAGCAGGACTCCCTCAGCTTAATATTTATTTAGTTTTATGTTAAATTTTTGCTCTATGAATATTAGAGGTGTAAATATGTCTCCTAAGCAGGATAGTGTCCGGGCTATTATTAAGTCTCATAGTCTTTCTTTTGTTGGCCTGGTTGAAACCAGGGTCAAGTGTCATAAAGCCAATTCCATATCTAAAGCTATTTGTAGGAATTGGAAGTGGCATTTTAACTATGAGCACCATGTTAATGGTCGTATTTGGGTTGGTTGGGACCCTAGCCTTTGGAATGTAAATATTATTTCTAAGTCTTCTCAATTTATTCATTGTTATATTTCTTCTGTGAGTCTTCATTTCCATTCCTTTGTTACCATCATATATGGGCTCAATACCCCAGCTGAGCGTAAAGATTTGTGGAAAGATATAAAGGTGTTTGCTGCTTCTATTGATAAACCCTGGACTCTTTTGGGGGACTTCAATGTTGTTCAATCTCTTTCTGAAATTGAGGGAGGGGCTGGTTTGTGGGATTATGGGATGCAAGATTTCAAAGATTGGCTTACTGATCTGCATTTGGTTGATCTGAGGGCTGTGGGTCCTTCTCTCACATGGTGGGATTCTCATGTTCCGAATCCTACTTTCAAGAAACTTGATAGAGCTTTGGTCAATCATCTCTGGTTGGACTCTTATCCTAATGCTCTTGCCATATTTACCCCCCCGGGAGCTATCTGACCATTGTCCTGTTGTTATTAATTCTGGTTTGGTTATGCCTTACAGCCCTAAGCCTTTTCAATTCTTTAATTTTATGACTGGGCTGGATAACTTTCATGAAGTTGTGCAGTCAGCTTGGAGCACTCCGTGTTTTGGGGACCCCTTGCAGATTCTTGCGGGAAAGCTTAAAGTGGTTAAAAGGGCTTTGATTGATCTGAACAAGCTTAATGGGAACCTTGCTTCGAATGCTGAGCTTTTAAGGGCGAGTCTTCATGCTACTCAGATGGCCCTTGTTTCTACTCCTACTGACTCAACTCTCCTTGATCTTCAGACATCCCAAACTTCCTGCTTGTGGGCTGCTCTCATTTGTGAAGAGAAGCTGATAAAACAAAAATCTAGAATCCAATGGCTTAAGGAAGGGGATAAGAATACTGGTTACTTCCATAACCAAGTTAAGAATCGATGGAATCAGAATAAGATCTTGGCTATTGAGAACTCTGAAGGTGAATTGTGTTCTAGTCAGAAGGAAGTCCAAAGTATTGCTGTTGACTATTTCAAATCTCTTTTAGGAACTCAATCTCGGGTTGAGGGCCAATTTCTTGATTGGGAGGTTGATGAGCATAACTGTGTCTCCCCTACTCAAGCTCTGTTACTTGAAAGGGCTGTTTCTGATGCCGAAATTTTGAGCACTTTAAAGCACATGAAGCAGAATAAAAGCCCTGGTCCGGATGGGTTTAATGTGAATTTCTTCATCCACACCTGGGACATTGTTGGAAAGGTTTTTACCAATGCTGTTCAATCCTTCTTTCGGCAAGGCTGTTTGCTCCGTGGTACTAATTCTACTGCGATCGTTCTGGTGCCAAAAATCTCTAACCCCACTTCTATGAATGATTATAGGCCCATTTCCTGTTGCAATACTACCTATAAATGCATCTCCAAGATTATTGCTGTTCGTCTTAAATGTATCCTCCCGACTCTTATTTCTCCTAACCAATCGGCCTTTATTCCGGGAAGGAGAATTGGGGACAACATTCTTTTGGCCCAAGAGTTATTCAGGAACTACCACCGCCCTTCGGGTCCGGCCAGATGTGCGTTGAAAATTGACTTGAGGAAAGCTTTTGATTCTATTTCTTGGGACTTCTTATTAGCTGCCCTTAAGTACTTTAAGTTCCCTCCTAAATTTTTGTATTGGATTAAGGCTTGTATTACTACGACAAGTTTTTCTGTGAAGGTTAATGGAGCTCTGTGTGGCTATTTCAAAGGGGCGAAAGGTCTAAGGCAAGGTGACCCGTTGTCTCCCTATCTTTTCGTTATTGTTATGGAGGTCCTTTCTACTATGCTCGCGAAGGATTCTAAGCTTCCTGCTTTTAAGCATCATTGGAAAACGAGTCAACTTTCTCTTACTCACCTTTGTTTTGCGGATGACCTTATCATTTTCTGCCATGGAGACCTTAATTCGGTAATGATTGTTAAGCAGTGTCTTGAGAAATTTGCCTCTTGTTCGGGTTTACACACTAATGCTTCGAAAAGTATGTGTTTCTTATCTCATGTTCCTCCTGAAACGGCTGATTCTATTATCCTTACTTTGGGTTTCCAGTTAGGGATCTTCCCTGCTAAGTTTCTGGGAGTTCCCTTGTTAACCTCCAAGTTAAGTCTCGCGGATTGTCAACCTCTACTTGATAAGGTTAAAGCCCGAATAAGCTCGTGGACTAACAGATTTCTGTCATATGCTGGTAGACTTCAACTGATTAAATCTGTTATTTATGGCATCCAAGCTTATTGGTCTTCTCATTTCATTCTCCCGGCTGCAGCCTTAAAAGATCTCCAATCTTCTATGTCCAGATTTTTATGGAAAGGTCCCTCTATGCAGAAGTTTGGGTCCAAGGTTGCCTGGAACAAGATTTCTCTGCCTGCTTCGGAAGGGGGCCTCGCTATTAGGAATCTTGAAGAGTGGAACAAAGCGTTGATCATGTTGCATCTCTGGAACGTCATTAATCCTTCTTCTATTTCTATTTGGGCCTCTTGGGTTCGTGTTGTTCATCTTAAGAACAAATTTTTCTGGACTTCTCCTATTCCTAATGATTGCTCCTGGATTTGGAGAAAAGTGCTTCAACTTAGGGGCCTAGCTCGCAGATTCATTTCCTTTAGCATTGGTAATGGGGCTAACACTAGTCTCTGGTTTGATCCGTGGCTGGGGGATCCTTTGGCCTCTTCTGTGCACTCCCCCTTAATTGTAAATTCGGGTCTTGGTCCTACTGCTTCTGTTAGTAGTATCATTGTTGATTCTGTTTGGGTTCTCCCTAATTCCAATTATTGCGAGGTTATGGAGTTCAGGTCCTCATTTGATTGTTCTAGGAGTTGTAATTCGGCACGTCATGATGAGCTTATCTGGGATGGTATTGGTGCTAAGGACGTGAAAGCCTCTACTTTTTGGCGTTCCATTCGGCGAGTTGGGGCTACTGTTAGGTGGCAAAGTTTAGTATGGCATAAGCTTGTGCCTCCTCGTCATTCTTTCCTTCTTTGGCTTGCATTCCATAATGGGCTTCGAACTCGGGATAGGCTTCTCCTATTTGGGCTTACTGTTGATCCCTTTTGTGTTCTTTGTTCCAAAGATAGGGAAACATTTCAGCACTTATTTTTCCACTGTAGTTACTCCTTTCAGATTCTGGTAGCGGTCCTTAGGAGATGTGGTTGGAGAGGCTTGAGTCGTAGTTGGGCTTCTATAACCGATTTTATTTCTGACTGCTCTTGCCCCAAATTTCTTAATAGCCTTCTGCATTTTGGTTTTGCTGTTGTGGTCTATAGAATTTGGCAAGAACGGAATGCTAGAATATTTTCTCAAGTAGCAACCCCTGCTCGGATCATTATCCGAGATATTATTCACATTCTTAAGTGTGGTCTCCACACTAATACTCGGTTTCAAAAAATTAAAGCAAAGGTTTTATATCAACATCTGGCTCTGTAATTTTCTGAGCTGGATTCTCGATGTTTCTGGTGTGGTTCTTTTGTTTGGGCCTCGGGAGGCTGTGCATAGATTCTGGTCGCGGCTGTGTGGTGGGATGTGCTACTGGCTTTGTTTTGGCTATGCTGGATTTCCCGGTTCCTGCTGGGTGGGTGCATTGGGGGATTTTGGGTTGGTGCTGTCTTCAGCTGCTTAGGGAAGATATGTTTGTTGTGCTTCAGCTGCTGGGTCTGCCTGCTTCAGCTGAGTCCATTTTGTGTAGGCATGGTTTGTTTGGTTCTGCTGGTTTTATCTGTTTTATCTGATTTGCAGCTTTAGGCGGGTGCTAGTTGGTTGTTGTGTTGTGCCTGGTCTGCTTTCATTGTGCTGGGGCTGTTTTGGATTTTGGTATGCTGTTCTCTTTGGTTTGCTGGGTTATGCCTACTGATGCTGGCTCATCCTCGTCTGGAGCAGTGGCAGTCATAGTTGTGCCTCTGCCATCAGTAGTGAGGCAGCTGCTACTGTGCGTCCCTTCTGCTGTTATGGATTTTGGTTCTGCTGTTGCAAGATGTCTGGAATTGTTGATGTTGCTGTCTGCTTGGTCTAGTGCTGCAGTTGGTCTGGCTTTTGCTGTGGTGGCTTTGTGCAGCTGTTCTGCTGTGGGGGTCTGCTGGTGCTTCTCTTGTCTGTTGTGGGGGGCAAATGCTCTGTTGTAGGCATGGGGTCTACAGGTGGTATGCATGAAGGGGTCTGCTGGTGCATCTCTAGTCTGATGCTACTGGGATCTAGACTGCCAAGTGTGGCTGCTGCACAGTATAATTTGGCCAGCTGCTGCTGTTTTGCTTAATATTCTGTGTTGTCTGATCTGGGATGGTTGGCATGGGGTTCTGTAGTATGGCTTCTGCTGCTGCTAGGTTTTTGTCCATGTTATGAAGCTGTATTATTGTGGTTGGTCATTTCTGCCCAAGTGGGGCTTCTTTGATGATTCCGGATGACTGATTAGATTTTTTCTCTGGGTCTGTTATGGTCATCTTGTTAAGCAAATGTAGTTTGGTTGGTTTGTACTAACATTAATTGTTAGTGTTGTTAGGCTTCGGGCCTGCAGTCGTATATAGTCAAGACATCATATGGCCTGTCGTATGATGTCTATGCTATACTCTGATTGGGGTTACCCATGTTTTTTTGTAATTTCTTTTCTTTCAATACAGTTTAAATTTAGCAAAAAAAAAAAAAAAGAGACCTATCATTAATAAGATAATCGGTCGATTAGAATAATATATCATAACACTTAGTACAACTATTTGTCGTCAACACATAACTTAAACACATTGTCACACACTTATATCTATCATAATAACATAAACAATCACCTATCTAGTCAAACTATCTAAGTCTGTATCAATTTCTGAAACATTTCGGTGAACCGACGGATTTATCGGGTAACTATCGAGTCTAAAAATCTATTCTGTAGTTCAATATTCCTTTAGATAATTTAAATATCAATCATATTATTTTTAAATGACTTATAATAATTTTTAAATAATTATTATAATTTATCATGATTTTTCAAACACTGGAAATATTTTTAAATGATTTAAATATTAAACATTTATATTATCCACAATATTTAATTAATATCAAAATATTAACGAAACCATTGCCAAAATATTAAAGTTATTTATAATAACTCAAAATATTTTTAGAGTATTAATATTACCCTTAAATGATTTTTAAAATATTTAAAATTATTTTTAAATAATTACTATTAATATTTAAATATTAATGTATTATTCACCAAAATATTAAAATCCATTTATTAATACTTAAAATATTTTATATCATTTATATCCTTTTTAAAAGATTTATAAATCAATAAAATCATTTTTAAACTATTTATTTAATATTATTATTCAAAAAATCTAATATCATTAATATTAAATTATTAATAAAATTTTCCTTAAAATATTAAAAGTTATGTTTTATAACTTAAAATATTTTTAAATACCTTATTATTATTAAAAATGATTTTTCATATAATAAAATCATTTTTAATCAATTTATTTAATACATTTATTAAAAAAAATTAAATATCAATAATATTCACATAAATATTAATTTTAATGAAAATTATGTCAAGTTATTAAAAGTTAATTTTTTTTTTTTTGCTAAATTTAGACTTAAATAAATAAATGGGGGATTACAGGACCGCATGGGATAGACCCAAACAGAAATATCAGATACACCAAAGGACATGCCCTATGGTGTAAGACTATATAAAGGATACATGCGACTGCCATAAAGAAATGTTACAGTATATATCAAAGCATAAAGAAGGCACCCAAATACTGAACCACCTGAACAAGCTGCCACTTGTGGTCGAAGCCCCACTCGATGAGGACCCATTTAATGAAGCCCCACAAATACGAAGTCTAAGCCACTGAGGAGAACCTTCAGGAAAAGGAAGACAAAGACCGAACAGGCCGAAGCTGTCCATAACCGAAGCCCAACTCTACGAAGACCCAGCCGAGGCCGAAGCTCACTCTACGAAAATCCAGCCGAGGCCGAAGCTCACTCTACGAAAATCTAGCCGAAGCTCACTCTACGGAGACCCAGCCGAGGCCGAAGCTCACTCTACGAAAATCCAGCCGAAGCTCACTCTACGGTGACCCATCCAAGGCTGAAGCTCACTCTACGATGACCCAGTCGAACCATACTCTACGAAGACCCAGCCAAGGAAGGAAAAGCTGGCCGAACTGGGAGAACCCCACTATGTGAAGAGGACTGACTGCTGTTAAGGTGAGCCCAGCACAGTAGCAAAAAGACTCATAAAGTCCATCTCAGCCTCGCCTAGTCCACCTCGCCCAATATGCAAGAAGACCCATAAAGTCCCACCCGAGGCACCCTAGCAGACCCAATATGCAACCCGTCTGCACCCAAAAGGCTAGCAGACCCATCTCCTCAGCAACCCACATATACCACATATACCGAGGCATCTCATGCTTTACACGCAGCCCACATATACCACCTCAATCTTTACACACAGCTGACACTTACCACCTTATGCTGAACACATGCACATCTGCTCATCACAAAACACTTGCTCGCCCGCCCACTCCACAGCATACACCAAAGATGATGAGGAAGCAACCCAGTCCAAAGCTATATGGCCCACTAGCACCAACCCTCTCCCAAGCCGAGCACTTCGCCCATAAGCCCATTCACTAGTAGACTCAAGCACTAGAAGTAAGACTCAAGCAGTCAAACCCAGGCTAGCAAGAAGTATCATCAAAACCAAGTCATAGTAACCAGTTGCAGTAATAAGGAGAGGAATGAGTTACTTTGATAAAGAGAGAGTAAGAGGACAGCCTTGATTTAATGATATGGGTAATGTCCTTTGCAACAATGGATGGGGGGGTGAGCTGGTCCGAATGAGTCTTTTTGTTCCTCGCTTCCCAAATCTTGTAAAAGGTAGCAGCAAAAGTAAGATAAAGGATAAGCTTTGAGAGTTTCCTACCTTGGAAGGAGATGATGAACGAAGAGACACCAGTCCAGTCCATGGGGACATTAGACCAATCACCCAATGTAAGAGTTTTTTGCAGAATGGAGGAGGAGTATGGGCATTCGAAAAATAGATGGTCAAAACTTTCATCATGGCGCTGACAGAGAGGGCAAGGGGAAGTTCTGCCAGACAGGTAGTGCCTAGTGATATCATTAGTAGGAAGTTTTCTAAGAAATCCCAACCACAAGATAAAGGAGAACCGGGGGACATATAGCTTGTTCCAGACAACTTTATGCCAATTAGGAGCAGACTTTTTAGTTCTAATGCAATCCCAGACGTGTCTAGCTTTGAGATTCGAAATAGAGAGACCATTCCATTCAATGCGGTCATTTGATAGAGGATGGATAGATTGAGTCTCAATAAGACGTCTAAGTTCAATCATCTCATGGTGATAACTCGGAGGAAGGAACAAAGAGGAATTAAAAATGATATCAGCTACAGTGGCCTTGGCTGAAAGCCCAGAGTTGGCCAGCAGAGTCTGACTAGGGTTAATGGGGTTACCATTTATCCAGGGGTCAAACCATAAACTTGTGTTAGAGCCATTACCAACAGTGTAGGAAACATGATTTCTAGCCGTTTGTCTGAGCTTGAGGACTTGTTTCCAGATCCAAGAGCAATCTGAGGGGCCTGATAATTCCATATGTGTCTCCCTTTCAAGACAGTGGTGCGAATCCAATTGGCCCATAATGAGGACGAATCCACTCGGATGATGTTAAGCAAGTGCATCATAACCAGAGATTTATTCCATTCAATGATGTTTTTTAACCCTAATCCCCCCTCAGAGACGGGGAGACAGAGCTTATGCCATGCAACACGCGCACCAAATTTCCCCAAAGAGGGGCCTTTCCAAAGGAACCTGCATAAAATGGATTGAATAGCTCTGGATACCACTTTGGGAAATATAAAGTGAGCACTCCAGAAGGATTGAATGGAGAATAAAACAGATTTTATGAGTTGAAGACGACCAGAATAGGCCAAGGCAATGGAAGTCCAAGATGTAACTCTAGAAGTGATACGATGGATAAGAGGAATACAGTCCATGTACGAAAGCTTAGATGAAATAAGAGGGACCCCGAGGAATTTGATAGGAAGGGTACCCACTTGAAATCCAAGCAGAGAGAGGATAGTAGTGGATGTCATCTGATCCGAGTTAGCCAGAAAGCATTGGCTTTTGTGGACATTAGGGATGAGGCCAGAGAAAAGAGAGAATGATTGAATGCACGAAATAATAATGCTCACAGATTTGATGCTAGCATGACAAAAGACAAGGATATCATCCGCAAATAAGAGATGAGTGAGATTGCACTCTTTAGTTCGCCAGTGAAACTTGAAATCCGGGAGCATAGCACCCTCAGAGAGCTTAGTAGACAGCATTTCCATGACAATTACAAATAAATAAGGGGATAGGGGATCACCTTGCCTAAGACCCCTGGAACTCCCAAAATAACCCGCAAGGGAACCGTTGACCTTGATGGAGAACATAGCTGTAGAAATGCAAGCAGCGAATCCACCTAATGAAAATTGGGGGAAACCGAAAAAGTTGCAAGGAGGATAGGAGGAAATCCCAATTAACAGTATCAAATGCCTTTCGAAGGTCAATTTTAAGAGCACAATGAGGCGGGCCAGACGATCTATGATAGTTCCTTAACAAATCTTGAGCGAGAAGAATATTGTCACTGATATTCCTGCCCTTAATAAAAGCAGATTGAGACTTGCTAATGATTGTGGGCAAGACGACCTTTAGACGACAGGCGAGGATCTTGGAGATGCATTTATAGATAGTGTTGCAGCATGAAATGGGTCGGAACTCAGACATTTCGGATGGATTTCCACACTTGGGAATGAGAGCAATGGCCGTAGAGTTAATACCCTTAGGCATGTACCCTGTATTGAAAAAATGCTTGATAAGATTTGAGAAGTCTTTCCCAACAAAATCCCAGCAATGAGAAAAGAAGTTTACATTAAACCCATCCGGACCCGGGGACTTATTCTTCTTCATAGATTTAAGGGTGGAGAATATTTCCTCATCTGTGATGGGGGCAATGAGGAGAGCAGCTTGCCCAGGGCTAAGGAATTTAGAAGGAGAGAATTCCATAGTCGGTAGAACAGAGGGGCCAGGATCAGGATTGAAAAGTTCCTGGAAATACTTAGTGGCAACCAATTCCACATCACGTTGGCCATGGACAAGCACCCCATCTTCATTTTTGATTGAGAGAATCTTATTAGAATTCCATCTACTCTTTACCAGTATTGGAGAAGAATTTTGTATTGCGGTCCCCAGTAGCGAGCCAAGTAACTCGAGACTTTTGGTGCATCAAAGCCTCTTCCATTTCAAGGGCCTACCAGAGAGTTTGGAGACAGATTTTTTCCGAGTCTATAAGAGCCACATCCTGAGGATTACCATGAAGAAGAATTTGAGAATGATGGAGGGCATCTGTAGCAATTTTGACAGAAGAAGTAACATTTCCTGAGAGTCGGTTCAGAGAGATCAAGGCTTTCTTTGTCAATTTTAATTTCTCAGAAAAAATGAAGAAGGGGTTACCATGCAGAGGACGGTTCCAGACAGCAGCAACACATTCCAGAAAACCATCAAGTTTGGCAAGGTGATTAAAAAATTGGAAGGGCTTCCTGGGTTTGACAATAGGGGATCCGGTATTGAGAATAACAGGAGAGTGGTCAGAGATACCTCTGGGCCCAAACGTAATCAGAGCATTTAGAAAGGATGTGAACCAGTCTTCATTGCCGATGGCCCTATCTAATTTCCTATGAATAGGGTGTTCGACTTGATTATTCCACCAAGTGAAAAGAGGGCCAACCCCTCTAATGTCCTCAGCCCCAATTTGTTCCATACAATCTCTTAGGTCCTCCATCCCACAGTTCCAAGAATCATCCACCCTGTCAGATTCGGAAAGATCTCTAATGGCATTATAGTCGCCCAAAATACACCAACAATGATTACTATTAAAAGAAGATAAGGAATGCCATAGGTCTCTCCTCTCAACAATAGAGTTCAACCCATACACAATAGAAATAAAAAAAAACTATTGGAATTACAATTGAGTTGCTTGATTTTACAATGAATTAATTGGGAGGAAACAAAAAGGATATCCACATTCCAAATGTTGGGATTCCATCCTACCCAAATGCGACCATTAGCATGGTGGTCATAGTTGCTAACCCAAGTCCAGTTCCTACAGACATAATTAGAAATTCTGGAGTAGTTCTGCTTCTTGACTCTAGTTTCAAGCAACCCAACAAAAGAAATGTCATTGTCAGATATCATTTGACGAACATAAGCCTGCTTTGGCTTTTTATTTAGACCTCTGACATTATATGTAGCTAACATAATTTAGGTTGGAGCTGGAGATACTCCCAGGCCTTTGATTTTCTTTTTGGCCAACTTTGAGAGTTCTTTACCAGCTCTAGCTTTTTGTCGCAAATCCTTACAATCCTTCTCATCCACCAATTTAAGCTTGTCAACAAGAGGGTTGTGGGCAATAGGGGATTCAATGTCAGATTGGGCTTGAGCACTGCATGCCTGGCCTGCAAGAGGGGAGAAGGGGTTAACAGTTGCCTTAGATCCAAGAGGGGAAGAGTTTACGGCCAAGGCAGAGGGCTTGCCCCCTTTAGAGACTGTAACCCACTTCGAATCATCAGGTACCGGCACGCCCGAAGGCCTGCGATCAGCAGGGGCAGGAGGAGCAGCTTTGGGGATCCATTGGAAGTTAGATTTTGGGCATTTCAAGGAGGAGTGACCAAAAACCTTGCAAGCTTGGCATGCAGGGGGTCTGCTCTGGTATTCATCAACAACAGGAAGTACCACTTCCTCATTTAACTCCTCATTAATGACAACAACTTTGATGGAGCTTGGGAAGGAGAAGCTAGCGTCCACCTCAATGCAGATTCGGGCAAAGCTCATAGGATCTAACTTTGCAGTCATCTCATCGGTAAAAAGAGGCTTTCCAATATTGCTGGCAATGTAGCTGATACCTTCAGCAGACCAGTATGGATAAGGGACCTGACTTAACTTTACCCAGATGGGAATTTTAGAGCACTCAGCTTTTGAAACTTCAACTCCAGCCTTCCAAGGTTGGAGAATAAGCACCTTAGAAGCAAAATGCCAAGGGCCAGAGGCCAAAATATTATCCCTATCTGAGACCGATTTGAACTTGAAGATGTAGTATCCTTTATCATTAAGGAAGACTTTAAGAATCCCAAGATTACCCCAGAGACGGTTAGCTATAGGCTCCACAACCTTGTAAGGGAGCTTTGAGTGTAGGAAATACCCCACTAAACTAGATGACCACATTTTGTTGCCTCGAAGAAGAATGTCAACCGGTGGTTTGACCAGGATGCTGCCATCATCGGTGATGGGCGATGGGTTGAAAAAGGATAAGTCCAGTGAGGACTTTGGAGGATTTGAACTAACAATGTTGCACCACTTTTTTGAAATGCCTTGACAGGGGACCTCTCCCTCCTCCGAGGGAGCAGGAGGGTTGGGCTTGATAAAAATAGAGGCCGAAAGTGGGCTAGACCGTGAAAAGGGGGGAGTAGGCAAGGAATTTCCATAAGGGCCGGGACCGAGCTGTGGAGTAGAAGTCTCACCAACACAAAAGGTTTGAATTAAAGGGCGAAAGCCAGCCACTGGAGCAACAGGGGATGCAGAGGAGCATATCTTTGAAGAGCTTTGTCCAAACACAGGACATTCATCAAGTACCTTGCGTGCATTGACTAAAGCAGCAAAGGTCCTTATGGTAGACAAGTTATTTACATCATCAAGAGGAAGACCCAAAGCAGAGATGTAATCCATAAGCTTTGCATTCTTCCTCCTTTCAGCAAGAGCTTCTTCTCGATCATTCCTAGAGAAGTGATGGGCGGCTTTAAAAATCTCTTGAGCAGCTGAGGGGGATGCCAGACCCTCGCCCAACAGGACGTCGAATGCTGTAGAGTCGCCAGAGCTCACAGATATGTTTGAGGGGATAGCCTCAGATTCCACCATTTCAACAGAATTTAGGGGAGAGTTTGGGTTTAAGACCCCATATTCAGCAAATAGATCACGGGATTGACTGCTCAAAGAGTTACCCGCAGACAAATGAGAATGGTCAACCATGGCTCCAGGAACAAGGACGGTAGGGAGGAGAGGAGAAGATAGGCGGAGGAACCCAAGAAACCCGAGAAGAGGACAAAGAAGAAAAAAGAGGAGGGAGAGAGGGAAGGAACGTGAAATTTTGGTGGAAGCCGGAGATAGTCGCCGGGAAGGAAAGAGGAACGTAAGCTGGGGAATGGAGATGAGAGAAGCTAAATGGGTAAACAGAAAAAGTTGGTGGAGATGGAAATAGTAGGTGGGAATGGGCGGGAGGCTGAATAAGGAAATTAGGAGGTAACGGTAAAAGGGATGGAGTAAAGGGATAGGTTCCTAGTGAGAGGGGAGAGCACATTTCTAGAGAGAGAAACTAGCCCATAAAAGTTAATTTTTTTAACTTTAAATAATTTTTAAAACTAATTTTGGAATTTTCAAAAATTATTTTCTATTTTTAATTGATTTTTGGAAATTTATTTAATTAAAATCAATATATCTGTCGTTTTAGCCTTTAACGACATGAAGTGTCGCCCAAAGTGTTCTTGAGCCTCAAGAACATTCATATGCAGTGTTCGAGGGGCTATGTTTGACCAGCAATAATCCTTAACTCAATGTGTTTCTAGGTTAGCTAATGGTCAAATATTGTAGCAGTGATGTAATACTACACGTGTATAAGAAGTTCTGGCTCTAATTATAACACATAAGCAATATCCAAGGCCTTGAACAAGCTGCTAGAGATGTTCTTCATTTTCTGGGTTACCAAGAAATGAAGAACAGTTTGACTAGCCACTTTTGGGTTTCCACAACTTGCAATCCATGTATTGTTTTGGTTGTTTAAGGGTTCCAAATTGTAGACAGCATGTCAATGTATAAATCTATTACATAAGATTAGTATAACAACAACAAAATCTCCAAAATCTCGTTCATAAGTTTTCTGGGTTACCCAGAAAACTTATTTCTGGGTAACCCATTAAATCCTGCCTAGTTTGACCGTCCACTAAATCCATTATGTTTATCAATTAGGTGATCTAAAGGCATAAACATGTAGTCCATATAACATATTACAACCTAAATACAAAAACAAGAACAAAACAACAAACACCTGACAGATCAGAGCAATTGAACTAGTTGTCAGGGCTTTCTAGGAACAATCTAGGTTACCTAGAAAACGTAAAGTCATGGTCGGTCAATGGACTTTGACCATCCATAACTTGCAATCTGTACATGATCTAGGCTTGATTTTAGTTCCAAATCAAAGCCCTTATAGCATACTACAAGTACAAACCTTTAAAATACCAAAACCATTAACGATCACCGATCTATGACACCTGACATTAGATTGTCAGACACATATTAAAGTTTTTCCTGATTTTTGAAATCTTTAATTTCGTGCATTTTGATGTTATAGATCTATCATATACTAACCCAGATCACTTATTTACACCTCATACAACATATTTAAATATTCAAACATATAAGATCAAAATTTTAGTTTAGGTTTATACCTTTCTTTGAACTAACTTGAATCTGGCCTTGCTAATCTGTTTGTGTAGGTGGTGGGGACTTGATAAGGGACATGTCTATTATAGAAATTTGTGGGTTTAGAGAGAGAGTCTTGGTAGAGAGTTTGTGAGCAAATGAGGCTAATAAATGAACTTTTCTCTCTCTTGATCTATATATATGTTGGATACAATGAATTGGCTGATATAATTGGGCTGATATGTATTGATTTTCAGCACATGTGCAATCTTAGTTGCCTACCTACTACAAATATGGCAAGATTTACAAGTTACTCACAATAATGCAAAAGGGCAATTTGTTCTTTTGACTTGTAATTTTAATGGCAAACTAGTAATCTTGGCTAACTCTTAGGGTTTGACCCTTAGGGTTTAACCCTAAGGTTTTGAAAAAATGATTTTCTAGATTTTCTAATTATGGTTTAAAATGGAAATTAAACTTTCTAAAAATGGAAATTAGGGTTTCCTAATTACCTTAGGTTTCCTAATTACTTTGAACTTGGAAATTAGGTTTGAGATTTACTAATTAGCATTAAGGCTTTCTAAATTAGCAATTAGGGTTCATAACTTAGCAATTAGGGTTTCTTATAATTAGGGTTTCTAATTAATAATTAGAGTTTCCCTAATTAGGGTTATATTCTATAATACTTATCATTAATCACATAAAGCAATGACTTAACAAATCTTGAAGTCTTATTTGACTTCTGAATTAGGGTTTTAACAGTTTAACATTAGGGTTTTGTCATGCTACCCTATAATTGACCAACTATTATCAGTATGCACGTACAGTACATATTTATAGCACTGAAATATAATTGATATTATATTAATATTCTCATTCCTTATTCAAAATCCAAAGTTAGGGTTTTGAATCCATATCCGACTTAACTTTCAATCTTAGTCAACTCATAAATTTAAATTGACTATTCTGCTAAATCCATATCGTAAATATTTATAAAAATATTATTCACGATACCAATATTAATAAAATAAAATAATAATAAATAAATAAATAAAAATTTATTTGAAAAAATACAGATATAATTATTCAAAAATTCTCGGGTCTTTACATTCTCCCATCCTTATAAAGATTATGTCCCCAGAATCACCATTACCTTACACCTAATATTAATGTTTTATCCTTAGATTTTTATTTCTGAAAAATTTAATAACTATATTCTCCCCTCCTTAAAAGGTTCATGTTACGAATCTGGAACTCAAATTCCTCCTTCAAATTTTTTTTATTATTGAATTATTATATTGTGTTTCGCATACCTATACTTTAAGGTTCCTAACATAAACGTACTTATATTAACAAACTTGTGGTAAAGAAAATGGGTTAAATACGAATCAGGCATATATATAAAGATCTTTGATCGGGTTCGTACCTTTAACTCCGTCACTGGCTGCTACAGTATCTTGAACGGTCATATTGAAGACTCTTGCAGTTTATTTTGTTGGTTTGTTTGTTGAAGTCGGCCATGTTATCGCCAATGTTCCTCTACTTTTCCCAGTATTCACGCTTCCCCCATCCATTCTCCTTTTTGGACAATCCTTCACCTTATGCTCCATCGACCTACACATGAAACACCCACTATTCACCCTTGGATTGGGGCAGTTAGAGCATTCACAACAGTTTCTTTATCTCTATCCTTATTCTGCAGTGCTATTAAGTCATTCTATAGGATATGTATCCAACAGGTTCCTTATATTGATTTCTTAAATATTAAATTTTGAAATTTAAAATTTAAAAGTTAAAAGTTAAAATTTGAAAGTTCCAACAATCAAATTTTTTAACATTGTAACTATTTTTTATTTTTAAGTAATTGTTGTTTGAATTTAAAATTTGCAATTATTTTAATTTAAAAATAGATATTGCTAGAAATCAAAATGTGCAACGATCATTATGTGTTTATGATAACTAAAACAACATTATTTTAATTATAAAATAATAAATTTATAATTATTAGTAATATTTTTTACAAAAATGATCAAAATCAAAATTTGACTGATTTTTAATTTTTTCCTAGTTCTCTTTCTTCTCTAAATCATCTGTTTAAAAAATAAAAATGAGTGAATTTGATAGGCTTACCCAAATCAGCAATTAAGTGAGATAAGATCCTTTAACTAACATAAAATCGCAATAAATAGGGTGTGAAATGTCATTTTACATAAATAGATAACGCTCTTTTGATTCTCTTACTCTGAGGAGTCAAATCATATATAGGGATTAAAATAGAGAATTATATAAGGATAAGAAAACTGTTGGATACTGATTTATTGATATATTCTTCAAATGTGGTGATAGATAATCTATTGGGGAAACTGTTGTGAATGCTCTTAAGAGAGATATGTTCCTCCTGCCCGCATTTGTAACACACAAATTTTTCTTTTAAACATTCCCCTGAGTGATTCTTTCCACAGTTCACACACTGCACAACGTGCTTATTTGCACCTTCTTGCTTAACCTTGATATTCTCGAAATTATCCCCTTTTCTTTTCCCATTCCTATCCCCACTACTTGTTTCTACCTTTACTGCTCCCTCGTTCTTACCCTTGTTCTTTTTCTCCTTATTGTAGAGGCTTATGACCTCACTTCTCTCTTCAGCTTTGATAGCTTTTTCCAAGAGTGTTGCAAAAGTATTGATCTGCAACATAGCCACCTTATTGTAGAACCAGGGTTTTAATCCCAACTCTAACCTCCTTGCCTTCCATGCTTTCGTGTCCACTTGGTGTGGAGCGAACCTAGCTACTTCGTTAAACTTTGAGGCATATTCAGAAACTGTCATATTATCCTGTTTTAACTCTAAAAACTTCACCTCCATCCTAGCCTACATACTAGATAAGAAATAGTTCTTGAAGAACAGTGTCTTAAACCTAGTCCATGCTACTACTCCTTCTCCGGCCCTAGCTTGATTTGCCTCCCACCAAAAAATTTTCTCTCCTTTCATCATATAGGTGGAAAAAGCTATCTTTTTCCCCTCCGCTACCTTAGCTATCATAAACGTCTTTCCTATCTCCTTAACCCAAGTTTGGGCTTCTACAGGGTCAGTTGTCCCTCTAAATTCTAGCGGTCCTACTACCTTGAAGTCTGTAAAATTTACCAAGTGATTGTCTGACTGATTTCCTGCGGCTGGCATTCTAGTATGCATAGCTTGAGCTACCATGTTTGCAAAGTTCTGCATTGGGTATGGTTGTTCTCCAGCATTCTTGATAGATTCTTCTACGCTTTGGTTTCGGTTTCGTCTTCTTGGTGGCATTATCTGATAAAATCATAAATTATTCTTACTTTCTAAACATTGCTTAATTTCGACTCAAATAATCATGTATTCAAAATATTAGATTTTGAAACTTGGTTTACTGTATTGACCAGTTAGCAGATAGATACATAAAATCTTATTTCCTTCATCAAACATATATTCATATCCATTCAACTAATTCATAGTACTTTACAAAGCATAACACATACTGCTTTAAGCATTCGCTATCCCTTTGTGACCACAAAAGTTGGGAATCGTTACTACAATTTATACAAAAGTTGAGAATATTACATAGACATACTTATCACATACATAACATCGAACACACGTATTCAAACGGTACTTATAATACTTATTCACTACGTCTTTTTCTTGATCTAGGACAACCTCTCGCTTAATGACCTTCTATCCCACATATAAAACACACACCTTGCTTCGGATTGGGACAATGAGGAGAGATATGTCCCTCATGTCCGCAATTGTAGAAAACATTTTCTCTTTTCCTACATAAGCCTTCATGTTTCTTTTTGTTATCCGTGGATTTTCGACCCGCAGGCCGACTAATCCCCCGAGCCCAGTACCAGAGCGGTTTGCTACCCGACTTGCGCCAGGGGTACCGTGGCCACCATGACCATTTCTGGATTAACATTTGTTGCTAGCGGGGATCGAACTGAAGACATCCGGGTTTACGGCTCGCCCCCAATCAATCCTTAACCGCTGCGCCAAATGCTGGTGGTTTAAGCCTTCATGTTTCTTATTACAATTTGTACACTTTTCTCTTTTGCTAGAGTTCCCTTGGTTAGAATCAGAATTTCCTATATCGCGGTCTTTCATTTTATTTTTCCCTTTCTTGTTCAGAGCTGCACACGATTTATTGCTTTTGGCTCCCATTTGATCAATTTGGATTTTAAGCTTATCTTGTTCTTCCATTATTTCTATTAATGCTTTCCGCAACAAACTATTTAACAGCTTTTCTATTTCCCACAACCTTTTCAGAGAAGAAACATTATTTATCAGATTATGCACTTCTATTGAAGCCTGGTCAGCTCCAACTTTAGTGTCTAAATCACTATTTGTCAGTTTTATTGTTTCTGGATCTGGTACAATGTTTTCCACAATAACCACCTCATCAGGGTTGCTTACGATGTGAGCCTCTATTTAAGCTATTGGCCTTGATATTGGCTCGGTTATGGAGATTTGCTCCTTTTTTACGATTTGAGGGTAGCCCAATCCTTTTCCACCTAACTTACACATAAATTATCTTGATTAGTATATAATATATACACATAGCAAATAATAGTTTTATATAAGTTAACTTTTATTTCGTTTTATGATGAATTTATTTAATTCATCTCCTTTATACTCTATTTGAATTGTTTGTATTTTCAATATTTCCCTCTGTCCTAAGGTTATAGCCGTCTATCCCCACCTAAGGTCTCTAACCTAAAGCTCTAATACCAACCTGTGACACCTCCAAATTCAGGTACTTGAAACCCGAACTTAATGTTTCACGATATCATTTCTTTGAGCGGAATAATAATAATAATATAAATATCAAACTTAATTTACATATCAGAGTTGTCTAATCCCAGGTTCATAACCTTTAAAAAAATTCATTACATGATAGATAATAAATATCATCATCTTAATAACTCTAACTATTACATAAGATACCATAAAGTTTATTATGTCAGCTTTCCCTTCCCTTTGTTCTTGGCAGACCCTTCAGGTTGATCACGTTTAGCTGAAAAGTATTTAAATTTAAAGCAAGAATGAACATTTAATTGCTAATAGTGATACCACTATTGTGACTGATTTCTCTGAAGCTTCTGATGCTAATAGTCTAGCTGATGCTAGTCTAGGGGTACAGGCTGGTACTACTATGAAGGAAATTTTCCAAGCTGCACAGGCTCTGTCTCAGCAAGGTAATTATGAAGCGGTCAATGAACGCAGGAAATGTCAGTTGCTTTTGGATTTCATCAAAGCAAAGGGGTTCTCTATGAGCAATGTAAATGATTACTCCAACAAGGGGAAATCTATTCGTTCTATTAATGACCATGACATGTTTGTAGAAAGTCCTCTTCAGCCATCTTTGGCAGAGTTGTCTCCTCTTGTGGAAAGTCGATCTGAAAAATATTGTACTAACTCTCCTCTGCCTATGTTGAAGGCTTCAGATTTGGTTCCTAAACCATCCTTGATAACTGCTGGGACTGTCTTAGAAGATAGGGAATGTCTGAGCTCATCCTTGGGGTTAGTTGGCTTAGTGGCTCCAGGTGCTAATGCTGGGGGCGTTCAAGGGATGAAATCTTGGAGTAAGGTGGTGGCTTCTTCTCCTCCCTCTCTAAAGCTAAGCTTCTTTCCCCCCCTCCCCTCCTTCAACCGATGATGGGTCTATCCTCATTAGACCTCCTTCTGAGATCCTTGTTCAAGGTAATAATATGTGGAACACTTGTCTTGTGGGAGGGTTCTTACACTCCAAATTACCTTTTAAGCTAGTGGAGGAAAATGTGCACAAACTTTGGGATAAATTTGGATTGCAGAATGTGTTTTTACAAGAGGGTGGTTATTTCATTTTTAAATTTGCAAAAACTGAAGATCGAGAAAATGTTCTAGCTTTGGGCCCCTGGTATATCTTGAATAAACTGTTGCATCTTACAAAATGGAAAGAAGGAATGGATTTCAAATTTGACACCTGTACCAAAGCTCTTATCTGGGTTAAATTTTCAACATTCCTTTGTCTTATTGGACTGCTGTCGGTCTTAGCTATCTTGCCAGTGGGGTTGGAATTCCGCTTCTGGTGGATAAGATCACTGAAAAACTAGAGCCTATGAATTTTGTTAGAATCTGTGTTGAGATATCCCCTTCCTCGAATCTTCCTAGCTCGCTTGATGTGGTTGTTCTTGATGAGGAAACAAACTCGGAGAAGGTTGTTACTGTCAAAGTGGAGTATCAAAATAGACCCCAATCATGCTCACACTGTAACACTTTTGGTCATTCTCTTCTTCGTTGCCCAAAAGCAAACTACCAATGGCTGCCTAAATCTACTGGCTGTACTTCTGCTGTTATCTCAGCTCCTTCTTTGGTTACTCCTGGTATCCCAAAAGTTGATGTTGCTTCTGATGTTCCCTCCACTGAAACTCCTGCAAGTTGGACTCTAGTAACAAAAGGCCCGAAACAACATGTTCCCCATCTTGATACCTCTTTGGTAGGTGACCCAAATTCCTTTTTTCCTATTGCTGCTGCCGATGGGGTGTTGGGGAGTTTTTCTGACTCTGATTGTACTCCCTCACCAAATCCTCTAGTAGGTAAATTAAAGATGATTGATGAAAAGGCTGGACGTGATCTAAAAATAAAAGCTCGTGCTATTTTGGAACCTGGTCAATCCTCTAAGAAAAAGATTAAAGGCGGGGGGAGATCTTCCCCAACTTAATTTTTAAAAGCTTTATGGTAAATTTTTGCTCTATGAATATTAGAGGTGTAAATATGAAATCAAAGCAGGATAGTGTCCTTGCTCTTTTGTGTAAGCATAAAATCTCTTTTGTTGGCCTAGTTGAAACTAGAGTTTCCCGAAATCCATTCCTATTTCCAAAGCCATCTGTAGTAAATGGACTTGGAGGTTTAACTATGATTGTCACGTGAATGGGCGAATTGGGTTGGATGGGATCCGTCTCTTTGGACGATTAATATTATTTCTAGCTCTTCTCAGTATATGCATTGCTCAGTTACTTCTGTTGCATCCCCTAACCCTTTTTTTGTTACCTTTGTCTATGGGTTTAATACTGCTTCTGAGAGGAAGGAGCTTTGGAAAGACCTTCGAACATTATGTCTTTCTGTGAACTTGCCTTGGTGTATTCTTGGAGATTTTAATGAAGTTCTATCTGTCTTTGAAATTTTGGGAGGGGATACATCCTAGACTGGGGGTATGCAGGATTTTTTGGATTGTTCTACCGATTTACTTCTTTCTGATCTCCGTGCAATTGGGCCCTTGCTCACTTGGTGGAATTCTAGTGACACGAAACCACAGTTTAAAAAGCTGGATAGGGTCTTGGTAAATTGTGATTGGCTTCAAAAGTTTCATGATTCTCAAGTAAATTTCTCTCCTCGAGATCTCTCCGATCATTGTCCGGCTGTTGTTCAAACTGGTTTATTGCTGCCTAGATTTCCTAAACCATTTCAATTCTATAACTTCTTGGGTGAGCTTGCAAACTTTCATGAGATTGTTCAATCTGCTTGGAATATCTATGTTCATGGGGACCCTCTTCAGGCTCTTGCTGGTAAACTTAGATCGGTTAAACGGGCTCTCTCCACTCTGAATAAGGAAAATGGAAATCTTACCTCAAATGTGGAAAAGGCTAGAAACATTTTACATGTCTCTCAGAATGCGGTCTCTTCTAACCCTACTGATCTCTCTCTGCTAATGGCTCAAAGACTTCATTCTGAGAACCTCTGGCATGTTCTTAGCTGTGAAGAAAAATTTCTAAAGCAAAAGTCTAGAATTCAATGGTTAAAGGATGGGGATAAAAACTCGGGATATTTCTACAATCAAATCAAGAATCGTTGGAATCAGAATAAAATCCTTGCTATTGAAAACAAGGATGGGGTTCTCTATTCTGAGCAGAATGATATTCAAATTATTGCTGTAGAACACTTCCGTTCTTTGTTGGGCTCTTCTTCTAGGGTGGGCTATTTCTCTTTCCCGGATCTTGCCCCTTTTGTTACAAATGTGGTCTCTACCGATCAAGCCTCGTTGATTGAGAAAGATATTTCTGA
The DNA here is from genome assembly GCA_020205505.1 of Panax japonicus. Classification (NCBI taxonomy): domain Eukaryota; kingdom Viridiplantae; phylum Streptophyta; class Magnoliopsida; order Apiales; family Araliaceae; genus Panax; species Panax japonicus. The sequence continues at coordinate 62,378,442 of CM035091.1, forward strand.
TCTTGAATTTTAAACACTTTGAAGTCCAAGAAGAAAAACAAAAGTCCCGGTCCTGATGGATTTAATGTTAACTTTTTCATTCTTGCATGGGACATTGTTGGTAGAGATTTTACTCAGGCTATTCAATCCTTTTTCACTCAGGGTTGTCTTCTTAGGGGTACAAATGCCACTGCTATTGCTCTAATCCCAAAGGTACCAAATCCTTCGTCTATGAGTGATTATCGTCCTATCTCTTGTTGTAACACAACTTACAAATGCATCTCAAAGATTATTGCTGTTCGGTTGAAAGGTATTCTCCCTTCTATTATCTCCTCAAACCAGTCAGCTTTTGTTCCGGGGAGGAGGATTGGTGATAATATTCTGCTAGCGCAAGAGTTATTCAGAAACTATCATAGAGCTTATGGTAAACCTAGGTGTGCTTTGAAAATTGATATTCAGAAAGCCTTTGATTCTGTATCTTGGGATTTATGCTTAATGCTCTCAATCTTTTCAAATTTCCCCCAAAGTTTATTTACTGGATAAAGGCTTGTATCTTTTCCCCTTTTTTCTCTGTTAGGGTGAATGGCTCTCTCTGTGGTTATTTTAAAGGGGCAAAAGGTCTTCGTCAAGGGGATCCCCTATCTCCTTATCTTTTTGTCATTGCTATGAAAGTGCTCTCTATTATCCTAGCAAAGGATACAAGGTCTCCGGTCTTCAATCATCATTGGAAAACAAAGACGCTCTCATTGTCTCATCTTTGCTTTGCGGACGATTTGTTGCTTTTTTGTCATGGTGACTTTAACTCGATAATGGTTCTTAAATCAAGCCTTGATTATTTTTCTTCTATATCGGGATTGCTCACCAATGGTTCAAAAAGTATGTGCTTTTTATCCAATGTTTCTCCTAATCTTACTGAGGCTATTATCACTGGACTGGGGTTTCAATTGGGTACCTTTCCTGCTAAATTTCTTGGGGTTCCTCTGATTACCTCGAAGCTCAGTCTTGCTGATTGCTTTCCATTGCTAGAAAAGGTTAAAGCTAGAATTACATCGTGGACAAACAAGTTTCTTTCTTATGCTGGCAGATTGCAGCTGATTAAATCAGTTGTCTTTGCTATTCAATCATACTGGTCTGCTCATTTCAATCTTCCTGCGGATGTGCTTAAAGATCTAAAGTCTTCTACGCGTCGGTTCTTATGGAAGGGCCCCTCTATGTTGAAGACTGGTGTCAAAGTTGCTTGGCATAAAATAGCTCTCCCCTACCCTGAGGGAGGTCTCGCTATTAAACAATTAGAGGACTGGAACTTGGCTTTGCTTTTACTCCAGCTGTGGAGGGTGGTGGATCCCAATTCCACTTCTCTGTGGGCTTCCTGGGTTAGAGAATACCATATTAATTCAAAAAACTTTTGGTGTCTGAAGATTCCAAATGACTGTTCTTGGATTTGGAGAAAAGTCTTGCAATTAAGACCGCTTGCAATTAAATATATTCGGTTTCACATTGGAAATGGCAAGTCTACTAGCTTGTGGTTTGACCCCTGGATTAATATGATTCCCTTGGCTTCTAGCCCTCACTCTTCTTTGATCATCAATTCTGGATTAGGCCCAAATGCTACTGTGAGTGATATCATTAGAGAGTCCTCTTGGCACTTACCGTCCTCAAATCATAATGACTTTATTGTCTTCAGAGATTCTTTTGACCTTCTTAGGCATTGTGACTCTTCTAGGACTGATGAAATTTGCTGGGAAGACACTAAATCCAAGGAGGTAAAAGCCTCTACTTTCCGGTGTTCTATTCGGCAGGTGGGTGTTGCTGTTATCTGGGACAAGTTAGTGTGGAATAAGGTTTTGATCCCAAGATACTCGTTCACTCTCTGGTTGGCTTTTCATCGAGGATTGCGTACTATGGATAAGCTGCTCAATTTTGGGATGCAAGTAAATCCCACCTGTGTGCTATGTTCTACTCAGGCGGAAACTTTTGATCACTTGTTCTTTCACTGTGATTACTCGTTTAGAGTTCTTCTTTTTGTCCTTAGACATTGTTGGTGGAGGGGTTTTAGTAGGAGTTGGATTTCTTTAACAGAATATCTAATCCATTACTCTAATCGTAGTTTTCATCATAGCTTGCTTCACATGGGTTTTGGGGCTGTGGTCTATCATATTTGGAATGAGCGTAATGCAAGGGTTTTTAGTAATAAATCTTGCCCGGTTCGTAGCCTTGTTGCTGATATTCTCCATATGCTTAAATGCAAGCTTCACACAAACTCTAAATTCCAGAAATTGAAGAATAGATCTGGGTTCCGACAGTTTATTTTAACAAATGTTTAACTCTCTGGTTGTTGATCTTCCTAGTCTCTGAATGGGCTTTGCTGGTCTGGTATAGGTCTGGGCCATATGGTCTGGTGTGTTCTTTCTTGATGTGTTTGCAATATGTTTTTGGCAGTTGACAGCTGGTGTTTGGTTTGGGCCTAGCTTCCCTGCTCCCGTTCTGCATCTCGGCAGCTGCTGGATCTAGGGCTGCTTTTTCCCACAACTGCTAGATTCTATCCTGATGCATGCTGCTTTGATTTCTGAGGTCTTCAGGGGCACTGCTAGTCTGCGGGTGGTCTGTGTTGCTCCTGCTATTGTGTGGAGCAGTTGGTTTTGGTCTGGTTTGGTCTGAGTGCAGCTGTGTTGCTGTGTCCTGCCTTGTACTGTATGTTTGGTTGTTGTAGAAGTTGGTTTGTTCCAGTCTGCTGGCCTGCTATAGTCTACTGGCTTGGTTGCTCGTGATACAGTCTGCTGGTTTGTTGGTTTCTTTTGGGCTAGTCTGCTTTGGTCTGCTGGTGGGTCGCTTTGGTCTGCAGTCTACTGTTTCAGTTGTGGGCTTGGCTTGGCTTGGCTACAATTCTGCTAATCTGCTTTGGTCTGCTGGTGGGTCGCTTTGGTCTCCAGTCTGCTGCTGCTTGCTGCTTGGTGATGGATCTTGGTTGATCTGCTACAGGTTAGCTGTGCTATGGTCTGCTTCCTACCTCTGCTACACCACTTCTGAATGAGTTTGGCTACGGGTCTGCTGCTGCTTTTTGTGATCTTGCCTGCGGAGCTGCTTCTGCTGGGGATCCTCGGGCTTCTTCTGCTGCAGCTTTCAGCAACTGTTAGTCTGCTGGGGATCCTCGGTTGTTTCTGCTGCTCTGGGTTTGGTCTGCTGGGTATGCATTTATTTGCAATATCTCTGGTCTTGGCAGCTTGGCTTTTGTTGTCGTGTAGCTTAATATTGTAATTTTGATCATGTTGATTTGTTGCAGTTTTGTCTGTTATCAATCCATCTTTCACGGTTGGGTTTCTGATGTTTCTTTGTTCCTTAGTTGGGCCCTTGTTTGCTACTGTATAGCTTTGGTTTACTGATGCCATCATAGGGCTTGTCCTATGATGGCTATGGTATTCTGTTTGGGTTTTGACCCACGTACTTATTCTTTCTTTTATTTCAGTTTAAATTTAGCAAAAAAAAAGAAAGAAAGAAGTAAATGTTTTCTTTGAACGGTGCTTCTACAACGAAACAACAGTTGTGAAGTAAGCTGAAACAATACTATACAACATATCAATTCTATTTCAAATTTTGAAACTACATATTGACTATAAATGGAGAGCAGTCGACAGACTATGAACGTTGTTTTCAAATTTCGAAAAGGTATACAGAACTTCATCTGCAAACGGCCATAACTTACGGGGACGAAGGGTGATCAGTCTGTTATACCCTATATTGATCAATATTATGTTTTCGAACGAAATTTTTGTCCAGCATATCCGCCTTAGGCGCACAAAAGTTTCCCATGTTTGGGATGTTCATACTTAGTTTGGAATTCGAACCAAAATAATTCAGTTGGATAACAATAAAGGTTTATCATGTTCAATACTATTTTTAAATCTATGTCTAGCCGAGTCAAATAACTTAGACGACTTTTAATTAATGTATACACACCGAAAACCAATAGGTATGTATCAACATGTGATTAAATACAACAATTATCCAAGTGAGGACACTTGCATAACCGATAGAAATTAACGAACATAATATATATATATATATATATATATATATATATATATATATATATATATATATATATATGTGTGTGTGTGTGTGTGTGGATTATACATTAATGTTACACTGGTAATCAATGAACTGATAGAATTCAAAAACTTGTATGGATACAAAGAGTTAGATACATAATCAATAAAAGTAGAGTTAATAAACTGGCACAATGATAATAAATTTCTGAAACTGGCTTACACATTTTCATTGCATAAAGTAAATGCAAAGGTAGGATACTTGTCTGGTCTGCTGCTTACACAACTTAGTTTTATCTTTTATACAGAGACCTATCATTAATAAGATAATCGGTCAATTAGAATAATATATCATAACACTTAGTACTACTATTTACAGTCAACACATAACTTAAACACATTGTCACACACTTATATCTATCATAATAACATAAACAATCACCTATCTAGTCAAACTATCTAAGTCCGGATCAATTTCTGAAATATTTCGGTGAACCTACAGATTTATCGGGTAATTATCGAGTATAAAACTCTATTCTGTAGTTCAATATTCCTTTATATAATTTAAATATAACTCATATTATTTTTAAATGACTTATAATAATTTTTAAATAATTATTATAATTTATAATGATTTTTCAAACACTGGAATTATTTTTAAATGATTTAAATATTAAATAATTCTATTATCATTAATATTTAATTAATATTAAAATATTAACGAAACCATTGCCAAAATATTAAAGTTATTTATAATAACTCAAAATATTTTTAAAGTAATAGTATTACCCTTAAATGATTTTTAAAACATTTAAAATTATTTTTAAATAATTACTATTAATATTTAAATATTAATGTATTATTCATCAAAATATTAAAAGTCATTTATTAATACTTAAATAATTTTTAAATCATATATATCCTTTTTAAATGATTTATAAATCAATAAAATTATTATTAAACTATTTATTTAATATTATTATTAAATAAATCTAATATCATTAATATTAAATTATTAATAAAATTTTCCTTAAAATATTAAAAGTTATGTTTTATAACTTAAAATATTTTTAAAAACCTTATTATTATTTAAAATGATTTTTCATGTAATAAAATCATTTTTAATCAATTTATTTAATATATTTATTAAATAAATTAAATATCAATAATATTTAAATAAATATTAATTTTAATGAAAAATATGTCAAATTATTAAAAGTTAATTTTTATAACTTAAAATAATTTTTAAAACTAATTTTGGAATTTTAAGAAATTATTTTCTATTTTTAATTGATTTTTGGAAATTTATTTTTAATTAAAATCAATAAAGATGTCGCTAAAGCCTTTAGCTACAGAAAGTGTTGCCTAAAGTGTTCTTGAGCCTCAAGAACATTCATATGCAGTGTTCGAGAGACTTTGTTTGACTAACAATAATTCTTAACTCAATGTGTTTCTAGGCTAACTAATGGTCAAATATTGTAGCAGTGACGTAATACTACACGTGTATAACAAGTTTTGGGTTAAATCATAACACACTAGCAAGATCCAAGGCCTTAAACAAGCTGTCAGAGTTGTTCTTCATTTTAAGGGTTACCCAGAAATGAAGAACAGTTCGACTAGCCACTTTTGGGCTTCCACAACTTCCAATCCATGTATTGTTTTGGTGGTTTAAGGGTTCCAAATTGTAGACAACATGTTAAGGTACAAATTTATTACATAAAATAAGTATAACAACAACAAAATCTCCAGATATGGTTCGGTCAAACCATGTCAAAAATCACGTTCATAAGTTTTCTGGGTTACCCAGAAAACATATTTCGTGATCATCTTGCATGGTTTGACCATCCATTAAATCCTTTCTGTTTATCAATTAAATGATCTAAAGGCATAAACATGTAGTCCATATAACATATTACAACCTAAATACAAAAACCAGAACAAAACAACAAACACCTGACAGATCAGAGCCCTTGAACTAGGTGTCAGGGCTTTCTGGGAACAATCTAGGATTCCCAAAAAATGTAAAGTCATGGCCGGTCAACGGACTTTGATCATCCATAACTTGCAATCTATACATGATTTAGGCTTGATTCCAGTTCCAGATCAAAGCCCTTATAGCATACTACAAGTACAAACCTTTAAAACACCAAAACCATTAACTATCACCGATCTATGATGCCTGACATTAGACTGTCAGACACATTTTAAAGTTTTTCCAGATTTTTGAAATCTTTAATTTCGTGCATTTTGATGTTATAGATCTATCATATACCAACCCATATCACTTATTTACACCTCATACAACATATTTAAACATTCAAATACCAAATCCAACATAGCATACAAGATCAAAATTTTAGTTTATGTTTATACCTTTCTTTGAACTAACTTGAATCTGGCCTTGCTAATCTGTTTGTGTAGGTGTGGGGACTTTGATAAGGCACTGGTCTACTATACAAATTCGTGGGTTTAGAGAGAGAGTCTTGGTGGAGAGTTTGTGAGCAAATGAGGCCAATAAATGAACTTTTCTCTCTCTTGATCTATATATATGTTGGATGCAATAAATTGGCTGATATAATTGGGCTGATAAGTATTGATTTTCAGCACATGTGCAATCTTAGTTGGCTACCTACTACAAATATGGCTAGATTTACAAGTTACTCACAATAATGCAAAAAGGGCAATTTGGTCTTTTGACTTGTAATTCTAATGGCAAACAAGTAATCTTGGCTAACTCTTAGTGTTTGACCCTTAGGGTTTAACCATTAGGGTTTAACCCTAAGGTTTTGAAAATTTTATTTTCTAGGATTTCTAATTATGGTTTAAAATGGAAATTAAACTTTCTAAAAATGGAAATTAGGGTTTCCTAATTAATTTGAACTTGGAAATTAGGTTTGAGATTTACTAATTAGCATTAATGCTTTCTAAATTAGCAATTAGGGTTCATAACTTAGCAATTAGGGTTTCATATAATTTGAATTTCTAATTAATAATTAGAGTTTCCCTAATTAAGGTTATATTCTCTAATACTTGTCATTAATCACATAAAGCAGCGACTTAACAAATCTTGAAGTCTTATTTGACTTCCGAATTAGGGTTTTAATAGTTTAACATTAGGGTTTTGTCATGATACCCTATAATTGACCAACCATTATCAGTATACATGTACAATACATATTTATAGCACTGAAATATAATTGATATTATATTAATATTCTAGTTCCTTATTCAAAATCCAAAGTTAGGGTTTTGAATCCATATCTGACATAACTTTCAGTCTTAGTCAACTCATAAATGTAAATTGACTATTTTGCTAAATCCATATCGCAAATATTTAAAATAATATTATTCATGATACCAATATTAATAAAATAAAATAATAATAAATAAATAAATAAAAATTTATTCAAAAAAATAAAGATATAATTATTCGAAAATTCTCGGGTCATTACATGAAGACTGAAGTTGGAAAGTTGAAAGATGACTTGAAGGAGGAGTCAGCTAAGCGTGCGAGAGCAGAGGATGCTTGGATGAAGGCTACTCAGCGTGCAGATCATGCTAAAGCTAAGGTTCAAACGAAGAAGGCTAAGATGAACGAAATGGATTATGTCTTTCATTCTGCGATCGATAAGGCCCAGGATCGAGTCATTTATTACCCACCTCAATTTGAAGACTTGTCGTGGTTCGTGATGGATCATAGGACGGCATATCGTATTATGGAGGAAGAACGTAAAGAAGCCTCTCGATGTCTTAATATGCCAAGATAGGAAGAACAATAATAATAATATGTGAATAAATAAATTGTAAATCCCTTATTTTGAGATAAATAAAGGGGTAGTATGAGTATGTAATCCTGAAACTTGTTTAGTTCCAGAAAGTGGATGTTGATGGCAGAGATGATATCCTTATTGTGTTCGGAAAATTATGAATGGATAAAAATATTGAAGTTATTGAAATGTTATGTGTTAAGCTTTAAACTTAGTATGTTTAAAGTTAAACTTTAGGGTATTCAAGGAATTGAATATTGATCTAATAAGCGTATATTTTAACAGAAAATAACTCCTAGAAGAAGACAACCACGTCAACAACCACCTCCTAAGGGGTCTTCTAACAATAATAACAAGGCCAACGCTAACCCGACTCAGTAGATGGTAACTCTGTTAACTGGAGCACTTGCGAATCAACCGCAAGCTCAAGCTACGACTTTCAAAGACTTCAAAGCGGTTGGAACGCTGGTGTTTCAAGGGTCCAATAATCCATTTGAAGTCCAAACCTGGATCATGGAAATGGAGAAGGTGTTTGACATTGCCAGAGTCAACGAGGATCAGAAGACCGCCTTCGCAATGTTTATGTTGAAGTATGAAGCTAGCTATTGCTGGCAGGCAACTAAATTCATGGGGGGACAGGGAATAGTAGCGTTCGATAGGTTCAAAGAAATGTTTTTTGAAGTATACTTTCTAACTAGTTCTCGAAATCAGTTGGAAGTTCATTTTTTGGAGCTAAAGCAAGGAACTATGTATGTGCCAGAGTATTTTGCGAAGTTTAATGAGTTGGTAAGGTTTGCTACGTACCAAGTCAATACCGATGAGCGTAAGGCGAGAAGGTTTGAACAAGGGTTGAAGACCTAGCTTTATAGCAAGGTTTCAATGTTCCAGTTAAACACATTTGTGAGAGTACTGGAAAAGACAATGATCGCAGAAGGTGGAACCGATGCGTTAACCAAATATAATCAAGAATAGAAGAAGAGAAAGAATGAGAATGAAAACAAGGCTAGTGGAAGCAATGGTGAAAATAACAACCAGAAAAGGAAATGGAGTGAGAATTCGAATACGAGAAGACAACAAGGAAGTTAGCAAAAGAATAAGTTCTAAGTTTGTGCTACTTGCAAGAAGAGCCACACTGGTGTATGTTTGAAAGGAAAATGATTGTGTTTTAATTTTGGCCAGGAGGGTCACATTGCTCAAAACTATTTTAGTCCAAAGAAGGGAGCATGTGAACATGTTTCGCATGCGGGTCGAAGGATAACATGGCTCGTGCTTGCCTAAGAAGATAGCGGGAAGCGCAAGTAGAGGAAAAGGAAACAACGGTGGTGGCATATTACCTATCTCTAGACCAGCACAATCAAGTCGACTTACTGCGAGGACTTTCAATATGACCGTGCAGGATGTTGTGCAATCAAAGGATGTGGTGTCAGGTATCATTATGATTAATGGTATTAATGTTTATGTGTTATTTGACTCGGGTGCTACTTGTTCATTTATATCCGATGAATTTTTTCAGAACTTAGATTTTCCTCATGAAGAATTAGATTTTCCTTTAAGCATAGAAATTGTGAATAGGGAAGTGATTCCTGTGAGGTTTATATACAAGAATTGTAGAGTGGTTATAAAGGGTCATGAGATGATAGTGGATTTGATACTAATTAAACTTGGGGAATTTGATGTCATATTAGGAATGGATTGGTTATTCAATTACGGTGTTTTATGGAAGTAAGTCACCTCGACAAGCAAGTTGTCTGGCAGTGATGCAAGCTCAGAAATTACTGAGAAAAGGATGTGTAGGATACTTAGCCTATATAGTCGATACACAAAAGAAGAGTGTAAAGTTGGAAGAGTTGCCGATCATTAGAGATTTTGCAAACGTATTTCCAGAAGATTTGTCAGGATTACCACCGGATAGAGAGATTGAGTTCGCGATTGATTTAGTACCAGGAACGGCCCTGATATCTAAAACCCCATACAGAATGGCTCCAGTAGAAATGAAAGAGTTGATGGTGCAGTTGTAAGAATTACTCGACAAGAAGTATATTCAGCCGAGTGTATTGCTATGGGGAGCACCGATATTGTTTGTTAAGAAGAAAGATGGATCGATGCGACTCTGCATTGATTACCGAGAATGGAATAAAGTCACGATAAAAAATAAGTATCCATTACCGAGAATCGATGACTTGTTTGACCAACTGAAGGGAGCGAGATATTTCTCAAAGATAGACCTGATGAGTGGTTATCATCAGCTAACGGTAAGGCCAGAGGATGTACTGAAGACGGCGTTCAGAACTCGGTATGGTCATTACGAGTTTCTGGTTATGTCGTTTGGTTTAACCAATGCACCTGCAGCGTTCATGGATTTGATGAACGGGGTGTTTAAACCATTTTTAGATAAATTTGTAGTTGTGTTTATTGATGATATCATGGTGTATTCTAAGACCAAGGAGGAACATGTTGAACACTTAAGAGTGACGTTGGAAACATTGAGGAGAGTGAAGTTATACGATAAGTTCTCAAAATGAGAGTTTTGGTTGGAACGTGTACAACTTCTTGGGCACGTTATTGATAAGGACAGAATCTCGGTAGATCCGTCGAAAGTTGAAGCAGTAATAAACTGGGATTAGCCGAAGACATCGTCAGAAGTAAGAAGTTTCTTGGGATTGGCAGGTTAATATAGGAGTTTTATTCAAGACTTTTCCAAGATCGCAACCCCGTTGATGAATTTAACTTAAGTTTGTTTGGACAGAGACGTGGGAGGAATGTGACGCCCCGAAAATAGGTATACACCACTCATTCTGAGTCGCCAAATACATGGTACAGAAAATAACTACAACTTCATTATTACAATTGTCTTGCAAAATACGACAACACATATACTGTGAGTTTAAATACAAATATTGGTTAATAAACAGTATTCAAACTCAAAAAGAGTCATCATTACAATTATTATCACCCTATTTTACAAAATAGCGAGGATTGTTAAAACAACTGACTGGAAACATCACTCCATATCCCACTAGTTCCCGCTATATTCTCGCCTCCTAAGAAGAAAAATGGAACAAAAAGGAAAAGGGTGAGCTCACCTAGCCCAGTAAAGAATATTATGACTAAGATAATATAGAACAAATTATCATTAGCCTTCAATAAATCAGATAAAATATAATGGACAACCAGTTTTAGATCAATATTCGCAACGGAAATAACAATTCATTAGAAGAGTTTAAGTAGATAATGAAATCTACTATCATCTATGAATTTAAAAGTCCATCACCAATACTTTATCCCTGTAACATCAATCAATATACATCTTGAATCAAATATTCATCTTTGCACTACGAGCCAAAGATATTCATTTGTATCACCAGTTGGTCAGGTTCATCTCAACACATGTTCAACTTTGCACTACGAGCCAAAGATAGTCATCAGGTAATCATTCATCTTTGCACTACAGGCCAAAGATATTCAGTTACATCATCATTTAGGACTGAGGATGATGAAAATATTTTTAAAAAAAACAAATCCAGTGAGATAAAAGATCAAAGATTAGGGATTCGTACTTCGGTTTATCCAAGTTCAAAAATACTCCATAATAAACCATAGCTGAATAAAATTCAAGAATAAAGATCAAAACATGGATACAATAAAAGATAGTAACCATAATATACATCTTGGACAAAGAAGAGAAAATTTCATTTTTCTGTGAATAGTGTCGTATTCGTGAATAGTGTCGTATACGTAAATAGTAACCCCGACACGAAAAGGTAGAAATTTCACAATAAAATTCAAACCAATATTTCGGCATAATGATATTGAAAGAAAAATATCATTTACGAAGAAAATAACATCCCTTACCTCAAAAGAACAGTACTTTCGACTGAAATATCAGGTATAAGGCTTAAGGAAACTTGCACTAAATAGCAACTCTCAAAGTATCAAAATACTCAAAAAAATAATCTTGATAATATAGAGAGAGAAAGCTTATGATTTTGATGTGATTTTCAATTCTAACTAAGCACCCTATTTATAGGAAAATGCTAGAACGTCAAAGCAGACTAACCTGCTACCTAATGGCTTTACCTGCTACTATTTACGCTAACCACTTTTGAAATAAAATTTCAGCACATTTCTCATTAACCAAAAGTGGGGCCCACCCATTCTAGAAAATTTCAAAAATATTTTAAATTTAAACAATAATCAGCAACTTCAATAATTCATAATAAATAGCCTTTTTATCCGAAAAATATGAATTTTATGTCCATTCTATAGGAAATTTAATTCTCTACAATGTTGTAGAAGAAAGTTTCTTCAAATTCCAAACAAAAAATGCCCGAAATCCACATACGGATAATTTTTAATACCTCTATTTCAACAAAATACTAATAAAACACCTCAGCATTAACTCCTTTATTTATATCCACATAAAAATAAATATTTTCGTATCATATAAATAAATAAATAATTATTCAAAAATAATATTACAAAATCACAAATTATGACATTCAGGTCGTTCCCAGGAAAGAGGGGACTTTCTTTTTTTTTTTGCTAAATTTAGACTGAATTAAAATAAAAAATAGATACAAAGTTCACGGGTCAAACCCCAAGAAGTATACCCTAGCCATCATAGGACATACCCTATGATGGCTATAGTAAACCAAAGCTAGCCACTCGCATACAAGGATTCAACAAGAAAAAAGCAACAACCAAAGACAACCAACAATTGGTATGGAAACAATTTAAAACAACTGCAAACTGCAACACACAATCCATAGAATATAGCAACAGAGCATAGAGTAGCATTGCATATAGCAACAGTCAGCACATGGCGAAAGGCAGTAGGTTGAAAGCCGAGCTGCTGCCGAGAAAGAGCCCCCCATCAGACAAAATGCAGAAACCCATCAAGCAAACCAACCCAGGTCTATCAAGCTTCCTAGGAACATTACAACCAGTGCAGCTGCCGAGAAAACCAGGGCAGCTGCCAAGAGAGACAACATATGCTGCCGATAAAACCAGCAACCCGGCCATAAAAACCAAAGCAGTAACTGTCAAGACCTCACCACACACAGACCTCACACACAGAACCCACGCTGCACCCAGCTGGCTAGACTCATCCGTAATAGTTAGCTCAAACCAAACTTAACAGGAAAAGAATCATGCCAGTCAGCCCAAAGCTAGCAACAGCTGAGAAGCCAGCTGTGAGAAGCTAGCAGTGGAACCCAACCAATGGATATGAGCCCAGCACCAGCCCAAAACAGATATTTTCATAAGATTCTCCCAAAACACGATGCATAATAAGGCACAGCAGAATAGCAGCCCGGCTACAGCAGAACCAGCCCAACTGCAGCAGCACGAAATCAGCACAACAACACCAGCAAGCAGTCACATCTGCCGAGTACATAGACTATCCATAATCAAAGCAGCGAGGGCCAAGAGATTTCATCCAGTGGTAACCAGCCCCTGGCCAAAAAGGCAAAAGTATTTGAACATGAAAATTCGCCCCACAGCTGATTAGAGAAAACAGCTAGCAAAAGAGATGGCATGCACATAAAACTAGCCCAGCCCCAAACAGACCAAGGCTAAAACAAGTGAGCAGCCATCTACTAGCATCCAGCAGCCGCAGACCCAGTAGAATGACAGAAGCCAAGCAGAACCAGGTGTCCTAACCCAAAACCAGCAGTCTAAAATAGACTGCAGTCCCAAAATCACTAGCAGAAACCGAATCAAGCTGACCAATACAGACCTATAGCTAGAGAGACAAAGCATCCCCACGCAGAAACCAACCAACAATAAAACCTGCTGCACAACAACCAAGCAGCAGCAGAGGCCTCAGCAGGATGTGGACAACATAAGCAGCCACAACGACTGCTGTAAACCCAACCAAAGCAATCGATAGCAACTGATTTAAAACTGTAACCAGCAGTGTTAACCAGCAACAACAGCACTACAATCACCCAAGGGGCAGAGTGAAGGATCCCACTGCTGCAGAGCTAGACCACGCCTTGCAACAACATACCTAGACCAGAACTGTAGCAGTGCCCCTGAAGACCTCAGAAATCAAAGCAGCATGCATCAGGATAATATCCAGCAGTTGTGGAAAAAAGCAGCCATAATGCAACCAAACATAATATCAGATTTAGATCCAGCAGCTGCCGAGATGCAGAACGGGAGCAGGGAAGCTAGACCCAAACCAAACATCAGCTGTCAACTGCCAAAAACATATTGCAAACACATCAAGAAAGAACACACCAGACCATATGGCCCAGACCCATACCAGACCAGCAAAGCCCATCAAGAGACTAGGAAGATCAACAACCAGAGAGTTAAACATTGGTTAAAATAAACTGTCGGAACCCAGATCTATTCTTCAATTTCTGGAATTTAGAGTTTGTGTGAAGCTTGCATTTAAGCATATGGAGAATATCAGCAACAAGGCTACGAACCAGGCAAGATTTATTACTAAAAACCCTTGCATTACGCTCATTCCAAATACGATAGACCACAACCCCAAAACCCAGGTGAAGCAAGCTATGATGAAAATTACTATTAGAGTAATGGATTAGATATTCTGTTAAAGAAATCCAACTCCTACTAAAACCCCTCCACCCACAATGTCTAAGGACAGAAAGAAGAACTCTAAACGAGTAATCACAGTGAAAGAACAAGTGATCAAAAGTTTCCGCCTGAGTAGAACATAGCACACAGGTGGGATTTACTTGCATCCCAAAATTGAGCAGCTTATCCATAGTACGCAATCCTTGATGAAAAGCCAACCAGAGAGTGAACGAGTATCTTGGGATCAAAACCTTATTCCACACTAACTTGTCCCAGATAACAGCAACACCCACCTGCCGAATAGAACACCAGAAAGTAGAGGCTTTATTTAGCAAAAAAAAAAAGTAGAGGCTTTTACCTCCTTGGATTTAGTGTCTTCCCAGCAAATTTCATCAGTCCTAGAAGAGTCATAATGCCTAAGAAGGTCAAAAGAATCTCTGAAGACAATAAAGTCATTATGGTTTGAGGACGGTAAGTGCCAAGAGGATAAGAGGGGGCTTTCCAATAAGGATTTCTCCTTACTGGCGCGCAATTAGGTGATCAAACCCCTTTCCTAGACAGAACTTCCTTAGACATTGCCAATAATGCTATTTAATAATATTATTCAAATAATATGAATTATTGATCTGATAATGGGAAATAATATGCAATGACAATTATTGAAACAACAATAATATAAAATATCAACGTATCAATTATTGAATCAAAAAAATAAAATTTTAACAGTAATTATTGTAACAATTATTGAGTAGTGCCTTCTTACGTAAGAATCAATAATTCAAAAGTATTGTGCAATACTGTGTGTTACTGTGCAACCACGCGTATTATTGTATTTTAACCACCGAGTATTCCAACAATGTTAATGGTAACAACTACGCCGTTATTTATAAAAACTCAAACTTGTCGTTTTCCTTCATCCGATCGTTTTCCGTTATGGGGCCCATAAATAGTTACGCCATCGTAAGAATATTTCATGACCAAACGAATATTCCCCGACAACAATGAATATTTTTTAACCACTTGCTTATTTTGAAAATTTTGCACATTTCACCCATAACCAAAGCATTATATCAAATTAAGAACTTATTATTCAAAATAATAATTTGAGAAAAATCAATTTTATTTATAAAAAGTTGGGGTCTTACAAAAAAAGTTTCCAATAATTAAAGAAAAGATTGAGTTCAACACATGTGTTATCATTGCCTGATAATATAGGGAATTTTGTGGTGTATAGTGACGCGTCGTATAAGGGACTAGGTTGTGTGCTTATGCAGAACGGCAGAGTTATTGCGTATGCATCACGTCAGAGTTATTGCGTATGCATCACGTCAATTGAAGGATTATGAGAAAGGGTATCCGACTCATGACTTAGAATTGGTTACGGTAGTGTTTGCTCTGAAAATTTGGAGACATTATCTTTATGGAGAGAGGTGTGAGATATATACCGACCATAAAAGTCTGAAGTATATCTTTACAAATAAATATTTGAATATGTGACAGAGGAGATGGCTGGAATTGATTAAAGATTACGATTGTGAGATTCTTTATCATCCTGGAAAGGCGAATGTTGTTGTTGATGCCTTAAGTAGAAAGGGTCGGGAGAAATTAATGATGTTGACTGCTCAGGAAAAGCTAGTATTAGAAATGGCAAAGATGGAGTTGGAAATTAAATATCCGACAGAATATGATGAAAAATTATTCCATATGGGAAACAATTCAACGTTGGTAGATGAGGTGAAGGATGCACAACTCCAAGATGAAAATTGTGAGGAAATAAGAATAAAAGTGTCTAAAGGTGAGGAAAATAAATTAAAAGTTGATTCGGAAGGGTTACTTTGATTCGAAGGGAGAATTTGGGTTCCGCCATTACCGGAAATTAAAGAGGAAATTTTGAGTGAGGCTCATAACTCACGATATTCGATTCACTTTGGAAGTACAAAAATGTACCGAGATCTCAGACATCATTTTTGGTGGTCGAATATGAAAAAGGACGTGGCTGAATGCGTGGCAAAATGTTTAACATGTCAGAAAGTTAAAGATGAACATCAAAGGCCAAGTGGATTGTTGCAACCGTTAGAGATACCGGAATGGAAATGGGAGCATATCACAATGGATTTTATGGTAGGTCTTCCAACGACTCAGTAAGGTTACGATGCAATCTGGGTGATTGTCGATCGGGTTGACGAAGTCGGCACACTTTTTGCCGATCAAGATTAGATTTAACCTAGATCGACTAGCAAAACTATACGTGAAGGAAATTGTTTCAAGACACTGTGTCCCGGTGTCCATTGTATCAGATAGAGATCCACGTTTCACATCATATTTCTGGAAACGACTACAAGAATGCTTGGGAACATAGTTGAGAATGAGCACAACGTATCATCCTCAAACCGACGGACAAAGTGAGAGAACCATCCAGACACTAAAGGATATGCTCAGAGCAAGTATTATGGATTTCAAAGGAAATTGGGATGATCATCTACCATTGGTTGAATTTGCTTATAATAATAGCTATCACGCGAGTTTTGTGTAAACCGAACAAAGCCTTGTGGTTTTTAGTTAACATAATAGCCAAAGACTTTTGGCCTAATTAACTGATAACCATGTTTATCAGTTGGGTTATATCATGTATTCTCCTAAAAGCTAATAACAGAGAAAGAGAGAAACACAGAGAATTGTTAGAGGGCATCCTGGGATCGAGTCCCGCCTGCCTCAAGTGTGAGGGCCAATTAAAACTGGTCACAGTGGCCACGGGGACGCGGGCGCAAGCTCGTATGAAAAGACTTATCCGGGTTCGTGGAGACTTAGTCCGACTGCGATTGGGAAACTCCCGGTTATCAAAAAAAAAAAAAAAAAAAAAAGAGGTAGGAATTGAGAAGTAACTCTATTATTTTCTTCAAGTAATCAAGGATTAAGGTATAACATATTCTAAATTCCAAATTTTTGCTTTGTAATATCTATTTTATGTGTTGGAATAGGGTTAAAGTTTGATTATATATACATATAATCTGAAAATTGTTATATAAGTGATGTTGAAGTAATCAAATTCATGGAATTGGGTTTGAAGAGGGAAATTAAGATAATAGTGTTTTATATATGTAAAATGGCTTAATTGAGTCAAATTTTGTTGTTCAATCTTTTCTAGAATCTGTAAATTGGTTATAGATTGTGATAGTACATTAAGAAACGAAAACAACGTAGTTGGAATGGTGTAATTTGTTTAAGAAACAAAGATTCGGCAATCAAATTCGCTAAAAGTGTTAAAATATGAAGAAATTGGTAAAATATGATTCTTGATCCTTAAAAGTTAATTATATGTAATGTTTATGTTGGTAGAATTATGAAGTGCATGCTTGGTGATGTTATTACCAAAGTTTAGTTGTTAAGGTTTATGAATTTTTGTAGTAATTAGGAAAAATTGGGGTTTGGTTTCATAACAGAGGAAGCTGCTGCAGTTTCTGTCTACGTACTGGCGCAGCTGCGCCGGTACCAAAGGCAGAAATGGCGCAGCTACGCCTGTTGGGTTTCTGAAGTCAAGCACCAGCGCAGCTGCGTCGGTGCCAAGGCTTAGGACAGCGCAGCTGCGCTGTACCCTAAGCAGAGGCAGTGAGTTTTGTTTAATTGCAGACCATTATATGTAGACATAATATTATTTAGTATGCATGGTAAAGATGTTAAACCATAACATAAGATAAAATAACAGGTTATAATGTAATGTAATACTAAATATGAAGTTTTTAAATGATCACTTAAACAAGTTATGTAATGAATGAAATGTTATATTTGCTAAGGTTAGGGGTGAATGATAAAGCTTTATGTTACACGATAGTGAGTTTTCAGATTCGTGTGAGTGGTTAACCAACATGGTTAGACATTAAGTTAAAGGTTGTGACTTAGATGGTGGATTGAACTTATAAAGCTAACGATAGTATAACTAATCGGTGCTACAATTTTAATGATATATGTAGGGTAATTGGCGAACGTTTATTATACTTGTCTAGCTTACACACGAGGCAAGTTTTCTAACTCCATTCTTTTTATAATGAATGCAAGATTCATAACTATTTTTATCTTTTGTTGGCAAACGAGCTTTCTAACCCTAATTTATCAATATGCAAGTTCCTAATTCTTATATTAAAGTTGAGCAAGCTTATTGATTCCATCTTGTTTATGATGATACAAGCTCTTGTATTCTAATTCTTTGCATTGAACAAGTTTCACAATTCTAACTCTTGTTATTTCTATTCAAAGCATATATTATTTAACTTCATCATTCCAAATGAGATTTCCTAACTCTTTTGGATGTAGTACTTTGCATACATACCATGTCTATTCCATTGTATATTGTAAATATTCGATCTCTGACTTTAATATCATTGTTCAATCCTATATTATTGTGTTGAACATTCAAATAACAAGCAAACTCTTATTGATTGGACTAATCTATACTTGATAGGGTGTTCTAAAATTCTAGAACCACTGATAAGCTAGTTCCAAACTAAACTTTCTTTAGTGCGGAAATTCTAAAGTCAAACTAAGATGGACAACCCTAATATAGGGGATTATGTATGTGTTAGCATTTAGATGTTTGTGCACAATACATGGTACAAAGGGATGATCCTCCTAAGTACGTAAGGAAGGGTCTGTATAGTCTAAATGACTGTTAAGGTTGAGGTAAAATACCTAAATATCAGGGACATAGTTCGTAGTCTTAAGACCCTCAGATATAAATCTTAAATTTGTTCTCTATTCTTGATTTGTACAACGAGTTCCCTATTATCCAGTAACCATTGTTTAATCTCATGTTGTTGCTATTATTATTCTTTATATTAATGAGCAATTATTTGCCCACTCTTGCAATTAACACTGCAGCTAAAGTTGAGAAAGTCAATGAGCCATCTTCTAGTAAAGGAAAGGGAAAGATGTTCAAGTGATGAAGACTCATTTACTTAACTGAAATTATGTTATAAGACTTATGTTATTTTGTGATGTATTCCGCATACTTATGTAATAATTAAAGGTTAGATCACCTGGGAATGTTTTAAGATGATGTAACCCTTTAATGGGGAAGATTTTTATTTAAGTTGTTTAAGTTATGTCTTTATCCTTGTTTATGGGTAGTTAGATGTAAATATTTTAGAAAGTGAGCACCAAATCATGTGGGAATGAAGTACTAAGATTTGGGAGTGTCACAGTGCATCAACTGGTTCAGATGTACCTTTAAACTCAAGTGGACCAGCTAGTTTAAAGTCCTTAAATGGTGTGGCTTGAGTTGTGGGTCTATTCATAGCACCTAACATGAGTTCTACTAATTGTTGGGTAGGATTAACATCGTTATCTATCTCTCACTGAGGTCTTCTAGTTGGTGTCATGATTCTATATAAAACAATAAACATCCACAATAAGAATTTGTGTGAAACAAACATACTTTTTATTCATATTTCACAGTAGTAAACCATATAAGCAACTGGTGGTCTTACATATCATACTACTAGTTACAATACAAACAACAAATGCTCTTTTATTCTTACTACTACAGAGCACTTAGATTTCTATACTATAATTTAAAAATCATTAACTTCTTCAAAGGAATCCTAGATCATGTGGCATACCACAGATCGATCTATCATATAAGCAGTTTTTTCCCTTCTACTAGATATCGAACTACTCGACGTTGCAAATCATTGAAGACATCCCGAGTTCCTAGAGCAGATTTGAGTAACCTTGACTGTAACGCCCCGAAATCTGGTCTATCTTCACACCCGGATTTCATACGTCACGAGTACATCATTCATCCAACATACATCATTAATATACCGAAAGATAACAACATACACTCTCAAATCCAGGTTCTAAAAACCTTATAACCTTTTTCATTACAAATAATGATAAATACATTATTCATTTCATCTTATAAGAGTGACTTTTATCCGCCACCAAGGATACATAACAATTTCTTAAACTAGTCTATAGTTCAATTTCATCTTTCTATTTTACAAGTCTTCACTTGATCTTCTAGCTCATTCACATTCTGAAGGCATTTCATCTGGATACCGTCAGCTTGATCTTCACGGGATCCTGAAGTTCTTCTAACCTCGTTTGCTGAAAATATTTTTCATTTAAAGCAAGTGTGAGCATTCAATTGTCCAGCAAGTCATAACAGTTGAACACATAACTTCAAGAGTTTAAACGTTCCTTAAGAACTTCGATAACCGAACAAAGGTTATGAAGCAACTTGAATAATTGGAATAGTCTCGATTCCTATCATCTTAAAACATTAGTCACTTTCACTTTGAAATACTTTCACTTTGAAATACTTTCATTTTGAAATACTTTCATTCCTCTACCTTTTTCATACACATCCTATTTGGCTAGAATCATTAGCACAGACTTAACAATAACGGTTCATGTATAAATAGAACATACTTGTATTGAACAGCTCAATCACAAAACAGTTCATATCATAGAAACACCGAAGTGTTCACATTGTGGCTCAAGGCATCATACGTTCTACCACCTTATAAAAATATCGCACATTAGCACATAGACAGAACTTCTTAAGTTCAACATCTGAGAAGTTTAAGAAACTAACATTCATTTAGAATATGAATGAAGTTAGGAAACTTACCTTACGCACGGCTACAGTTTACGCTGAACTGCTCATTCCAATTCCTATATAACACATAAGGAGAAAACATAAACACCAATTAGTCATTTATTGAACTTACGCATTGGTTTACTTAACTTTGCTTCTTAGGATTCGCGTTCTTGCAATATAAGTTTACGTGACTAACTTCCTTTACCAGTTTACGGCTTCATGACATACAGAGATGTCATACTCAAAACATTCATCATCTTTGATAATTTGCATGTTTATCTTCTTCTTATAACTTCTCTAGGACTCAGCACACATCGCTTCTCTGCTAGTAGTCCATATGGTACTCTTAGTGTTTTCCCACAAATAACCAACAAACAAGTTCACGTCTCATCTACAATGACATCACAGTGAGTTAGACCGGTTGCCAGTTTCGTATATACCTTCGCTCTCAGAAGGAATTGTTTAGCCCAGCTCCCATATGTTAACTATCAAAAGTTACGATTGTACCATAACCTAAACTTATCGTAACTTATCTGAACAATTAACTTTAACATTCGTTAAGTTAATTTCTTATTCCTTACGGCTTTCTGGCAACTAAATGCCATACCTCAGGATGCATTCTTATATGACTCACCTTCGGCTTTCATTAATCTTATTATCGTTCATTATGGCTTTCTTAATACCATTCGTATCATACTTAATACTTTCTTTATCCATTACTTGAACCCCATGTTCATTAGTCATCTTAATATCGAAGCCATATCGTTCGTTGTATGCTAAGACCACTCGTTTATCGCAACAGCGTTGCGAACACAGTGTCTATATGCTTCACTTATCTCTCATTATCATGACATAACATCAAAATGTTATTCATTACCCTCGTCGCTCAACGTCTAAGGAAACACAACCATAGCAATCCTCCACGTTCGTTTATCATAACTACGGTCCCCGGATATCGGTTCCGTAATCTACCGCTTAAATTCTCTGTATTTTAATCTTGTTTAATCTTTTCGTTCAACCTTTACTAAAGGTTTAAATTACTTGATTAAGTGTTAAATTCGATGAACTACACGTTCACTAGCTTTCGTTACACTTCCCCCCAGGTTTTAAGCAATTAAAAGCTCATTACCGGGCTTTTTCCCTGCACTGGCGCTGCGGTGCCACTCTCTTCTTTATCTCTCGTACCGCGGCGCAAGTAGAAAGTACCCAGCTCCCCGGTCTGGCACTGCAGCAGTCACATTACAAGGCATAACTGGCGCCGCGGTGCCAAGCCCTAACCCTAGAAAATTTCTCTAAGTGTTAAATCAACTTTGAGACGCTTACTTCCCAATCTCATAACTCCTTCGTTATAATTCAGAACGAGTTCGTTCCAAAGCCATTATCTTCTTTATCTTACATACTTCAATACCCCTCACACAGAACTTCGTCCTGAATCCGTTAACATTCCATTCGATTGGCTTGATCTTCACCCTTCGTTCATGTTTACATTTTTAACGTTCTTAGTTCATTCATCCATAATTCGGTCATCCGAACTCGGAACTCATTTGCTCTTGAGTCCATGACACACATTTTCTATGTTCTCTTAATTTCATATGAAACCCTACGCATTCGGGTTCATTTACTAACTTTCTAATTCTAGTTCATCTTTTACAAAATTTTCACCATAATTTCGTGATAGCTAAGTTTTAATCAGTTCTTCATGAACGTTTCTATCATTCCTAACCAAACAATAAGCAACTAACTTATACGCGATGGTTTTAAGCTTGTCTGTCAACAACAATTATCCTAGGATGGTTTTAAATTTGTCCATCAACAACGTTCTTCGTATTCTTCACGTGTTCTTCGTTCGTTCTTCATTTTTAATCGATATTTTGGATTACGATTTCACTTTTTATTGGAATTTGATGTTATAGAACATCATTCCTTTTTATTTCACCTACTTATTCATATAATCCACTCGGATCGTTCTAATTCATTACGAATTTTATACTTCCTTAAGAAATTTATAAAATAACTTCAAACTCGTATTTTCTTCTTTTCTCAATGATTTCAACCATATGAAATCATTCATAACCTCATCTACTTCTTATTCTCATTAAGTTATGTTTTAAACATATAGGACTTAATGAGAAATTAAATTCAACTAGGTTTTAGGTTACCTCACTTCTTTATTTTTCTTCCTCTAGACAAAGCCGGCGATTCACAAGATTTTCTATTTCACAATCACCTTCGATTCGATCATTCATACTCATTCTCTTCCTTCTCCATCTTCTTCAAGCTTTCAATCTCTCTCTCTCTCATGTTATAGGATTTTCAAAAATCCCATTTAAATGAAAGTTAGCTTCCTATTTATAGAAAATTCAAAGCTACGGCAAAATAGTCATTTCGCCACCCAAACCTCCTTACTATTCATTACTTAAGCACTAAGTTTACTTGGCCTCCACATTTACTTATCCCTTAAATTTACTTAGCCCTTAAGCATAAGCATTTTACTTAGCTATTAAGTTTAATTAGTCATTACTTAACCTATCCTTTACTTAGCCATTAAGACTAATCGTATTATACGCATCTCATTCTCGTATTCTCTTCGTATATAGTTCGTACGATATAAGTATGATACGTCGTAATAATCTTTGTACTATTCTCGTATAATAACTAGTATTACACTCGTATTTCTTACGCATAATAACCCTAATTATTATACGAAATCATTAAATTCTCGGAACTCACTTTCCTAACCTTTAGGTTTTAAGTCCGCAGGCAAAAACTTCATTTTTGCCATAACTGAAATATTATTTAATATTCCATTACGTCTTAGAATTCTATAATTATGCGTTTCTCAGAAATTCAAACTCAATCTCTGAACAGAAACAGATGAATAGTGCTTATTTTGTCTTTTTCCCTCAAAAATATTTTTTCCCCGGAAAAATTTTATTTTCGTCTTGAGAATTCTTACTCGATCAATCTAGCTCGTAGCCAGAATCCTCCCGACTTATAACCATCCTAGGTTCTAGAACGATTAATAAACACATAGCACATAATATTATTAATAAAAATTCCTTTTATTAATAACTAATTCTTTAAACATAAATTCTTGACAATTTGGATTCTCTGGGTTATTACCTGTATTTCCCTCATGCCACTCTGTGCATGGTGCAGTAGTTCTTTTAGTCGATTATTGGTTCCCCTTTCACGCTCTAGCATACCCTCGGCCAAATATGCCCTAAACTTCATTTGATCATTATCATGCTCTGATTTTTGAACTAGTGATGTCATCGCCTACTCATGGTCTTCAATCCTCATTAATTGTCCTGCTACTGGATCCTCCTTTTCCTTAGCATGTAATAATTGTCACTACAAGAAAATCGGCTATTTCTGACGGACGTATCCGTGATGGATTAAATTCGGTCGAAATATGATTAATTCTGAGGGAATAATGCGTCGAATATAAGTCCCTCAAAACTAACATAATTCTGACGAAATTCCGTCAAATGTAGACCTCTCAAGTTGACGTCAAATTTCTCGCCACCGCGAAAAGTAATTTCGACAAACAAACGTTAATTCTGAGAAACGTTTCGTCGAATTTAAATTATTTCTGAGGGACTTATGGATGACGGACATTCCGTCGGAGATAACAAATATAAACTTTTCAGCAAGCCTTTTCTTTTCTGACGCTTAGATTTATCTCACATTCTCTCTTCTCTCACTCTCCTTCCCTTTCTCTCACTCTTCTTCCCTCTCTCATCCCCCCTGTCCCCACCCATCCGGTCACCGGTCCCCCCTCCCCCTGCCACCGTCCCCCCACTGCCTCCCCTAGGTCTCGCCACTCTGCCTGGTACCCCCACTCGGCCCCCCGATCCCCCCACCTGCCCCGGTACCCCCACCCCTCTCCCCCGATCCCCCCACCCCACCCTGCCCCGGTACCCCCAACCTTCTCCCCCGATCCCCCCACCCCAGCCCTGTCCAGGTACCCCACCCCACCCACCCCCAGGTACCCCCCACTCCCTCTCATCTCCCTGGGCGCCGTCCACTGCCCAGTTCTGGCCGCCACTGCCCATTTACGGCGACTACGCCACCAATTCCGGCCTTTGCCACCAGTTCCGGCCACGGTAGCTCCTAGCTCCTCCTTTCTCTTCCTCCTTTCTCCTCCTTTAATTCAAGGTAAGAAATCCTAAATGATGATTTGAGATTATTAAATATAGTTTGCAGATTTGTGTTGTTGATTTTGCTAATTACGTTCATGTGTTACTGAGAATAATTTTGGAGTTATAGGTTGTATCAGAAATTGGGTTTTATATTTTAATTTGCTGAAATTGGGTTCATTTCTATTATGAAATTTATTTTGCTAAAGTTGTTGATTTTGCGAAAGTTGTTCATGTTGTAAACTGTTTTGCAAATTGGGATTATTTGACTTCAATTGTGCAAATTGTTGCATGTTGTTGAAATTGTGATTTTTTTGTGCAATTAAAATTTTTGTTATTGTATACAGTTTATTTGTACAATTACAGTGTTTGGGTCATAACATTACAGTGTTTGGATCATAACATATATATATATATATATATATATATATATATATATATATATATATATATATATATATATATATATATATATATATATATATATATATATATATATATATGTCAGTGTATAAGAATGTGATATTTGATATTTCCCATTGAATTCCCAACGGAATATCTGTCAGAAATCTACAATTGAAAATTTTGTGGGCCCTACAAATATATTTATGTATTATTTAATTTATTTAATATAAAATGAAATAAATTTAATTTAGTTTATTAGACAAAATAAATGTTAAAAATTATTTAATATAATATAATATAAAATAAAAAATAATAATAAAATAAATTAAATAAATCAAATCAAATTTAACTTAATAAATTAAATTAATGTATATTAAATTTAATTAAATAAAATTATAAAAAATTAAAAAATAAATTTTAAAAATAAGATAATATAATATACTATAATATAAATTTTAAAAATTAGAAAATATAATATTTATTAATTAAAAAATTAAACAAATAAAAGAAAATATAATAATAAACTTAAATAAATTTTAAAAATTAGATAATATAATATAATACAAAATAAAATAAAATAAAATAAAATAAAATACTTAATTAAATTAAATTAAATAAAACAAAACAAATTTGATTTAATTTAATAAATAAATTAAATTTAATAAAAAAATATTTAAAAAATTAAAAAACTTCGACGGAGTTTTTGACGAGCCTCATCTTCGACGCGTTTATATACGACCGAATGTCCGACGCAAAATTTCGTCGAAAATATCCTACTTCCGACGGAATAGGCTTATTTTCGAGGGACTAAGCTTTTTTTCTTGTAGTGTGTTGATCATGAAGCAATTCTTCTTCCTTTGCATCATCATCTATGAATGACTCAATTCTCTGTGGATTATTTTTTATTGGCATTTCCTCAGCATCGGAGTTGGCCATCCTATAAAAAGAACATCTTTTATTTACTTATATTACAAAATTTACACATAACATAAAGTTTTTAGTGTTATTTTATGTGTAATTTAATATTTTTACTGACTCGAAGTCCATATTACTAATACCCTCACTCAGATGTATACTCTATATCTTGCGGATTAATCTATCATATCGATAGTACCTATCTATCTGAAATCCATAGTATCAACAACAACATGAACAGTCCATATTGCCAATGCCCTCACTCAGATGTATAGTTCCCAAGGATCTCAAAATAAATCAAAATTTCTATTTACATCTATTTATGTAAAGGAAACACGATTGTGAAAATAAAGGATGTTATTATATCATATATAAAGGTTCGATTCCATGATTCTTCATAAAGAATTTCTTATTAAAAAAATATTATATTCAGCTAGATAGCAATTTAAACTAATCTAAGCAGGGACGCTTCTTATTGTTCACTCCAGATGGGCCAGGGTTACCATCTAATACTACAAAGGGAATAATTTGCAACAATGAGCTATGACATGCTCAACATGTTTTATATTTATAACAATATAGGATTTGAAGAAGTATAACAGTTCAAAACTCTTTTCAACTGAGTGTTATTTACCATGTCTGAAATTTTTATATTTTAACCATTTCTGGACTTTTTATTATTTATGTCGGTCACAAAGACTTAGAAATCTTGTTCAGATGTGAGACATGGAATCAACCTATTCAACATCCTAGGAGTATGCATCTCATCCTAATCGTGCCCACTTGCACTAAGTGTCAAATTTTATTGGCACACATTTATCCCTTATGGGATATACAACTCAGTATAGGATGTATTACCAAAGAAATTTGGTTTGACACAACAATTTATGCACAATAAATAATTTATTTCTTAGTTATGTTGAAGCTATAGCGATAACTTTGTAATAATTGGCAATCAAGTTTAGGTTTGGTATAACATACCAAAAGCAAATCAAGATAGGAATCTTGTTCAACGAATAAGCAGGGTTCGAGAAACTTGCGTAAGTAATTAAGGAACTTGCTTAAGTAATTAGGGTTAGGTAAACTTGCCTGAGCTAAGATCGATTAAGCAACGCTACTTGATTCGTTTATAAACACCTAAGATATTCATTCATATAAGTCTAACACATTAGTATTGATAATAATACTCAAATACATAAACTATTCACGTTCGGGTTAAATTCGATATGATTTCAGTGTCCTAAGACTTTATCGAATAATTAATAAGCTAATATCTCGGTTAAAATTTAATTATAAGCTTTATTATATTTTCAGATAATTTGTAAATCCTTTATAATAACTTTCGGAAGCTTATAATAATTTTTAGATATTTATTTATCCATTAAATAATTTTTAAATCATTTATTTCTATTTTTAAATAATTAATATTTACTTTGAATATTATAAAAATCTTGTTTATTATTTTTTAAATAATTTATAACCATTTAATATGATTTTTAAATCATTAATATCATTTTTAAATCATTATTTATTATTTATAAATGATTATTCTATTTATATTATTAATAAATTAATTATTAATAATATCTAAATAAATAAAATATTTATTAAATTTATGTAAAAATATTAAAAGTTAATTATTATAACTTTAAATAATTTTTACAACTATTTTTATAATTACTTATTAATTATTTCTAATTTTATTAATTTATTTATTGAATTTATAATTATTATATGTCGTTAAAGCCCCATAACGATAGAAAGTGTTGCTATAGGTGTTCTTCAATTCTGGGAATCAGTTTGAGTATGGCTTAGAGGTCACTTTGACCTTAGCTTAATTCCCTACTGATGATGATTCTGGGTTTATAAGTGTATATGTGTTATAGTACTCATGTAATAGTACAACATCATACCAATTTCAGGCTTTAACCTATATATAACAAGAAGTTATAAAGGCTCAAAGTCACTGTCACAACTGTTCTTGGGTTTCTAGGTAACCTAGAACAGTGGTTATGGTCGGTCAACTATTTTATGATCTTTATAACTTTCAATCCATGTGATAAATTTGTGTTTTGATTGTTGTAATATGCAATCTATATATCAAGGTACATATGTGATACCGTGGTTTGGACTGAGTAAGATCCTAAGGTCTAGATTTATGTTGGTCAAAGTGCAGCCAAAAGTTGTTCTTGGTGTTCTTCAGTTTTCTTGGGTAACCCAGAAAACGCAGTCATGCTCGGTCAACCATATATATTTGACCATTAATTCTAGCAATCCTATGAATTTATTAAAAGTTTGATTGTTATATGTGCAAAATATGTATACATCACCCATCTTGAGTCGCCAAATACATGGTACAAAATTCAAATACAACTTAATTATACAACAGTTGTGTAAAATACGACAAAACATAATCTAAGAGTTTTAATAAGAATATTGTCATCTAGACAATATCCACACTCAATGGAGTCCTCATTACATTTATTGTCACACTATTTTATAGAATAGTGAGGACTACTAAAACAACCATCTGGACCGTCAATCCGTTCCCTGACTTGTCTCAGCTATATTCTCATTTCCTGAAGAGAACAGTGAAAGAAAGGGTTAGCTCAACTAGCCCAGTAGAAAATATTATGACTAAGATAATGCAGAATAATTTATCGTTAGTCTTCAACAGTGTTAAAGTGATAAAATATAACAAACATCAAGTTAACTGCAGCGGAACAAGCAATCCATTAGAAGAGTCAAGTAGAGAATAAAATCTACTATCTTCTATGATTTAAAAGTTTTTTCATCACTTTTATCGATGAGACTCAACTTAATAAATAAATCACATCATCCATGCACTACGGCCAGGATATTCATTAGTATCACGACCACAAATTATCCATGCACTACGGGCCAAGGATATTCGTGTATTCATCAATGGTCATGATCATGCCAACAACTGTCCATCAATGCACTACGGTCAATGAGGACTTTTACCACATCATTTGTAACATTACGGTCATGATTATACCGAATAATCCCTGGTCATAATCATACCAAGTCCATCTATGCACTACAGGCCACAGATGACTTTCAACATATTATAAACATGAGGATGATGACAATGATATAAAAATTCAATAAAACAAGTTCAAGGATAAATTTTTAAAGATTTATAATTTAATTTATCCAGAAATCAATAACGTCCAAATTGTCAACATGATATTGTTTTGTGGAGTAAAATTCAAGAATGCTCAGAAGAATATTTTCGTGAAAAGATACTAGATGAAGCGCAAATATCCAGGATATTCTACTAATTTCATGGAGTATAGAAGTCAAAACTTTAAACAACTGAGTATAATAGAATATATGAAACTGTAAATGGATTTTTGTCCACCATGCGGTAATCCACGTAGACAGATCATTTCTATAATTTAATTAGGAATGAATACGAAGGATCATTCACCATGCATACGGTAATCCACATAGATAGGTTATTCCAATAGAATAATAATAAATGAAATAACAGAAGAATTCACTAGGCGTGCGTAATCCGCACAGACAGGTTATTCCAACATAATGATAAAGAATGGAACCAGGTCATGCGTAACGGCGCATAGACAGGATATTCCAACAGAATAATAAAGAATGGAACCAGGTCATGCGTAATCCGCACAGACAGGATATTCCAACAGAATAATAAAGAATGGAATAACAACAAAATTCACAAGGCATGCGATAGACCGCACAGACAGGTTATTCCAACAGAATAATAAAGAATGGATTAACAACCCTTACGAGTATTGAAAGAAAATAACTCTCTTCATGAATACGAAAGAAATAATACCCCTTACCTTAGAAGAAGATTAGATACTGGAATAGTGAGGTAGCAGACTTCTCTTCTTCTTTCTCTCTATAATTTCTCTCTATAATAATTGCTCTATAGCTTTAGTGAATTGGTGAGAAATGAAGGAAGAATGAGCTTCTATTTATAGGAAAATATAGCTTCGATAATTGCACGTTTTGGGGCTCAAAATATTACAGTATAATACCTTCCTCTTTTTCTTCATTTTTAATTTAGTCCTGCAAGTATTATCAAACTTGCACCACCTCCTCTAATAGTAAATAATATGAATTAATAGTTCATTCATGTGACTTAATAGTATAATCATGTGAAAAAACTAATTACAGTATAGTACCTTCATCTATACCTCTATTTTTAATTTAGTCATGCAAGTATTATCAATCTTGCACCATCTCCCCTAATAGTACATGAATGTGAATCAATAGTACACACATTTGAATAAATAGTTATAAGCATGTGAAATAATAGCAATTAATTGCTCATTTATCCGATTAATTACCCGATTGGTCAATATAACCTCCAGACATCAATTATTATCGAAATAAATGTCGATTTCCACTAACACTAATAATTCCAACACAATGGAACTATCAATTTCATCTTTAATCAACACAACTTAATTATTCATCATTAATATTATAACTCACAATATTTAACAACCAAGTCGTTCCCAGGAATGAGGGGGGTTGTCGATAAGGATTTCTCCTTATTGGCGCGCAATTTGTCAATATTGCAAATAATAATATGAATAACTTTGTCATCTCAATTATTGATTTAATAATAATAAATATTATGTAGATGATACTGTGACAATAATTGAATCAATAATATGAGAGATATGAAGCAATTACTGTAGCAATAATTGAGTATAACTGCGTGACTTCTCACGTAAGCATCAATAATCAATACCGTGTGCTACTATGCAACCACGCGTATTACTGTACTTTTACTACCGGGTAGTTCAATAGTTTAACGGTAAAACTTTTACCGTTATTTTTATAAAAAGATAATTATGTCGTTTTCTAACTACGACAATACTTTCGTTATGGGGTCCACCAATGAGTGTGTCGTCGTACGAATATTTCTTATTAAAACTGAATATTCCCCGACCAATCGAATATTATATAACCACTTGCTTACTTTGAAAAATTTGTAAATAATACCCACAGCTATAACATTATATCAAATCCACACCATAATATTCAAAAATATATTTCGAGCAAAATTAATCTTTATTCATAAAAGTTGGGGTCTTACATTATAGATATGATGTAGTATATATATCAGGGTATTAATTCATAACACTTAGACATCCTAACAACAAACAGAAAACAATTAAATGGTTGGTCAAAGTAATCGGCTCAACCTGTTCTTGAGATTTCTGGGTAACCCAGAAATCAGAACTTTGTGGTCGGTCAACCACTTCTGACCACTTATATCTTGCAATATATGATTCTAATTAACCTATTTTCTTTTCCAGATTAAAGACCTTATGTAATAATACAACTAGCATACAATTAGCAAACCTAACTATTAACATACACGGATCCACAGGTTCTGACATTCGACTGTCAGAACTTTTTTTCCAGAATTTCCAGTTTGCTTAAAACATCATTTTGATGCATCTAGATGTTATGTAAACATGTTCTATCAACTTATCATACTTACTAACATGTTATTACACATATCTAAACATCTAAACTACAAATTCAACATAGCATCAAATATCTAGGTTAAAATTAGAGTTTGCACCTTTTCTTGCCTGATTTTGATTTCGGACTTTTGTTTCTATTCTTGCTATCACCGAGGCTTGTTTAGGTATGATATATGAGTATTTAGGCTTAGAAATTTCGTGGGTTTGAACTGATCTAAGGCTACTATTTATAGAATTGCCAAGCTAGGGTTTTTTGGTCATTATTTCACCTTCTTGCCATTACAAAGATTTTTTGGTCATTATTTCACCTTCTTGCCACTAAAAACATTATCTCCCAGGTTCTCTAACCTTTAATATAATCATTCAAGTGCGGAAATAAAATTATTACATCACATCATTATTAAAAGTCTATCAGCAATGATAAAACCAAAATTATAAATATTCATCACTTGTACATTTTTCCCTTTCCTTTGCAAGTTGTAGGTTTATCTACCTTCTCATTCATAGCTGCAATAAATGTATAAATATGCAAGAGTGACCAAACAAACCTCACTTGAGATAAGAATAAATATCTTTACAACATTTGCCAAATAATAGGCTCAAAGAACTGAATAATATGTTCTATTAACATTTCAATACTTGCCAACTCATAGGCTCGATAGAACTGAATGATATATTCTATTAACATTTCAACATTTGCCGACTCAGGCTCAATAGAACTGAATGATTTGTCCTATTAACATTCTTAAATAAACTACTGAGGGTCAAATGACCATGAACCATGTCCACATTTATAAGTAATCTTTCAACTTTAACTTTAACAGTCATATGACTATAAGGACTCCACGTACTTAGGGGGATCAATCCTTTGTACAATGTATTGTGCACAACCATTTCAACGCTAAGCATAAACCCCTAAACATAGGGTTGTTCATCTCAGTATTTAGAGTACAAGTCCGCACCAAAGAAAGTTTGGTTTGGATAAGCTTTCAAGGGTAATTGAAGTTTAATGATCATCAACTAGGGAACTAGTTGAATCCACAATGTTTGATAATACAACAGTTGTTTAATAACAACATAACTTAGAACATTTGAGAATCATAAATGAACTGATTCTATACATCTAACTTATGCTTGAAATAACTATAGAGCATAAGTATTCGATAGAATGAATAAAATAGTTAACCTTTGCTTGAACAGTAAAATAAGCTTGGTTCAAGTTTTATAATATTTAGAAATAAATTCCTGAACTTTAAGAAACTTGCTTAACTGTAAACAAGTTGGAATGAATCAACAAATGGAGAATTTACAATAACATTAGATTTTGAGTTTGCTCAAATGGATTTTAGGAACAATTTACGTATTCAATAACAGTTGAGATAAAAACTTGCTCAATCAAAAGCATGCATTTATAATAAACGAACTAACTCAACGAAAGTGTAGAGTTAGAAAATTTGCATAAACATAACAAACTAACTCAATGAAAGTATGGAGTTAGAAGACTTGCCTCGAGCGTAAGCTAAAATATTAAACTCACGTTCACCCTAAACACAGTATTAAAAACCATAACATCTATCAGACATATTAATATTCACGTTTCAATATAAAACGTATTACTAGTTAAACTTGTTATTTTAACACAAGCCTTATGCTACGCTTTACATTTCTGAATTCCCAAGTGTTAATCATCCCAACACTTAACTATCGTTCATTGTATAAATTATGTTATCACATAACGCGTTTTTGATTTAATAATCACTTTTGCAACTTTGATCGTACTAACCACAACTCACTATGTTATGTTAACCTTAACATTACACATTTAACATGCTAACACAATTTTAGACTATGTTGTGACACTTTCCCAAGTCTGCTGAAATAGCAGAAGTTAGAGTCTCAAACCAGGGTATGGCGCAGCTGCGCCATTTTTTGCCTTGGCACCGGCGCAGCTGCGCCGGTGTTCAGACAGACGCAGAGAATGCTATGAACAGTAGCCGACTTTATCCCAACAAACACAAATTTCACCCAGTAGACAGTAATATTAACACGTATAATAAATATACAACTATCCTAAACATGATTGCTCACATTTACAACCAACTAGCACAATTTAACACTAACTAAAACTATTTTAATTTCTCAAAATTCAAGTTTTCATACAAAAACTCCATTTTCGAGTTCCGTCACAAAATTGAACACTGTGATTTCAATTCTTGTCCAAATCACCTCATTCAAATTATGTTATACTCATATCTCATTGAACTAACTTATACAAGCTTCAGTTTATAATTTAACATACAATTAACCCACTAGAATTGATGCTTTTCATAAACATATGAAATCTCCATATACTGTCAAAATTCCTATTGTCAAACCGAAATTAGCATGTATTTTTTTTCCCGCTAATTTGTTTGTATATTGAGAAGAAAAAGAGAAAAAACAATCACAAAGGGCATACCCCAGATGTTTTAGGTGAACCACATGGGACAACCCCCAAAATGGACAACTAAAGACTAACACCAAGCCAAAGCAACAAGGAAGTTTGGGCTGGTTTGCTATGGGTGGCCTTGGGTTCAGCTTCCCCACTAGACTGGGCTGGTTTGTGCTGCAGGTCTCTTGTGTTGCTGTTATGTCTTAGACTGCTACTGTTTGTGCATGGTAGTGGTCTACTTTGTGAGGCAGTGGTTGTGTTGGGCTGAACAGTTGAGCTAGGCAGTTGCTCTGTCTGGACAGTCCTGCATTATTCCTTTTATGGGTTGGTTTGGTTTTTATTATTATGATTGTTCTCTAGCCATTTGGCTGGTTTTTGTAGTTGCATTGCTCCATGTTAATTCCTTGTATGCTAGTGACTAGCTTGAGTTTACTTTTGCCATCATAGGGTTTGTCCTATGATGGCTATGGTATACTGTATGGGGTTTGACCCATGTACTTTGTACTTATTCTTTCTTTTATTTCAGTCTAAATTTAGCAAAAAAAAAAAGCAACAAGGAACATTACAAAATAGAGCTACATGCAAAAGAAGCAAGCCGAAGCCTGAACAACCAAACAGCTGAAACTAAGCATCCAAATGAAGCAATCTGGTGACAAAATGAAACTGTAAACTGCCAGTTGCAGACAGAATTGCAGAAGAACTGCAGAAGACAACAGAATCAACCGAACTGAAGCAGCTGCCGAACAGACTGGAGCTGTCAGCACCTAAGAGCTGAACTGAAGATCCCGAAGCCTAGAAGGAGATGTGGGGCAGAGAGGCCGAACCATACAAGCCTAACCTACTAGCCCAGATCCCCCAGCTTCCCAAGGCTAAAACCAAGGAGCCGAAACCAAGCTACAAAACTAGCCCTTCACTGACCCCATAAGTCGAAGAAGGCAGCATCCGAACCAGTCCGGACTGAAAACAGCAACGAACCAATCCGAACTGAGCGCCAGCCGACACCCGAAGCAGCCGAAGATGAGAATGCTGAACCCTTGAATGAACTACGAGCGCCATGAAGCCGAAACCAATGAACACTCACCCCCCCCCCCAGCTCCAAAACCGAGAGCGCCGAAGCCCAAACCTCTCAAGACTGGACTGCCGAACCGAAGAGGGAGCACCGAAGCCCGAAACCGGAAGACAGCAACCAGCGCTCTATCAATCGGAGCCCCCCCTAAAGCCCCCCCGAAAGCCAAGAGACCGAGCCAGCCCGACATTGACCCTGGAGCCGAACCCTACTACTGAAGAGACCGAACTGCCAGAGAAGCAACGAGCTGAAGATGCTGCTAGAGCCAACAAGCCGAACCCTTCAGAAGAACTGAAACCCACAACCTCGAAACTAACCCCTGAGGCCGAACTCCCTTACACCTGACCTTCCCAACCCTTAGGCAGACCCCGAAGCTTAGGCAGACCCCGAAGCTGAGATTGAACCAGTGGCCAGAGGCGCGTAGGCCATCCCTATAATGACCAAGCTGAGTAACATGGGCGAGTGTCGGAGAGTCACTGCCAACTCTGATCTTGTCCAAAGAACCCCAGCCAAAGCAATAGCTAACATTCGCTACTGAGACGGGCCCAGCCACCTGCTCTCCCGGCTGCACCGAAGCGGCGGAACTTCCGACACCCCGTGAAAAAAAAAACCCAACCCTACAACCATCCCCAGAGGATGGGCTTATTTTGGACTTTTTTAGAAAAAACAGAGGAAGAAGATAACCTAGCCTTAATGACATTGGTTATCTCCCTAGAGAGAACCCCCATAGGCATCTTGGTTTTGTTATGGACAATGGAGTTCCTGACTGACCAGATTTTGTATACTGTAGTGGAAAGAACCAGCTTTAGAATATCCGACCTGAGTTTGCTCCCTCGATATTGGATAATGTAGTCCACAAGGTTGTCCCAATTCATAGGAGCATTAGTCCAGGCACCCACTGCTAAAGTAGAGGAGAGAACATAGGAAGAATAGGGGCATTCGAAGAACAAGTGAGGGAATGTTTCCACATGGGAATCACAGAGGGGGCAAGTCAGCTGGCGGAAGCTGGAATGGCTAGAAAATCTGTCATTCGTGGGTAATCTTTGCCGAAGAGCAAGCCAGAGAGTAAAGGAAAATCTTGGAACGTGAAGAGAATGCCATAGCAGAGCAGCCCATGGAACTAGCGGAGCACGTGGCCGAATAGGTTCCCAAATGAGAGAGGCCTTGACATATTTCAGCTCACAAGATTCCCATAAGATCTTGTCATCGGCAGCAGTCGGCGCAGGAAGAGAAGTAATAAGGCCACGGAGTTGTTGCACTTCATGATGGTTGCTTGCCGGTAATGCCCAGGCTCCCGAGGAAATGACAAAAGTGACAGTAGCGTTTACTGGGATTCGAGAGTTGGAAAGCAGATACGGAGAAGGGCTTAATGGCTGGCCATTTAACCATGGGTCATGCTAGAACCTAAAGGAATTGCCATTCCCAACTTTATAGATAAGAAAATTTAAAGCTAAAGGCCGCAGTTTAAGAATCTTACGCCAAATCCAAGCAGTCCGATGGAGTAGAACAATGCCAGAAATTAATCTTTGGAAGAACTGATGCTTTGACCCACTTTGCCCATAAGGAAGTTGGGGAAGGGGAAATAACTCTGAGCAAATGGGAAAAAATGAGGGCTGAGTTCCAATCGGTAAGATTTTTTATAGCCAGGCCTCCCTCCGCATAGGGGGTAGACAAATCCTTCCAAGCAACTTTAGAACCATACCTTAGAAGAGAGGAGCCCTTCCAAAGGAATCTGCACATTATAGATTGGATTGCACGCATTACCGATTTAGGCAAGATAAAGTGGGCTGCCCAGTAGGATTGAATGGCAAATAGCACTGATTTTATCAACTGCACTCTGCCGGCATAGGAGAGGAAGCGGGAAGTCCATGAAGTGACTCTCGCGGTGATTCTGTGAATCAGAGGCTGGCAGTCGGAGTGAGTAAGTTTAGAGGAGATGAGGGGAACTCCAAGAAATCTAATTGGAAGAACTCCAATCGGTATACCCAGCATCTGATTTATACTTTCCTTGACATCACTTGGGACATTTTCTAGAAAGAATAGGCTTTTTAGAGCGTTGGGGATTAATCCGGAGAACATTGAGAATGATTGGATGCTCGAGTGGATGATGGAAACAGATGGAAAGTCTCCATGGCAGAACATTATAATATCATCCGCGAAACATAAATGAGTAATGTTGCATGGTTCTATTTTCCAATGGAACTTGAAATTCGGTAGGAGAGTTTCCTTATTCAGAATCATAGATACTACTTCCAAGGCTAAAACAAACAGATAAGGGGTAAGATGATCTCCTTGACGAAGACCCCTTGCTCTCTTAAAGTAGCCGGCAAGGGAGCCTATTGACTTTAACAGAATACATTGGCGTTGTGATGCACTCTCTAATCCAGTTTATAAAAATGGGTGGAATCTGAAGCAAACTCAGCAGGTCTAGAAGAAAACCCCAGTCAACTGTGTCAAAGGCCTTCCTGATATCAATTTTTAGAGCACACCTAGCCGGACCAGATAGGCGGTGATAGTTTCTGAACAGCTCCTGAGCAAGGAGAATATTATCGCTAATACTTCTACCCAAGATAAAAGCTGACTGAGCATGGTCTATAATGGACGGGAGGACTAGTTTTAGCCTATTGGCAAGAATCTTTTCTATACATTTGTAAATTGTGTTGCAACAAGAAATGGATCTGAAGTCTGCCATATTGGAAGGGTTTTCTATCTTCGGGATCAAAGCTATGACCGTAGCATTCACTCCCCTCGGGAGGAGACCGGTTCTGAAGAAAGAGTGGACAGCAGCAGTGAAGTCTCGACCGATTGTATCCCAGTAGTGAAGGAAGAAGTTAACATTGAAACCATCAGGCCCCGGGCTCTTATTCTGTTTCATGGACTGAAGGACCGCCTTAATTTCAGAATCAAGGATTGGAGTGGCTAAAGCAGCTGCCTGGGATGGAGAGATCCTCTTAGAAATAAATTTTTTGAGATCATCACGCCTCGGATAGGATGATGAAGGGGATGATCCCAAAAGGTCCTGGTAATATACCACCACTACCTGCTGGATACCTTGCTGGTCCTCAATCAAGTCACTCGAGCATGTAATTTTCTTGATTGACATAAACTCTAGCATCATGAGCATGTATAATTACAATAACTAAATTACATAACAAATTCAGAAGAAAAATAATTCACAGAACATGCAATTTTATTTTGCCGTAAAGCCATATATATATATATATATATATATATATATATATATCGAATACTAATGTTGTGTAAAAATTACTTGAAGTTGCTTGCAATCCTTGTTAATTCACTAAAATTTCTGGAAAATTCGTAACTCTCTCTCAATCTTTTCTGAAGCTCTCAAACTCTCTCTTCTCAAAACTTTAGCAAACTAGTTTATGCGTAAAAGAAAACTAAACTGATATGTGTACTAATATAATAACAAAGAAAACTGACATAGGCTTAATACGTATAATAAGTAACATCAGTTATTAGGATAAACGTATATAATATAAATATATTATATTTATTATTTTATTTGTTTTATTTATTTTATTTAACTAGAAATCTCAAAAGCCATAAGGCTTGTTTGGCAATTCATTTAAATTTAAAGAATTAATATATTAAGCCTTGTTTGGATAAAACTAAATTAAACTACTTTAATTTATTTTATTAACTCCTTATAATATAGTTATATGTCACACTATGTTTAATCAATCTTTCATATTTATTTTAATTAATTCAAATAACAATTAATTAAATAACTCCTTTAATCACATAACACAATACAAACAATTAATCATTTAAATTGAAATATCAATATAATAATCATTTCCTTAATTCATCAATTATTTATTTAACAAATAATTTTCCAAATAATATTAAATCAATTAAGCAAATATTCATTTACCGATAATCACATCCATTAAATATTTATATAACGCAATAAATATTTAAAATTACATTTAAAAATTCTGGAATGTTACATCATTCCCTCCTCCTTTAAAGGATTTTGTCCTCAGAATCACAATTCAAACAATCAAATCATCACATTCTTCCCCACTTACAAATATTTTGTCGACAAAATCGAAGACATAGATTAAACAAATAACTCAGGGTAACTTTTCATCATTTCTGTTTCGAGTTCCCACGTTGCCTCTTCGACATTGTGGTTTCTCCATATCACCTTCACGGAAGGTATCACTTTATTTCTGAGCACTTATTCTTTCCTGTCGACTCTATCTGGATAGGAACTTCTTCATAAGACAAATCCTTATCGAATTTCAATGGTTCGTACTCGATCACGTGTTTGTTATCGGGTTTATACGGTCGTAACACCGAAATGTGAAAAACATTATTAATGTTTTCCAATTCTGGAGGTAGAGCTACCTCATAAGCCACTTCCCCCACTCTTCGTAGTATCTCAAACGGTCCAATAAATCTTG
The DNA here is from genome assembly GCA_020205505.1 of Panax japonicus. Classification (NCBI taxonomy): domain Eukaryota; kingdom Viridiplantae; phylum Streptophyta; class Magnoliopsida; order Apiales; family Araliaceae; genus Panax; species Panax japonicus. Next base: position 62,418,280 of record CM035091.1, read on the forward strand.
GGCTGAGCTTTCCTTTCTTGCCAAAACTAAACTTCCCCTTCCAAGGAGAAACTTTTAGGAAAACAAAATTTCCTACTTCAAATTCGCGATTCTGCCTATGTTGATCGGCATACTTTTTCTGTCGGTCTTGGGCTGCTACCAATCTTGTCCTGATGAGTTTGACAACTTTAGCAGTTTCTTGTACCAGTTCTGGTCCTAACAGTTGGCGTTCACCGACTTCATCCCAGCACAGTGGAGTTCTGCACTTTCTACTGTACAATGCCTCGTAAGGTGGCATGCCGATGCTCGCGTGGTAACTGTTGTTGTGGGCAAATTCTACCAACGGTAAATGTTCATCCCAGCTTCCATTGAAATCCATGATGCATGTTCTCAGTATATCTTCCAACATTTGGATTGTTCGTTCGCTTTGCCCGTCGATTTGCGGGTGGTATGTTGTACTCATTTGCAACTGTGTTCCCATACATTCTTGTAGTCTCTTCCAGAAGTTTGATTGAACCTTGGATCTCTATTTGACACTGGAACTCCATGTCTTAACACGATCTCTTTAACGTACAGTTTCGCTAGCTGATCAAGATTAAATCTAATCTTTATTGGCAAAAAGTGTGCAGATTTTGTCAATCTGTCCACTATCACCCATATCGCATCGTATCCTTTCTGAGTCGTTGGAAGTCCTACCACAAAATTCATTGTGATATGCTCCCATTTCCATTCTGGTATTTCCAACGGTTGAAGTAACCCGCTTGGTCGTTGATGTTCAGCTTTCACTTTCTGACACGTCAAACATTTTGCAACGCATTCTGCAACGTCTCTTTTCATATTCGGCCACCAAAAATGACACCGCAAATCTTGATACATCTTTGTACTTCCTGGATGAATCAAATATCTTGTGTTGTGTGCTTCAGTCAATATTTCGTCTTTAAGCTCTGGTACTGCTGGAACTCAAATTCTTTCATCGAACCGTAGTATTCCTTCGGTATCGATCTTGTATTTTGCTTCACTACCGTCAACCACTTTCTCTTTGATCGTTTCGCATTCTTTATCTTGTAGTTGAGCACTCTTCACTTTGTCCACCGAAGTTGGACTGACATCTATCTAAAATAGTCGTTCATCGTATTCTTTGGGAAATTTGATTTCCAACTCTAGTTTTGCCATTGCTGAAATAAGCTCTTCATGCGTAGTTATCAGCATCAACTTCTCCCGACCTTTCCTGCTCAAAGCATCTGCAACCACATTCGCTTTACCCGGGTGATAAAAGATCTCACAATCGTAATCTCAATTCCATCCATCTCCTTTGACGCATATTCAAGTCCTTATGTCTAAAAATATACTTCAGACTTTTATGATCTGTGTAGATTTCACATTTCTCTCCATAAATATAGTGTCTCCGTATCTTGAGAGCAAACACTACTGCAGCCAATTCCAAATCATGAGTCGGATAACCTTTCTCATAATCCTTCAGTTGTCTTGATCCATACGTAATAACTTTGTCATTCTGCATAAGAACACATCCCAACCCTTTATGTGAGGCATCACTATACACCACAAAGTTACATGTACTATCTGGTAATGACAACACAGGTGCCATGCTTAATTTCTTCTTCAAATCCTGGAAACTTTCTTCACATTTCTCCGTCCAAACAAATTTCACAGCTTTCCTGGTCAAATTTTTTAATGGAGTAGCTATCTTAGAAAAATCTTGAATAAATCTTATTTTTTTTATTTTTTTTTGCTAAATTTAAACTATATTGAAAGAAAAAAAAGGACAAAATCATGGGTAACCCCAATCAGAGAATAGCACAGACATCATACGACAGGCCATATGATGTCATGACTTTAGAAGTCTGCAGGCCAGAAACCTAACAACACTAACAATTTTAATGTTAGTACGACCCATAACCAAAAATACAAATGCTTAAACAAGCTAACCATTACAGACCCAAAGAAATCTAGAATCTTTAACAAGTTCTAAACAGTCATCCAGTAGCAACAAAGAAGCCCCTCTTGGCAGAAATGACCCACCACAATTTTAGCTTCATAACACAACCGAGCAACAGCAGAAGCCTATGCCTACCCGACCAAATCAGACAACAACATTATAATACGCGAGCAGCAGACTCACATGGCATTCTAGATCCTAGCATCAAGAAAGAAAATAAAAGTGCAACAGTAGCAAAGATGCACCCACAAACCCCTTTATGCATACCACCCGCAGACTAGAGATGCACTAACAGACTAGGGCATTAGAACATGAGCAATTGAACATGAAATGCACCAGCAGAGCATTAGAACATGAGATGCAGACTGGACAACCACCCCATGCTTACAATCGAGTATTTGAACATGAAAATTCCCCCCACAGCTGATTAGAGAAAACAGCTAGCAAAAAGAGATGGCATGCACATAAAACTAGCCCAGCCCCAAACAGACCAAGGCTAAAACAAGTGAGCAGCCATCTACTAGCATCCAGCAGCTGCAGACCCAGCAGAATGACAAAAGCCCAGCAGAACCAGGTGTCCTAACCCAAAACCAGCAGTCTAAAATAGATTGCAGTCCCAAAATCATTAGCAGAAACCGTATCAAGTTGACCAATACAGACCTATAGCTGGAGAGACAAAGCATCCCCACGCAGAAACCAACCAACAATAAAGCTTGCTGCACAACAACCAAGCAGCAGCAGAGGCCTCAGCAGGCTGTGGACAACATACTCCAGCAGCAGCTACAACGACTGCTGTAAACCCAACCAAAGCAATCGATAGCAACTGATTTCAAACTGTAACCAGCAGTGTTAACCAGCAACAGCAGGACTACAATCACCCAAGGGGCAGAGTGAAGGATCCCACTGCTGCAAAGCTAGACCACGCCTTGCAACAAGATACCTAGACCAGAACTGTAGCAGTGCCCCTGAAGACCACGCCTTCCCAATTTATTACAGCTTCCACTTTTGATGGATCCACGGAAATCCCATCTTTGTCAATCACGTGTCCAAGAAATTGCACACGGTCTAGCCAAAATTAGCACTTAGAGAATTTTGCATACAACTTTTTCTTTCTTAGTGTTTCCAATGTCAAATGTAAGTGTTACACGTGTTATTCTTGAGTTTTGGAATACACTAGAATGTCTTCGATGAATACCACTACAAACTTGTCTAAGAATGGTTTAAACACCCTATTCATCAAATCCATGAATGCAGCAGGTGCATTGGTTAAACCAAAAGACATCACCAGAAACTCGTAATGTCCATACCGAGTTCTGAATGTCATTTGATGAGTGAGTTTTATACACATGAATTGGATACATTCGGGCTTAATTTATTGTTGTTCTCAAGTCTTTTAGGATGTTTTTATGTGTTTGTGTCTATTCATGCATATTTTATATTGTTTTGTAGGAATTGGGACAAAGGTTACTTGGATCGACGTTTGGGGTGGCTAGATTCGCATTTTCGGCTTGCCATTTACACAACAGTCACTTTAGAGCCAATTTTACTATAGCTCCGGACATTATTTCGAACAACTCAAAGAATGAAAGTTGTAGATCTACTTCTCCTCTTTACGGAACATCTTGAATCATCGAAATCGGAGTTCGGACGAAGAAGTTGTGTCCATTTTCCCAAAGGACGTCGGAGCAAAAAATGTCAGAACTTGTAACAGCGCTGGGGCGCTAATTTTAAGCCTATCTGCAGTACCGGGGCGCTATAAGGCAGATTCTCAGCATCGTGAACAGTGCTGGGGCGCTGGGGAAGAGGTTGGGTGCGGCCTGGACGCGTTTTGGACGAATTTTGATACCTTTTTGACTCTAAATTGGATTGGGTTTGTTCCTAAACTAAAAATTGGACTTGTAACCTATAAATACATGATGTAAGGCATAAAATAAGGAGAGATTACATAGATTAGACTAGATTAAACACTCCTTTAGATTAGAACATAACCCTAGTTCTTATTAGTTTTGGAGATTGAAGCAACTTGGAGACCATTGAAGATTCAAAGCAGGAGCAAGAGGGGAGCATCAAATTTGCTGATAACAGATTCTATTCTCTTCTCTCATCATACTTTTATCTTTTAATGTCTATTCAGTTGTGGATTCTTGGTTTTAATTCATTAATTATGAACTAACTCTTTTATTAAAATTTCAATTGAACTTTTTATGATTATGAATTGATTATTTGATTTATTCCAATTATTTATGTTGAAGTGAATTGTTCATCTTGCTTTGTGCTTATTGATTAATTATCTGATCAGTAATTACCTTGTTACTCTAGAAGGAATTGAGAAAGGAATTCTAGGGTTAGAACTGGGCATGGTGACATGTGACTTAGTTATTTGCACAGTGAATAATTAGGTTTGTGAATAGAATGAGAATATCTATTTGCCGCATGTAACACATAAGGAATTGGGATTGTAGCTAGTTTACTTCAATTATTTTGCATAGAGATATAGCAAAATTAATCTGGGTTAAATAGAAGGCAATTGATCACTCGAGAGAGGGCTTTTGGCATTTGAGAATTCCTGTTAACAATTCAGTAGACGTAATAATTGAGATAATTGAATAATTGATTTATTGTTCATAATTGGGGATATTGGAGTATTAATCCTTATTTATCTGAATTCCATCAATTCTTAGTTGTTTATTTTCTTTCTTTTAGAATAATCTTTTTGTTTTGTTTAATTTAATTTTCTTAAATCTAGAAATCACAATTATTGGTTGTTTAAATAAAATTGATTTGGTTAAGAGTTAGTATTTGGTAATTTTTATTAAATAATTCCTTGTGGGAACGATACTCTACTTTCACTTTATTACTTGTTGACCGTGTATACTTGCACGTATTCATTGATTGCGAAATCGATCAACAAGTTTTTGGCGCCGTTGCCGGGGAATTAATTTAATAATTATTTTCCAATATTAATTTCAATCAAATTAGTCTTAATTTAAACATTTTTATTTTTTTTGTTTTTTTATTTTTAATTCTCTTCCTATATTTCTCTCTTTTTAGGAACCATGGATGACTTTGCGTATCAATGGCCATACACGAACATGACTCAACCAAGGGAAGCGGAGATTGACAGACTTGAGAAACTTTCTGCATTGTCAGCACAGATGGATACGCTTTCGAAGATGGTCAACGCCTTTGTAGTTCAACGTCGTCAAAGTGTGGCGGTTACTTGTGATTATTGTGCTGGAAATCATATGAGTCATCAATGCGCCATCAGTTTCGAGCCGGTACAGTATAGGGGCGATTATCCCAACAGTTATGTCTATCCCAACAACTTTCATCAGAATTGGGGGTATCACTCGAATTTTTCTTGGAGTAACAATCAAGATCAATTTTATGCTCTAAGTCCAACATACCTACTGGATTTTTTGTGTCCACCTCCACTACAACAGGAAGAACATTCAAATTGGGAGGAAGCCTTGGAAAATTTTATTACATCATTTGAAAAAGAGTACGAGAAACAAGAAAAAAGATTTAATCAAATAGAGCTGAATATACAAAGCCAAGGTGAGTCAATAAAGAATCTAGAAAATCAATTGGGGAAGATAGCACATGCGTTGAACAACCGTCCTCAAAACACTTGGCTCTATGACATGGATAACGAGACTGATGATGAGCCCGATGGTGAGCCCGAGCCAAATCTACAACTGGATGTGCCACGAGATGAAAAAGAGGAGACAAGTGGGGATAATGACAACAAGGTCGGTGCAGAACTAATTGTGAAAACCAATGATGATGAGCCAATGTTATTTATGCCTCAAGTGCCTTCTCCTCCATAGTTCAAGAGTCCGGTTAGATTTGCAAAACCTTGTCCGCTAGGTAGTCATGTCGTCGGCAATACTCCTTGTGACGTAAAAGTGAGTACAACTTCGAAGCCATGGTTCAATGAGTTGAAGAAGATAGAAGAAGAGATTGTTGTGTCTGAAAAGCCTCAATGCCTGAATCTATTCGCAGACACAATGGAAAAAATACCTAGATGTTGGACGTTCTTGAATGTGATCTTATCTAAAGAAAGCATGCTAGGTGACTTTAATACAATGGCTATCATAAATGTGAACCTACCAAAAGCTATATTATTTCCGATGGATGGAGGGTTCCTCAACTTTCGAAGAGGAATTGGATAGCATTGACCAGACAAAGTCAGGCTGAGACTATAAAACAAGCGCTTATTGGGAGGCAACCCAAGTTTTATTTTTAGTTTTTATTAAGTTCTATATTAGTAGTTTTGAATTTGCATTTATTTAGGATTTAATAAAATTGCTTCTATCATGGTTTTACAGGTTATTCAAGTCAAATTCAAGTGTGGTGCCCAATTTGTTCCATGTGCTTAGCCTATTCTCCAAACTTAGCGGGCAAGGAGGAAGATTGCTATATTTTCAGGGAAGTCCTCTGCTTTAATATTTTCTATTTCAGTCATTGAGGACAATATCTAGTTTAAGTTTGGGGGCATTTTAGTGTCGTATTGCATATAGTTAGTTATTTACATTGTAGTTCGTTATGTTTTCGGGTTATTTACATTTAGTTTTTGCATTTAGTTTTTTGTTTAAAAAAATTTAAAAAAATCGCAAAAATAGTAGTTAGTTTACTAAGTTTGTCGCGGTTAGTTTTTATTTGCATGATTCCAACTGTTAGATAGTAAAAGTCTATTTTGGCCAATGATGAGACTGAAGTTAAGTAGATAAGTATAGTATTGAATATTCAGGCTTTGATGTGATTTCTTGTTATGAATTGAATCTTTTCCTGTTTGAAACTGGTATAATTAAGGTTAGCACGTTAATAACAGCTATGTTGACTGATTAAGTTTAAATTGATACATAATGGATTTCTTAAGGATAATACTAGTGTGAAGGAATGAAAGACATGAATAGGCGGAGATGGCTAAATTTTGATAAAAACTTAAGTTTAGGGGGAAAATTTGGGATATATAAGCTTCGCTAAAAAAGAGAAAAAAATAAGAAAATAAGAAAAAAAAATTACCGTGGCTAGTTTTGTTTCAGGGCCTTTGTTACTTGAGTAAGTACGCCCGAAGGGGTATCTTAAAACCTAGCGCCCTAAGGTCTTATATGGTCTGGGAATCGTTGGTCGAAGGCTCGCTAAGGGGTGACACTGTTAGCCTAATGAAATGAGACATTGCACAGTCATGGTTAAAAAAAAGTAAAAAAAACAATAAAACGGGAAAAGAGCAAAAAGCTCTCGTAATGAAAAGTAAAGCACAACCACAGCACTTGGCGCAGCGGTAAGCTTCGACCTGGGGTGAGCCGTAGATCCGGACATCCTGGGATCGAGTCCCGTCTGCCTCAAGTGTGAGAATTCTTTAATTCGAGTGGCCACGGACGGCCAGCGCAAACTGGTGCGCAAGCCAAAATGGTTGAGTCCGGCCTGGGGGGATTAGTCCGACCGCGGTTGGGAAACCCCACATTATTAGAAAAAAAAAAGTAAAGCACAAGTATCCCGGATTGAACTCTTGAACTTGGTGGATGTTTGACTTTAGTTGGATCTAGCTTGTTCGTGAATTTTGTGAGTTTTCACTGTATGATGCCTTTAAAGAGACCTATTATGTGTTAAATTTGATTTTATATCAGTTAACATTGTTGTGGAGCACACACGCACTATATCAGTGATAACAGTCTAAGATTTGATGATTGATTGGAAAATTACTAATTTGTTTTAATATGATGTATTATCATGTTTACTTGATTTCTCTAAGGCCGGTTGAATAGACTTGTTTCTGTCATTATAGTTGGAGTCGTAGGCATATAGATTAGTTTCATTACATTGCATTGCATAACATTTTTGTGTTTCTGCTTGAGGACAAGCAAAGGTTTAAGTTTGGAGGTATTTGATGGGTGAGTTTTATACACATGAATTGGATACATTCGGGCTTAATTTATTGTTGTTCTCAAGTCTTTTAGGATGTTTTTATGTGTTTGTGTCTATTCATGCATGTTTTATATTATTTTGTAGGAATTGGGACAAAAGTTACTTGGATCGACGTTTGGGGTGGCTAGATTCGCGTTTTTGGCTTGCCATTTACACAGCAGTCACTTCAGATCCAATTTGACTATAGCTTCGGACATTATTTCGAACAACTCAAAGTATTAAAGTTGTAGATCTACTTCTCCTCTTTTCGGAACATCTTGAATCATCGAAATCGGAGTTCGAACGAAGAAGTTGTGGCCATTTTCCCAAAGGACGTCGGAGCAGAAAATGTCAGAACTTGTAACAGCGCCGGGGCGCTTATTTTAAGCCTATTTGCAGCGCCGGGGTGCTATAAGGCAGATTCTCAGCATCATGAACAGTGCTGGGGCGCTGGGGAAGAGGTTGGGTGCGGCCTGGACGCGTTTTGGACGAATTTTGATACCTTTTTGACTCCAAATTGGATTGGGTTTGTTCCTAAACTAAAAATTGGACTTGTAACCTATAAATACATGATGTAAGGCATAAAATAAGGAGAGATTACATAGATTAGACTAGATTAAACACTCCTTTAGATTAGAACATAACCCTAGTTCTTATTAGTTTTGGAGATTGAAGCAACTTGGAGACCATTGAAGATTCAAAGCAGGAGCAAGAGGGGAGCATCAAATTTGCTGATAACAGATTCTATTCTCTTCTCTCATCATACTTTTATCTTTTAATGTCTATTCAGTTGTGGATTCTTGGTTTTAATTCATTAATTATGAACTAACTCTTTTATTAAAATTTCAATTGAACTTTTTATGATTATGAATTGATTATTTGATTTATTCCAATTATTTATGTTGAAGTGAATTGTTCATCTTGCTTTGTGCTTATTGATTAATTATCTGATCAGTAATTACCTTGTTACTCTAGAAGGAATTGAGAAAGGAATTCTAGGGTTAGAACTGGGCATGGTGACATGTGACTTAGTTATTTGCACAGTGAATAATTAGGTTTGTGAATAGAATGAGAATATCTATTTGCCACATGTAACACATAAGGAATTGGGATTGTAGCTAGTTTACTTCAATTATTTTGCATAGAGATATAGCAAAATTAATCTGGGTTAAATAGAAGGCAATTGATCACTCGAGAGTGGGCTTTTGGCATTTGAGAATTCCTGTTAACAATTCAGTAGACGTAATAATTGAGATAATTGAATAATTGATTTATTGTTCATAATTGGGGATATTGGAGTCTTAATCCTTATTTATCTGAATTCCATCAATTCTTAGTTGTTTATTTGCTTTCTTTTAGAATAATCTTTTTGTTTTGTTTAATTTAGTATTCTTAACTCTAGAAATCACAATTATTGGTTGTTTAAATAAAATTGATTTGGTTAAGAGTTAGTATTTGGTAATTTTTATTAAATAATTCCTCGTGGGAACGATACTCTACTTTCACTTTATTACTTGTTGACCGTGTATACTTGCACTTATTCATTGATTGCAAAATTGATCAACATCGTTCATGCTATATCTTCCTTCCTCACTTTTAACTTGTGATACCCACTTCTCAAATCTATTTTCGAGAAGTATTTAGCACCCTTCAACTGGTCAAACAAGTCATCTATTCTTTGTAATGGATATTTGTTTTTAATAGTGACTTTGTTTAATTCTCTATAATCAATGCAAAGACGCATTGACCCATCCTTCTTCTTCACGAATAATACTGGCGCTCCCCACGGTGATATGCTTGGTTGAATGTACTTCTTGTCCAACAATTCTTGCAACTGTACTATCAGTTCCTTCATTTCTACTAGAGCCGTTCTGTACGGGGCCTTCGATATCGGTGTTGTTCCCGGTACTAAGTCGATCACGAACTCAATTTCTCTGTCAGGCCAAAGTCCTGGCAAATCCTCTGGAAACACATCCTCAAATCCCTTCACCATTGGTATCTCTTCCAGTTTCACATTCTTTTTCTGAGTATCGACTATGTAAGCTAAATAGCCCACACAGCCTTGACTCAATAATTTCTTGGCCTGCATAATCGTTCGACATTTCATTTGTCTAGGCGATTTGCTACCATAGAATACTACCTTTGACGGAGTCATAAGGTTTACACACTTCTTTTGGCAATCAATTACCGCTCCATATTTGAACAGCCAAATCCATTCCCAAAATAACTTCAAACTCTCCCAATCTAATCGGAATCAAATCTACCATTAAGATGTTCTCCTTAATGTTCACCCTATAGTTCTTGTGTACGAATCTAACAGGGATTATCTCTTTATTCACAATTTCTATGTTCAAAGGGAAATTCAGTTCTTTTCTAGGCAATTCTAACCTCTTAGCAAATTCATCAGAGATATAAACGAGAAAGTAGCACCCGAATCAAATAATACATAAGCATCAATATCATTGATTGGGATAATACCTGACACGGTATCCTTTGATTGCACAGCATCTTGCACAGTCATGTTGAAGGTTCTAGTTGTGGGTTTGTTTGATGCTGTACCTCCATTGTTACCTCCATTGCTTCTGGTTGTCACTCCATCCTTCTTCTTAGGGCATTCACAAGCAAAGTGATCCTTGGATCCGCACGTGAAGAACACATTCTTCTTAAGTTGTGTGCAATTTGGGGCGATGTGACCCTTATGGCCACAATTAAATCATACTCGTTTTTCCATCAAGCACGCACCCTTGTGAAACTTACCGCATGTAGCACATGCTTCATACTTCTTGATCTGCTGGTTACCCTGCTGGTTTCCAGCACCCACGTTTCCATTCCACTTCCTCTTCAAGTTGTTGTTGTTGTTGTTGTTTCCACCACTACCACCTCCATTCTTAATTTCCACCTCATTATTCTTCTTCTTCTTCTGTTCCTAATTGAACTTTGTCACTGCCTCGCCTCCACCTTCAGCGAGTATTGCTTTCTCCATCACTGCTGCAAAAGTCTTCAATTGAAATAGGGAAACCCTACTGTACAACCAGGGCTTCAGTCCCTGTTCAAACCTCTTCGTCTTACGTTCGTCCGTGCTGACTTGATAAGGCGTAAACCTCGATAACTCGTTGAATTTAGTGGCATACTCAGATACCGACATCGTTCCCTGCCTCAGTTTCAGAAATTGTACTTCCAGCTGACCCTTCGAACTCTCGGGAAAATAGGTCTCGAAGAATATCTCCTTAAACCTATCCCAGGTCATCATCCCTGGTCCTTCTCAAGTTTTATTTGCCTGCCACCAATAACTAGCTTCTGCTTTCAACATGAATGTTGTGAAAGCAGTCTTTTGATCATCTCCTATCCTAGCAATATCAAACACCTTTCTATTTCCATAATCCAAGTCTGTGCCTCGACTGGATTCACTGACCCTCGAAATTCAGGTGGTCCAACCGCCTTGAACTCCTTAAACGTTGTTCCTTGGTTCTGTGGTTGATTCTGCAATGCTCCTGTCAGTAACGTCACTAATTGTTGAACTGGGTTAGCATCAACATTGTCGTTATTGTTGGTTCCTTCGGTGGTTCTCTGTCGTGGTGGTTGACGTCTGGGAGGCATTTTCTGTTTAAAAATACACCCATTAGATTATTACTCAACTCTTTTAAGTAATTTCTACTTAACTTTCTTTCACAAAAGGAATAACCACAAATCACATAACACTTTGAATAAAATAACAACTTTTATTTATTCATAACCTCTTTGAAAACATAAAACAATAGCATTACTACTATTTACATTACTTTCCTGAACTACAAAAGTTTCAGGACAACATCATCCTCATATCCCATAGGTTTTATAACACTTGGGATTTACAATTTATTTAATCATTTTATTCATCGTACAACAACTACGATGTTCTACTAAGATACTAATTAGCCTTACTATGTTCTTCCTCCATGACTCGGAACATTGTTCTGCGATCTAATACGTATGATGGCAGCGTCTCGAACTGAATAGGATATCCCATGACCCTATCCTGAGCTCGATTAACCATGGTGTTGAATACTCTATTCATCTCTTCCATCTTCATTATCTTTGCATGTGCGTCTTTCACTGCTATCCCAGCTCATTGAAACATTACTTCATATGCGTCCTCGGCTCTTGTTCTCTTCGTAGCTTCTTCCCTTAGCTTATTCTTCAGTTCAGCGACCTCTTCGGTAAGTTGTTCTTTCTCTCCTTCAGTCTGTTCTAGCTTATCCTCGACATTAGTAAGTCGTTCTTCACGATCTTGGATCTCATCGTCTTTCTGTGTCATTGTAGTCTGTTGTTCAGCTACTATCTCTTGCAATTCCTCGACTGTATCCTGAAGTTCCACGTTATGGTCGTAGACTTCATCGTACATTCGAGCAGCTATCGAGGTTAGTGGAGTCTCCTCCTCCTCATCCTCATCATCCTCATTCTCCCGTGGCAACTCAACGGGATCCTCCTCATCCGTCTCCACATCATCATCCTCATCTTCAACCACTGTGACCAACGAGGCTGACTCCCGTGGCAGTAGTTGTTCCCAACTAACATGAATGTCTTGAGGCTCCGCCTCTATAGGAATCTGAGCTCTATCCTCCCTATCCTGACTAGATTCTTCGACATTAGTCATCCTGACAACAAAATTTTGAGTTTTAATCATTAATCATTACTACTCGACACTCACGAGCACATGAGTATAAACATATAATCGCATAAGTGTTTTATTATTTCTTCCTTAAAACTCGATAAGAGTTAATCACCACTATCTTTTCAAAGGTTACTTCCTAAGGCTTTTCCCCACCTAAGGTTCATAACCTAAAGCTTTGATACCAACTTGTGACACCCCCAAATCCCGGTACTTCATTACCTCAAGATTTGGTGTTCACGTAATCAAAACATTCATATCTAGCTACCCAATTATAATAGATTAAATAATAAAAACCTGCCCATACAGGATTACTTAAATAAAAACATTATCTCCCAGGTTCTCTAACCTTTAATACAATCATTCAAGTGCGAAAATAAAATTATTACATCACATCATTATTAAAAGTCTATCATCAATGATAAAACCAAAATTACAAGTCTTCATCACTTATACATTTTTCCCTTTCCTTTGCTAGTTGTAGGTTTATCTACCTTCTCATTCATAGCTGCAATAAATGTATAAATATGCAAGAGTGAGAAAACAAACCTCACTTGAGATAAGAATATATATCTTTACAACATTTGCCAAATAATAGGCTCAATAGAACTGAATAATATGTTCTATTAACATTTCAATACTTGCCAACTCATAGGCTCAATAGAACTGAATGATATGTTCTATTAACATTTCAACATTTGCCAACTCATATGCTCAATAGAACTGAATGATGTGTTCTATTAACATTCTTAAATAAACTATTGAGTGTCAAATGACCATGAACCATGTCCATAGTTATAAGTAATCTTTCAACTTTAACTTTAACAATCATATGACTATAAGAACTCCACGTACTTAGGGGGGGTCAATCATTCGTACAATGTATTGTGCACAACCATTTCAACGCTAAGCGTAAACCCCTAAACATAGGGTTGTTCATCTCAGTATTTAGAGTACAAGTCCGCACCAAAGAAAGTTTGGTTTGGATAAGCTTTCAAGGGTAATTGAAGTTTAATGATCATCAACTAGGGAACTAGTTGAATCCACAATGTTTGATAATACAACAGTTGTTTAATAACAACATAACTTAGAACATTTGAGAATCATAAATGAACTGATTCTATACATCTAACTCATGCTTGAAATAACTATAGAGCATAAGTATTCGATAGAATGAATAAAATAGTTAACCTTTGCTTGAACAGTAAAATAAGCTAGGTTCAAGTTTTATAATATTTAGAAATGAATTCCTGAACTTTAAGAAACTTGCTTAACTGTAAACAAGTTGGAATGAATCAACAAATGGAGAATTTACAATAACATTAGAGTTTGAGTTTGCTCAAATGGATTTTAGGAACAATTTACTTATTCAATAACAGTTAAGATAAAAACTTGCTCAATCAAAAGCATGCATTTATAATAAACGAACTAGCTCAACGAAAGTGTAGAGTTGGAAAACTTACATAAACATAACAAACTAACTCAATGAAAGTATGGAGTTAGAAGACTTGCCTCGAGCGTAAGCTAAAATATTAAACTCACGTTCACCTAAACACAATATTAAAAACCATAACATCTATTAGACATACTAATATTCACGTTTCAATATAAAACGCATTACTAGTTAAACTTGTTATTTTAACACAAGTCTTATGCTACGCTTTACATTTCAGAATTCTCAAGTGTTAATCATCCTAACACTTAACTATCGTTCATTGCATAAACTATGTTATCACATAACGCGTTTTCGATTTAATAATCACTTTTGCAACTTTGATCGTACTAACCACAACTCACTATGTTATGTTAACCTTAACATTACACATTTAACATGCTAACACAATTTCAGACTATGTTGTGACACTTTCCCAAGTCTGCTGAAATAGCAGAAGTTAGAATCTCAAACCAGGGTATGGCGCAGCTGCGCCATACAAAGGCTTGGGACCGGCGCAACTGCGCCATTTTTTGCCTTGGCACCGGCGCAGATGCGCCGGTGTTCAGACAGATGCAGAGAAGGCTATGAACAGTAGCCGAATTTAGCCCAACAAACACAAATTTCACCCAATAGACAGTAATATTAACACGTATAATAAATATACAACTATCCTAAACATGATTGCTCACATTTACAACCAACTAGCACAATTTAACACTAACTAAAATTATTTTAATTTCTCAAAATTTAAGTTTTCATACAAAAACTCCATTTTTGAGTTCCTTCACAAAATTGAACACTGTGATTTCAATTCTTGTCCAAATCACCTCATTCAAATTACGTTATACTCATATCTCATTGAACTAACATATACAAGCTTCAATTTATAATTTAATATACAATTTAGCCACTAGAATTGATGTTTTTCATGAACATATGAAATCTCTATATACTGTCAAAATTCCTACTGTCAAACCGAAATTAGCATGCAATTTTCTTGATTGACATAAACTCTAGCATCATGAGCATGTATAATTACAATAACTAAATTACATAACAAATTTAGAAGAAAAATAATTCACAGAACATGCAATTTTATTTTGCCGTAAACCCATATATATATATATATATATATCGAATACTAATGTTGTGTAAAAATACCTTGAAGTTGCTTGCAATCCTTGTTAATTCACTAAAATTTCTGGAAAATTCGTAACTCTCTCTCAATCTTTTCGGAAGCTCTCGAACTCTCTCTTCTCAAAGCTTTAGCAAACTAGTTTATGCGTAAAAGAAAACTAAACTGATATGCGTACTAATATAATAACAAAGAAAACTGACATAGGCTTAATACGTATAATAAGTAACATCAGTTATTAGGATAAACGTATATAACATAAATATATTATATTTATTATTTTATTTGTTTTATTTATATTATTTATTTTATTTAACTAGAAATCTCAAAAGCCATAAGGCTTGTTTGGCAATTCATTTAAATTTAAAGAATTGATATATTAAGCCTTGTTTGAATAAAACTAAATTAAACTACTTTAATTTATTTTAATAAATCTTTATAATATAGTTATTTGTCACACTATGTTTAATCAAGCTTTCATATTTATTTTAATTAATTCAAATAACAATTAATTAAATAACTCCTTTAATCACATAACACAATACAAATAATTAATCATTTAAATTGAAATATCAATATAATAATCATTTCCTTAATTCATCAATTATTTATTTAACAAATAATTTTCCAAATAATATTAAATCAATTAAGCAAATATTCATTTACTGATAATCACATCCATTAAATATTTATATAACTCAATAAATATTTAAAATTACATTTAAAAATTTTGGAATGTTACATCCGCCATATTAACAGGTGTTTCTAGTGTCTCTCGAGTTTCCTTAATCCACTTACTCAACCGCTGAAACCACTTTTTGATGTCCTCGTAAGGTAACAATTTTGGCTTATTTGATCGAGTTTGCATACACTACTCAAGAATACCTAAAACAAGAAGTAAAATAAAAATAAAAGTATTTAACTAAAACTGATTTAATTAACTAATATTGAAAGTAATAAAAACATCTATAATTTTCCGGCAACGGCGCCAAAAACTTGTAAAATCTAATTTAACACAGCACGCAAGTGTACATGGTCAACAAGTAATAAAGTGATAAGTCAAGTATCGTTCCCACAGAGAAAAGGACTACAATTAATCCTAACAACTACTGAAAGTCCAATAATAATCTAGAAGGGGGTTTGAATAGATTATTACCATTTAAAAATTTGTCTTATGCCTTTTTTAATTTCTAGTTAATTAATTTGCAGTGTTAAAATTAATATACAAGACAATAAAAATTCAATCACACAACGCATGAGATTTATCTGGTTCACACCATACATCCCGGGTATGTTTCTATGTTCAGTCTCAAGCTCCTCTCCAGGACTTGAGATCATATTACTATCAGTAATAAATATTCATTCAATAGGCGAAAAAGCCTTTTACAAAGTTTTGTAGACAAACTTTCAACTATTAACAACTACCTATCTTGGACAGCAAGCTCCTAACTCCCTCCTCAAGTTTAGTTGTACTTTCTTTTGAGTTCTGTTAAATTTTATGATCTGATCTTGAAACGATAGCTTCTTCCTCACCTCACAAGTACACTATAGACCCAACTCCTAGTTAACCTCTCTAAGACTATGGTCTTGGTCAAAGAATTACTCGTCTTTCTCCCAAGTACATAAATAAAATAACTCTATCCGTTTTTCCTTTTTACAAAGTGTTTGACAAAAATTTACTTCTAAAATAAGCAGATATAATTTTGATACAGATATATAAAAGTTTAAATAACTTTTATATTTAAGGCTTCTCAAATAAGCAAATATCAGTTAAAGAGCATATATATTTATAAAAGTTCAAAAACTTTTACACTTGAGAAAAATATGCTTCTTTGTAAGCAGATAGTAATTTATGCTTAAATCAAATAAGCAAATGTATAAAAAGTGCTTCTTGAATAAGCAGATATATGACTTTTGTTCAAATTTATAAATATTTAATTTTCTTTATATAATAAAGAATGTGTATCTATGAAAAAACAGATTTATCTTTAATTTCAGTTATAAAAGTTTAAATAACGTTTATAATTATATTTCTTATTAAGCAGATAAATTCACATAATTTTGTGACATAAAAGTTTAAATAACTTTTATATTATGCAACAAATATTTTATGAATAAAATGAATGTTCAAATATTTACAATGACAGATATCAAATATAATAAATTAAACAATTTAAGTAATAATTGATATAACAAATAGATTTGTTAAACTTGAAAAAATATATAATAATATATTTTATCTATCCTATGAATATTAAATAAGGCCACTTAGAACTTCAAGCACGGGTCGAATGATATTCTCTTTAAAAGAATACCTACGAATATCGGTATTTAAAACTGACCAAATTTAAATTTTCATTGTTAATATTTGCATAAATATTTTTTATAGATCACTTAGAACTTCAAGCACCGATCTAACGATATTCTCAAAGAATACCTCTGAATATCGATATCTAATAGTGATTTACTTTACGTTATTTATATAAATAAATTATATCAATAAAGAGTCACTAGAGCTTTATGCACCCTTTGAATAATATTCTTATATAAGAAATACGGTATCTAAACTTTCCTTTTTATTGATATGAATAGATAAAATATTGATATATGTGTGTGTGTGTGTGTGTGTATATATATATATATATATATATATATATATATATATATGTGTGTGTGTGTGTGTGTGTGTATAACAATGTATATTTGTATATCTATAATTATAAACAGATGTGAGATAATATAAATAAATTAATTCAATATCTTATCTTAAAATATTTTGATCAATTTTTCACTTTTTAAAATATTAGAACTTTGAGGAGAAAAAGAAAGCTTTTTGGAGAGAGAATAAGTAGGCAAGTAGAGTATAAGTTTTCTTCCATCTCTATAAATTTGCAAGTGATAAACGGAAGGAAACTTTCCTATTTATAGTGAATGTTGAGCCAATGGAAAACTTGTAATTTGGAAGTTCAGTTTGAAATAAATGGCTCGGATTGCTTTGGTATGAAAAAGGAAGGCTCGGATTAGCTGACCCAAAATAACACCGGATTGCCCAATTTAATTCTACTAATGATTTTACCAAATTCAAACAGTATATTGGTTTCCCAAAAATGAAGCATTTAATGCTAGCGCTTGACCAAAAAGAATAAAACTCCCATTTCCATTTTTGCACACCAACGATCAGAAAGATTAAGCCTTGAAAGGCTTATTTTTCCAATTAAAGCATATGAGACCCGCAAATAAATTACACACATTTTAAGCCTTTAATTCTCATACTTCAATTTCGGGTGAGTAAATAAGGCTTAATGCCTTTTGGAATTTTATACAGAAAATAGTAGATATATCATATATTATTTTAAAAGATTTGTTAAGAGGACAAATTATTTTAAAAATAATAGGAACTCCTTGTCTTAAGAAATGTTAATATTTGATTTTATCTTTCTAACACTTGATATTAATTTAGCAAGGTCACGAAAAATATTAATTTAATAAGGATAAAAAACATTTTTGGTCAAAATAAATAAGATAGTTAAAAACAATTAAATATATAAATCCTATGAAGAGGATTCTACCCTTTAAATCTTTTTCTTAATTATTGTTATCATCAAAATATTTCCTAAAATTTAAATACTTATCAATCTCTCTCTTTTTGATGATAACAATAAATAAAAAATATTTCTCGTAAAGACTCCCCCTTAGTTTGTGCCTATAATTCAAGAAAAATTTAAATTTTGAAAAGTTCGCCACTAACAATACTGACAGTATATAGCACAGTTGATATAAATTATATAATAAAATTTCATGGCAGTATGACTTATATAGCAGTTGATGGATGCAGTTAGCATGAATTTTCATAATCAAGACCATCGGTCAATTGAGTCAAATGGTGCCAACACGTCATTGCAGCAAAATTTAATGGGCAAGATTTAATTGGGGCGCAAGGCGTCGTTTGGTAAATCTAATTAGGATTATTCGGATGCAGTAATCGGTACAAGAATTATTCGTATGCAGTAATTTGCACAAGGGGCATCTAATTTTTATTTTAAATAGACGTTTTTTAAAAAACAATGATTTTTTTAGAAGGCACAAACACCAGTTTAACTGTTATTGGTTGGGATTTTTTTTTATTAAGCAACTTTGAAAAAGAAGAAAGTTGGATAAGTTAAGAGGGAGAGAGAGAGTAAACGCCAATGGAATTGGCGTTTGTTTATTTATTTATTTTATTTTTTTAAAGCAAAGATGTCAGAATAGAGAGAGAGAGAGAGAGTGAACGCCACTTGAATTGACGTTTGAAACATTATTTTTAAGGGAGAAATAGAGTTTAACACCACTTGAATTGGCGTTTGAAACATTATTATTTTTTTTTGAAAAAAAACAAAGATGTGAGAAAGCAAATTTGAGAGAGAGAGAGTTGAACGCCACTTGAATTGGCGTTAAAAAATAGACTTGAAGTGGCGTTCAACTCTCTTCCTCTCAAATTTGCTTTCTCACATCTTTTTTTTTAAATAATAATGTTTCAAATGCCAATTCAAGTGGCGTTAAACTCTCACTTAAAAAATAATGTTTCAAACGCCAATTCAAATGGCGTTCACTCTCTCTCTTTTCATTCTGACATCATTGCTTTAAAAAAAATATAAATAAAAAATAATCAAACGCCAATTTCACTGGTGTTTACTCTCTCTCCAACTTACCTAGCTTTCTTCATTTTCAAAGTTACTTAATAAAAAAAAATCTCAACCAACGCCAGTTAAACTGGCGTTTGCGCCTTTTAAAAAAATCATTTTTTTAAAACGTCTATTTAAAAAAATTATAAAAAACATCTTTTTAAAAAAACAAAATTGGTTAAGTTAATATAATAATTTGATTAAGTTACTTTATTAATCCTTGTACCGATTACTGCATCCGAATAATCCTTGTACCGATTATTGCATCCGAATAATCCTAATTAGATTTACCAAACGACGCCTTGGCCAATTGAATCTTGCCCATTAATTTTTGATGCAATGACGTGTTGGCACCATATGACTCAATTGACCGATGGTCTTCATTTAGAAAATTCATGCTAACTGCATCCGGCAGTTGATATATCATTTTAGGGCAAAGGTGCAAAAATGCCCCTGATGTTTACACGGATGTCCCACTTTCACCTTAAACTAATTTTTTTCTTCTAAAAGTACCCTTAACGTTACACATTTAGGTCAACCGTGCCCCTACCCTTAACGGAAATGCCACATAGACTAACTCTATTAATACGTGGATAATTTTTGTTGATGTGGCAACATTTGCTGATGTGTGCAAAATAGAAAACTATATTTACATCATTTAATCAAAATACTTAAATTAATCGAAATAAAAAAAATACTAAAATAAAAAATAAAAAAAAGCATAACATATTTAATGTTGTAATTTTAAATTCAATTTAAATATTTGTTTGCAAAAAATATTATAATTAATGATACCTTTTATATAATTTATAATTATTATAATTTACTATATAAAATTAGTCAAATTTTATTTTTAAAATACCTCAAATAATAATAATAATAATACCTCAAATTATTATTATTATTATTATTATTATTTTAATAATAATAATAATATTATTATATTATAAAATAAAATAATAATAATAATAATACCTCAAATAATAATAATAATAATAATAATACCTTCTCCATTGCAAAAAAAATTGACTAATGGTATTTTGAGTAGACTGAAATCTAGAGAGAGAGAGAGAATGGAGAAGGTATTATTATTATTATTTTTTTATTATTTGAGTTATTTTAAAAATAAAATTTGATTATTATTATTATTTTATTAATTTAATTGAAGCTTTTCTGTAGGCAGAAACTAAAAAAAATACTACTCGTCCATTCCTTTTGATCTGTTTTATTATTATTATTATTAAAAATACTACTGTTTTATTATTATTATTATACCATCATCAATATCATTTTATTATTATTATGACTAAAAGACAAATTGCACCCCAAATTTTATACCTCTGTTGATTTTTGCACCCCAAACTGAAAAAAATGTCTAAGTACACTGCAAACTTCAATTTACTTAACAAAAGGCACACTTGAATCACTTAACCGGTCAAAAGTGACCGACTAAGCCTGTAATGTTTATAACAGAGGGGTAAAGTTGGTAGTTCTCCATTTCCAACCTCAGATCTTCCTCTCTACACCAAATTAGTATGGAAGAAAATATTATTTCAAGCGAATATTGAACAAAATAACATTCCTTACCTTGAAAAGAAGAGTATTCCTACTGGTAGGGCGATGATATTTTTGAAGAAAACTTTCACTGTTTTCTACGCTCAAAGCTTTCTTAAACTCTAAAGAAATACGCTCAAGATTATAGAAGAAGAATTCTCTGATTCTGGTGTAATTTTCAATTCTAACTAAGCATCCTATTTATAGGAGAATGGAAATGATACTATTTGAAAAACTTAATCACGGGTGAACATTACTTTTTTTCTTCTCATGGACGAAACATGAACTGGAAGGTCACGGATTATTTGGCAGACCACAGATTTCAAGATTCCTTGCAAGCTATATATATATATATATATATATATATATATATATATATATATATATATATATATATATATATAGGCCGGATCCTGTCCGGGAGTCCGGACAGGTTTAAAATCCGGACCTTTTTTTTTTTTGTTTTTTTTTTGAAACAACTAAAAAAAAATTATGGAATTGAAATTTTTACATAATACAGTGTTTTGGGCGTGATTTGGATGCCTATAACAAAACATGTCTGTACAGTCTGGGCAGAATGTACATACATTGGTTGGTGTAGGTATTAAAAACACACCCAAAACACTGTATTATGGAAAATTTTCAGTTCCATAAATTTTTTTTTTAGTTGTTCTACAAAAAAAAAAAAATTTAGGGTCCGGATTTGATCAGGTTCGGGAGTCCGGACCTGATCAGTTCTGTATATATATATATATATATTATAATCATATACACATCAATTATGTAATCATCCACCCATATTACATAACTTCCCTCCCGATAATGCAAATTCTCCCCTCCCCCACCCAAGACATCAACATCACTAGTGGCGCCATCTTTTAATATATATACTAAATAATTTTCTACCTATTATTTTGAAAAATGAATAAATGGGGGTCTATAAAATAAGCAAAACTTACAACAAATATTTCATAAAAGTCCTCTCAATATTTTTAACAACATTTATCGTCATTATTATAATTCGCAATATTTAACAACCAGGTCGTTTTCAGGAAAGAGATATTCTATAAATTTGAATATTATGGAGTAAATTTGATATAATATTATAGTTGTGGGTCATATTTATAAATTTTACAAAGTACGCAAGTTGTTATATTATATTCGATTGGTCAGGGAATATTCGTTTTAACAGGAAATATTCGTACAAAGGCACAATCATCGGTGGACCCCACAACAGAATTATTGTCGAATTGAGAAAATGACAAAAATATTTTAGAAAAATAACGACGGAAGTTTTACTGTTAACTGTTGAAACACCCGGTGTTAAAAGTACAGTAATACGCGTGGTTACATAGTAGCACACGGTATTGATTGTTGATGCATACGTGAGAAGTCACTTAATTTTGTTCAATTATTGCTACAGTAATTGCTGCATAGTATCTCACGTTATTTGATTCAATTATTGTCAATATTTTATTAAATCAATAATTGAGACGATAAAATTATTAATATTATTATTTGCAATATTAACGATGTCTAGAAGTTCTGCCAAGTAGAGGTTTGGTCACCTAATTGCGCGCCAATAGGGAGAAATCCTTATTAGAAAGCCCATTATTTCCTGGGAACGACCTGGTCGATTAATATTCTGAATTATAATAATGGTGATAAATATTGTTTTATTATTTTTATAAATGTAATAAAACAAAATACTTTTTATAAAGTTTTGTTTTATTTGATTATAAATAGAATATAATATATTTTATTATGCATAGTATTTGCATAGTAAAAACTTTTTATATAAAACAAAATACTTTTTATAACGTTTTGTTTTATTTGATTGTAAATATAATATATTATATTTTATTATGCATAATGTTTCCATAGTGTTTGTATAGTAAAAACTTTTTATATAAAAAAAATACTTTTTATAAAGTTTTGTTTTATTTGATTACAAATAGAATATATTATATTTTATTTGCATAGTGCAGCATAGTATCCTTTCCATTCTACTATAAATAGGATGCTTAGTTAGAATTGAAAATCACACCAGAAATTTAGAGAATCATTCTTCTATAATCTTGAACGTATTTCTTTAGAGTTTAAGAAAGCTTTGAGCGTAGAAAATAGTGCAAGTTTTCTTCAAGTATATCCCCGCCCTACCCGTCGGAATACTCTTCTTTTTAAGGTAAGGGGTATTATTTCTTTCATATTCATGAAGAGAACTATTGTTATTTCATTCCTTATTATTCTGTTAGAATAACCTGTATATGCGGACTACCGTATACATGGTGAAATTCTTATATTATTCCATTCTTTATTATTATGTTGAAATAACCTGTCTGTTCAGTCTATCGCATGCCTGGTGAATTCTGTTGTAATTCCATTCTTTATTATTCTGTTGGAATATCCCGTCTGTGCGGATTACACATGACGTGGTTACATTCTTTATTATTTTATTGGAATAACTTGTCTGTGCAGGATTACGCACGCCTGGTGAATTCTTCTGTTATTCCATTCTTTATTATTCTGTTAGAATAATCTGTCTACGTGGATTACTGCATGGCGGAAAATATCCATTTACGGTTTAATATATTCTATTATACTCAGTTGATTAAAGTTTTGGCTTCTATACTCCATGAAATTAGTGGAATATCCTTGATATTTGCGCTTCATCTAGTATTTTTTCATGGAAATATTCTTCTGAGCATTCTTGAATTTTAATCCACAAAACAGTATTATGTTGACAATTTGGACGTTATTGAGTTCAGGATAAATTAACTTATAAATCTTTAAAATTTATTCTTGAACTTGTTTATTGAATTGTCATCATCCTCATGCTTATATTATGTTGAAAGTCATCTGTGGCCTATAGTGCATAGATGGACTTGGTATGATTATGACCAGGGATTATTCGGTATAATCATGTCCGTAATGTTACAAATGATGTGGTAAAAAAATCCTCATTGGTCGTAGTGCATTGATGGACAGTTGTTGGCATGATCATGACAATTGATGAATACACAAATGAATATCCTTGGCCGTAGTGCAGGGATGATGTGGATTATTTATTAAGCTGAGTCTCAGCGATAAAAGTAATGAAAAACCTTTTAAATCATAGAAGATAGTAGATTTTATTCTCTGCTTGACTCTTCTAATGGATTGCTTGTTCCGCTGCAGTTAAACTTGATGTTTGTTATATTTTATCAGTCTAACACTGTTGAAGGCTAATGATCATTTATTCTGCATTATCTTAGTCATAATATTTCTTACTGGTCTAGTTGAATTCACCCATTTGCTTTCATTGTTCTCTTCAGGAAATGAGAACGTTGCAGGGACTAGTCGGAGAACGGAGTGACGGTCCAGATGATAGCATTAGTTGTCCTCACTAATCTATGAAATAGTGTGATAATAAATGTATTGAGGACTTATTTTGAGTTTGAATACTGTCTAGAAGACAATATTTGTATTAAAACTCACAACTCATGTTGTATATTTAAGGTTGTATTTGTATTCTGTACCATGTATTTGGCGACTCAGAATAGGTGATGTATACCTATTTTGGGGGCGTAACAGTTGGTATCAAAGCTTAGGGATATGATCCATGTCTAAGATGTGAGACTAGAACTAGGAGGGGAGAGACGAGGAATTCCTTCGCTAGTATGACCTACCTAAGTTTATTTTGTATTTAATTGGTCGGTCAGAGTATAGGGGTAATATGTGATATGATAACTAACCCTTATTTTGTGGCAGTATCTGAAAATGACATCCGAGAATGTTGAGAATATCAATGGAGCACAGGAGACCGTTGAGTCTCCACATATCAATAATCAGGATAATGTGCATCAGGAAGGCGACAATCCTCATGCAAACAACAACACTGACCAAATGATGAACGATGGAATGTTCAGAGGCTTTATGCAATTCATGCAACATCAGGCGAGAACGGCTCCTGTCCAAAATATAGGTAGAAACACTGGAAACTCTCGGACGGTCACCGCTAAATAGTTCAAAGAGTTGGGACCACCAGAGTTTATTGGAGAGCCACAACCACTTAAGGCGGAAGCGTGGATAAAGCAGATCACCAAGATATTTGATGTCTTGGGATGCTCCGAGGAAAAAAAGGTTCCTTTTGCCACCTTTATGTTGCGAGGAGAGGCAGATTAGTGGTGGGAATCGGTAAAGCATACCCAACCTGCCGCACTAAAGATGTCTTGGGAGAAGTTCCAAGAACTATTCAACGACAAGTACTTTCCCGAAAGTATTCATCACATGAAAGAGGTAGAGTTCATCAAGTTAGAGCAAAACAATATGACCGTGTCCCAGTACGAAGCTAAGTTTGCCGAGTTATCCCGGTTTGCGTCTCACTTGGTTGATAATGAGGAGAGAATGACGCGGATATTTCTAAGAGATTTGAAACCCGAGATATGTTAATATCTAATTTCTCATAAACTGTGTTTGTATTCAGATGTTGTAAATAGGGCTCAGTTATTGGAGCGCGATAATGAGTCAACCCAACCAAGAGAAAGCAGTCGGTAAAATGATAATACTAGTGGTAGCAGTCATCGAAGCGGTGACAACAAACATGGAGGGAATCAACATGCCAGAAATGGTAACCACTTCGGTGGTAATCATGGCCAAGACAATAAGAGTGGACATTTCAAGAAGAGGAGATTCAACAATGATGGAAAGACGTCAGCACCAGCACCCGTTGTTAAGGAAGGAGAACGACCACCTATCATATGCTTCAAATGCGAAGGGGAGGGATACATCAGTCCAAACTACGTGATGCCATCCAAAGTGTGTTATAATTATGGAAGAGAAGGTCACCTAGCCCAATTTTGTCGTGCACCGAAGATAAGTCCAGTTGGAACAGTGACACCAAATGCCGTCCCAGACAAGTTAAAACCAGTAGTTCAAGGGAGAGCGTTTGTTGGGAACTCCAAGAAAGCAAGGAACCCGAACGAGGTCATCACGAGTAAGCTTATCATAAACTCTAGAGAAGTCTATACCTTATTTGATACTAGTTCTACCCATTCTTTTATTTCTCCTACTTGCGCTCAACGTTTAAATTTGACTCCGGAGAAATTAGATTTTGACTTATCTATGGAAACTCCGTTGGGAGAAACATTCATTACATCCACTATTTATAAGTCTTGTTTGGTTCAAATCGGTACCCTCACATTACCTATCGATCTTATTTCCTTAAAAATACTTGCATTTGACGTGATTCTAGGGATTGATTGGTTAACTACTCATCATGAAAAAATTGATTATTTTCGTAAGGTTGTTAGCTTTCATATTCCTAACCAACCTATTATGTGAATTCAAGCAACCAAACCATTAAAATCAATCACTGTCATTTCAAGCCATAAAGCTATTCGTTTATTGAAAAACGAATGTCAAGCTTTCCTAGCTCATATCACGGATTTAAACAAAAATACGTCAGATTTGAATGATATTTCTATTGTTAATAGATTTTCTAACGTATTCCCTGAAGAACTTCCTGGCCTACCCCCAGAGCATGAAATTGAATTTTGTATCGACCTTGAACCCGGTACAAAACCCATTTCCAAAGCCCCATATCAAATGGCTCCTATTGAACTTCAGGAGTTAAAGACCCAATTACAGGAATTGTTAGACATTGGTTTCATTCGTCCTAGTACATCTCCTTGGGGTGCTCCTGTTCTATTCGTGAAGAAGAAAGATGGGAGTATGCGACTTTGTATTGACTACCGGGAATTGAACCATGTCACCATCAAGGATAAGTATCCGTTACCTCTCATTGATGACCTGTTTGAACAGTTACAAGGAGCACAATTCTT
Organism: Panax japonicus; assembly: GCA_020205505.1. NCBI lineage: Eukaryota > Viridiplantae > Streptophyta > Magnoliopsida > Apiales > Araliaceae > Panax > Panax japonicus. The sequence goes on from CM035091.1 coordinate 62,445,381, forward strand.
TTCAAAGATCGATCTTCATTCTGGATATCATCAGCTAAAGGTTAAAATTGAGGATATTCCAAAGACTGCCTTCAGAACTCGGTACGGGCATCATGAATTCTTAGTCATGTCTTTTGGATTGACTAATGCTCCTCCTGCCTTCATGGATATGATGAACCGAGTATTCAAGGAATATTTGGATCACTTTGTGGTCGTCTTTATTGATGACATACTTATATATTCCAAAAGTCGTGAAGATCATGAGCAACACTTGAGGTTGATACTCCAAAAGCTTTGTGAAAACAAGCTTTATGCCAAGTTGAAGAAATGCGAGTTCTGGCTTGAGGAAGTAGCATTCATTGGGCACGTAGTATCAAGTCATGGAATATCTGTTGACCCGGCAAAGATTGAAGCTATTCAACGCTAGGAGCAACCTAAATCAATGACCGAAGTACGTAGCTTTCTTGGATTAGCTGGTTATTATCGGAGATTCATGGAAGGGTTTTCTCGAATCGCTACTCCATTAACTCAGGTGACTCAGAAAGATATAAAATTTATTTGGAGCGTGGAATGTGAGAAGATTTTTCAAGAACTCAAGAGGAGACTCATTTCATCACCTGTTCTGACAATACCATCTGGCTTGGAGGGATTTGTCATCTATAGTGATGCATCGGGCAAAGGGTTAGGATGTGTTCTCATGAAACATGGGAAAATCATAGCCTATGCCTCTCGGTAACTCAAAGAATATGAGAGGAATTATCCTACTCATGATCTAGAGTTGACAGCTGTTGTCTTCATACTTAAAATTTGGAGGCATTACTTGTATGGGGAGAAAGTGAAGATCTTTACGGATCATAAAAGCCTCAAATATTTTTTCACCCAAAAGGAACTCAACATGCGGCAACGACGTTGGCTTGAACTGTTAAAAGATTATGATTCATACCATTCAATACCATCCTGGTAAAGCGAATGTAGTAGCTGACGCATTGAGTAGAAGATCATATGCGGGTACCAGTGCGATATTGTCAAAGCAAAGGCCCATTTTATATGACTTACAAAGGATGAAGATAGAGTTAAAGACTCCATGGACCCATGTGATGATAGCAAATATACGAGTATAACCGACTTCAATCGATAAAGTTAAAGTTGCTCAAGCTACAGACCTGGAGGTGATGCATATGAAGAAGAAAGTGTAAGAAGGTGCTATGCCGGAAGAAAGAATCGATGAAGAAGGAATACTTCGAGTCAACTCCAGAATTTGTGTTCCTAACGACCCTGATTTAAAGTACAAAATCATGATGGAGGTGCACAACACACCGTTTGCAATCCATCCTGGGAGTACCAAAATGTATTGTGATCTTCTTCATACATTTTGGTGGAGCAATATGAAGAGAGAGAAAGCGTTGTTTATCTCAAGGTGTCTAATTTGTCAACGAGTTAAGGCGGAGCATCAAGTACCAAAAGGTCCATTGCAAACACTTGAAATTTCAGAATGGAAGTGGGAGCACATTACCATGGATTTCGTTACTGGTCTTCCCAAGGTTTCTCTGGCATAGATGCAATTTGGGTCATTGTTGATAGATTGACCAAGTCTGCTCATTTCTTATCAATACGAGAAACTTATACACTTGAACGTCTTGCTCCTATGTACATAAACGAGATTGTAAGACTGCATGGTATGCCAGTATCCATATTTTCTGATCGAGACCCAAGATTCACTTTAAGATTTTGGGTTAGTTTGCAAAAAGCTATGGGCACGGATTTACGATTTAGTTCGGCATATCATCCTCAGACGGACGAACAATCAGAGAGGACTATTCAAACTCTGAAAGATTTATTAAGACTCTGTGTCCTTGACTTCAAGGGAAGTTGGGATAAGTTCTTACCATTGGTGGAGTTTTCCTACAATAACAATTATCAAGCAAGTATTGGCATGGCTCCATTTGAGGCGTTGTATGGAAGAAAGTGTCGTTCTCCAGAATGCTGGGATGAGGTGGGTGAAGCAACGTTGTTGGGACCGGAGTTGGTACGTATTACTATGGAAAAGATTTAAACGATCCGACAACGTATAAAAACCTCACAAGATCGACAAAAAAGTTATGCTGATCTTCATCGAAAGGACGTGGAATTTGATACGTGTTGCTCCATTGAAAAGAGTTACGAGATTTAGAAAGAGAGGAAAGCTCAATCCTCGATTCATTGGCCCATTTTTAATCCTCGATCGAGTAAGAATTGTGGCCTATAGACTCGCTTTACCGCCAAGTATATCTCGTGTTCATAACGTTTTTCACATATCCATGTTACGTAAATATGTGGAAGACCCGAACCAAATTATTGAGTTAAAACCGGACGAAATAGCGGAAGATTTAACGTTTGAAGAGGTTCCTGTTAAAATCTTGGATAAGAAGGAACATATTTTACGCTCCAAATTAATACCTCAAGTCAAAGTTTTGTGGAGAAACCACGATGTTGAGGAAATGACCCGGGATTTAGAATTTGAAATGAAATCAAGGTATCCTTACCTCTTCGACATGCCAGGTACGTACCCTAATTTTGAGGGCAAAATTTCATAAGAAGGGGAGGTTGTAAGACCCCAACTTTTATGAATAAAGATGAATTTTCTATAAATATCATTTTTGAATATTATGGAGTAAATTTGATATAATGTTATAGTTGTGGGTAATATTTATAAATTTTGAAAATTACGCAAGTTGTTATATTATATTCGATTGGTCAGGGAATATTCATTTTAACAGGGAATATTCGTACAATGGCACAATTATTGGTGGACCCCACAACAAATTATTGTCCTATTTACAGAAAATTGGATAGAGCCATGGTTACCTCCCAATGGTTACATAATTTTCCTTTATCTTAGGCCATCTTCGCTCCTCGTGACCTTTCTGACCACTGCCCGGTGATAATCCAGACCGGAATGCACTTGCCTCGTATTCCTAAACCGTTTCAATATTTCAATTATATGGAGGGTGTGGAGAACTTCCATGAGGTGGTCAGAACTGCTTGGTGTATCCCTGTGTTTGGTGACCCTCTTCAAGTCCTCGCTGGGAGGCTCAAATCTGTTAAAAAGGCACTTATTGGTCTGAATAAAAGCATTGGTAATCTGACTTCAAATGTTGCTCATATTCGGTCCCTTCTCCACTTCAATCAGAATTGTATCGCTCATAACCCGAATGATCAGGTTTTGCTTGAGAGACAGAAGGATCTCACCAGCCGTCTTTGGGAAGCCCTCTTATGGGAGGAAAAGCTCTTCAGGCAAAAATCTAGGATTCAATGGCTTAAGGAAGGTGATAGGAACTCTGGCTTTTTTCATAACCAAGTATAAGCTAGGTGGAACCATCACAAAATTTTGTCCATTACTAATGAAGAGGGCAACCTAGTGAGTGGGCAACATAACATCCAACAGATTGCAGTGGCCCATTTCCAATCAACTTTAGGTTCCCCATCTCTTGCAATCTCCTCAAATATTCAGCTCTTGGCAAGCTCCTTCAAGAAATTTATTACCCCCGTGGAAGCTGCTGCTATGGTTAGGGACATAACAGATGCCGAAATCCTCGCTACCCTCAAAAGTATGAAGCAAAATAAGAGTCCGGGCCCTGACGGCTTCAATGTCAATTTCTTTCTTGCTTGCTGGGAAACAGTTAGCTCAGATTTCTCTCTTGCAGTTAAATCCTTCTTCCAGCAGGGTTGTTTTTTGCGGGGAACAAACGCTACGGCTATTGTTCTGGTTCCCAAATACCTAAACGCCTCCTCCATGAAGGACTTCAGGCCGATTGCCTGTTGTAACACTACCTATAAATGCATCTCAAAGATCCTAGTTAGTCGGATGAAGGGCTTCCTCCCCAAGATCATTTCTCCTTACCAAGCTGCTTTTGTCCCGGGCAGGAGGATTGGCGACAACATTCTTATTGCTCAGGAGCTTTTTCGGAACTACCATAGGAAATTGGGCTCCCCTCGTTGTGCCTTGAAAATTGATCTCCAAAAAGCCTTTGATTCTGTTTCCTGGGAGTTTATTCTGGAAGCACTGAGAATCTTCAAATTCCCCCCAAAGTTCATATTCTGGATAAAGGCATGCATCTCCACCCCCACCTATTCTGTAAAAGTCAATGGGGGTCTTTATGGCTACTTTAGTGGTGCCAAAGGGCTTCGGCAGGGAGATCCTCTTTCCCCCTTCCTTTTTGTCATAGCTATGGAAGTCCTTTCCGTTATCCTCACAAAGGAGACAAATGAGCCTAATTTCAAGTTTCATTGGAGAACAAAGCAGCTAAGGTTAACCCATTTATGTTTCGCTGATGACCTTCTCCTCTTTTGCCATGGAGACCTCCGATCAGTAAGCATCCTTAAAGAAAGCCTCAACTTGTTCTCCTCTATCTCTGGCTTGTGTCTGAACCACTCAAAAAGCACTTGCTTCTTGTCAAATGTTCTCCCTGAAAACTCTGCATCCATCCTTTCCTTTCTAGAGTTCCAAGAGGGGACATTTCCTGCTAAGTTTTTGGGGGTCCCCCTCCTTACCTCAAAGCTTAGCCTGGCCGAGTGCAGACCTCTCCTTGACAGGATTACTAATAGGATTTCCTGCAGCTTATCAAATCCGTCCTCTTCTCTATCCAATCTTACTGGTCTTCAAATTTTACCCTACCCGCTGCTGCCTTAAAGGACTTGAAATCCACCTTCTGCCGTTTCCTTTGGAAGGGCCCTTCTCTTTTGAAACATGGTGCTAAAGTGGCTTGGAGCAAAATCACTCTACCCACCCATGAGGGAGGGCTGGGGGTTAAAAAACTGGATGAGTGGAATCGTGCCTCCATAATCCAGCATCTGTGGGATATCATCAACCCCGGTTCTACTTCTTTGTGGGCTGAATGGGTTAGGATATTTGCCTTAAAGGGAAAACATTTCTGGTGCATGGACATTCCTGGAGACTGCTCCTGGATTTGGAGGAAAATCCTTAACCTTCGGCAACTTGCTTTGAACCACACATCCTACCTCATTGGTAATGGACGCCGCACTAAACTTTGGTTTGACCCATGGATCCTGAAGGAACCGCTAGCCTATTCAAATTCCTCTCCTCTTATATCCAACTCTGGATTGGGCCCTGACGCAATGGTTAGTAGCATCATCAGCAATTCCGATTGGGCCCTCCCAAGTTCTAACCATCACTCGGTTATTGAATTCAGACATCTCTTCTCTCCGGCCATAGGCTGTAACCCCTCCATAGAGGACTCGGTTCTATGGGACAACACTAATCCAGGTGGGAAAGCAACTTCCTTCTTTTGGGGTTCCATCCGATTCTATTGTAATCTAGTGACATGGGATAAATTGGTGTGGCACAAATATCTCCCTCCTCGATATTCTTTCTTCTTATGGCTTGCATTCCAGAACGGGTTACGTACCAAGGATCGGCTCTCAAATTTTGGGCTCGTTGTAAACCAAACATGCCTTTTATGTAACTCCCACAATGAGACTTTTGACCATCTTTTCTTCAACTGCCCTTTCTCCTACAATTTGCTCTTTTCTGTACTCAGGAATTGTGGGTGGAAGGGATCCTCAAGGAGTTGGAACCCTATCACTTCCTTCCTCATTGCCCAACCAAATAGCTCCGTTCAATATGGTATTTTTCTTCTAGGTTTTGCCATGGTTGCTTACCATATTTGGCAGGAAAGAAACGCAAGGATTCATGATAAAGATCCCATGCCGGTTAGGACCGTCATCCGTAATGTTATGCAGATTTTGAAATGTAAACTCCACTCCATTCGTAGATTTCAAAAAGTGAAAGACAGGCCATGGTTTTCTAATCTGGCCCTCTAGAGACCTGTCTATTTCAGGTTTGCCACTGTCGCTGAGCTGGAAGGCTGCAATTTGTTGCTGATGTGCAAAATGAGGACGATGATGGTCTTGTTTGCTGATCAGGGTTGAGATGTCTGACATCCCTGTTGTATGGGTCTGTGTTGCTGTAAGGAATTTTAGGTTGCTAGGCTGTTATTGGCCTTTGCATGCAACCTTTTTGGAGGGGTACAAACGTGTAGCTTCGGCAGCAAGGGGATCAGAACGTATAGTTCTGGCTACGGCTTCGGCCAGTTGGGATGGTCTTCTGATAGGAAGCTTCAATCTAGGCTTCGGCCAGTTGGGATGGTTTTCAGCAAGGAATGCTTCGGATTCGAGATGGTTGCGGCAGGGATGGCTTCGGAAATTATGGCTTCGGCTTCGGGCACCGTTTAAAGCATGCTTCGAGGTTTAGGTTTTCGACTGATTGTGCTCTGGCATCGGGCACCTTTGTTCCTGGCCTAGGCTCGGTCCGTATTCAGATTGGGTGTACTGTATTTTGTTCTTTGGGTGATTTGTTTATGTTTTGGGGCGTCTGCCTGTAATCCTTTATAGTCCTTTCATCATAGGGGCTGTCCTATGATGTTTTGGCTATATTCTGATTGGGTCTCTCCCATGAGTTTTGTAATCCTCCATTTATTTATTTCAGTCTAAAATTAGCAAAAAAAAATATTTTATGAAAATAACTGCGGAAGTTTTACCATTAACTGTTGAAATACCCGGTGTTAAAAGTAAAGTAATATGCGTGGTTGCATAGTAGCACACGGTATTAATTATTGATGCTTACGTGAGAAGTCACTCAGTTTTGTTCAATTATTGCTACAATAATTACTGCATAGTATCTCACGTTATTTGATTCAATTATTGTCAATATTTTATTAAATCAATAATTGAGACGATAAAGTTATTTATATTATTATTTGTAATATTAACGATGTTTAGAAGTTCTGTCAAGGAGAGATTTGGTCACCTAATTGCGCGCCAATAGGGAGAAATTTTTATTGGAAAGCCCCCTCTTTCATGAGAACGACCTGGTCGATTAATATTGTGAATTATAATAATGGTGATAAATGTTATTTTATTAATATTATAAATGTAATAAAATAGAATACTTTTTATAAAGTTTTGTTTTATTTGATTATAAAAAGAATATATTATATTTTATTATGCATAGTATTTGCATAGTAAATTTTTTTTATATAAATTAAAATACTTTTTATAAAGTTTTATTTTATTTGATTATAAATAGAATATATTATATTTTATTATGCATAGTGCCTGCATAGTATTTGCATAGTAAAAACTTTTTATATAAAACAGAATACTTTTTATAAATTTTTGTTTTATTTGGTTATAAATAGAATATATTATATTTTATTGAATAATGCAGCATAGTATCCTTTCTATTCTACTATAAATAGGATGCTTAAATAGAATTGAAAATTACACCAGAAATTCAGAGAATTCTTCTTCTATAATCTTGAGCGTATTTCTTTAGAGTTTAAGAAAGCTTTGAGCGTAAAAAATTATGCAAGTTTTCTTCAAGTATATCCCCGCCCTACCCATCGAAATACTCTTCTTTTTAATGTAAGGAGTATTATTTCTTTCATATTCATGAAGAGAACTATTGTTATTCTATTCCTTATTATTCTGTTGGAATAACATGTATACGCGGACTACCGTATACATGATGAAAATCTTCTATTATTCCATTCTTTATTATTCTGTTGGAATAACCTGTCTGTACGGTCTATCGCATGCCTGGTGAATTCTATTGTTATTCCATTCTTTATTATTCTGTTGGAACATCCTGTCTGTGCGGATTACGCATGACCTGGTTCTATTTTTTATTATTCTGTTGGAACATCATGTCTGTGCGGATTACGCATGACCTGGTTCCATTCGTTATTATTCTATTGGAATATCCTGTCTGTGCAGATTACGCATGACCTGGTTCCATTCTTTATTATTATGTTGGAATAACCTGTCTGTGCGGATTACGCACACCTGGTGAATTCTTCTGTTATTCCATTCTTTAGTATTCTGTTGGAATAATCTGTCTACGTGGATTACCGTATGGTGGCACAAATTCATTTGCGGTTTCATATATTCTATTATACTCTGTTGGTTAAATTTTGGCTTCTATACTCCATGAAATTAGTAGAATGTCATTGATATTTGTGCTTCATCCAGTATCTTTTCCTGGAAATATTCTTCTGAGCATTCTTGAATTTTACTCCACAAAACAATATCATGTTGACAATTTGGACGTTATTAAGTTTAGGATAAATTAACTTATAAATCTTTAAAATTTATTCTTGAACTTGTTTTACTAAATTGTCATCATCCTCATGCTTATATTATATTGAAAGTCATCTATGGCCTGTAGTGCATAGATGGACTTGGTATGATTATGACTAGGGATTATTCGGTATAATCATGACCGTAATGTTACAAATGATGTGATAAAAAAATCCTCATTGGTCGTAGTGCATTGATGGACAGTTGTTGGCATGATCATGACCATTGATGAATACACGAATATCCTTGGCCCGTAGTGCATGGATAATTTATGGTCGTGATACTAATAAATATCTTTGGCCGTAGTGCAGGGATGATGTGAATTATTTATTAAGCTGAGTCTTAACGATAAAAGTAATGAAAAACCTTTTAAATCATAGAAGATAGTAGATTTTATTCTCTACTTGACTCTTCTAATGGATTACTTGTTCCATTGTAGTTAAACTTGATGTTTGTTATATTTTATCAGTTTAACACTGTTGAAGGCTAATGATAATTTATTCTGCATTATCTTAGTCATAATATTTCTTACTGCCAAAAACTTGTTGCCTCTTCTTTTAGTCTTAACAAAAGAGCTCTAACTCATGCAAGCATACATGTGTCAACAAGTAATACAGAGCAAGTAAAGTATCGATCCCACAAAGAAAGTTGTTTAACTTAAACTACTATTCATTAATTAATTCACTCTATTTATATGCTCAAACTAATGATGAAACTTGGTTTGTTCTCGAATTGTAAATAACAACTAAAACAATAATAACAATGGAATAAATGATATTGGAACTAATGGGATCCTAAATTCATTTAATTGTCACTATCATGCATGACTTGTTCATATATCACAAGAAAGTAGCCAAGAGCACTAAAAGAGTATTAGCCATTTTTCAATGCACTAAGACCTACTTACACAACATCCACAGATGATAGACTTTATGTAATCATCAATATAACCAAAATCACTATATGTCTATGTGAAATTACAACTATATTGATTTTAAGTTCAAGCCCTTATTCTAACTTATACGGTGAAACAGTATATGTCTATCTGGTTCACGAAATACATAAGCCATATAACACAACCTTATATACGTATACTATCATGATTACAGTCCATATTTGCATGTTCATTGTCAATTCCATACAAATACGGAAACGAATGGTGATCAAGAATTCATACATGCAAAACAATCATGACAGACATCCCATATGATATGCAAAACAAACCAGCATTTAAGCATGCAATCAAACTACATATTAAAATCCGTTAGAATCCCATAATGGAGTTTAGTTCATGACTGAACCAAAAGCCATTATGGGATCAAATCTAAACATGGTCAATAAACGACAATTGAAAGATGAAAGATAAAACTATCAAACCCAATTGCTGAATATAAATCAATATTCAGATCCTCATAAGAATCCAGCAAAACTAATATTAATAATCCACTCTGGTAGAAAATCCCAAGAAGGAGTAGAAAAGTAGAGTTGTGGCCTCCTTCTACGTTGGATTCTCTCCTAGAGAGTAAACCCTAACTACGATGTAAAGATACATTAAAAACTTAATAAAATGTCAAGTGATACCCCTGACACCAGTCAGGAATCGTTTTTAAATCAATTACACCCTTTAAAAATCGGAAATAAAATAAAACAAGTCAGCATCTTCAGGCCTCGCGCGCGGCTGCGCGTTCCTCCAGTTTGATATTCTCGCGGCCGCGAGACTTGCAGTAAGTTTGTCTATTCAGCCGATCTCTCGCATTCCTCTGTCAAGGCTACTGTTTCAAACTCATCTAATCTCCTCTTCCTTGACAATATACCCTTCATAAATTTTGCGTAGCTTGGCATTTGTTCCAATGCCTAGGCGAATGGTATGTTGATCTGCAGCTTTTTAAATACCTCCAGGAATTTGCTGAACTGTTTATCTTCCCTTTTCTTACTTAATCTCTGCGGATACGGAACTTGAATGTGGATTGGTGGTACCGGACTCTTAAAAGTCTCCTCTGGACCTGCTCTGTCTTTCTCTTCCTGCTGACCCTCAGATTTCTCCACATTTTCTTTCTCAGTAACTGGCTCCTCTGCCTCGCGCGGCCGTGCGCCCTCCTCAGTGCATTCTCGCGCGGGCACGCGACTTGCAGTAACTGACAAGTCTTTCCCAAATCTCAGTGTGATCGCTTGACACTGTTCCTTCCCTTCTCTTCTTGGATTTGTCTCCGTATTACTTGGCAATGAACCCTGGGGCCTGTTAGTAAGAATGTTTGCCATCTGCCCCATTTGAGTTTCCAGATTCTTTATAGCCACTTCTTGGCTCTTGATCATATCTTATGTGTTTGCCATGTATTTCATCATCATCTCCTCCACTTCTGATTTCTTTTCTTACTGAGGTGCAGCTGGAGTGTGATGTTGCTGTTGTTGTTGAGAAAATCCTGGCGGAAAGGGTGGTCTAGGATTAAACTGCGACTGCGCTGGTTGTGCCTGAAATTGATTATTTGGTTAAAACTAGGTCTACTGATTCCCTTGATTATTCGACCAACTAAAGTTTGGATGATTTCTGTTGTTGGGGTGGTATGTGTTTTGAAATTGACCTTGGTATTTTCTATAGTTACTCACATACTGCACTGATTCTGAGCTGATAGCACATTGATCCGTCGAGTGTGACCCCGCACAAATCTCACATACGAAGGTAACCGTCTTTACTTTTCCTTCTGCCAAAGTATCTATCTTCTTTGCCATGGCTGCCATCTATGCTGACAACTTAGTAATAGTATCAACCTCTAATACACCTACAACTTTGGTTTGTGGCATTCGAGATGTAGGATTCTAAAAATCATTCGATGCCATTGTCTCGATAAGGTCATAGGTTTCCTCATAGTTCTTTGCCCATAATGCCCCTCCTGCAGCTGCATCTACAATCGGTCTCGACTGCCATCCCAATCCATTATAAAATGTGTTGATTACTATCCAATCTGGCATACCGTGATGTGGGCACTTTCTCAGCATTTCTTTGTATCTCTCCCATGCTTCATATAATGACTCGCCCTGTTGTTGCTCAAACTGAGAGATAGTTGTCCTCATCTTGGCAGTCTTAGCCATTGGGAAGAACTTAGCTAAGAATTTTTGTGCTAAATCCTCCCATGTAGTTATAGATCCCGCTGGCAGAGAATGAAGCCAACTTTTCGCTTTAGCCCTCAATGAAAATGGGAACAACCTTAGTCTAATAGCATCCTCCGTCACACCATTGTATCTGAATGTATCACAAATTTCGATGAAACTTAACATGCATTCATTCGGATCATCTGTAGCAGCACCCCCAAACTGAACTGTATTCTGCACCAATTGAATAGTGCCAGTTTTTATCTCGAATGTATTTGTTGCTATTGCTGGTCTGACTATGCTAGACTGTAGTCCATTAATATTGGGCATCGAATACTCCTTCAGAGCCCTATGCTCCTCTCTTTGATCTTCTCCTTGTGCCTTGGCTGCCATGTTAGCTGTCATGTTTTCCAATTGTTCTTGTAAATTTCTACGTACACCCGCTTTCCAACCTCTCCCGTTTATGTTATCCTAAAAAGGTGTTAAATTGGGGTTGGATGACCGCGTGCGCATAAAACTTTATCCAAATTCCTGAAACAAAAACAAAAAAACTGAAATGAGATAAGACTAGAATTGTCTTAGTCATACAATATAGCTTAAACTAACGATAATAAAACTAAATTAAATGCCTGTCCCCGGCAACGGTGCCAAAAACTTGTTGCCTCTTTTTTTAGTCTTAACAAAAGACCTCTAACTCATGCAAGCATACATGCGTCAACAAGTAATACAGAGCAAGTAAAGTATCGATCCCACAGAGAAAGTTGTTTAACTTAAACTACTATTCATTAATTAATTCACTCTATTTATATGCTCAAACTAATGATGAAACTTGGTTTGTTCTCGAATTGCAAATAACAACTAAAACAATAATAACAATGGAATAAATGATATTGGAACTAATGGGATCCTAACTTCATTTAATACTTCATTTAATCGCCACTATCATGCCTGACTTGTTCACATATCACAAGAAAGTAGCCAAGAGCGCTAAAAGAGTATTAGCCATTTTTCAATGCACTAAGACCTACTTACACAGCATCCACAGATGATAGACTCTATGTAATCATCAATATAACCAAAATCACTATATGTCTATGTGAAATTGCAACTATATTGATTTTAAGTTCAAGCCCTTATTCTAACTTATACGGTGAAACAGTATATGTCTATCTGGTTCACGAAATACATAAGCCATATAACACAGCCCTATATACGTATACTATCATGATTACAGTCCATATTTTCATGTTCATTGTCAATTCCATACAAATACTGAAACGAATGGTGATCAAGCATTCATACATGAAAAATAATCATGACAGACATCCCATATGATATGCAAAACAAACCAGCATTTAAGCATGCAATCAAACTACATATTAAAATCCGTTAGAATCCCATAATGGAGTTTAGTTCATGACTGAACCAAAAGCCATTATGGGATCAAATCTAAACATGGTCAATAAACGACAATTGAAAGATGAAAGATAAAACTATCAAACCCAATTGCTGAATATAAACCACAGCACTTGGCGCAGCGTTACGCTTCGACCTGGGGTGAACAGTAAACCCGGGCATCCTGGGATCGATTCCCGCCTGCAACAAGTGTGAGGGCCAATTAAAAACTGGTCCGTCAACAAGTGTGAGGGCCAATTAAAAACTGGTCCGTGTGGCCACGGATCGCACATTTCTGGGCGGAGCCATGTCTTAGGCCGAGCCTGTGCGCAAAGCCTGGTCCGGGGTGGGGAGACTTAGTCCGACTGCGGTTGGGAAACTCCACATTAACAAAAAAAAAAAAAAAAAAAAATTGCTGAATATAAATCAATATTCAGATCCTCATAAGAATCCAGCAAAACTAATATTAATAATCCACTCTGGTAGAAAATCCCAAGAAGGAGTAGAAAAGTAGAGTTGTGGCCTCCTTCTACGTTGGAATCTCCCACAGAGAGTAAACCTTAATTACGATGTAAAGATAAGTGAAAAACTTAATAAAATGTCAAGTGATACCCCTGACACCAGTTAGGAATCATTTTTAAATCAATTACAACCTTTAAAATTGGAAATAAAATAAAACAAGTCAGCAGCTTCAGGCCTCGTGCGCTCCTCCAGCTTGATATTCTCACGGCCGCGAGACTTGCACTAAGTTTGTCTATTCAGCCGATCTCTCGTGCGGGCGTGCGCTCCCTAGGCTTGTCCTTCTCGCGACTGCGCAGCCTGTAGTAGGTTCCAAGGTCTGGCAGGGTAATCGCGCTGGCGCGCGCTCTCAAGGCTATTCTGTCGCGCGGCTTGTAATCTGCAGATCCTGGTTCTTGTTCTGATTCTATCATGCTACTGCGGCTGCTACTTGTTCCGTCACGCTTAATCTCCTTGCTCCATTTCACATTCATGCCATGCATATCGCATCTTTTGCCTCGTCTCAAGCATCCATTAGACTTATACTCAATAACACCACCAAAATAGGCCAATTCCTGCACTTATTCAGCAAAAGAAGTTTTAAGTATGCAAAATGAAAATTATCATGAAATGCAGCTATAACCTACTAAAATGTACTTGAGATGGGCATAGTTTGCATGAATTGGTACTCCATAAGTAGGTGTAAATCCTACTTATCAGGCTAGTTGAGTTCACCCTTTTGCTTTTATTGTTCTCTTCAGGAAATGAGAACGCAGCAGGGACTAGTCGGGAAACGGAGTGACGGTCCAGATGATAGCTATGAAATAGTGTGATAATAAATGTATTGAGGACTTATTTTGAGTTTGAATACTGTCTAGAAGACAATATTTGTATTAAAACTCACAGCTCATGTTGTATATTTAAGGTTGTATTTGAATTCTGTAGTGTGTATTTGGCGACTCAGAATAGGTGATGTGTATACCTATTTTGGGGGCGTCACAAAAACTCTCCTTGACAGAACTTCTAGACATTGTTAATATTGTAAATAATAATATTAATAACTTTGTCGTCTCAATTATTGATTTAATAATATATAAAATATTGGCAATAATTGAATCAAATAATGTGAGATACTATGCAGCAATTACTGTCGCAATAATTGAACAAAACTGTGTGACTTCTCACGTAAGCATCAATAATCAATACCGTGTGCTACTGTGCAACCACGCGTATTACTGTACTTTTCATCACCGGGTAATTTAACAGTTAACGGTAAAACTTCCGTCGTTACTTTTATAAAAAGATATTTCTGTCGTTTTCTAACTCCGACATAATTCCACTATGGGGTCCACTAATGATTGTGCCGTCGTACGAATATTCCCTATTAAAATGAATATTTCCCGACCAATCGAATATAATATAACAACTTGCGTACTTTGCAAAATTTATAAATATTACCCACAACTATAACATAATATCACATTCACTCCTTAATATTCAAAAATAATATTTATAGAAAATTCATCTTTATTCATAAAAGTTGGGGTCTTACAACTAATATTTAGTAAAATTTGATATGTTATACAACTATGGTAAAATTTTAGCATTTTAGTAAAATTTTAGTATTTAATGATGTAATTTGATTTTTTGTTGTTTTAATTAATTAACAAAATAATTTGAATTTTAGTATTTTTTTAATTTGATTTTTTTAGTATTTTAGTATTTTTTAATTAGTATTTTAGTATTTTTTTAAACTAGTATTTTAGTTTTTTTTAATTAGTATTTAGTATTTAGTATATTTTCAATTAGTATTTTTAGTATTTCCATGTGGAAGCCACGTAATCAATTTGGACGGATGTTAGTCTAGTTGGCAGATCTGTTAACGGCAGGGGCACGGACGACCCAAAAATTATAACGTGAAGTGTACTTTTGGACAAAAAAATAGTATAGGATGCTCAGTAGACATCGCGGTAAAAGTTAGGGGCATTTTTGACCCTTATCTCATTTTTTTTTATAAAACTACTCTTCTAACATTGGAAATTTTTGAAAAGAAAATGATGAATATTTTATAAAATATATTAGAATATCAAAATTGTATTATATTTGTAATAACCCATTTGTTGATTTAATTTTCTTAAAGGCACAATTGAAATTGAAAACTTAATTTATTATTATTTATCTTTGAAAAGTTAAATTTTCAATGAAAGATGAAATTTGAGTAATACAATAATTAATTAATTGTCTTGGTGGTGATTGAGGAGTCCACTAGGGTTTCCTAATTACTCTCTTCGGCAAAATCTTAAAGTTTTTGATGTTTTATATATTTTATGAGAATTAACCATAATTTTTCCAAAATTATTCATCATGAAAAAATATTACAGACGAAAGAAAGTATGAGATAAGTATATATTAAAAGGCATTATAAATAATTAATACTATATTTTATGTTATAAAATTATTTTTTTAATTTTTTTACACAACTCTAAAGCATCATATATTATGGGACAGAAGGAGTATATGGTAACTCTTATTTGTTTATAATTATATTTAAAGAGTGAAAGATGTAACCCTAATTCTATTCAACTTAGAAAAATCACAATAATTATTATATGTAGTGCAACAACTTAAAAAAAATCACAACTAATTCATATGACATCAGAATTACATGAATCCAAAGCGTCTCTTCAATTTTTCATCCTCTTTAATTTTAAAGGAAGTATAATTATTTGATATCACATTCCTAACTTAAATCGATCAAAAATTTTGTCTTGATTTACGTAATTGATGTAAATATAGTATACTCCCTCTGTTCCTAAAAGATTATCGTTTAAGGTTTTGGTACATAGATTAAGGAAGTGTCATTTACTAAGTAAAATTTGTTTGAAATTTTATCACTACCCCTTTATGGGAAATTGAAAACTATTAATACAAGGGAGAGAATTTCTTGGGACGATGAGAGAAGGTAGGGGTAATATAGGAAAACAAATAATTTATTCTTCTCGAAAGTTATAAACGACAAATTTTTTGGAATGGAGGGAGTATGTATTTTTGGGCACCAAAATTTATGGAGGCCAAGTACATAGTACTATAAAAGGACTCTTGCACTCTCTTTGCACAACAGACAACATACAAACTCTCTCTTTCTCTTCTTATTGCTATATATACAAAATCCAAACATGTTATCAAAACCACATTTTAGTGGTATCTTTTGATCCCCACTGCTTCATAAAGTTCCTTTCCTTCTGCAAGCTTTTCAAATGATTTTATTTGTGATGCATTCTCCTTAGTTTTTTTAACAAAGTCCCCACCAAGATCAATCAATCAACCACCAAATGAGTGTCACCACGGGACTTATGTGCTGGTTGGTGTTATTCGAATCATCTTAACTAACTAGTCTCTAGACTTTAGCTTTTAATACCCCCGGCTCTTTCTCCTGCACACATTTATTTTTGTTTACTGCTTACACATAATTGCAAAATAGCTTCGACTCAAAATTAATCTCTCCACATCTACATATACGAGAATTTTATAAAAATATTAATAATTATTGGGGTGTAATTATTTGGGCCTAAATTATATAGTGGGTCAAAATTCACGTAAAGTTATTTTAACATACGTAGGAGCCAATTTTGACAGTTGAGTATTCTAAGGAATCAAAGATTCCTAATTACATTTAATTTTCAAACTTCTAAGGAAAATGTTATGATATGATCCAACTTCCTTTCTTTAAGGAAATTTTATTTGATCCCATTAAGGTATCTTACCTAATGAGAAATCCTAATTCTACATGGGAAAGGAGGTTTGATCTCTATAAATACAAGACTATACTATAATTCCAAGTTACACAATTCATTATATTTTAGCACTAGGGCATAAAGCCTCCTTTGTTAATCTTTATTCAGTCTCTACTTATTCTCACACCGGAGTTATCCCCCGGCGGCCCCAGTCGTCAAGCTTTTGTTATAATTTTGTTTATGTGCAGGATTTGATGCACTTTGGTGATTGGAGTGCGTGGACATATCTTGGGTTTAACATTGGCGCTAGAATGAGGCATTCTAGTACTGTGTAATTTTCAATCACACAGAAGTTCCAGTTGGAATCAGGATGAACAGTAAGAAGACAGACTTAGCCCGTGACCAGCCCACGACGGACCCCCCCTCCTCATCAACCAAGGGCGAAGCCAAGGATCAGTTGGGATCGTCAATTTCGAAACGGTTGGGGTCTCAGGCAAATTTTGTGGCCCCATCGAAAGACATGGCAGGTGGTACTCAACGAAGATTGTTCTCAACAGCCAGTAAGGAAGCAAAAGCTGAGGACCATGTAGGGGACGCACCGTCCCGAACACGTCTCCAGGATGATGGCCATGATGAGAGGAGATCAATCTTGGCAAAGAAGGCAAGGGAGACTGATGATGCATTGAAGGCCTTATTATTGCAACGGAAGGAAATTGACCATCAGTTGGTATTATTGGTAGGAGAAGAGGATGGTGCCTCCAGCCACAACCAAAGGCGAAGGCAGTCGCCATGAAATCAGTCCAGGACATATCGCTTAGATGATTCTCGGCAAACTGAGAGCAAACTCCGAAGTCACTCTCGGGACAGGAGCAAGCGCAGAAGTCATTTGAGGGAACCAGTCCAGGACACACCGTCTGAACGAATTTTGACACACAGGGAATAGGCACCGAAGTCACTCCAAGGAAGCAAGCTCTGAAGGTAGAGGACAATCTGACAGAAGGAGGCAAGATCCTTCCCCAGATAGAAGAAAGCAGGATAAAAGAAGGCGGGATAAAAGAAATTTTTCCTCCCGAAGAAGCGAGACGGAGGAGTTGGCCATGAAGGTGACCAAATTGGAAAAAAAGTTAGTTGAGGGGGATCAAAATAAAACGACTACGGTTAAATCCTCATCACCATTCTCCCCAAAAATCATTCATAAAAAGGCTGATCCGAATAAGAAACCCCCTCACATGGAGAGTTATGATGGTTCGGGAGATCCGTACGAGCACTGTCAGGTTTATGATCGGCTGATGGATTACTACGACTATTTTGATGCTACCAAGTGTTAGATGTTTATGACTACCTTGAGAAAAGATGTTGGGTAGTGGATGATGACACTGGCTCCGAACTCAGTTTCATCCTAGAAAGGGCTCTGTGATAAGTTTCATACTCGGTTCGGCAGTAACAAGAAGAGGGGAAAGCCAACTGAATCCTTATCTCAAATCAGACAGTACTCGAACGAGACTTTGGGCCATAATGTGAAATGGTTTTGGGAAGTGGTCGGGAATGTTGCGGATTTGAACGACCTTCAGACAGTGGTTCTCTTTCAGAATGGTCTAGACATCGTATAATCAAAGAAATTGATGAAAGAGTTAATGCTCAACCATCCGAAGAACTTCGCTAAAGGCTTTATAGTGGTGGAAGAGGGGATGAGCAGCCTGAAGCAGAGCCCGTCAATAAAAGCTGAAGGAAAAAGAGAAGAACAACTATAAAGGGGACAATAGTAATAATAAGTCAAACGGGCAGCAGAAGAAGTATAACAACAACAATGGTGGTTTGGGAGGAGGTCATCTGCCTTTCCCGAATAAGAGAGTTAACAAAATCTACACTCCCTTAACACGAATATTGGCACTATTTTGGAACAAATAAAGGACAAGTCATATTTCAAAGCAGCTAAAGATAACACGAAGTCGAACAGGGGAAACCAAAATAGGTATTGTGATTTTCATGGGTCGGCTAGGCACTCTATCGAAACATATTGGAGTTTAAAGGATCTAATTGAGAAGAATGTCCAAAGTGAAGCATTGATTCAGTACGTTACAGGACGAAATGCTTTGGGACCACAACAAGCGAACAAAACCCCAATACAGAACCCGACCACCTAGCCCCAACAATAGGGTCAGACCCAGGCAGTATGTCGGGTGGTGGATGTGATCACGGGCGGGTTAGTCCGGAAGGTTTATAGGGAAAAAGTAGCGAGAATTCTTGGATGCAGTGTTATCGGTGTCTGATCAGCCTGTTAGGCGTGAAAGACCCTACCTGGGCTCAGTAATAACTTTTACCAATGAAGATTTCGTTGCGGAGTCGATTGAACCAAATGAAGGGGCACTGGTAATTACTGCCCAAGTGGGTTCGATGGAAATGAAGAGGATGATGATAAATAATGTCTCATCGATGGATATCATGTATGCTCATGCTTACTAGCGGATGGACATGGAAGGCAACAAGATGGAGGTTGGACATGAGCCTCCCTATATGGCTTTAGCAACAAGCTGGTTCAGGTTGCAGGGACGATCGAGTTGTCAGTGGTCTTCAAGACGGCTACTCACTTTAAGATCAAGTTTCCTACGCCAAAAGAAGTTGGTGAAGTGGTTGGGGATCTTGACTTGGCAATAAGATGTTACAGGAATGCATATTTCTTCGGGTATGGAGTCAGTAAACAGAAGCAGACCATGACGATAGAGATCGAGCCATTTATTGAAGGAAGTACAGAACCTATCGTCATGCTGGCAGAAGAAACAGAGGAGGTTGAGTTGCTACCAAGAAAGAAAGATAAGATTTTCAGGATAGGGTCGAGAATACAGGAACCTTTTCAAAAAAGTTTTGTAGAATTACTTTAATGTTACGCAGACATATTTGAATGGGTCCCTAGTGACATGCCGAGGATTAAGGAGAAGGTTGTTGTGCATAGGTTACACGTGGACCCGCCTAAAAAACTAATTAGGTAGAAGAGGAGGATCTTTGCCCCAGAAATGAAGAAGATAATCGATGAGGAAATAGCAAAGCTTCTGGTAGCATACTTCATCTTCGAAATTGATTACCCATAGTGGCTGGCGAATGTAGTGTTAGTTCAGAAGTAGAACGGGAAGTGGCAGGTTTGCATCAACTATATAGACTTGAACAAGGCATGTCCGAAAGACTTTTACCCACTCCCCCATATTGACCAACTTATCGATGACACTTCGAGTTATGCCTTGCTTAGCTTCATGGATGCATTTTTAGGATACTATCAAATTTCAATGCACAAGGAAGATATTCTGAAGACAACGTTCATTACTCATCGGGCAGTTTATGCTTACAAGAAGATGACCTTCGGGTTGTTAAATGCGAGGGTTATATATCAAAGGATGATAGACTATGTTTTTTCGAAGCAATTGGGTCGGAGGATAGAGGTTTATGTTGATGATATGATAGTTAAAAACATGTCAATTCGAGTACATCTAGACGATTTGGAGGATTTCTTTCAGACCGTCAGACACTACAAACTCAGGCTAAATCTGACGAAGTGATTCTTTGGCTAGAAAATTTTTGGATTATTTAATCAGCAAGAGGGGAATAGAGGTGAACCCAGATAAGATCAAACCTATTTTGGATATGAAGTCTCCTCAGTCGTATAAGGATGTTCAGCTTCTGACGGGTCAAATATCAGATTTGAGAAGGTATTAGTCTAAATCAGCAGAAAGGTGTTTGCTATTTTTGATACGTTAAAAGGGCCGAAGAACGAGAAGAACTTCCAGTGGACTTTGGAATACGAGGATTTTTTCAAGGGATTAAGAGGTACTTATCTTCAGATCATTTTTTGGTGAAACCGATTCCTTTTGAACCATTATATTTGTACTTAGCAGCCAGTTCGTTGGCAGTGGGAGCAATTTTTTATTTTTATTTTTTTGTTATCCGTGGGTTTCCGACCCGCAGGCCGACTAATCCCCCGAGCCCAGTACCAGAGCGGTTTGCTACCAGACTTGCGCCAAGGGTACCGTGGCCTCCATGACCATTTCTGGATTAACATTTGTTGCTAGTGGGAGCATTTTTAGTTTGGGATATTGCATGTCAGTACAAAATTCAAGACCACATACTATACTAATTAAGTCTAGACTCGTAATTTATTTCTCGAGTTCATACAAGTCCACAAAGAATCGTTGATTAGGCAATTCATAAAATTCACGCTCAAGTTAATATAGTTAAACTGGATAATAGCTTATTAAACTGAAATCAAAGATTACATAATCATCGTTCCACTTAAAGATCCGTCTTAAGCCTAAAAAGTAATTAGTTCATCACAAATAAAATAATAACTGAATAAATTAAAGATAACATCTCTCAATTACAAATATAAAACCAAAGTAGAAGAATAACGCAGAACATCCTTCACTTTAGCCTTAATCCGCGATCGATATAAACGTTCTTCAAAATCTTCACTCTGTTGCTCAATATGAAATTTTGTTCTCAATCTTCGTTAATTGCTTTGCATGACCATAATTTCGTTGTTTGTTGCTCAATATATATACCATGCCTGAGTTTTGATCGAAATCCCATGTTATTTAGAGTCCATACGCTATCCCAAGTCCTAAAACCAAGTTCTAGCAGAGTTCGAAGACATTCAGGACAGTTCAGTTTCGGCACCCCCCCCCCCCCCGGTGGGGGTATTTGCATAGGAAATTCCCACCCCGGAGGGCTAGGCCCATGTCACGCAAAGTTGAAGACCCCTCACCTCGGCGGGGGTGTAAGGCTAAAAGAGGCATGCCCCGACGGGGGTAGGGAATTTTTGCTGATTTCTTTGAACCTCCTTTCTAGCTCTTTTTTTGCCACCTTGGTGCCACGAATGTACTCCTTTCATGCTCAAACACCACACCACCACACCTACACATTAAATATCAATAAACAAGTAAAATAGAACATAAACACGAGAATTTAACACCGATTAAGCTTGGATTAGGAACTGATTCGTGGATATAAAATCCACTTATCAGTTTTCCAGATCCTCAAGATGGTGACAGATGGACATTCTTTTAACAATCATGTCATCCACGTAGACTTCCATGCTTCGTCATAATTGCTTCGTGAACACAAAGTTCATCATTCGCTAATACGTCGCCCCGACATTCAACAGTCTGAAGGTCATCTTCCGATATGCATAAATTGCCCGATGTGTGATAAAACTAGTCTTCGGGATGTCTTCCTTACTCATTGAAATCTGATGGTACCCTGAAAAGGCGTCCATAAAGCTCAGTATGCCATATCCCGAAGTGGCGTCAATCAACTGATCTATGTTAGGCAAAGGATAGAAGTCCTTCGGAAATGCCTTGTTCAAGTCTGTATAGTCGATGAATAACCTCCACTTTCCATTCTGTTTCTGGACCAAAACCATATTAGCCAACCACTCCGGGTAATCGATCTCGAAGATGAATTCTGCCTCCAGGAGTTTGGAAATCTCCTCATCAGTGATCTTTTGTCTCTCTGGGGCGAAAACTCTTCGTTTCTGTATAACTAGTTTTCTCTTCGGGTCCACATGTAATTTGTGTAGGGCCACCAACTCGCTTACCCCAGGCATGTCCCTAGGCTCCCAGGTAAAGATGTTGGCATATACTCGAAGTAGATCTATCAGTCCTGTCCGAAATGGTCCTGTTAATCCTGACCCAATCTTGATCAACTTCTCTATATTTCCCAGGGACCAATTCCACATCCTCTTTCTCCTCAACAGGCAAAGCGAGCGGTTATGTAGTACTCTCTGTGAATGGCTCTATTTTAATAGCCATTGTCTGCTTCTGCTTACTGACTCCTGACTCCGACCCCTGAAGAAATTAAACTATTTCGATAGCACCTTCGGGCAATATCTAGGTCACCTTTTACCTCCCCGATCCCGTTCAGTGTCGAAAATTTGATTTCGAAATGGGGTATGGAAGTCACCGCTTGCAGGGCTGCCAGGGTCGGTCGCCCGAGAATCGCATTGTATGCCGAATCCACCTGGACCACGAAAAATTTGACCATTATCTCGAACTGATTGGGTATTGTGCCGAACTTCATAGGCAACTCAATGGTGCCAGACACATATACTGGATCTCCACTGAACCTATACAAAGGTCCTTCTCCACCCAACTCCATCTTATTTCCCTCTAGAACCATCCTCTGATAGGCGTGAGTGTACAATATGTAGATCGAGGATCCGTTGTCTATCATCATGTGCTTCATGACTACGGTCCTGACCTGAGCAGTTATTACCAACGCCCCGTCATATGGATCTATGAAGTCTGTAGGATAGTCCTCGTTAGAGATAGAGATAGATGTCCCCGGATAGGCCCGATCCTTTCTTGACGTAGAACCCGTAACCGATAACACTGCATCGAGATGCCCGCTTCTCTTCTTCCCGGTTACATTCCCCACAGAACTGCCTGAGATCACATCAATCACGCTTCGGGCTGGCGAGTTCTGTTAAGGCTGTACATCTCGATCTGGTGCTATGCTTTCCTCTCTCGGTGCCACCACATTATCCCGACCTGCTATATACTGAATCAACTGGCCGCTTTGGACATTCTTCTCTATCATGTCCATCAAGTCGTTGTACGCCTCTGTGGTATGTCCGGAACTATGGTGGTAATCACAAAATTTGCCCCGACATTTCTTCCCGGGCTTCGTACGTTTTGAGCAAGATTCATAGAAGGACTTATTTCTTATCTCTTCTAGTATCTTCGCCCGATCCATGGTGAGAGGGATGTATACTTTACTAACATTTTGGCTCGGAAGGGGGGGTCGGTTATTGTCTGAACGCTGATAACTCTGCTTGTCTCGATCCTTACATTTCTCGTAAGACTGGGAGTGGGGTTTGAAATTATCCATAGCCTCTTCTATCGCAATAAACCCTTCAGCCCGATGTAAGGCTTCGGTCAGATCTACAGGAGGGTTGATCAAAAGGTCTTTCATCAGCTTCTTCGACCTCCCGATGTCCAAACCCGTTGTGAAAAATCCCATGGCTTGCGGGGAATTTAACTCTGTTATCGAACCCACTGTTTCCCTGAACCTCTTAACGTACTATCTGAGGCTTTCATACGAACGTTGCCTCACTTGCATGAGGGATACAGTTATTTTTCCCCGTCTCCTGTTACTCCCAAACCGAGCATGAAATTTCTCCCGATGGTCATTCTACGAACCAATCAATCCGACTGCCAAAGTTCCTATCCATTCCCGGACACTTTTCTTCAACATCGTGGAAAACATAGGGCACTTGGCAGCATCCGAATTCTCGTAGTAAGACATCAGATGATCCATCTGAATGATCGTAAGGATCCCCTAGCCCGTCATATGTATCCATTGGGGGCATTTTCTTCTTTGGATCGGCCGTGACTTGATTAATTTCTGGTGAGAAGGGTGATCTTGGACAGCTCAAAGAGGATCCCATCGGGCTCTTAGCCGCTAACAACTTTCCCAACTCTGCGACCTTTCTAGCGAGGGGATCGGGGTCCTCTTTACGGGGGGATGTCCTATGTCTATCCCTCTCATATTCGGGGGACGCGATCCTCCTCCTCTACCCTGATCTTCCTTGGTGTACAGATTTCCTGTCTACTGATCGACTCCTCCTTCGACTCCTACCTTCGCGAGAACGACTCCTGGGTCGGCTCCTTTCTTTTCCCGCCTCGTCCCGGAGAGGTGACCGGGATCAGCTCCGATGTCTGCGCCTCCTCGAAGAGGCTTCATGTTCCCCTGCCATTTTGACCATCTGTGCTTCGAGCTCATCCTGTTGAAGTCGTAACGCCACCATGGCATCTTTATTCTGCTCCATCTTCTTCTGCAGAATAAATTCTCGTTGGTTTTGGCTACCCTTTGCTTAGGAAAGGTTTTCACCGGCATGCCTGACTGGGATGGGCGTGTGCTGACTAGCCGAAAATAACTGTCTTCGGAGAGATGGGATGTGTTCAGGGTGGCCTCCCTGTGTCCTTGAACCCATCCTATCTTTTACCGACCCCCTCACCTGGGAAGTCTGGTGAGTCTTTGCCTTTTCCTGAACGGAAGCGTTGTTACCTTCACTCGCCATAGCCGCCTACCGGAAAAGATCATTGTGATTGTAAACACTCCTTCTAGTGCCAATGTTAACTCCAAGTTTCGCCGGTATGTTCAATCACCAAATTCACACTATTAACCTGCACAGTAAAAGATCACACACGAAGCTTGACGGCTTGTACCGCCGGGGGATAGCTCCGGTGTGAGAATGAGTACATGCCGTTCACAAGGTTTAACAATAGAGGCTTTAGTGTTTAGTGCTCAAAGATGTATTACCTGTTAATTGTAGTCAAGCCTTGTATTTATAGTCATTCTCACTTCCTTAGAATCCCTCTTCGAGTCGGATTTGGACTCCTAAATATAGTAGTTACCTATATTTGGGTCCAACATAATCTCCTTAAAAGGTATAAGTAGAATCCAATTCAAATACTACCTTTGGAGTTACCTTATTCAAATATGGTTAGGACTAGAGTCCTTAACCACGTAAACCCCTTATAACTCCAAACTCTGTACATGGGTTGTCCAACTGCACAAGCCCAATCCAACCTAACTTATATACATTGGTCTGGGCTTCGGCCCAAGGGACTCGAAGGCCCGATCCTGAACACCACGACCAAAATAGGACTCCGACCCGGAGGGTTCGGATATCCGAACCCAAACACCTTCAAAATCTTCTAGGGATTTGGCCCAACGAGCCTAATCTCCTCGGTTCCAGCCCAGACCTTCAGCCTACATGATGATCGGTAAAATACTCCCGAACAGTTTCAAATGATTCCAAATAGTAATATTATATCTCACTTAAATCTTCCTCCAAGAACTCTAGTTGCTTTCAAAGCATTCAATCATTATCATATTGAAACTCACATCAATATGATTTCTCAATTGGAAACTCTTAGTACCATGAATCAACTAATTGCTACAAAATCAAGGAGGTATGATGCTTAAATTTGAAGAAATACAACACATAATTCTTCACCTCAAAGAAATGTTACATCTTATGTTGGAAAGTCAACAACTGTCTATTTCCCCATACCATTTAACCTCAAGTACAAGTTTTGCTCTTGTTGGGCCACTAGTAACATCTCCTCCAGATCTCTCTCTTTCTCATCTCAAAATGGAGTTCTCCCCTCGTAACTTAGGGGACTTTTGACTAGTTATATATATATATATATATATATATATAGTTCGGCTCCAGTCCCGACTTCCGAATTTTAGTACCGTCCGGACTTTTTTTTTATTTTTAAAATAACTATTTTTTTTTAATATTTTATGGAACTGAAATTTTTTCATAATACAATATTTTTGGTGTGATTTGGATACATATAAAAAATATGTATGTACAGACTATACATACATATTTTGTTATATGTATCCAAATCACACCCAAAATACTGTATTATGAAAAAATTCCAGTTCCATAAAATATTAAACTTTTTTTTAGTTGTTTTAAAAAAAAAGAGCAAAAAAAAATTTGGGTCCGTATTTTAATCAAGTTCGGGAGTCCTGACTTGATCCTTATTCTCCCCTCTCTCTCTCTCTCTCTCTATATATATATATATATATATATATATATATATATATATATATATATTTAACTGACCATTTGGGATGATTGTACCTAATAACATACTAACTAAGTATGCTGCTATCTTTGCTTTTTGAATGGTACTTTGCAGAATCTAGTACTAACTTTTTTACAGGTGGATTTAACTGTTTTGACATGATTTCTTTCCTTCCCCCTCTCCCTCTTTTTCTAATGACAACGGGGGAGAAGAAAAATATTATAAGTCAACTTATATACTGCCATGTGATGCTGTTATAAAATGATAGGGCAAAGGTGCAAAAATGCCCCTAATATTTACATGGATGTCCCACTTTCACCTTAAACTAATTTTTTTTTTCTAAAAGTACCCTTAACGTTACACATTTAGGTCAACCGTGCCCTTGTCCTTAACGGAAATGCCACATAGACTAACTCTGTTAATACGTGGATAATTTTTGCTGACGTGGCAACATTTGCTAACGTGTGCAAAATAGAAAACTATATTTACATTATTTAATCAAAATACTTAAATTAATCGAAATAAAAAAAATACAAAAATAAAAAATAAAAAAAGCATAACATATTTAGTGTTGTAATTTTAAATTCAATTTAAATATTTGTTTACAAAAAATATTATAATTAATGATACCTTTTATATAATTTATAATTATTATAATTTACTATATAAAATTAGTCAAATTTTATTTTTAAAATACCTCAAATAATAATAATAATAGACTAAAAGACAAATTGCACCCCAAACTTTATATCACTGTTGATTTTTGCACCCCAAACCTGAAAAGGTGTCTAAGTACACCCTAAACTTCAATTTACTTAACAAAAGGCACACTTGAATCACTTAATCGGTCAAAAATGACCGGCTAAGTCACACGTGTGGATCTAGTGGGGGTGTTTTAAGTCTTTTATGTCGTAAGTTGCGTGAGATGAAGAAGAAGACCAGATCAGTACAGAGTTTCTTCTCATTCTCTCTCCTTACCAACTTCACTTTGTTTTGCTTCTTCTTCCTTCAAGCTGGAAGCATTACCAATGGCCCCCTCACCGACGCCGAAACCCTTTACATCAAGCAGCGGCAACTTTTGTATTACAAATACAATCTTCCGATCGTACCATGGCCAGTATTGACCTCAATCACGACGACATTGCTGGGTATTTTCCTGAGGAACTTGGGCTTTTCACAGATATGGCATTGTTTCATATCAATTCCAATTGGTTCTGTCGTACTATTCCCAGGAAGTTCAAGGACTTGAGAATTTTATACAAACTGGACGTCAGTAACAACAAGTTTGCCGGTAAATTCCCTTACTTGGATTACCCAAATTAAAGATCTTAGATCTCCAATTTAATGAGTTTGAAGGAAAGGTTCGCAATTGCCGACACAGAAAAGCAAGTGATCAATTTGCCCAAACGAAGCAGCTATATCATGCATGTTCGATGAAATGCCTGAATGAAATGTATTCACTTGGAATATCATTATTTTGGCATACATTAAAGCTCAAAATTTTACACAAGCACAAGCTCTCTTTAATGTAGCTCCGGTTAAAGATTCAGTCACCTACAATTCTATGTTATCTGGGTATGTAAATTCTGATTAGTGTGATAGTGAGGCGGTTAAATTGTTTCTTGAAATGCAGTCAGTGAGAGATGAAGCTGAAATTGATGAGTTTACGGTCACTGTAATGCTTAACCTGACGACAAAGCTGTGTATCGTATCTTATGGAAGGTAGTTGCATTCTTTTATGGTGAAAACTGCCAATAATTTAAGTGGGTTTGCTGTGAATGCACTAGTTCACATGTATTCGAAATGTGAATGTTTTCAAGAAGCGTGTCGAGTGTTTGATGGATGTGATGGTGGAGTTATTGATTTGGTGCCCAGGAATGCAATGGTTGCTGCTTATTGCAGAGAAGGTGAGTTGGAGATGGTCCAAAATCTGTGATTATGGAGTTATTAATTTGGTGCCCAGGAATGCAATAGTTACTGCTTATTGCAGAGAAGGTGAGTTGGGGATGGCCGATTTTTTTTTTTTTTTGGAGAGAACTGGAGTTAAATGATATTGTTTCTTGGAACACTTTAATTTTGGGCTACGCCCAAAATGGGCATGAGAAGGAGGCAATCAAGTTGTTTTGCTGCATGGCTGAGGAAGGATTCAGGTGGAGTCAGCGCACGTTTGTTGGTATTTTGAGTGCTTGCTCTGGTTTAAAGAGTATGAAGTTTGGGAAGGAAGTTCATGCTTGGGTTCTGAAGGAAGGGCTGAATTCAAGAAGTTTCTTCACAAATTTCAAATGCACAAACGAAGCAGCTATATCATGCATGTGTAAGGACATTTTTGCTGCTCTTGGTGAGAGCACTTTAATCTTGTTCTACAAAGTTAGTCCCATTAATCTTGTTCTACAAAGTTAGTCATGCTGCTAAAGTTGGTATTTAACTTGCCACAGCTCAGCTCTTTCACTATACATACCCCACAATTATATCTAGTAAATGGGGAGACGCCTACTGTACGATAAAGGTGCAAATTCTGTAACTCCACATGGTTTGCAACTAGCAATTCTGTATCAGCACCCTGTTCACAAGAGCTACTCTGAGGGGACGGTACAGTTCCATACTTAGGAGAGACAATTTAGCATCGGGGTTGCTCAAAATTCTTATTTTCTGGGCTACTCAAAAGATATTAATTTAGGAACAAAAACAGAACATACCACTCTCTCCTTCTCTTCGTCTTCATACACATACCACTCTTTCTATTTTCTCTCTCCAAAATCACTCTCACTCTTCTTCACTCTTTAAATCAAAATCCCTAAAAAGATTGATATAAGATATGAAGAATTTAGATTTTGAGGCAATCCAATTGACTGATTGTTTCAGGCACGCAAGGATTTTAGTGATTTATAGGTTTTGCTTTACGCCATTGATGATGAAGTTTGCAGTTCATGGCAGTTTTCGAATTTGGAGAGAGAAAGAGGGAGTTGCTGATTATGGTAACTTACAGTATACTTCAGGACATTGTTTGTTTATATATAGTATGTAAGTAATATTATTTCGTTTCAAAATTCGAATTCTATACTCATTTGCGCTTCAACCGGTATCTTTTCATTGAAATATTATTCTGAGCATTCTTGATAAGTTTTAACTTTTTCATGTCGGTGTACTATTCACGGGGTTACTGTTACCAAAGTTACTATTCACGGCGTACTATTCACTCGGTTACTATTCACCCGGGGTACTATTCATGACAAAAATTGATTTCTTTTCAGTCCAAATCATTTTTGATACAATATTATTCTTGAATTTTACTCCACAAAGCAGTATCATGTTGACAATTTGGATGTTATTGATTTCTGGATAATTTAAATTATAAATCTTTAAAAATTTATCCTTGAACTTGTTTTTATTGAATTCCTATATCATTGTCATCAACCTCATGTTTATATTATGTTGAAAGTCATCTGTGGCCTGTAGTGCATAGATGGACTTGGTATGATTATGACCAGAGATTATTCGGTATAATCATTACCGTAATGTTACAAATGATGTGGTAAAAGTCCTCATTGGCCTGTAGTGCATTGATGGACAGTTGTTGGCATTGTCATGACCATTGCTGAATACACGAATATCCTTAGCTCATAGTGCATGGATAATTTGTGGTCGTGATACAAAGAATATCCTTGGTCGTAGTGCAGGGGTGATTCGATGATGTGGATTATTTATTAAGCTGAGTCTCAGCGATAAAAGTGATAAAAAAACCTTTTAAATCATAGAAGATAGTAGATTTTATGCTCTACTTGACTCTTCTAATGGATTGCTTGTTCCGCTGCAGTTAAACTTGATGTTTGTTATATTTTATCAGTTTAACACTGTTGAAGGCTAACGATAAATTATTCTACATTATCTTAGTCATAATATTTCTTACTGGGCTAGTAGAGCTCACCCTTTTGCTTTCATTGTTCTCTTCAGGAAATGAGAACATAGCCGGGACTAGTCGGGGAACGGAGTGACGGTCCAGATAATAGCATTAGTAGTCCTCATTATTCTATGAAATAGTGTGATAATAAATGTATTGAGGACTCCATTTGAGTTGAATACTGCCTAGAAGACAATATTCGTATTAAAACTCTCAGTTTATGTTTTGTCTTATTTTACACGACAGTTGTATTATTAAGTTGTATTTGAATTTGTACCATGTATACCTATTTTGGGGGCGTCACAGTTGGTATCAAAGCCATAGAAAAGAGCCCTAAGCCTTTATCTGGTGACTTCCAAGTCTTGGGATGCACCGAAGCCAGACTTTCCGTAGGGGACGCCGTGAGTAACGGTGGCAAGTTGATAGGTATCATTGTGAGGTGCTATCAAAGTCCTGGATGCGGGTCACAGTTGGTATCAAAGCTTAGGGATATGATCCCTGACTAAGATGTGAGACAAGAATTAGGGGGAGAGACGGGGAAATTATTCGCTAGTATGACCTACCTAATTTATTTGTTATTTAATTGGTTGGTTAGAATATAGGGATAATATGTTGCATATCAATTAATCCTTGTTTTGTGGAAGTATTTGAAAAAGACATCCGAGAATGTTGAGAATAGCAATGGAGCACATGAGACCGTTGAGTCTCCACAGATCAATAATCAGGATAATGTGCATCAGGAAGGTGATAATCCTCATGCAAACAACAACACTGACCAAATGATGAACGATGGAATGTTCAGAGGCTTTATGTAATTCATGCAACATCAGGCGAGAGCGACTTCTGTCCAAAATATAGGTGGAAACACTGGAAACTCTCGGACGGTCACTGCTAAACAGTTCAAGGAACTGGGACCACTGGAGTTTATTGGAGAGCCAAAACCAGTTAAGGTGGAAGCGTGGATAAAGCAGATCACCAAGATATTTGATGTCTTGGGATGCTCCGAGGAGCAAAAGGTTCCTTTTGCCACCTTTATGTTGCGACGAGAGGCAGATTACTGATGGGAATCGGTAAAGCGTACTCAACCTGCCGCACTAAAGATTTCTTGGGAGAAGTTTCGAGAACTATTCAACGACAAGTACTTTCCCGAAAGTATTCGTCACATGAAAAAGGTAGAGTTCATCAAGTTGGAGTAAAACAATATGACCGTGTCACAGTACGAAGCTAAGTTTGTCGAGTTATCCCGGTTTGCGTCTCACTTGGTTGATAATGAGGATATAATGACGTGAATGTTTCTAAGAGATTTGAAACCCGAGATACGTTAATATCTAATTCCTCATAAACTGTGTTTGTATTCAGATGTTGTAAATAGGCCTCAATTATTGGAGCGCGATAACGAGTCAACCCAACCAAGAGAAAGCAGTCGGCAAAATGATAATAGCAGTGGTAGCAGTCATCGAAGTGGTGACAACAAACATGGAGGGAATCAATATGCCAGAAATGGTAACCACTTCGATGGTAATCATGGCCAAGACATTAAAAGTGGACATTTCAAGAAGAGTAGATTCAACAATGATAGAAAGACGTCAGCACCAACACCCGTTGTTAATGAAGGAGAACGACCACCTATCATATGCTTCAAATGTGGAGGGAAATGACACATCAGTCCAAATTGTGCGCAGTAGTCCAAAATGTGTTACAAATGTGGAAGAGAAGGTCACCTAGCTAGATTTTGT
The DNA here is from genome assembly GCA_020205505.1 of Panax japonicus. Lineage (NCBI taxonomy): Eukaryota > Viridiplantae > Streptophyta > Magnoliopsida > Apiales > Araliaceae > Panax > Panax japonicus. The sequence continues at coordinate 62,477,437 of CM035091.1, forward strand.
CGTACAGGGAAGCCAAGTCCAGTTGGAGCGGTGACACCTAATACCGTCCTAGACAAGTCAAAACTAGTAGTTCAAGGGAGAGCGTTTGTTGTGACCTCCCAGAAAGCAAGGAACCCAAATGAGGTCATCACGGGAAAGCTTATCATAAACTCTAGAGAAGTCTATACCTTATTTGATATCGGTTCTACCCATTCTTTTATTTCTCCTACTTGCGCTCAACGTTTAAATTTAACTCCGGAGAAATTAGACTTTGACTTATCTGTTAAAACTCCGTTGGGAGAAACCTTCATTACATCCACTGTTTATAAGTCTTGTTTGGTTCAAATCAGTACCCTCACATTACCTGTCGATCTTATTTCCATAAAAATACTTGTGTTTGACGTAATTATAGGGATTGATTGGTTAACTACTCATCATGCAAAAATTGATTATTTTCGTAAGGTTGTTAGCTTTCATATTCCTAACCAACCTATTATGCGAATTCAAGCAACCAACCCATTAAAATCAATCACTGTTGTAATACCCGAAAAAAATATATTAAATATTGAATTTTTTTATTATTATTATTTTGTTTTCAAAACATATTAATTGGACTTTGTCATTTAATTGGGTCAACTAGTTAATTAATTTATTGGGCTAATAATATAAATTAAACTTGTAGAATTTGGGCCTTTAAAATTTATTTGGGTTTAAATTATATGGGTAATATTAAGTTCTATATAATTATGAGAACTAATTAAATAAAACCTAATTAGACTCTCATACGCTTAATACGTGACTGAGGGAAAGAGAAACTATAAGCAAGTCGGCTGTGGATTTTTTTTTACAATCACTGGCATCAGACAAAAGAAAAAGAAAGGAAAAATTGGTTAAGGTAAAATCTTTCATAAATATTATATGTATGTAGCAAACTGTAGCTAACAAAGGAGTAAAATCCTAATGAATGAAATCATATAATTCATTATTGATGATCCGTAGACTTGATTGATTATTTATTTATATATCTATATATATATATATATATATATATATATATATATATATATATATTATATGCAGACTACTTGATTGAGATTTGAGAATTTGCTGCATGCTTAGATTTTTTTTTAATTATTATTATTATTATTATATACGGATTATATATGTGTATACTCAGTTTATTGAAGCAGCTTTTCAGGCATGATTTCGTTATTATTTTATATATATATATCATGTCTATATACCATGTTTGGTTGCCTGCAGCTCTGCTGCAGGCGTTGTGTTCATTATATATATATATATATATATATATATATATATATATATATATATATATATATATATATATATATATATATTATTTTAATAGGTATTTAGCCATAAAATTTATAAATCAGAATTGGTAAATAAAATTTAAATTATGTATATAGATTTAAATTAATTAGTTTTGCCGATATAGTTGTTAAGTTTTTAATAATAAATTTAATATTATTATGTTATTAATGATTGGATTGTAATAAAATTTTATTAATTATTTAGATTGCCCGGAGAGAGTCTAAACGAGTCAAATTTGGAGTATAAATTTTGGGTATTACATTGCTTAATTCAGGTACGGATGTAAACCCGGACGTCTTCAGTTCGATCCCCGCTAGCAACAAATGTTAATCCAGAAATGGTCATGGTGGCCACGGTACCCCTGGCACAAGTCGGGTAGCAAACCGCTCTGGTACTGGGCTCGGGGGATTAGTCGGCCTGCGGGTCGGAAACCCACGGATAACAAAAAAAAAATTAGTATTGCCTCATGATTATTTCTTGTCAAATTCATTGTGATAATTTCGTTTGGCGTTCATAGTTGAAACCCATATTTGTACTCTGTAGACTAGTACACCATGTCTAAATTTATTTTGATATTTGTAGTAATGTGCATGTTAATATTTTTGGGAGACTTTGTGTTGATATCTCGTTTCAATTTAACATGTACATGTTAGAACCCCTTTGTTGTGTCGCATGTGTTGTGACATTATATTTTGTTAGAATATCGTAGGGTATACCTGAGCTATAACCACCTGTGGGGGTACCACAGGCATGTTCTCTTGGCACCGAGGCATGAAACCTTCTGTGGCGGTGTGATCAGTCCACGGCGTCTCCGTTTTGTGCTCCGGTGGGAGTTGGCCATTTGGTGTTTTGTTGTGGGAGGCGTATGGGTCGACCCTAGTTTCTGTCCTGTTCTGTTCTGCGGATTGGTGATGTTTGTGCCAAACACGCCTTCCGATTTGCATACATCTGGATCTGGCCGGTCCGATGTATGTTATGCCTGTGTGGCATTATTTGATTTGTCTGTGTGGCATTATTTGACTTGCCTGTGTGGCAATGTATATTTCTGTTTTGTTCTGAGCTCGGTATGAAATAACACCCAACCATTTGATTCAACCTATTATTTCGTTGTGTTAGTTTTGTTCGTTTCGTTTCAGTTCGTTTCGTTTCATTTCATTTAATTGAGTTAGTTATTTCGGTTAATTATTTGTATTCTATATCCGTACTGGGCATTTGGCTCATGCCGTGTTTTTCTTCCGGCAGGTAATCAGGGGAATCAAGGGCAAGTGTGATGAGAGCTCCATTCATTCAAATGATTTAGAAATATTCTATTTAGACTTGATGTGTCAGTTTACTTTAAAATTGTAATAATTATTTTAGATTGTGGTTTGAGACCGTTGGAGATTTATTATGGTTGACTTGTGGTATTTATCAGTTATTAAGACTATTCTTTTGTGGCTTTGAGCCTGGCTATTAAATTCATCAGTTTTGTTATGTTTGAGTAAACTCTCTTTCTATTTCGGAAAGGGGGTGTTACAACTATCATCTCAAGCCATAAAGCTATTCATTTATTGAAAAACGGATGTCAAGCTTTCTTAGCTCATGTCACAGATTTAAACAAAAATACGTCAGTTTTGAATGATATTTCTATAGTTAATAAATTTCCTGATGTATTCCCTGAAGAAATTCCTGGCCTACCCCCAGAGCATGAAATTGAATTTTGTATCGACCTTGAACCCGGTACAAAACCCCTTTTCCAAAGCCCCATATCGAATGGCTCCTATTGAACTTCAGGAGTTAAAGACCCAACTATAGGAATTGTTAGACATCAGTTTCATTCATCCTAGTACGTCCCTTTGGGGTGCTCCAGTTCTATTCGTGAGAACCATGTCACTGTCAAAAATAGATACTCGTTGCCTCGCATTGATGACCTGTTTGACCAGTTGCAAGGCGCCAAATTCTTTTCAAAGATTTATCTTCATTCCGGATATCATCAATTGAAGATTAAAACCGATGACATTCCAAAGATGGCTTTTAGAACTCGGTACGGGCATTATGAATTCCTAGTCATGTCCTTTGGATTGACTAATGCTCCTGCTGCCTTCATGGGTATGATGAACCGAGTATTCAAGGAATATTTGGATCATTTTGTAGTCGTCTTTATTGATGACATCCTCATATACTCCAAAAGTCGTAAAAATCATGAGTACCACTTGAGGCTGATGCTCCAAAAGCTTCGTGAGAACAAGTTATATGCCAAGTTGAAGAAATGCGAGTTCTGGCTTGAGGAAGTAGCATTTCTTGGGCAAGTGATATCTAATCACGAAATATCTGTTGACCTGGAAAAGATTGAAGCAATTCAAAGCTGGGAGCAACCTAAATCAGTGACCGAAGTACGTAGCTTTCTCGGCTTAGTTGGTTATTATCAGAGATTCGTAGAAGGGTTTTGTCGAATCGCTACTCCATTAAGTCACTCGGAAAGATACAAAATTCGGTTGGAGCGAAAAATGTGAGAAGAGTTTTCAAGAACTCAAGAGGAGACTCATTTCAGCATCTGTTCTGACAATACCATCTGGTTCGGAGGGATTTGTCATCTACAGTGATGCTTCGGGCAAAGGATTAGGATGTGTTCTCATGCAACATGGGAAAGTCATAGCATATGCCTCTCGACAACTAGAAGAATATGAGAGGAATTATCCTCATCATGATCTAGAGTTGGCAGATGTTGTCTTCGCACTTAAAATTTGGAGGCATTACTTGTATGGAGAGAAAGTGGAGATCTTTACGGATCATAAAAGCCTCAAATATTTCTTCACCCAAAAGGAACTCAACATGCGGCAACGACGTTGGCTTGAACTGTTGAAAGATTATGATCATACCATTCAATACCATCCTGTTAAAGTGAAAGTAGTAGCTGACGCATTGAGTAGAAGATCATATGCGGGTACGAGTGCAATATTGTCAACACAAAGGCTCATTTTGTATGACTTGCAAAGGATAGAGATAGAGTTAAAGACTCCAGGGACCCACGTGATGATGGCTAACATACGAGTAGAACCGACTTTAATCGATAAAGTTAAAACTGCTCAAGCTACAGACCTAGAGCTGATGCGTATGAGAAAGAAAGTGCAAGAAGGTGCTATCCCGGGAGCAAGAATCGATGAAGAAGAAATACTTCGAGTCAACTCCAGACTTTGTGTTCCTAACGATTCAGACTTGAAGTATAAAATTATGATGGAGGCGCACAACACACCGTTTGCAATCCATCCTGGGAGTACCAAAATGTATCGTGATCTTCGACATATATTTTGGTGGAGCAATATGAAGAGAGAAATCGTGGAGTTTATCTCAAGGTGTTTAACTTGTCAACGTGTCAAGGCGGAGCATCAAGTGCCAAAAGGTCCATTGCAACCACTTCAAATTCCAGAATGGAAGTGGGAGAACATTACCATGGATTTCATTATTGGTCTTCCCAAGGTTTCTCAAGGCATAGATGCAATTTGGGTCATTGTTGATAGATTGACCATGTCTGCTCATTTCTTACCTATACGAGAAACTTATACACTTGAACGTCTTGTTCGTATGTACATAAATGAGATTGTAAGACTGTATGGTATGCCAGTATCCATAGTTTCTAATCGAGACCTAAGATTCACTTCACGGTTTTGGGTTAGTTTGCAAAAGGCTATGGGCACGGATTTGTGATTCAGTTCGGCATATCATCCTCAAACGGATGGGCAGTCGGAGAGGAATATTCAAACTCTTGAAGATTTATTAAGACTTTGTGTCCTTGACTTCAAAGGAAGTTGGGACAAGTTCTTGCCATTGGTGAAATTTTCTTACAACAACAGTTATCAAGCAAGTATTGGTATGGATCTATTCGAGGCGTTGTATGGGCGCAAGTGTCGTTCTCCAGTATGCTGGGACGAGGTGGGTGAAGCAACGTTGTTGGGACCGGATTTGGTACGTATGACTACGAAAAAGATTCAAATGATCCGGCAACATATAAAGACCTCACAAGATCGATAAAAGAGTTATGCTGATCTTCATCGAAAAGACGTTGAATTCAATGTTGGAGAGCATGTGTTATTACGTGTGGCACCATGGAAAGAAGTTACGAGATTTGGAAAGCGAGGAAAGCTCAATCCTCAATTCATTGGCGCATTTGAAATACTTAACCAAAAAGTTGACTTCCATTCTTGCTTGCATACTTTCTGAGAAATAATTTTCAAAAAATAATTCCTTAAACCTTGTCCAGGTTACTACTGCTGTACCGGCTCTCACCTGATTTGTCTCCCACCAATAATTTGCTTCTCCCTTCATCAAATATGTTGCAAACGCAGTCTTTTGCTCTTCCGCCACACGCGCAATCATGAACGCTTTCTCCATTTTCTTTACCCAAGTTTGGGCTTCAATCGGATTTGTGGTCCCTTTGAATTCAGGCGGTCCTACCGCTTTAAAGTCTTTAAAGTTTGCCAATCTTTCATTTGGTTGATTTCTCGCTCTTCCTCTTGCAGCTGGAGCTCTATTCTCCATAGCTTCGGCTATCATATTTGCAAAGTTTTGCATTGGGTCAGCTTGACCTCCTTCATTATTTACCGACTGCTCTTCCCTTTGCTTTCGATTCTGTCGTCTAGGTGGCATGATCTGATTTAAATAAAAAAAATCTTATATTGATTCTCTTTCTTCACAAATTCTTAATACAATAAGCATTCAACACATATCCCTCATATAACCGCATATTTTTCAAATAGCACATAGTACATTTAGTACTTCACACATATTACTATTCCTAGTTCGTCAAACTTACCACACTTATGTGTTCAGAAACTTGCCACAATTATATGAGTGTATGAACTTATCCTAGTCAGACCTTTGGTGTCCATTCGCTGAGGGGTTCAAAACAGTTCACATAATTATGAGTCATGAACTTACCATAAGTATGAGTTTTAAGAACTTACAAAGTAATCTTAATCTTATATTCATATAGAAAAGAAAGATTTCATTCATACAAACATATCATTGAATTTATATTCATGCAAATAATACATAGTACTTTTCAGTACACTGCACATACAACTACAAACGGGTAATATCCTTTTGTGACAAAAGTCGAAATTCATTACTACAACTTTACACAAAAGTAGAGACATACAAAAGTTATATCCTATTCTTACCAAAACGAATATTATACTCCAAAAGATTATACTCCTCACACTTAATCCTTCTTCTTTTTAGGACAATTCTTAACCTTATGACTCGTTCCACCACATGCAAAACATCCTCCTTTCTTTGGTTTAGGACAATTTGGTGACAAATGTCCTTTCTGGCTACAATTGTAACACACATTCTTACCCCACATACACTCTCCCAAATGATTCTTTCCACACTTACCACATGCTTATTTCTTCTTTGAATGTGAATTCTCTGTGTTGTTGTCACTGTCGTAGTTCGTTTTCCTTTTATTAGCCTTCTTTTTCTCGTTTATATCTTTAGATGATACATTATACTTAACCTATCATTCTATCGACTTGTGCCTTCAGATTATTTCGTTCTTCTGTCATTTCGCGTAATGCTCTTTTCTGTCATCCATAATTCCTCAAGAAGAAGTACTTTAGTCCTTGAGTCTTGAAATTCTGCAGATGCTTGACCTTCTTCGATTGCTACTTTGCCTTCTTCCCCATCCTTGATCTTTATTTCTGGTTCCACCTTGGTTTCTTTGGAATATACTTCTTACTCTTCATCCAGGTCCATCTCGGGGTATTCGTCATGATCACTTGCTGGATTTATCGTAGGTTCGTCTCTTAAAACTTCCTCAACTGAATCACTCTGAGTTGTCACCTTAGCTAATAGCATTGGTGCAACAGCCGCTGGTATCTCCATACTCATCTTATCTTCTCCCGACATCCTACAATCAGTTTAAACAACTTGATTAGTACTTTACCCGTACAAACTTCTCTCACTATGTGTCTACATTTTTCACTATCATTGCACTTCATCAATCTCTCACTTACTACTCTAAATGAGTATTCTCTATCACGCTTATGGTTATAATCCTAGGGTTTTCCTCACCCCACTTAAGGTTTATAACCTACATCTTTGATACCAACTTGTGACGCCCCCAAATCTGGGTTACCTGACCCCCGAGTTTGGTGCTCACTATCCACAATATAATAACATCTATCTACCCATTCATTGATTATAATAACCTTACATATCATTAGTTATTAAGTTAACAACATCATCCCAAGACAACTAACCTTAACATTACAAGCTTTACCTTTTTGATAAACAAAAAAAAAATTACAAAACAACATATTAAATATGCTTAATATAAAACTACACCAGCACTATGCCTTTGCCTTTATTCCGCTTTGCCCCGCTGGCCTCATCGTTTCTAGCTGAAATATTTTATTTAGCAAGGGTGAGCAACAAGTTTGCCCCGTAAGTTAAAATATACAATAAATGATATATGAATCAGAAATAGAAGAGTCTAGATTGTATAGAGCTTCAACAATTATCAAACGATTTCGAGATAACGAAATAATAATTCAATCTGAATAATAACTTTCTACTATTTTATTCGATATGAAAGAGTATAATTCTTTCAAAGATTCAATAATATTCAATTGAATTAACAATACTGCAACAATATTCAATAATGTGGGATATACCCAGATTTCATGCTGAGTGATCACAGAGGATCATGAACTAATAGAGGATTCATTTAGTTATTAAAACTAAATTACCACAAGAATATAAATTAGTTATCAAAACTAAACTATACTCTTCTGCAAGTACCTGGAGTGGCCAACTCCTTTGTACCCTATATTATGCATAATACTCAATAATAGTGCACAGGTCGATTTACGACATTAAAATTTGTTCATCTCAGTCTTACTTCATGAGTTCGTACCACAACAATATTGTTTAGATTATTTTCAAAGAAATACTAGGATTTCAATAATTAATAACAATGCTAATCTAGCCAAAATCAATGGCATAGATCTTCCAATAACATTTCAGTTCATAATGAATAGAACCTTTCATGCTTTAACAAATATTAGTCTCGTATAAACAATTAGTTGAGACATAATTTATAATTAGTTCAAATAATAGAACATGATTCAATTGCACTACGTGCGAATTACAACAATCATTATAGACGTGAATAACTATCAATAATTATTCACTACCATGCTTGAAAAACAGTAACTCAAGTTGAGTTAGGAAACTTGCCTTTCAGCGTCTATTACTGCTACACAATATAATTAACTGCGTTCAAAAGACCTATAATCAATAATGTCGGTCTCACAATTAGTACCGTAATTCACAACACACATCACTGTAATTTACAGTTAAACCTTCTCCTAAACACATTAGCACATAATCACAAAAGTGTTTATAACCTATATAAACACTTAACAAGTCTAACTATTTCGGTCTTGTTGGACTTCGGTCCGTTCTCGGTGTTCTGGCCACCGTATCCGACAATTAACACAATTATTGTCAATTACACTTGGTCTCTAAGCTTCAATATTAATCCAGATAAGTCAATTATCAATAATAATATTTTTCGGAAGCTTTTAATAATTATCAAGAAATTATTATAATTTATAATAATTTTTCAAATACCAGAAACATTTTTAAATGATTTAATTATCAATTAATCATATCATTATTAATATTTAATAATATCAAAATATTAATAACACACTTGTCAAAATATTAAAGTTATTATTAATAACTTAAAATATTTTTAAATCAACAATATTCCACTTAAATGATTTTTAAAGTAATTAAAATCATTTTTAAATCATCACCATTAATATATAAATATTAATGAAATTATCATCAAAAATATTAAAAGTTATTAATTATAACTTAAATATTTTTAAATCATTTTTCTCATTTCTAAATGATTTTTAATTTAATAAAACCATTTTTAATTAAGTTATTTAATATATCAATTAAATAAATCCAACATTATTCATATTAATTTATTAATGAGAATTCTCCAAAAATATTGAAAATTATATTTTATAATTTAAAATATTTTCTAACACTTTATTCTTAATTTAAATGATTTTTTTAAATCATTAAAATCATTTTTATCTTATTTATTTAATTTAATAATCAAATAAATCTAATATCATTAATATTAAATTATTAATGAAAATTCTTCAAAAATATTAAAAGTTACATTTTATAACTCAAAATATTTTTAAATACATTATTATTATTTAAAATGATTTTTCATAATATTAAATCATTTTTCTCTAATTTATTTAATACACTAATTAATTAAATTAAATACCTTTAATATTTAAGTAATTATAAATATTAAAGAAAAATATTCTAATTGGTCAAAAATTATTTTTCATAATTTAAAATAATTTTTAAAATAATTTTTGTAATTTTTATAATTTATTTCTTATTTTTAAAATAATTTCTGAAAAAATCAGAAAATAAAATAAATGGCAACCGTCGCTAAAAGCCTTTAGCTACACATTTTGTCGCTATAGGTGTTCTTGGCCTCCTAGAACACTGACAAGGTCACTGTTCATGGTGCATGGTTTGACCGGCCTTAATGTTCTGTTCTTGCATGATCTGTTCGATCTAAGACTTTGGTCTTGTATTAGGTTTACAACACTACAATTATCCATCAAAAACTCGTTCATATAACAATAGATCATGATGTTATAGCCATCCAAACTAGCTGTCAGACAGCTCCTGTGTTTTCTGGGCTTAAACAGTTTCGAGTACTTACTTTGGTGCTCGATTATATATAGGTTCTGGTCATAAAATTGATGTTGTTAAGGTCTAAACCTCTAGTGTACATGACAAAGAACAAGTATATAGCATAAGATTAGTTCAAACATAACAGAATCAGAATTTATGGTTCGGTCAAACTCTGACAAAAACTTAGTTCATACGTTTTCTGGAAATTCCAGAAAACAGGCATTCATGTCGAGTAGGCTAGTTTGACTAGCCACTCTAATCGCTACGTTGATGGTTTGAAATATGTAAGGACATATTATTATAGTAGATCTAGCAGGCTACAACTTGGTTACAAATATAGCATCAGATAACCCAACACCTGTCAGATCTGGACCTTGAAAAATGTTGTCAGATGTTGTTCTAGCGTTCTGGGTTACCCAAAATTTTGCTCGGTCAAGTCCGATCAACGGGGTTTGATCGTTAATAACTCCTGATCTAGACATCATTTAGCAGTACTACCACTTGCAGATTAAAGCCAACATAGCAGGCTATATATACAACATATAAAACATTAAAAATAACCAACGAACAAGAATCTGTGGCGCCTGACATTTGCTTGTCAGACCACAGAAGTTGTTCTTGGCAGTTTTGAAAATTAACACTTTTAACGCATTTTGATGCTATGGATTCATGATAGATCATCATAGATCTTCATAAAACATCCAATAGCAAGATTCTAAACACATAAACACAAAGATTTTCTTAGCAACTTGGATCAAAAATAAAAATTTGATTTATACCTTAAGCTTCCAGTTCTTGATCTTAATCCTTCAATCTGTTATTGATTGACCTAAGGCTGATTAAAATGACTGAAACACTTCTAATTTTCGTAGGTTTAGTGAGAGAGGGAGTTGGTGAGAGCAAAGTTGCAAAATGGCTAACTTTTTTGAACTTTCTCTCTCTAATTCTCTTATATACTCAACAAGTGCAATGTATTTGATGAATTGGCTGGCAATATAGGCTGATGTGCTGTGTTTGTAGGCTATACAAAGTCAAGTGGTTAGCTCAACAACTAAAGTTATGGCCAATTCTACAAGTTAGCTAATTTAGTATATAAAAAGGGCATTTTGGTCATTATCTAATTAAATTTAATGGCATTCTAGTCATTTGCACAAACCCTTAGGGTTTAGGGTTTGGGTTAGGGTTTAGGGTTTAAACCCTTTAGGTTTAAAAATTCTAATTCCCACAAATTTCAAATTTAGGGTTTATAAATTAGAAAATAAAATTTCTAAAAATGCAATTAGGATTTCTAAATAGAAAATTAATATACAAATATATAATTAGAGCTTTCTAATCATATTTAAGTTTAATGAACTCATTAGGTTTGCCAAATAGAATTTGGGTTTCCTAATTTAGGGTTTTTAATTTTCGGTTTTGAAATTAGGGTTCCTCGGCTATCGATTAGGGTTTCTAACAGCACATTAGGGTTTCTAATCCTGAGATTAGGGTTTCTAATCTCTTATTGAGTTTTATAATTTTAAACCTTATTTTAGACTCGTATCACAGATACACCGTGCAATATTAACAGTTAATGTCAATATTAACTAAAAAAAAAATTTATTCGAAAATTTTGGATTATTCAAAATCCCGGGTTATTACATGATCAAAGTTGGAAAAATGATTAGTAAATCGAAAATGCGTTATGTGGTAATTTAGTATACATAATGAAAGTTAGACAAGTGTTGCGAAGTATAACACTTAGAGTTTCTGAAATGTGAATCGTAATGAACATGTTATGATATGTTAGCATGTCTAATAGGTATTGTGCTTCTAAAGGTATGTGTAGGTGATCGTGAGTTTAATTTTATAGTTTACGCTCAAGGCAATTTTTCTAACTCTCGTTGAGCTAGTTCGTTTATTACATTGTTCAAGTTTTAACTCTACATTTCCGTTGAGTTAGTTCATTTATTATAACTTCATGCTTTTGATTGAGCAAGCTTTTTATATTAACTGTTATTGAATAAGTAAATTGTTTCCAAAATTCATTTGAGCAAACTCTACCTCTAGTGTTATTGGAAATTCTCAATTGATTGATTCATTCTAACTTGTTTACAGTTAAGCAAGTTTCTTAAAGTTCAGAAATTTCATTTCTAATGTTATAAAACTTGAACCTTAGCTTATTTTATTGTTCAAGCAAAGTTTAACCATTTTATTCATTCTATTGAATACTTATGCTCTATAGTTATTTCAAGCATGAGTTAGATATATAGAATCAGTTCATTTATGATTCTCAAATGTTCTAAGTTATGTTGTTATTAAACAACTGTTGTATTATCAAGCATTGTGAATTCAACTAGTTCCCTAGTTGATGATCATTAAACTTCAATTACCCTTGAAAGATTATCCAAAGCAAACTTTCTTTGGTGCGGACTTGTACTCTAAATACTGAGATGAACAACCCTATGTTTAGGGGTTTACGCTTAGCATTGAAATGGTTGTGCACAATACATTGTACGAAGGATTGATCCCCCCAAGTACGTGGAGTCCTTATAGTCATATGACTGTTAAAGTTAAAGTTGAAAGATTACTTATAACTGTGGACATGGTTCGTGGTCATTTGACCCTCAGTAATATATTTAAGAATGTTAATAGAACAAGTCACTCAGTTCTATTGAGCCTATGAATTGGCAAATGTTGTAATGTTAATACAACATATCATTCAATTCTATTGAGCCAATTATTTGGCAAATGATGTAAAGATATTCATTCTTATTTCAAGTGAGCTTTGTTTGCTCACTCTTGCATATTTATACATTTATTGCAGCTATCGATGTTAACGACTCAGAATGGGTTAATAACGGAGATGGCGAGAACGGATTTAGAAGTTAATTTACGAAATGAAGGGGTAGAAATGTTAGTCACAACATAGACTCAATCCACGAAAAATGGAACGAGTTATGGAAGTACAACTAAGTAACGAGGAATGCAAGCGAATGAAGAAGAGAATGCAGGAGGAAGAGAAGATCAAGTATCATCTCGTAACCAACGAGGTTAGGGACAGGGTCAGGGGCCTGAGCTTTAGGAACCCATTTGAAGTTTTCTGAAGGGCATCTTATACGAGAATGTCCAAAAGATTTGTAGTGAGAACAGAGAAGAGGTCTGTTTTGATATTCCACTTTAACTGTAACCACTATTTAAGACAGGCTATCCTTATCCAACACTACCACTTTGAGACAGTCTGACAGGTTAGAGACAGAGGTAATTTCAACACAAACCTTGGCAAAGGTCATAGGCTCCAGGTTTCCTGTTAAGTTATCAACAAATAAGGGTTTGCCTATACCACTAGCTAGATAGCTTATCCCGGCCAGAGAAAGATAGGACATAGGGACATTTTGGAACTTCACCCAGACTGGGGCTTTGGTACAGGGTTCAGATTGGAAGTCCTTACCTTCTTTTCATTTCCTAAGGCACAGAAGTTTATTAGAAATATACCATGGGCCTAAAAAGCCAGAACATTCTCACAATTCTAAGGACTAGAGAACTTGAAGACAAAAAAACCTTTATCTTATAAGAAAACTTTTTGCAATCCATACTTGTCCCAAAACTTGTGGGCACTGTCTTCAACAAGCTTAAACGAAAGACGAGAATTCAGGAAACTACCCACAAGTAAAGAGTTCCAAAGAGAGTTCCCCTCCAGAAGAACTTCAGAAGGGGGCCTGATGCGTATCAGCCCCTTTTCAGACGAGGGAGGGGGAGGAGGGAAGTAATCCAGCTTAAAGGACAGTGGATCACCCTGAGCCACAATAGCACTCCAATTTTTCTTTGCCGACGAGCCAAGAAGAGGGTCAGAGATAGGAATCCCCAAAGAGCCAGGCAAAGCCTCAACCAAAATGGATGGTGCATGAACACACCCACTCGCTTTTGGAAACTCCTCATAACCCGGGTCTACACGAAGAGCTGAGGGGCCAAGTAGGCCCCCCTCTTCCATACCCACATCAGAGTGAAACCTAGAGACCGGAACATAGCCAAATGGCTCATTTGAAGTACGCAAAGAACTTTTGACAAATAGGTCGTGGTCATCAACTAGCCTAATAGATTTGCCTTTATTAGCAAAATCATTAACATTCTGAATAGTGAAGCCTTGAGCCTTTATGAACTCCATAAGAGTAATACACTTTTTACGCTCATCAGCAGCGTCAATCCGGCCTTGCTGGGAGATCTGCTGTGCATCTTTGAAGATTTCTGACATTGAAGGCCCCAACTGCGACCCCAGATTATCATTCGCCTCACTGTGAGCATCAGAGGAGGCCCTAGAGCCATGAGGAACCAAAATAGGGATAGGGGCTGATTCGGCTATAGCCAAATCATCATCAAGGGAGTTAGGATCAAAAACCCCAAACTCAGCAAAGACATCTCTAAAGGAGCTGCTGACAGTATTACCGGCTGAGAGATGCGGATGCTCAACCATAAATCTAGTAAAGGGAGACATGGATAGAAAAAAAAGGAGGGAGGGGAACGAGGAGAATAGAGAAGGAGGACGGATGGGGAGGAAGACAAAAAAGGAAAACAGAAAAGATTCGTAGGACGGAACTAGAAATTGGGGTAGGGCGGAAAATAAAAAAGGAAGTAAGGAGTTAACGGAAAGAAACGGAGGGGGGTTTAGAGAGAAGGGAGAGAAAGGGAACCTAGAGAGGGAAAACTAACCCATCGTTGAGCTCGTTGCCCGTCCCTATAGTCTAATGACTGTTTAGGTTTAAGTTGAAAAAAAAATACTTATAACCTTGGACAAAGTGCACAATATATCGTACGAAGGGCTTAACACCCTAAGTACGAGAGTCCCTACAGTCTAATGATTGTTTAGGTTTAAGTTGAAAGAAATACTTATAACCCAATACGAAGTTCAAGGTCTTGTGACCCCTCAGTATGATTTGAGAATCTTATAAATTCCTGAGTTATTCATACTGCTTCCCAATTATTCAGCAATTGTGGAAGATTCTTGTTATTCTGAAAGGCAAATGTGGTAAAGAAGTAAGTCGTAGAATGTGACACTAAATGATGAATATATTGAATAAGTAAGAAAAGAAATTTTGAAATGAGAAGGAGATGAGTTATCAAATAATAATGTAAAACTTTTAATAGAAAAATTAATAATTATAGAAAGATCTTTGTGGAAAGAAAGTGGTTATAGAACCCAATGAATGAATAAAGTATTTTGATAGATTGAATGAATGAAGATTAATAAATAAAATTTCGAGGACGAAATTCTTAGAAGAAATGGTGAATGTAATATCCCGAGTGTTTATGAGTTGAGTATATGATAACAATCCTTAGAAAAGGAAATGAATGGGTTAAATAATATATAATACTCAAAATATAATTGAGTTTAAGTGAAAGTTATAAAATAAAACCTAGAATTCGTTGAAGAAATGAATGTAGTTGGAAATATAAAACCTATATTAAGGTAATATGTTAAAGTTATTCAACGAAAAATTTTTAAAAGTTTTTTTTAAAGAGATTTGATGAAAACCTGAGTAAGGTAGGGTTTCGGTGATTCCGAGGACGGAATCCTTATAGGGGGGGGGGGGAGGATGTGATAACCCAAATTTTCATAAATTATTAAAATAAGAATTTGATAATTAAAATTTTTATTATGAGGTGTATATATTTTGAATTATGTATTTTGGTGTGAAGAAATTTGAATTATGTGTTTTGGTGTGAAGACAATAAATTTTTATGAGATTTAATAGTTGATTAAACTATTAAAGAAAATAAAAGAAATTAGTCACGATAGGGAAATTAACCCTATAATTATTAGGTAATTTAAATTAAGTTGAAACTATATTATGGAATAATATTGTTTCAATATTTAAACCTTACTTGGTAGTTGTGTTGAAGTACAGTGGATAAAAGGGTTAGTTCACTTAATTAAAATAGTGAGTTAATATATGAGTTTTGCTAATTAAATTTGGTATTCTTAATATATATTACATGTGATAATATATGAAAAGGTTTAGTATCTTGAGTGATGTTAATAAAATATAAATTGATGGTGAGAGAAGAAATACCAATATACCTATAAATAATTATTGGTTAGAGATTAATAAATTGAATTAATAATTAAAGTGATGTGTTAATTTATTAAATAAAATTATAATTATAATGAAAATTATAGTTTTATTGTATTGGTTTATGTGGTAAATTGATTTAATAAATTGTTATTAGATTTAATTTAATTTAAATATGGGAATTTATTTAAATAAAGTGTGACAATAAACTATATTTTAAATTGTGACGCCCGCAAAACAGGTATACATCACCCATCTTGAGTCGCCAGATACATGGTACATAGATTCAAATACAACTTAATTATACAACAGTCGTGTAAAATACGACAAAGCATAAACTGAGAGTTTTAATACGAATATTATCATCTAGACAGTATTCAACTCAAATGGAGTACTCAATACATTTATTATCATACTATTTCATAGAATAGTGAGGACTACTAATGCTATCATCTGGACCGTCACTCCGTTCCCCAGTCCCGGCTACGTTCTCATTTCCTGAAGAGAATAGTGAAAGAAATGGTGAGCTCAACTAACCCAGTAAGAAATATTATGACTAAGATAATGCAGAATAAATTATCCGTAGCCTTCAACAGTATAACAACTGATAAAATATAATAGACAACAAGTTTTAGATCAACAACTGCAGCGGAATAAGCAATCCATTAGAAAAGTCAAGTAGAGCATAAAATCTACTATCTTCTATTATTTAAAAGGGTTTTCGTCAACTTTATCTTTGAGACTCAGCTTAATAAATAAACCACATCATCCCTACACTACGGCCAAGGATATTCATTAGTATCACGACCACAAATTATCCACACACTACGGGCTAAGGATATTCGTGTATTCACCAATGGTCATGATTATACCAAATAATCCCTGATCATAATCATACCAACAACTGTCCATCAATGAACTACAGGCCAATGAGGACTTTTACCACATCATTCGTCACATTTTTTTTGCTAAGTTTGTTTGTTTGTATAAAAGGACCAAAAACAATGGCTAAGGGGCATACCCCAGAATATAATATCATCATCTAAGAAGTATAGATGATGATATGAAACATGGAAGAGATCCCAAAAAAATGTTAAACTAACAACCAATTACAGTAATTTGAACAAATTGAGAGCAGCCGAAAACTAGTCGTCCCAGCTCGTCCACCACTCGAAACGCAGCAGCTACTCGCCTGAAGCCTCAAGCTTGCCAAGCTCGCTCGAAACCACATGCTCGCCCGAAACCATAATTTGGGCTTACCATAGACCACCACATGCTCTCCCGAAACTGTATGCTGGACCGAAGCCATACCTTGGGCTTACCATCGACCACCACATGCTTTCCCGAAGCTAAGCTCGCCTGAAGCCTAGCTCGCTCCAAGCCTTGCTCGTCCGAAGCCATGCTCTCCCGAAGCCAAGCTCGTCCGAAGCCTTGCTCGCCCGAAGCCATGCTCGCCCGAAGCCAGTTCGTCCGAAGCACCCATCCAAACTAAATCATTGCAACTGTAGGAGAGCTGGAGATTGCACATCATTCGTCACATTAAGGTCATGGTTATACCGAATAATCCCTGGTTATAATCATACCAAGTCCATCTATGCACGTAAGCCAAAGATGACTTTCACCACAATATAAGCATGAGGATGATGACAATGACATAATAATTCAATAAAACAAGTTCAAGGATAAATTTAAAGTTTTTATAATTTAATTTATCCAGAAATCAATAACGTCCAAATTGTCAAACATGATACTGCTTTGTGAAGTAAAATTCAAGAATAATATTCATGTACCAAAAATAATTTGGACCGAAAAGAAGTATATTTTTTGGGTGAATAGTACTTCGAGAATAGTACCCTGTGAATAGTACCCCAACACGAAAAGTGTCCCGAATATTCGAGTGAATGATACTAGAGTGAATAGTAATTGGGTGAATAGTAACCCGTGAATAGTACTCCGACACGAAAAGTGCCCCGAATACCCGAGTGAATAATCCTAGAGTGAATAGTAACCCATGAATATTAACTCATAATAGAAAAATACCCAAGAAAATAATATTCCATGACGAGTACAAAAGAAATGATATCTCATACGAGTATAATAGAATATACGAAACTGCAAATAGATTTTCGTCCGCCATGCGGTAATCCACGTAGACAGATCATTTCCACAATTTAATAAGGAATGAATACGAAGGATCATTCACCATGCATGCGGTAGTCCACACAGACAGGTTATTCCAACAGAATAATAAAGAATGAAATAACAAAAGAATTCACCAGGGATGCGATAGACCGCACAGACAGGTTATTCTAACAGAATAATAAAGAATGGAACCAGGTCATGCGCAATCCACACAGACAGGATATTTCAACAGAATAATAAAGAACGGAACCAGGTTATGCGTAATTCGTACAGACAGGATATTCCAACAGAATAATAAAGAATGGAATAACAACAGAATTCACCAGGCATGCGATAGACCGTACGGACAGGTTATTCCAATAGAATAATAAAGAATAGAGTAACAACCCTTACGAGTATTGAAAGAAAATAACTCTCTTCATGAATACGAAGGAATAATACCCCTTACCTTAGAAGAAACTAGATACTGGAATAGTGAGGTAGTAGACTTCTCTTCTTTTTTCTCTCTATAATTTCTCTCTATAATAATTACTCTTGTGAGACTTAGTGAATTGGTGAGAATGAAAGAAGAATGACTTCTATTTATAGAAAAATATAGTTTCAATAATTACACGTTTTGGGGCTCAAAATATTACAGTATAATACCTTCCTTTTTTATTCATTTTTAATTTAGTCCTGCAAGTATTATCAAACTTGCACCACATCCCCTAATAGTAAATCATGTGAATTAATAGTTCATTCATGTGACTCAATAGTATAATCATGTGAAAAAACTAATTACAGTATATTTCCTTCATCTATACCTCCATTTTTAATTTAGTCATGCAAATATTATCAATGTTACACCAATTCCCCTAATAGTAAATCATGTGAATCAATAGTACACACATGTAAACACATAGTATAAGTATGTGAATTAATAGCAATTAATTGCTCATTTATCCGGTTAATTACTCGATTGGTCAATATAAATTCCAAATGTAAGACCTCAACTTTTATGAATAAAGAATAATTTTCTCGAAATATATTTTGAATATTATGGTGTGGATGTGATATAATGTTATAGTTGTGGGTAATATTTACAAATTTTGCAAAGTAAGCAAGTGGTTATATAATATTCGATTAGTCGGGGAATATTCATTTTAACAGGGAATATTCGTACGACGGCACAATCATTGGTGGACCCCATAACAAAAGTATTGTCGTAGTTAAAAAACGAAAGAATTATCTTTTTATAAAAATAACGACGAAAGTGTTACCGTTAAAACTGTTGAATTACCTGGTAGTAAAAGTACAGTAATACGCGGGGTTGCATAGTTGCACATAGTATTGATTATTGATGCTTACGTGAGAAGTCACTCAGTTATACTCAATTATTGCTACAGTAATTGCTGCATCACATCTCTCATATTATTGATTCAATTATTATCACAATATCATATTCATAATATTTATTATTATTAAATCAATAGTTGAGACGACAAAGTTCTTCATATTATTATTTGCAATATTGACAATGTCTAGAAGTTCTGTCAAGGAGAGGTTTGGTCACCTAATTGCGCGCCAATAAGGAGAAATCCTTATCGGAAAGCCCCTTCTTTCCTGGGAACGACCTGGTTGTTAAATATTGTGAGTTATAATATTAATGATGAATAAGTTGTGTTGATTAAAGATGAAATTGATTGTTCCATTGTGTTGGGATTTTAGTGTTAGTGGAAATCGACATTTATTTCGATAATAATTGATGTCTGGAGGTTATATTGACCAATCGGGTAATTAATCGGATAAATGAGCAATTAATTGCTATTATTTCTCATGCTTATAACTATTTGTTCACATGTGTGTACTATTGATTCACATTCATGTACTATTAGGGGAGGTGGTGCAAGATTGATAATACTTGCATGACTAAATTAAAAATGGAGGTATAGTTGAAGGTACTATACTGTAATTAGTTTTTTCACATGATTATACTATTGAGTCACATGAATGAACTATTAATTCACATGATTTACTATTAGGGGAGGTGGTGCAAGTTTGATAATACTTGCAGGGCTAAATTAAAAATAAAGAAAAAGAGGAAGATATTATACTGTAATATTTCGAGCCCCAAAACGTGCAATTATCAAAACTATATTTTCCTATAAATAGAAGCTCATTCTTCCTTCATTTCTCACCAATTCACAAAAGCTTTAGAGCAATTATTATAGAGAGATATTATAGAGAGAAAGAAGAAGAGAAGTCTGCTACCTCACTATTTCAGTATCTAGTTTTTCTAAGGTAAGAGGTATTATTCTTTCGTATTCATAAAGAGAGTTATTTTCTTTCAATACTCGTAAGGGTTGTTATTTCATTATTTATTATTATGTTGGAATAACCTGTCTATGCGAAGCCAAAAACTTGTTGGGTAAAATCTATATACGCTCAACACGCAAGTATACGCGGTCAGTAAGTAATATAGTGAAAGTAGAGTATCGTTCCCACGAGGAATTGTTTAATAAAAAATCACCAAGTACTAACCCGTAACCAACTCAATCTTATTTAAATGAATAAATTTTAATTTATAAATAAACTAATTCTAATTACCACTAGTTAAATTAAGATAACGGAGATTTAAGATCACAACTTCACTTATTGCTTCATTTATGTTAACACACTTCTCATTAATTATTCTCTATCATGAATTGTTAATCAAGAACACTAAAGCAGATAAAACCATCTCTCGATGCATAATACCCATACTCACTTAAATCCACAGATGATAGAATTAAGCAAGACACCCTAATTAACTAATCCACTATATCTCTATGTGAATTACAATTAAAAAGGATTTAAAGCACAAGTTCTCTATAAGATTACATATGGCGTAAAGGCATATCTCTATCCTAAACACGAATCATGAATTCCATCTATGTAGAAATCACAAACACATGCTATCATGATAAGATCTAAATCTATACATCATCTCTCGAGTTCATATAGATTATCACGGTAATCTATATGAGAATTTATATTCGCGTGACCACTAGCAACAAGTGTGAGAATTTATATTCACGTCTTCAGTTCGATCCCCACTAGCAACAAGTGTGAGAATTTATATTCGCGTGACCATGGACTGCCAGCGCAAGCTGGTGCGCAAGCCAAAATGGTTGTGTCCGGCCCGGGTGATTAGTCTTACCCGCGGGTTGGGAAACACCATGTTAACAAAAAAAAAGATCCATTGTAATCTCGAACAAAGAATTAATTCATCATTATTGAATTAAAACTAAGAATCCACAATTGAATAATCATTAAAAGATAAATATAAGAGTAGAGTAAAGAATAAATCTGTTGTTAGCAAATCACCATCTTCCTCAAGCTCCTGCTCTTGATCTTCAATGCTGTCCAAGTTGCTTCAATCTCCCATTCTAGTCTAATCTAGGGTTCCTAATCTAAGAAAAAAAGTAAAGAAAAATAGTTCATAGAAATCTATCCCAAGAGGGATTTAATGGAGTCGTAGAACTAGCCTCCCAATCCAAGTTAAACTCCAGTATTTAGAGTTCTAATGGACACCCTAGCAAGTTAGGCAACTAAGAATCCTATTCTAGCTCAAATTGGACATAAAATAACCCAAATAAGTTGTTTTCTCGCGACCTAGCGTACCCCGCGCTGGCCCTAAGTCATTTATAGTGCGGTCCGCGCTACTGTAGTAGTGGTTCTGGTGGCCTAGCGCGCCCCGCGCTACGCTATTTTCTGTTACAACGTCCTTTGGTAAAATAGGCATAATGTTTGATCCGCTAGGAGTTACAGGGCCTGCTACCTATTAAATCGAAGATAACGACGAGATCTACAACTTTCATGCTTTGAGGATTGACAGAATCCATCTGGATAAGGGCGGAACCCGAGCTTGATGTAGATGCTATGTAAATGGCAAGCATGACAACTCTTAACTTTGATCTTTGTTGATAAAAAGGCCATAACTCTCGCATCCGAACTCCGATTGGGATTATTCAAGATATTCCGGAATGCTAAGAAGAAGCTCTACAGTATAATCCAAGTTCCAAGCCAAGAACATGCATCCAACGTGGTGTTAAAAGTCCTTCAATCTTCCCTCCTTTCATTTGATTGTGTATTTTAGTCCAAAAGATGTCCGAATTGCTTTCTTTTGCTTCTTCATGCCAACGCCATGTCATCGCCTACAAAATAACATAAAATGTATGAAAAATAACTACGAAACATGAGATTAAGCAAATAATTCAAGTAATAGATACCGGACAAGTAGGTATAAAACCTACTTATCAAATACCCCCAAACTTAAACATTTGCTTGTCCTCAAGCAAAAACACAAATTAGACATATTCATCATCTAGCAATGATCCACCCAAACAAAGAATCAATATGAATTTGATCAATGGCCTCAAAGGTTACAACAAATGATAACCCATGGAAAATTTCAAAACAATGTCATGTCTAAAATTTCAACAACTTTCATTAGATTCACATTTCCTCTTGATCCTTTAAGTGCGTGTGTGCATCCATATGTTCAAACCAGTCATGATTTAGATTAGATCAACCAATACTCATAAAAGATTTTAAAAAATGACTTTCAAAACTTCTTATGACATCAATCACCGCTAATATAGACATAGCAGAAATTTTTCTTGAGGATCACCCAGATATTTAAACTTTTAAGCACATATGAACCCTTCCCAAGTATTTCAAACATAAATATTTTCTTTTCTCTATTTAGTGAGTGCGTTTTACGCTCCATCTCACTTTCCACTTTTCATTAAACGAGTGCGTTTTACGCTCCATCTCGCTTTCTACTTTTCATTGAACGAGTGCATTTTAGCTCCATCTCGTGCCTATGTTTCTAGGGAGTGCGTGTTACGCTCCATCTCAACCCACCACAAGATTCAATTATTCAACTCGGGAAGGTTCTAATATTTTTTTTTCATAAATACACCAAGATTTCCCCCAAACTTATGCGAGTGCCTAATTTTCACTTCGAATGATGCTCAAATAAGATTTCTCAAGTTACAATGGTATCTTTCATAAGCAATTAGCAAAAAAAAATTCAATCTCAACTGGCTAAACAAATGGATATGTGTAAATTTTTCAAAATTTTGCAAGTAATGTGAAAACCAACTAATGAGTTAAAATATAGACTAAGCATGCTCATCAATTCTCCAAGAGTTAACAATATCAACCACCCACTTATCGTCGGCCAAAATCAAGTTCCATCAAAACATTGCCCAAGTAAATACTAAACATGATAAATACCCCCAAACTTAAAACATACATTGTCCTCAATGACTAAGATAGGAAAAATTAAAAGAGAGGACTTCCCTGACATATAGCAATTTATCTTCTTGTCTGCGAAGTTTGAAGAATAGGTTAAGCACATTGGAATGAATCGGGCACCACACTTGAGTTGGACTTGACTAACTTGTGAATATGATAGAAGCAAGCTTATTAAATCCTAAAAAAATGAAAAAAATTCTATCAACTAATATGAAACCTAAAAAAACAAAAAATAAAAATTAAACTTGGGTTGCCTCCCAATAAGCGCTTGATTTATAGTCTTTCAGCCAGACTTTGTCTGGTCAACATATCCAATTCCTCTTCGAAAATTGAGGAATCCTCCATCCATCAGTAGAAAATAATCCTTTGGAAGGTTCCCACAAGCGATGGTCATAACATCAAAGTCATCTAGCATGCTCTGACTCAGTATAATTTCCATGAAGAATGGAAAATAACTAGGTGTTATCTCCATTGTGTTTGTGATCATATTTGGGCATTGAAGTGTGGCAAACACAATGTGCTCTTCGTCTATCTTCTTTTTCTCGTCCAACCATGGCTTCATTGTTGCACTAGCTCTCATGTCATAAAGAGCCTTGCTGACGACATGGCTACCAAGTGGACATGATTTGGCAAATCTAACCGGATCCTTGAACTTTGGTGAAGAAGGCACTTAGGGCATAAATAACATAGGCTCATCATCGTTGGTACCCACAGTTAGTTCTTCGCTGACCTTATTTTCATTACCCCTACTTGTCTCCTCTTTTTCAAAATCTCGTGTATCCAGTTGTAGATTTGGCTCGGGCACTTCATCAATCTTGGAATCCTCGTCATAACACCAATTGTTTTGAGGACAGTTGTTCAAGGCTTTGAGCATTTGATCCATCTAGTTCTGTAGATTTTGAATTGCTATCTCTTGATTCTGAATTGACCGCTCTTGATTAATCCTCCTCTCCTCATTTAATGCTACGAACTTGGACAACAATTCCTCAAACCTTGAATTATCTGTCTCAGTCTCGGAAGCCATGTATCAAGGACCATTGGTTGAGGTAGTGATGAGTTGTTCCATCCATTTATTAAAATTTTGGGTTGACAATTCTTGGCTAATACTCATCTCCTCTAGGTTTGCTATGCCCTTCAATATTACATCCCTCAGATTTGGTTTTTCTTCTTGTGGCACTGGAGGTGGACATGAAAATAACGGTGTGAATGTTGGATTTGGAGCGTAGTATTGGTCTTCATAAGTATCTCTCCATGATGAATTCAGGTGATACCCCTAAACTTGCTGATAATTAGCATATGTATAATCGTTAAGGTATTCACCACCGTGTTATCCCGGCCCAAAACTAACGGTGCAATGATGACTCGGATGATTACCAGCACAGTAATTGCAACTAACTGCTATCCTTCGATTACATTGGGCTGCAACAACGTCTAACCTCCTTGAAAGTGTCTCAAGCTGTGCTGATAATGCAGAAAATTCATTGAAACCAACCATCCCCGCTCCCCTTGGCTGAGTCATTCTCGTATACGGCCATTGATAATTAAATTCTGCCATGGTACCTGAAAAGAAAGAAAAATAGGAAGAGAATTAAATAAAAAGGAGAGAAAAAAAATGTTTAAATTAAGACTAATTTGATTGAAGCTAATATTGGCAAAAATATATTAAACTAATTCCCCGGCAACGGCGCCAAAAACTTGTTGGGTAAAATCTATATACGCACAACACGAAAGTATACGTGGTCAACAAGTAATATAGTGAAAGTAGAGTATCGTTCCCACGAGGAGTTTTTTAATAAAAAATCACCAAGTACTAACCCGTAACCAACTCAATCTTATTTAAATGAATGAATTTTAATTTATAAATAAACTAATTCTAATTACCACTAGTTAAATTAAGATAACGGAGATTTAAGATCACAACTTCACTTATTGCTTCATTTATGTTAACACACTTCTCATCAATTATTCTCTATCATGAATTGTTAACCAAGAACACTAAAGCAGATAAAACCATCTCTCGATGCATAATACCCATACTCACTTAAATCAACAGATGATAAAATTAAGCAAGACACCCTAATTAACTAATCCACTATATCTCTATTTGAATTACAATTAAAAGGGATTTAAAGCACAAGTTCTCTATAAGATTACATATGGCGTAAAGGCATATCTCTATCCTAAACACGAATCATGAATTCCATCTATGTAGAAATCACAAACACATGTTATCATGATAAGATCTAAATCTATACTTCATCTCTCGAATTCATATAGATTATCACGGTAATTGTTAGCTAAGCAATTAAGTAAGTCCAAATCACAATAGACAATCCTCATAATAGAATATAATAATTGATAGCGAAGGATATTAAAATAAACTACACAATAAAATCCATTGTAATCTCAAACAAAGAATTAGTTCATCATTATTGAATTAAAACTAAGAATCCACAATTGAATAATCATTAAAAGATAAATATAAGAGTAGAGTAAAGAATAGATCTATTGTCAGCAAATATCCATTTTCCTCAAGCTCCTACTCTTGATCTTCAATGGTGTCCAAGTTCCTTCAATCTAGGGTTCCTAATCTAAGAAAGAAAGTAAAGAAAAATAGTTCATAGAAATCTATCCCAAGAGGGATTTAATGGAGTCGTAGAACTAGCCTCCCTATCCAAGTTAAACTCCATTATTTAGAGTTCTAATGGACACCCTAGCAAGTTAGGTAACTAAGAATCCTATTCTAGCTCAAATTGGACATAAAATAACCCAAATCAGCTATTTTCCCGCGGCCTAGCGCGCCCCGCACTGCCCTTAAGTCATTTATAGCGCGGTCCATGCTACTGTAGCAGTGGTTCTGGTGGCCTAGCGCGCCCCTAGCGCGGTCTGCGCTACGCTGTTTTTTGCTGCGACGTCCTTTGGTAAAACAGGCATAACTTTTGATCCGCTAGGAGTTACTGGGCCTGCCACCTATCAAATTGAAGATAACTACGAAACATGAGATTAAGCAAATAATTCAAGTAATAGATATCGGACAAGTAGGTATAAAACCTACTTATCAAATATCCCCAAACTTAAACCTTTGTTTATCCTCAAGCAAAAACACAAATTAGACATATTCATCCTCTAGCAATGATCCACCCAAACAATGAATCAATATGAATTCGATCAATGGCCTCAAAGGTTACAACAAATGATGACCCGTGGAAAATTTCAAAATAATGTCATGTCTAAAATTTTAACAACTTTCATTAGATTCACATCTACTCTTGATCCTTTAAGTGCGTGTGTGCATCCATATGTTCAAACCAGTCATGATTTAGATTAGATCAACCAATACTCATAAAAGATTTAAAAAAAATACTTTCAAAACTTCTTATCACATCAATCACCGCTAATATAGACATAACACAAATAATCTAAGTTCCAAGCCAAGAACATGCATCCAACTTGGTGTTAAAAGTCCTTCAATCTTCCCTCCTTTCTTCTGATTGCGTATTTTAGTCCAAAAGATGTTTGAATTGCTTTCCCTTGCTTCTTCATGCCAACGCCGTGTCATCGCCTACAAAATAACATAAAATGTATGAAAAGAAACTACGAAACATGAGATTAAGCAAATAATTCAAGTAATAGATACAGGACAAGTAGGTATAAAACCTACTTATCAAATACTGCATACATGGTGAAATTCTTATGTTATTCCATTCTTTATTATTCTGTTGGAATAACAAGTCTGTGCGGTCTATCGCATTACTGGTGAATTCTGTTGTTATTCCATTCTTTATTATTCTGTTGGAACATCCTGTCTATGCGAATAACACATGACCTGGTTCCATTCTTTATTATTCTGTTGGAATATCATGCCTTTGCGAATTATGCATGACCTGGTTCCATTCTTTATTATTCTGTTGGAATAATCTGTCTACGTAGATTACCCGCATGGCGGCAAAAATCCATTTGCGGTTTCATATATTCTATTATACTCAGTTGATTAAAGTTTTGGCTTCTATACTCCATGAAATTAGTGGAATTTCCTTGATATTTGCGCTTCATCCAGTATCTTTTCATGGAAATATTCTTCTGAGCATTCTTGAATTTTACTCCACAAAGCAGTATTATGTTGACAAATTGGACGTTATTGATTTCTAGATAAATTAAATTATAAATCTTTACAAATTTATCCTTGAACTTGTTTTATTGAATTATAATATCATTGTCATCATCCTCATGTTTATAATATGTTGAAAGTCATCTGTGGCCTGTAGTGCATAAATGGACTTGGTATGATTATGACCAGGGATTATTCGGTATAATTATAACCGTAATGTTACAAATGATGTGGTAAAAGTCCTCATTGGTCGTAGTGCATTGATGGACAGTTGTTGGCATGATCAATACCATTGATGAATACACGAATATCCTTGGCCCGTAGTACATGGATAATTTGTGGTCGTGATACTAATGAATATCTTTGGCCGTAGTGCAGGGATGATGTGGTTTATTTATTAAGCTGAGTCTCAGTGATAAAGTGATGAAAAACCTTTTAAATCATAGAAGATAGTAGATTTTATTCTCTACTTGACTCTTCTAATGGATTGCTTGTTCTGCTGCAGTTAAACTTGATGTTTATTATATTTTATCAGTTTAACACTGTTGAAGGCTAATGATAATTTATTCTGCATTATCTTAGTCATAATATTTCTTACTGGGCTAGTTGAGCTCATCCTTTCTTTCACTGTTCTCTTCAAGAAATGAGAACGTAGCCGGGACTAGTCGGGGAACGGAGTGACGGTCCAGATGATAGCAATAATAGTCCTCACTATTCTGTTAAATAATGCTACAATAAATGTAATGAGGACTCCATTGAGTGTGGATATTGTCTAGATGACAATATTCTTATTAAAACTCTTAGATTATGTTTTATCGTATTTTACACGACTGTTGTATAATAAAATTGTATTAGATTTTTGTACCATGTATTTGATGACTTAAGATGGGCGATGTATACCTATTTTATATGATCCCTGGCTGAGATGTTAGACAAGAACTAGGAGGGGAGAGACAGAGAATTTCTTCGCTAGTATGTCCTACCTAAGTTTATTTAGTATTTATTTGGTCGGTCAGAGTATAAGGATAATATGTGACATGTCAATTAGTCATTGTTTTGTGGCAGTATTTGAAAATGACATCCGAGAATGTTGAGAATAGCAATGGAGCACAGGAGACCATTGAGTCTCCACAAATCAATAATCAGGATAATGTGCATCAGGAAGGTGACAATCCTCATGCAAACAACAACACTGACCAAATGATGAACGATGGAATGTTCAGAGGCTTTATACAATTCATACAACATCAGGCGAGAGCGGTTCCTGTCCAAAATGTAGGTGGAAACACTGGAAACTCTCGGACGGTCACCGCTAAACAGTTCAAGGAGCTAGGACCACCGGAGTTTATTGGAGAGCTAAAACCACTTAAGGCAGAAGCGTGGATAAAGCAGATCACCAAGATATCTGATGTTTTGGGATGCTCAGATGAGCAAAAGGTTCCATTTGCCACCTTTATGTTGTGAGGAGAGGCATATTACTGGTGGGAATCGGTAAAGTGTACTCAACCTGCCGTACTGAAGATGTCTTGGGAGAAGTTCCAAGAACTATTCAATGACAAGTACTTTCCTGAAAGTATTAGTCACATGAAAGAGGTAGAGTTCATCAAGTTGGAGCAGAAAAATATGACCGTGTCACAGTACAAAGCTAAGTTTACCGAGTTGTCCAGGTTTGCGTCTCACTTGGTTGATAATGAGGAGAGAATGACGCGGATGTTTCTAAGAGGTTTGAAACCCGAGATACGCCAATACTTAATTTCTCACAAACTGTGCTTGTATTCAGATGTTGTTAATAGGGCTCAGTTATTGGAGCGCAATAACGAGTCAACTCAACTAAGAGAAAGTAGCCGGCGAAATGATAATAACAGTGGTAGCAGTTGTTGATCGATTTCTCAATCAATGAATACATGCAAACTATACACGGTCAACAAGTAATAAAGTGAAAGTAGAGTATCGTTCCCATGAAGAATTATTTAATAAATATCACCAAGCACTAATTCTTAACCAAACTAATTTTATTTAAACAATCTCAAATTGTGATTTTTCTAATTAAGAAAACTAAATTAACTAACTAAGATTTGAATGAATGAATTCAAATAAATAAACGTTAAGACTACAATATCCCAAATTATGAATTATAAACCAATTATTCAACTATCCCAATTATTATGCGTACTGAATTGTTAACAGGAATTCTCAAGTGCCAAAAGTCCTTTTTCAAGTGATCAATTGCCTTCTATTTAATCTAGATTAATCTTGCTATATTCATATGCTAAACAATTGAATTAAACTCCTTTCAATCCCAATTCCTTATGTGTTACATGTGGTGAACATATATTTCCATTCAATTCACAAACCTAATTATTCACAGTGCAAATAACTAAGTCACATGTTATCATGCCCAGTTCTAACCCTAGAATTACTCTTTCAATTCCTTCTAGAGTAACAAGGTAATTATTGATCAAATAATTAAGCAATAAGCACAAGACAAGATAAACAATTCACTTAGACATAAAATAATTGAAATAAATCGAATTACTAATTTATAGACATAAAAGGTTCAATTGAAATCTTAATAAAAGAGTTAGTTCATAATTAATGAATTGAAACCAAGAATCCACAACTACATAGACATTAAAAGATAAAAGTATGATAAGAGAAGAGAACAAAATCTGTTGTCAGCAAATCTGATGCTCCCCTCTTGCTCTTGCTCTTGCTCTTGATCTTCAGTGTTCTTCAATTTGCTTCAATCTCCAATGACTAATTAAGAATTAGGATTTATATTCTAATCAAATAGAGTATTTTATCTAAGATAAGTTATGTAATCTCCCTTTATTTTATGTCTTACATCATGTATTTATAGGTTACAAGTCCAATTTTTAGCTTAGGAACAAACTCAATCCAATTTGGAGTCAAAATGGTGTCAAAATTCGTCCAAAAACGCGTCCAGACCATCACCAAGCCCTTCCCTAGTGCCCCAGCGCTGGGCTTAACGCTCAACCACTGCTCCCCAGTGCCCCGGCACTGGGCATAGGCCTATTATGGGCGCCCCGGCGCTGGTCCCATGTTCTGACATTTTCTGCTCCGACGTCCTTTGGAAAAATGGCCATAACTTATTCGTCCGAACTCCGATTTCGATGATTTAAGATGATCCGAAAATAGGAGAAGTAGATCTACAACTATTATTCTTTAAGTGTTTCGAAATAAGGTCCGAAACAATACTCAAATTGGCTCTGAAGTGACTGCTGTGTAAATGGCAAGCTAAAAACGCAAATCTAGCCACCCTAAACGTCGATCCAAGTAACTTTTATCCCAATTCCTACAGAACGACGTAAAACATGCATGAATAGACACAAATACTTAAAATCAACCAAAAGATTAAGGTCAAACGCACTCAATTATGAGTATAAAACTCACTCATCAGCAGTCATCAAAGCGGTGACAACAAACGTGGAGGGAATCAACATGCCAGATATGGTAACTACTTCGGTGGTAATCATAGCCAAGACAGTAAAAATGGACATTTCAAGAAAAGGATATTCAACAATGATGGAAAGACGTCAGCACCAACACCCGTTGTTAAGGAAGGAGAACGACCACCTATCATATGCTTCAAATGCGGAGGGGATGGACATATCAGTCTAAACTGCGCGATGCAGTCCAAAATATGTTATAATTGTGGAAGAGAAGGTCACCTAGATCAGTTTTGTCGTGCACCAATGACAAGTCAAGCTAGGATGGAGGCACCAAAGGTCATCCTAGAAAAGTCAAAGCCGGTAGTTCAAGGGAGAGCGTTTGTCGTAACCTACCAGAAAGCAAGGAACCCAAACGAGGTCATCACGGGTAAGCTTATCATAAACTCTAGCAAAGTTTATACCTTATTTGATACCGATTCTACCCATTCTTTTATTTCTTCTACTTGCGCTCAACGTTTAAATTTGACTCCAGATAAATTAGACTTTGAATTATTGGTTGAAACTCCATTGGGAGAAACCTTTATTACATCCACTATTTTTTTTGCTAAATTTGTTTATATATTAAATGCAAAAAAACTTTGGATATTACAATAAAGATCAGAGCATAGTCCACTTCTTCCGAGGGGACTAAAACACCTAGAAAGCCTAGGAAACAATTTACCTAACCTGATATCATATATTTCCTCACAACCCGAGGTTAGGCAAAAGAAACTACTAAGATTATTTAGATTTCAGAAACATGCTAAACTGTCCAAACAGCAGCTTAAGCATTTCGAGGGCCCAAAAGTTATCCACACAATAATCGTGCGTAGTGAACCAGCTAACCCAAGCGTGATGAAACCCAATTTAAAATCAGCATCCAAAATTCAAATTTCGGTGGGGCCCATCAGTCTGCCATACACTGCCCCAGATAAGCAGCGATCAAAACTCCTCCGGTAGAACAGAACCGGCGAGAAGCAAAACCCAAAACAACATGCAATTAAGCCACAAGGATAACCGTCCAAAATTGGGGCCAAGAACAACATGATAAACCAATAAATTCAACCAAAAAATGAGTCAAATATGGAAGAGCTGCAAGCAGGAACAACCACACAACCCAAAGTCCGGTCAAACGAAAACATTCGCAAGACCAGAAACCAAAAGGAACTAGCACAGACGAAAAATAACAAGGGTCTCGATTAGGAAAAAGAACGCGCAATACATAGAAACCAAATCGAAAAGGACCCAAAGTAAGAAATCAGAGCATCAATAAAAGACGCCCAACATAATCAGAACTAATTTATGGGTAAGATGTTCAATAAGCTCCAATAAACTAGATCTGTACGCAAGGAGGCCTTCTTCCAGGCACTAACCACCAACACAAAAACATCAAGATCCAGATTCCTATACTTTGAGCCCCTAGAAGATCCTACATTTAAGATCATCTTCCAAAATCGCAGCACACAAAGATCATTACCCCCTACTAATCTAACTGAGAAGCCCACGATCTATAGCCCTCGGACTTGGCCCAACACAGAGCGGAAAGAAGATTTTCAGGAAGGTTCCAAATTTAGTCGCCGAAAAACTAGAATCAGAACCCAAGCAAGATGAATGAGGCGGACGAGGAAAAGGAAGGTGGTGGGCCGAAGTGGAGGAGAAGGGAAGGAAGGGGGAGTGGGTGGGCCGAATGAAGGAGGTGAAGGTTGTGATGGAAGAAGGTCGAAGAGGGGGGGGGGGGGAGAAATTTTAGAGAGAAGGAAGAGCTTCTCTCTCTAACTTTCCCTACTTGGAACCCTCCTACATCCACTGTTTATAAATCTTGTTTGATTCAAATCGTTAACCGCACGTTACCTGTCGATCTTATTTCTTTAAAAATACTTGCATTTAACGTGGTTTTATGGATTGATTGGTTAACTACTCATCATGCTAAAATTGATTATTTTCGTAAGGTTGTTAGCTTTCATATTCCTAATAAACCTATTATATGAATTCAAGCGACCAAACCATTAAAATCAATCACGGTCATCTCAAGCCATAAAGCTATTCATTTATTGAAAAACAGATGTCAAGCTTTCTTAGCTCATGTCACAGATTTAAACAAAAATACGTCAGATTTGAAAGATATTTCTATTGTTAATAAATTTCCTGACGTATTCCCTGAAGAACTTCCTGGCCTACCCCCAGAGCATGAAATTGAATTTTTTATCGACCTTGAACCCGGTACAAAACCCATTTCCAAAGCCCCGTATCGAATGGCTCCTATTGAACTTCAGGAGTTAAAGACCCAATTGCAGGAATTATTAGACATCGGTTTCATTCGTTCTAGTACGTCTCCTTGGGGTGCTCCTGTTCTATTCGTGAAGAAGAAAGATGGAAGTATGCGACTTTGTATTGATTATCGGGAGTTGAATCATGTCACCATCAAAAATAGATACCCGTTGCCTCGCATTGATGACCTATTTGACCAGTTGCAAGGCGCCAAATTCTTTTCAAAGATTGATCTTCATTTCAGATATTATTAGTTGAAGATTAAAACTGATGACATTCTAAAGACTGCTTTCAAAACTCGGTACGGACATTTTGAATTCTTAGTCATGTCTTTTGGATTGACTAATGCTCCTGTTGCCTTCATGGATATGATGAACCGAGTATTCAAGGAATATTTGGATCACTTTATGGTCGTCTTTATTGATGACATCCTCATATACTCCAAAACCTGTGAAGACCATGAGCAACACTTGAGGCTGATACTCCAAAAGCTTCGTGAAAACAAGCTATATGCCAAGTTGAAGATATGTGAGTTTTGGCTAGAGGAAGTTGCATTCCTTGGGCACGCGATATCAAATCATGGGATATCTGTTGACCCGACAAAGATTGACGCAATTCAAAGCTGGGAGCAACCTAAATCAGTGA
Source organism: Panax japonicus (assembly GCA_020205505.1). Lineage (NCBI taxonomy): Eukaryota > Viridiplantae > Streptophyta > Magnoliopsida > Apiales > Araliaceae > Panax > Panax japonicus. Next base: position 62,511,414 of record CM035091.1, read on the forward strand.
TCGAAGTACGTAGCTTTCTCGGCTTTCCTGGTTATTATCGGAGATTCGTAGAAGGGTTTTCTCGAATCGCTACTCCATTAACTCAGCTGACTCGAAAAGATGCAAAATTCGGTTGGAACGAGGAATGTGAGAAGAGTTTTCAAGAACTCAAGAGGAGACTAATTTCAGCACCTGTTCTGACAATACCATCTGACTCGGAGGGATTTGTCATCTACAGTGATGCCTCAATCAAATGGTTTGGATGTGTCCTTATGCAACATGGGAAAGTCATAGCCTATGCCTCACGACAACTCAAAGAATATGAAAGGAATTATCCTACTCATGATCTAGAGTTGGCAGCAGTCGTTTTTGCGGTTAAGATTTGGAGGCATTACCTGTATGGAGAGAAGGTGGAAATCTATACGGATCATAAAAGCCGGAAACATTTCTTCACTCAAAAGGAACTCAACATACGGCAACGACGATGGCTTGAGTTGCTGAAAGATTACGATCATACCATTCAATACCATCCTGGAAAAGCGAATGCAGTAGCTGATGCAGTGAGTAGAAGATCATATGCGGGTACGAGTGCATTATTGTCAACGCAAAGGCCCATTTTTTATGACTTACAAAGGATGGAGATAGAGTTAAAGACTCCAGGGACCCATGTGATGATGGCAAATATACGAGTAGAACGGACTTTAATCGATAAAGTTAAAGTTGCTCAAGCTACAGACCTGGAGTTGATGCGTATGAGGAAGAAAGTGCAAGAAGGTGATATGCTGGAAGCAAGAATCGATAAAAAAGGAATACTTCGAGTCAACTCCAGACTTTGTGTTCCTAATGACCCTGATTTAAAGTATAAAATCATGGTGGAGGCGCACAACACACCGTTTGCAATCCATCACGGGAGTACCAAAATGTATCGTGATCTTCGACATATATTTTGGTGGAGCAATATGAAGAGAGAGATTGCATAGTTTATCTCAAGGTGTCTAACTTGTCAACGAGTCAAGGAGGAACATCAAATGCCAAAAGGTCCATTGTAACCACTTGAAATTCCAAAATGGAAGTGGGAGCACATTACCATGGATTTCGTTACTGGTCTTCCCAAGATTTCTCAAGGCATAAATGCAATTTGGGTCATTGTTGATAGATTGACCAAGTTTACTCTTTTCTTACCTATACGAGAAACTTATACACTTGAACGTCCTGCTCGTATGTGCATAAATGAGATTGTAAGACTGCATGGTATGCCGGTATCCATAGTTTCTGATTGAGACCCAAGATTCACTTCAAGATTTTGGGTTAGTTTTCAAAAAGCTATGGGCACGGATTTATGATTTAGCTCGGCATATCATCCTCAGACGGACGGGCAGTCAGAGAGGATTATTCAAACTTTTGAAGATTTATTAAGACTCTGTGTCCTTGACTTCAAAGGAAGTCGGGATAAGTTTTTACCATTGGTGGAGTTTTCCTACAATAATAGTTATCAAACAAGTATTGGCATGGCTCCATTTGAGGCTTTGTATGGAAGAAAGTGTCGTTCAGTATGCTGGGTTGAGGTGGGTGAAGCAACGTTGTTGGGACTGGAGTTGGTACGTATGACTACGGAAAAGATTCAAACGATCCGACAACATATAAAAACCTCACAAGATCAACAAAAGAGTTATACTGATCTTCATCGAAAGGACGTGGAATTCGATAATGGAGATTATGTGTTGTTATGTGTTGCTCCATGGAAGGGAGTTATGAGATTTGGAAAGAGAGAAAAGCTGAACCCTCGATTCATTGGCCAATTTTTAATCCTCGATCGAGTAGGAACTGTGGCCTATAGACTCGCCTTACCGCCAAGTATGTCTCGTGTTCATAACGTTTTTCACATATCTATTGTTACATAAATATATGAAAGACCCGAACCAAATTATTGAATTAGAACCAGACGAGATAGAGAAATATTTAACGTATGAAGAGTTACCTGTTAAAATCTTGGATAAGAAGGATCATATTCTACACTCTAAAGTTATACCTCAAGTCAAAGTTTTATGAAGAAACCACGATGTTGGGGAAATGATCTGGGAGTTAGAATCTGAAATGAAATCAAGGTATCCTCACCTCTTTGATATACCAGGTACGTACCCTAATTTCGAGGATGAAATTTCATAAGAAGGGGAGGTTGTAAGACCCCAACTTTTATGAATAAAGAATAATTTTCTCGAAATATATTTTTGAATATTATGGTGTGGAATTGATATAATGTTACAGTTGTGGGTAATATTTACAAATTTTGCAAAGTAAGCAAGTGGTTATATAAAAATAATGGCGAAAGTGTTACCGTTAAAATTGTTGAACTACTCAGTAGTAAAGTACAGTAATACGCGTGGTTGCATAGTAGCACACGGTATTGATTATTGTTGGTTACGTGATAAGTCACTCAGTTATACTCAATTATTGCTATAGTAATTACTGCATTATATCTCTCTTATTATTGATTCAATTATTGTCATAGTATCATCTGCATAATATGATATATTCTTAAATCAATAATTGAGACGACAAAGTTATTCATTTATTATTTACAATATTGACAATGTCTAGAAATTTTGTCAAGGAGAGGTTTGGTGACCTAATTGCGCGTCAATAAGGGAGAAATCCTTATCGAAAGCCCCTTCTTTCCTGGGAACGACCTGGTTGTTAAATATTGTGAGTTATAATATTAATGATGAATAAGTTGTGTTGATTAAAGATGAAATTGATAGTTTCATTGTGCTGGGATTATTAGTGTTAGTGGAAATCGACATTTATTTCGATAATAATTGATGTCTGGAGGGTATATTGACCAATCGGGTAATTTATCGGATAAATGAGCAATTAATTGCTATTATTTCTCATGCTTATAACTATTTGTTCACTTGTGTGTACTATTAATTCACATTCATGTACTATTAGGGGAGGCGGTGCAAGATTGATAATACTTGCATGACTAAATTAAAAATTGAGATATAGTTGAAGGTACTATACTGTAATTAGTTTTTTCACATGATTATACTATTGAGTCACATGAATGAACTATTAATTCACATTATTTACTATTAGGGGAGGTGGTGCAAGTTTGATAATACTTGCAGGACTAAATTAAAAATGAAGAAAAAGAGGAAGGTATTATACTGTAATATTTTGAGCCCCAAAATGTGCAATTATCAAAACTATATTTTCCTATAAATAGAAGCTCATTCTTCCTCCATTTCTCACCAATTCACAAAAGCTTTAGAGCAATTATTATAAAGAAAAATTATAGAGAGAAAGAAGAAGAGAAGTCTGCTACCTCACTATTCCAGTATCCAGTTTTTCTAAGGTAAGGGGTATTATTCTTTCGTATTCATGAAGAGAGTTATGTTCTTTTAATACTCGTAAGGGTTGTTATTCCATTCTTTATTATTATGTTGGAATAACCTAAATATGCGAAGTACCGCATACATGGTGAAATTCTTCTATTATTCTATTCTTTATTATTCTGTTTGAATAACCTATCTGTGCGGTCTATCGCATGCCTGGTGAATTCTGTTGTTATTCCATTCTTTATTATTCTGTTGGAACATCCTGTCTGTGCGGATTACGCATGACTTGGTTCCATTCTTTATTATTCTGTTGAAATATCCTGTCTTTGCAAATTACGCATGACCTGGTTCCATTCTTTATTATTCTATTGGAATAATCTGTCTACGTGGATTATCGCATGGCGGCAAAAATCCATTTGCGGTTTCATATATTCTATTATACTTAGTTGATTAAAGTTTTGGCTTCTATACTCCATGAAATTAGTGGAATATCCTTGATATTTGTGCTTCATCCAGTATCTTTTCATGAAAATATTCTTCTGAGCATTCTTGAATTTTACTCCACAAAGCAGTATCATGTTGACAAATTGGACGTTATTGATTTCTGGATAAATTAAATTATAAATCTTTACAAATTTATCCATGACCTTGTTTTATTGAATTCTTATATCATTGTCATCATCCTCATGTTTATAATATGTTGAAAGTCATATGTGGCTTGTAGTTCATAAATGGACTTGGTATGATTATGACCAGGGATTATTCGGTATAATCATAACCGTAATGTTACAAATGATGTGGTAAAAGTCCTCATTAGCCGTAGTGCATTGATGGACAGTTGTTGGCATGATCACGACCATTGATGAATATACAAATATCCTTGGCCCGTAGTGCATGGATAATTTGTGGTCGTGATACTAATGAATATCCTTGGTCGTAGTGTAGGGATGATGTGGTTTACTTATTAAGCTGAGTCTCAGCGATAAAAGTGATGAACCGTAGAGTGAGCTTCAGCCTTGGATGGGTCATCGTAGAGTGAGCTTCAGCCTTGGATGGGTCACCGTAGAGTGAGCTTCGGCTGGATTTTCGTAGAGTGAGCTTCGGCCTCGGCTGGGTCTCCGTAGAGTGAGCTTCGGCTAGATTTTCGTAGAGTGAGCTTCGGCCTCGGCTGGATTTTCGTAGAGTGAACTTCGGCCTCGGTTGGGTCTTCGTAGAGTTGGGCTTCGGTTATGGACAGCTTCGGCATGTTCGGTCTTTGTCTTCCTTTTCCTGAAGGTTCTCCTCAGTGGCTTAGACTTCGGATTTGTGGGGCTTCATTAAATGGGTCCTCATCGAGTGGGGCTTCGACCACAAGTGGCAGCTTGTTCAGGTGGTTCAGTATTCGGGTGCCTTCTTTATGCTTTGATATATACTGTAACATTTCTTTATGGCAGTCGCATGTATCCTTTATATAGTCTTACACCATAGGGCATGTCCTTTGGTGTCTCTGATATTTCTGTTTGGGTCTATCCCATGCGGTCCTGTAATCCCCCATTTATTTATTTAAGTCTAAATTTAGCAAAAAAAAACCCTTTTAAATCATAGAAGATAGTAGATTTTATTCTCTACTTGACTCTTCTAATGGATTGCTTGTTCCGTTGCAGTTAAACTTGATGTTTAATATATTTTATCACTTTAACATTGTTGAAGGCTAATGATAATTTATTCTGCATTATCTTAGTCATAATATTTCTTACTGGGCTAGTTGAGCTCACCCTTTCTTTAACTGTTCTCTTCAGGAAATGAGAACGTAGCCGGGACTAGTCGGGGAATGGAGTCACAGTCCAGATGATAGCATTAGTAGTCCTCACTATTCTGTTCAATTGTGTTACAATAAATGTAATAAGAACTCCATTGAGTGTGGATATTGTCTAGATGACAATATTCTTATTAAAACTCTTAGATTATGTTTTGTCGTATTTTACACGACTGTTGTATAATAAAATTGTATTTGATTTTTGTACCATGTATTTGGCGACTCAAGATGGGTTATGTATACCTATTTTCGGGGCATCACACCAGACATCAATTATCATCGAAATAAATGTCGATTTCCACTAACACTAATAATTCCAACACAATGGAATTATCAATTTCATATTTAATAACCACGAACTTATTCATCATTAATATTATAATTCACAATATTTAACAACCAGGTCATTCCCTGGAAAGAAGGGGCTTTCCGATAAGGATTTCTTCTTATTGGCGCGCAATTAGGTGACCAAACCTCTCCATGACAGAACTTCTAGACATTGTCAATATTGCAAATAATAATATGAATAACATTGTCGTCTCAATTATTGATTTAATAATATTTCATATTATGCAGATGATACCGTGACAATAATTGAATCAATAATATGAGAGATATGATGCAGCAATTACTGTAGCAATAATTGAGTATAACTGAATGACTTATCACGTAAGCATCAATAATTAATACTGTGTGCTACTATTGAACCACGCGTATTACTGTACTTTTACTACCGAGTAGTTCAACAGTTTTAACGGTAACACTTTCGCCGTTATTTTTATAAAATGATAATTCTGTCATTTTCTAACTACGAGAATACTTCCGTTGTGGGGTCCACCAATGATTGTGCCGTCGTACGAATATTCTCTGTTAAAATGAATATTCCCCGACCAATCGAATATTATATAACAACTTGCAAACTTTGCAAAATTTATAAATACTACCCACAACTATAATACTATCTCAAATCCACACCATAATATTTAAAAAAATATTTCGAGAAAATTAAATCTTTATTCATAAAATTTGGGGTCTTACATAAATGACTTATGAAAATAAATTAAAAGGGGTTTAATTTGGTTTTACCAACCAAAGCCTTAGAGCTTTTGAAATTCTTATTTTTAATCTTGTTTTGCCAAACAAGGCTTAAGGAATGATTCAGTCATTATTTTAATTGGTTTTGCCAAACAAAGTCTTATGACTTTTGAATTAAAAAAATAAAAAAAATATTTTTATAACTGATACATTTAGTATGACAGTTTTATACGTTTTGGTTTGTTTTATGTTTTACGTAAGAGTTTGGCCTAAGTTTGAGAAGAGAAGAAAGGGAGAATATAGAGAAAAATAGAAAGAAAGGAGAGAAAATTTAAGAATTGAAAGGAGAAGAAGAGGATTAATCAAGCAATTCCTACTTTCTAACTAGTTCAAGAAGAAATTAAAAGGTAAAAACCCCTTATTTGAGTTTTCTTGATTTTTATAAGTTTTCTATGAATGTTAAGTTGGGAATTTGAATGTGATGGTTATATATGTTATTAGATATATATATAATCTATTATGAGTAATCTATAATTGGTTTTGGGCTTATCAAAATCATGAGAACATGTTAAAGATGAGAAATTAGAGTTTTGTTGAAATACATATAAGTTTTGGTCAATTTTGAGACTAATATTAGTTATGAAATCATGATGGAAACCTTAAATTGATAATAGATGTTGTTATTACATTGAAAAATGAAAAAAAAAAAGCACTATTTGAATGAATCAATTTGGTTATGAAATGAATTCGTAGTGAATGAATTCGCTAAATTTGTTAAAACATGAAAGTTTAGTATGGACATGAGTTTTGAGTCAAGACTTAGGCTAGTTAGTGTTTCTTTAAATTGTTATAATTCTTGTATGTTGTAGTTTTATGAATTAAGAATCCATAGAATCGAAAAAGGACTAATTTGGATATATATAACTCAAGTTATGAAGATTAGTAGGAGAAAAGAGTCAAAAAATTGCAAGAACATTAGATGTAAGCCCCGATTCTGCTAACAAGCACAACTACGCTATGGCCTAAGCCTTTTGGGGCACAACTGCTCTCTAGGGCGCAACTGCGTTGTGCCCAAGGCTTAATTGGGCGCAACTGCGCTCTAGGTTTGTCCGGTATGACTGTTTTGACCTCCTGTAGTAAAACATCCATAACATTTTCATAAGAACTTCGATTGAAGAGATTGAAGATGATCCGGAATGAGGAAGAATAGACCTAAAACTTTCATTCATTATGGTTTTCAATTTGAGGTCCGAAACAGGGGTCAAAAGTGTCGTCATTAGGACTATTATGTTTTTGGGGACAATCGGAGGGCGTTGGGCATGCACGTATACAAGTGTATTGCTTTTGACGATAAAAGATGTTGTTATAAGTTATAGAACATGAATATTATGAAGTATAATGTTGCTTAATATTAATAAATGATGTATTAGATAAGTTGTATACTATGCATACATAAGAGAGACAAATCGGACGTGTGACGAATGAACGTCGAAACGCCGTGACAAGTGTTAATGAACATAAAAAGTGTTTTAAATCAAATGAAATGAATATTATAAGATAGTGAATGGGGTTAATATAAAACCAATAAGTAGTCCTAGCAAGACTTAAACACTTGAATGAACATCGAGTATGACCTAAGAAGTAATAGAGTGAGATGTAAGTCAAAAGTTAACACAATCAAATTAAACATTGTGTATTGATGATAGGAAATGTTATCAGATATAGAGTAAAGTTTACATTACAACTACTATGCATTGATATATGACTAATAGTTAATGTGAATGATTATATAATTGTGTAGGGCACGTGAAGTGCAGATAGCTGTAAGCTGTTAAACTGTTATTGGTAAACAACGATCAAGGCAAGTCTTTCAGTTCCTATTTGCTATGTGAACTTGATGATGAATTTTTTTTAAATCTTTGTTGCAAAGAGCATGATGTGTTCTATATATATTGAAAGTATGAAACGTTAAAGTCAATTTATGACTTCGTTGATTGAATACTGAATGTTGATTGAGTAAGAAACTCAATCTTTATACTTGTTATATGAATTGCAGCATGTATGTTATATTAGTCCAATGTTTATGAGATGTATGTTGAGCATGTTATTATGTGCTATGTGATGCATGAAAATTGTTAGATTTTGCTGGGCTGTCGAGCTCAACCTTGCAAATAAGCACTTTTGCAGGTTAAAGATTCAAGGTAAAGTTATGTACTACTTGAAAGACATGAATCAAATGTGATACTTGAAGATTTATACACTTTGGCTGAGTTATTATTATTTGAACCATGTTTAAGGTTCCGAATAACGTATTAATGTTGAATTGTAATATCATTTGCGATGTAAATTCTTGTAGTATTAAAATGATTATGAGATATTTAGATGTAAATGTTGAAAGTTTTGGGAACGAGAATAGTTTGTAATAGAAAATTTTAATTATTTCACAAATTTCAATGGTTGTATTATCGTTTTATGATGTAAAATTAGAGGTTGAATGTATTGTTAACGACCGAAGTCGAGAATTAAATTATTTAAATTTTGGGGTCATTACAACAATATTAAGTTACAAAAATTTACTAGATAAGCCAAATTGCTAAAGTACTGAGTTATAAGCTTTTATCCCAATTAGAGAGTCTCATTTCTCTCATACGCGTGAGTAGGCCATTGGCCTAAGCCTACCATGTCAAACTCAGTAGAATTCAAATGATGGCTGGGGAGTGGGCTGAATAGTAACAGTGAAATTCTTTTCACCAAATCTTCTTTGTCCAACAGCTTCTTCTTCTTCTTGTTAGTTTGAAATGTTGGGCAAAACTATTGTTTGGGTATTGAATTCTCCATATATAGAGCTCCTTTTTCTTTTTTTTTCCCGTTTGTTGAGTGACTGAACATTGCTATAAAGAGAAAGAGAGAGACTTAGAGAGAAATTAAGAGAAAAGAGAATTCTCTATGAAGTTGAGAACAAAAGTATGAGGATCAACCACAGCACTTGGCGCAGCGGTAAGCTTCGACCTGGGGTGAACCGTAAACTCGGGCATCCTGGGATCGATTCCCGCCTGCAACAAGTGTGAGGGCCAATTAAAAACTGGTCCGTGTGGCCACGGATCGCACATTTCTGGGCGGAGCCATGTCTTAGGCCGAGCCTGTGCGCAAAGCCTGGTCCGGGGTGGGGAGACTTAGTCCGACTGTGGTTGGGAAACTCCACATTAACAAAAAAAAAAAAGTATGAGGATCAAAGATGGGGAAGAAGAGCAATGAAGTAATCTTCATCTAAACTAAGGAAGGAATCAAGAGGTGATAATCCAATCCCAGTTTCTTAAGTTTATATTTCTTGAGTTTTTCATTGTAAATTATTTTGGTGGGTTAATTGATGAGGAATTGGTAATATGTTTTTATGGATATATATATAGTCTATTATGTATCATCTATAAGTGGTTTTGGGAGGATCAGATTAGTTTAAATGTGTTAAATAAGAAGAATTGAACTTTGAGGTGTAATAAGTACATTATGGCTAATTTTAAAGACAAAATTGAGGGTTAATCAATGTTGTAATCTGTAAATTGATAGTAGATGTTGATAATATATTGAAAAATGAAAAGAACGCAAGTTAAATGAATCAATTTTGTTGAGAAACACATTCACTTAATCGTTCATCTCTAACTTTTGAAAACATCACTTTTAGTTTCATTATATAACTCAATTAACAATCACTTAAAAATCTTTTACACTTTGTATTACAACACCTTACAATCTGATATTATAGTTTATATTATGTCTTAACATTATTAGCATGCATGCTTAACCAACACAAGTCCATTACACATGACCTACAAATAGGCAGAAGTCACTACCTAGGCTCAGGGCACTGCGCAGCTGCGCTGTCCCAAGCATAGACACCAGCTCAGCTGCGCCGTTTCTGCCTGTGGTACCGGCGCAGCTGCGCCACGCACAGACAGAAATTGCAGTAGTAGTTCTGTTACTCGACAGTCACCCATCTAAACCCAAATCCTATAGAAATCATGAAACCTAGCAACTAAAACTTTGTAATAGCATAGTTACATATGTCATACACCATTCTAACTACATAAACATCACATATACACAAATTTGAGGAATAAAAACCCCCAATTTCCAAATTTATTCATTTTTACATATGTAGCTAAATCGATCGCCATGAACTCATTTCTTAATCAATTGACATGATTCGAACTACGCCGCTTTCGTTTCTTAACATACTAACATAAACCAACATCAATTTTCATATTCTCATACATATTAAACATGAAACCTTGTACTTTACTAAGTCATTTTTCATGTATAAACACTGTTATTTACTTTTCTCCCTACAAACCCAAATTTCATTCATTTAATCATCAAATAACACTCACATAAATTGATTAACATATTATAACCCACATACATACATGTATAAACCCCATGTGATAAGAAATTTACAAAAGATAATCATAGAAACTCAAAACATAGTATTAGAAATAAAATATACCTTCAACCCTAGTTGTATGATAGCAAGAGATGATGACCCTCTATCAAAACCACTGTGATTCTTCCATCTCTAAAATCTTCGTGTTTCTTCTTCTCTCCAAACCCTCTATGTACTTGGCTTAAAAATAAAAGACACTTAGAAATAAAACTGAAAACTCCCCATGTTCATCAGTTATGTTAGACCAAAAGCCATAAGGCTGTGTTTGGCTACATAAAATTCCCTCATACCAGATTATTTTAATAATATTATATTATATAGTTACTCTTGTCACACTTATTTTAGTTACTTTAAATGACTTTAGTTTAGTTAATTCAAATAACTTAAAATAGTAATTATAATAATTTCTATTATAATTATATTTATGAATAATAAATAAGTATATATCTAATTTAAAATTTTAAATTAGACCAAAACATTATTTTATTTAATTTACTTATTTTCTTAAATATTAAGTAATTGATTTAATTTAATTATTTCCTTAAATTAAATCCTTCAGATAAAATTAACATTATTCAATTTAATTAACATTAATCAATTTAGTTACCAAATTAATTCACTACAATTCATCAATTATTTATTTTTCTCAATAAATAAATTATTTAAAATATTTATTTAATTCAATAAATATTTAAATTAAAATACAAATTTCTCGATCGTTACAAGAACCAATAACTAAGTTATTATTAACCGAAAATGTTTTGGGACAATTTATGGAAGAAAAGGAATTGAAGAATTCTAGTTTTGTACATACTAATTATTCTAAGGAGATACTTATCTTAAATAAATGTGTTATGAGTATAAAATTCATAAAGCCTAGTATAGTAGTTCTACATATTACAAGTGTGCAATTATTCAAAGTAAGTTAAATAATTTAGCATTAAGGTAAAATATGTCACACAAATTTTATATTAAAGGAATATGAAAATGTGGTAATGAGTGTGGGATATGCCTAGTGTGGCATAATGATGGACTAATGATTTGTTCAATTACATTAGTGGGGGAAATGATGAAGTGATGTGATGGACTAATGATTATTATTGTTAATTATTATGTGCAATTACATGTGTTTTAAGAGCATACAAAGTAATGCAATAAAATTTACTTCATGTATAAAAACATGATGAGATGTTAAGAATAACTTAATGTGATGTGAATAGTTATAATATAAGGCTATAAGCTTGAATGGTGTAAATTATTAAGAAAGTATAAACGAGACTTGTGTGACAATTATTCATGATGAATCAATTAAACGTGTATTTTAAAAGTATGGAAGAAAGTAATAGATATTTAATAATAATAATTGAGTGTATTTGAGATAATACATTTTATGAAAAATAATGGGTTGAGAGTACCCAACTGAATTATATTAAAATATTAATTGAATTAAACCAATGTACATGATATTATGTATTGGTGTATATCTAAAGTATGAATGTACTTATGTGGGTGTACATATATGTTTGTGTATATGTACCCATAACTTTATATTAAGCTATGAAAATTTATTAGATAAGCCAAATTGCTAAAGTGCTGAGTTAAAAGCCTTTGTCCCAATTAGAGAGTCTCATTTCTCTCTCACACATGAGTAGGCCACTGTCCTAAGCCTACCATGTCAAACTCAGTATAATTCAAATGATGGATGGGGGGTGGGCTGAATAGTAACAGTAAAATGCTTTTCACTAAATCTTCTTTGTCCAACATCTTCTTCTTCCTATTAGTTTGAAATGTTGGGCAAAACTATTGTTTGAGTATTGAATTCTCCATATATAGAGCTCCTTCTTCTCTTTTCCCGTTTGTTGAGTGACTGAACATTGCTATAGAGAGAAAGAGAGAGACTTAGAGAGAAATTAAGAGAAAAGAGAATTCTCTATGAAGTTGAGAACAAAAGTCTGAGAATCAAAGAAGGGGAAGAAGAGCAATGAAGTAATCTTCACCTAAACTAAGAAAGGAATCAATAGGTGATAATCCAATCCTAGTTTCACAAGTTTTTATTTCTTGAGTTCTTCATTGTAAATTATTTTGGTGGGTTGAATTGATGAAGAATTGGTAATATGTTTTTATGAATATATATATAATATGTTATGCATCATCTATAAGTGGTTGTGGGAGGATCAGATTAGTTACATCCTTCCCTCCTTAAAAGGATTCTGTCCCCAGAATCACAACTCAAAAAATTTATTCATTACATTCTTCCATCATTAACAAGATTATGTCCCTAGAATCGCTATACAAAATCAATCAAATAACTGAGGATAAATTCTTCATCATAATGCTTTCAAGTTTCCACGTAGCTTCCTCAGCATTGTGGTTCCTCTAGATTACCTTAACCGAAGGTATTACCTTATTCCTCAGCACCTGCTCTTTTCTATCAACAACTTGAACATGAACTTCTTCATATGTTAAGTCTTTCTCAAACTGTAAGGGCTCATATTCTATAACATGTTTATAGTCAGGCTTATATGGTCTCAACACCGAGACGTGGAAAATATTATGGATATGAACTAATTCTGGAGGTAAAGCTACCTCGTATACCACTTCACCCATGCGTCGAAGCACTTCAAATGGTCCATAAACCTAGGGCATAATTTCCCTTTCTTGCCAAAACGAGTATTTTCCCTTCTAGGGAGACACTTTCAAGAACACATAACTACCAACATCGAATTCCTGATTTTGTCAATCTTGATCGGTATATTTCTTATGTCTATCCTATGTAGCTAACAATCATGGTTGAATTACTTTGATGATTTCAACAGTTTGTTATACCAACTCTGGACCCAATAGTTAATGTTCACCTACCTCATCTAAGCATAAAAGAGTTCTGTATTTCCTGTATTGCAACGCTTCATAAGGCGGCATGCCAATACTCGCGTGATAACTATTATTATAGGAAAATTCAACCAACGGTAAATGATCATCCCAATTTCCCTTGAAATCCATAATACATGCTCTGAGAATGTCCTCTAGTGTCTGGATGGTTCTCTCACTCTGTCCGCCTATTTGAGGATGGTACACTGTGCTCATTCTTAGCTGTGTTCCCAAGCATTCTTGTAATCGTTTCCAGAAATTTGATGCAAAACGTGGATCTCTGTCTGATACAATGGAACATAGGTACACCGTACCTTAAAACAATTTCCTTAACGTATAGTTTTGCCAACCGATCCAAGTTAAATCTAATCTTAATCGGTAAGAAGTGGGCTGACTTTGTTAATCCATCAGCAATCACCCAAATGGCATCATAACCTTGTCGAGTCGTTGGGAGACCTACCACAAAATCTATTGTGATATGCTCCTATTTCCATTCTGGTATCTCCAACGGTTGCAATAATCCGCTTGGCCTTTGGTGTTCAGCTTTAACTTTCTAACACGTTAAGTATTTTGCCACACACTCAGCCACATCCTTCTTCATATTCGACCACAAAAAATGATGTCTAAGATCCTGATACATTCTTGTACTTCTAGGGTGAATCATATTATTTTTAGTTATTAGTTTCACTCAGAATTTCCTCTTTAACTTATGGTACAGGTGGAACCCAAATTCTCCCTTCGAATCGAAGTAACCCTTCTGAATCGATTTTAAATTTGCTTTCCTCCCCTTCAAATACTTTCTGTTTAATCTTTTCGCAGTTTTCATCCTGAAGTTGTGCATTCTTCACTTTATCTACCAACGTTGAACCGTTTCCTATCTAGAATAACTTATTGTCAGATTCTGTCGGATATTTAATTTCCAATCCATCTTAGCCATTTCTGACACTAACTTCTCCTGAGCTGTCAACACCATTAACTTCTCCCGTCCCTTTCTACTTAAAGCATCAACAACAACATTCGCCTTTCTGGGATGATAGAAAATCTCGTAGTCACAGTCTTTGATCAGCTCCAACCATCTTCTCTGCCTCATATTCAAGTATTTTTGTGTAAAGATATACTTCAGACTTTTATGGTCAGTATATATCTCACACCTCTCTCCATAAAGATAATGTCTCCAAATCTTCAGGGCAAACACCACCGTAGCCAACATTAAGTCATGAGTCGGATACCCTTTTTTGTAATCTTTTAATTGACGTGATGCATACGCAATAACTCTGTCGTTGTGCATAAGCACACAACCTAGTCCTTTATGTGATGCGTCACTATACCCAACAAAATTCCCTGTATCATCAAGCAATGACAACACATGTGCCGTACTCAACCTTTTCTTCAATTCGTGAAAAATTTCCTCACACTTCTCCGTCCAAACAAACTTAACCGCCTTCCTGGTTAAATTCATCAATGGGGTCGCGATCTTAGAAAAGTCCTGAATAAAACGTCTATAGTAACTTGCCAACCCTAAGAAAATCCTTATTTCTAACGGTGTCTTCGGCTGATCTCAGTTTATTATAGATTCAACTTTTGATGGATCTACCGAAATTCCATCCTTATTAATAACGTGTCCGAGAAACTGTACACGTTCCAACCAAAACTCACATTTTGAAAATTTTGCGTACAACTTCTCTTTTCTCAATGTCTCCAATGTCACTCTGTGTTCAAAATGTTCTTCCTAGGTCTTAGAATACACCAGGATATCATCAATAAACACTACCACAAATTTATCTAAGAATGGTTTAAACACCATATTCATCAAATTCATGAACGTTGTAGGTGCATTGGTTAAACCAAATGACATAACCAGAAACTCGTAATGACCATATCGAGTTCTGAATGTCATCTTTGGTACGTCTTCTGGCCTCACCTTCAGCTGATGATAACCACTCCTCAAGTCTATCTTTGAAAAATACCTCGCACCCTTCAGTTGATCGAACAGATCATCGATTCTCGGTAACGGATACTTATTTCTTTAATTGTGACCTTATTCAATTCTCTGTAATCAATGCAGAACCGCATCGATCCATCTTTCTTCTTAACAAATAACACGGGCGCTCCCTATGGCGATACGCTCGGCTGGATATACTTCTTGTCGAGCAATTCTTGCAATTGCACGAAATCAGTTCGTGGAAAAAGATGGGTTAGTTTCTATCTCTAGAATTATGCTCTCCCTTCTCTCTATATTCTTATATCTCTCTGTTCTTTCCGTTGCCTTTTCAAACTGGCAGTCCCTTTCCGTCACTTACCGTTAAATCCTTTCCCTTTCTTGGTCTCGGGCACCTGCTACCTAACTTCCCCATCCTCACCAACTTTTTTCGTTTTCCTTCTTAGTCAGTTCCGGTCGGTCTTCCTGTGCTACTGCTCCTTTCGGCAAATCCATGGCTCTCTCTCCCACTCGGTTATCTTTTGGCCTCGCTCTTCCCCTCATGCTCTTCCCTCCCCATTGTGGTAGACCATGGTGGACCATCATCACCTCTCCGCTGGAAACTCTGAGAGCAGTCAATCTCGTGATCTTTTCGCTGAATTTGGAGTCTCCAACCCAAGTTCTTCCTTAGCTGCCATTGCTATGGCGGAATTTGAGCCTCATCCCTCTAATGTCTCCATCAGCTCCGATGAATCCACTGCTTTCGAGTCTCAATTAGAGGCTAATCTGGGTCAAGCCTCTTCTTCGGCTACTCAAGACATTTTCAAAGCAGCTCACCACTTTTCTGCCATTGGCAGAGAAGAAGCGCTTGCCGAGCGAAAGAAAAACGCCAAGCTTATGGATTACATCACCGCTCTAGGCCTTCCGCTTGATGATGTTAATAACCTTTCTTCTATTGGATCTCTTGCAGCCCTCGCAAATGCTCGGAAGGTGCTTGATTCTTGTCCCGTTACGGGCCGGAGCCCTTCTCAGGCCGCTGCTAGCACCCATCAAGTTCCCGAGGACCAAAGATTGGTCCAAGTTTTCTGTGTAGGTGAGTCGTCGAAGCTGTCCTTGTCCTCGAGTGACCCCCATACTGTCATGCAAAGGTGTGAGGGGCCTCCCCAAACTTCTTCTGGTAACTTAGCTAGCCATCCCCCCTCTCCTCAGAAAGACGTAAGTGCACCAATCCCCCCTAAATCTTGGAGCTCTGTAGTCTCAAATTCTGCAAATGAGAAAAATCTTGGGTTAAGCTTCTTCCCTTCTAACCCCTCGGTTGGGAGCGTCACCGTTAATCCTCCTGTTGAAGTCCTCAAGCTAGGCCTTAATAAATGGTCTACCAGCCTTGTGGGCCAATTTATTCACTCAAAGCTGCCTTTTAAGTTGGTTGAATCTTCTGCTCAGAAACTTTGGGGGCACTTGGGGCTGTCTAAAGTCTATTTGCATGAAAAGGGATACTTCATCTTTAAGTTCGATTCTGTTAAGGCTAGGGACAATGTCCTAACTTCAGGACCTTGGTATATTGCCTCAAAACTTTTGTGTCTTCAACCGTGGCAAGAAGGCGTCAACTTCCAAAAATCTAACTGCAGCAAGGTTCCCATCTGGGTTAAGTTTAGCAACATCCCACTATCTTACTGGACGAAGGAGGGTTTAAGTTACTTGGCTAGTGCTATTGGAAGGCCCTTGTTTGCTGATGAAATGACATCTAAGTTGGAGCCTATGAGCTACGCCCGTATCTGTATTGAGATGAGTGCCTTATCAACGTTTCCCGCATCTATTAATGCAGTTGTGTTTGATGGTATTGCTCTTGTGGAAGAAACTGTAGCAATTAAGGTGGATTACTGGAGCAGGCCCCCTGCTTGTTCTGTTTGCAAATGTTTCGGTCATTCTCTTGCTAAGTGTCCTAATGCCAACATGCAGTGGGTCCCCAAAGCCCCCTCTAATATTCCCATGATCCCTCTAGTAGCCGTGGCTCCCCCTCCCTCTTCCTTGGATCCTCCTGACCCCGATGGTGCCTGGGCTACTGTTTCTAAAGGAATTAAATCACCTTCTCTCTCTCCTATGGCCCCTTTTATAGCTGAGAACCCGAACTCCTTCTCTCCCATTTCTTCGCCTGTAGCCCTTGAAGAGGAGTCTGAGTCTCCCATCCCGTTTAACCCTCTGGTGGATAAGCTCAAGCAAGTTGATGAGATGGAACGTAGGGAGCTTAAGCATAAGTCCAGCCTTGGTAATGAGCCTCTTCAGAAATCTAAGAAGAGAAATAAGGGGCCTAAGGGGCCATCCCCTAAGTAATCTTTTTAGTTCCCCCATTTTTGGTTATGACATATTTTTGTTCCTATAATGTCAGGGGTTTAAATAAGAAGCCTAAGCAGGCTTTTATTCGTAACTTTTTATCAGTCAACCATATTTCTTTTGTGGGGCTCGTTGAGACTAGAGTTAAATCTTCTAATGCCCCTAGGATTTCGAGGGCAATTTGTCGTAATTGGGCTTAGGTTTATAACTATGATTTCCATTCGAATGGCAGAATTTGGGTGGGCTGGGATCCTAATATTTGGAGGGCGAGTACTCTTTTCCAATCTGCGCAACTTTCGCATTTTAGGCTCTTCCATCTTCATGATAATAATCCAATCTTGGTCTCCATTGTCTATGGCCTGAATTCCGTGGCTGATCGTAGGCAGCTTTGGGTAGATCTGGAATCCTTGTCCTCCTCTGACACGTGGTGTCTCCTTGGAGACTTCAATACTTACAAGAGTTTGTCTGAAGCAGAAGGGGGTGACTTGACCTGGAATACTGGAATGTCCGACTTTCTTGATTGTCTGAATAATATTGGGGTTGATGACATCAGAGCTATTGGTCAGAGGCTCACGTGGTGGAACTGTCAAATGAATAACTCTATCTCTAGGAAGCTCGATAGGGCCATGGGCAACTCTACTTGGTTCTCTTCTATGCCGGATTCCCAAGCTGCTTTTGGTCCTAGGGGCCTTTCCGATCATTGCCCGATTATCCTTAATACTGACCTCAATTGTAGAAGACTCAGGAAACCTTTCCAATTTTTTAACTTTTTGCTTGAGCTGGAGGGGTTCAACCCTGCTGTCTCAGATTGTTGGAATACCAATGTTCGAGGAAATGCCTTTTTTATCCTCAATGAGAAATTGCGCATTACCAAAAGGGCCCTTATTTTACTAAATTCTTCAAACGGTAATCTCATAAATAATGTTAGACGTCTTCAAGACCAATTGGCTGCTGTCCAAGTTTCCCTTCAGGCTGATCCCCTTAATTCTACTTTGCTCTCCCATGAATCAACATGCTCCAAGTCTCTTTGGGAAGCCCTAGCTCATGAAGAATCTCTCCTTCTGCAGAAATCCCGTGCTATATGGCTGGCCCAGGGTGATAAGAATTCGAAGTTCTTTGCTAATGTTATCAAGAACAACTGGAACCATAACAAGATTCTTTCCATTCTCAACAGCTCTGGTTCACTTATCGTTGATCAGCTGGGTATTCAGCAGGTGGCGGTGGATTACTTTCAGGATCTGTTGGGATCCTCTCCTTGTCCCTACCCTGGCCATGACGAACTCAAAAACTTTGTCACCAAGAGGATCTGTCTTGAGCAGGCCTCAGCTCTGTCAGCTCCCATCCTTGATGCGGAAATTCTTGAAGTTCTCCAGTCCATGAAGAGGAATAAAAGTCCCGGTCCTGATGGATTCAACGTTGACTTCTTCATTCACTGTTGGGATATTGTAGGCCATGACTTCTCAGCTGCTGTCCACTCCTTTTTCGCTTCTGGGCTTCTTCCTAGTGGAGTAAACTCTACAGCCATTGTTTTAGTTCCGAAGACTGATAACCCCTCTTGCATGTCTGATTTCAGGCCCATATCTTGCTGTAATACTACCTACAAGTGTATAGCGAAAATCCTTGCCAATAGGCTCAAGTGTGTTCTTCCTTCCATTATCGATCACGCTCAATCTGCCTTCATCTCTGGAAGAAGTATTAGCGACAATATCCTCCTTGCTCAAGAGCTCTTTCGGAACTACCATAGGCTATCTGGGTCAGCCCGTTGCGCGCTTAAGATCGATATCAGGAAAACTTTTGACACTATTGACTGGGGATTTATTTTGGATCTGTTGAGTCTTCTTCAATTTCCTCCTATCTTTATTCATTGGATTAAAGGGTGCATCACTACTCCTATGTTCTCGGTCAAAGTTAACGGTGCTCTTGCTGGATATTTTAAGGGTGCTAGAGGGCTTAGGCAAGGAGACCCCTTATCTCCGTACCTGTTCGTCCTAGCTATGGAAGCACTTTCAATGATTATCTCTAAGGGAACTTCGCTGCCTGATTTCAAATTTCATTGGAAAGCGGAGCCTTGTAAAATTTCGCATGTATGCTTTGCTGATGATGTCCTCCTATTCTGTCATGGGG
Source organism: Panax japonicus (assembly GCA_020205505.1). Taxonomy (NCBI): domain Eukaryota; kingdom Viridiplantae; phylum Streptophyta; class Magnoliopsida; order Apiales; family Araliaceae; genus Panax; species Panax japonicus. Next base: position 62,531,240 of record CM035091.1, read on the forward strand.
ACTTGGCCTCAGTTTCTATTATTCACTCTTGCATCCAGTCCTTCTCTATGTTTTCTGGGCTCATTCCTAATGTTCTTAAAAGTATGTGCTTTCTGGCTAACGTTCTAGAGGAGGTTAAGGGAAGTATTTACCAGCTGTTGGGTTTTTCGATAGGCATCTTGCCAATCAGGTTTCTTGGAGTTCCCCTAATTTCCTCTCGCCTATCCCAGTCCGACTGTCAGCCTCTGATTCATAGAATTACAGCCCGGGTTTCGTCGTGGACATCGCGTTTCCTCTCTTATGCGGGTAGAGTGATCTTGATTAGAGTTGTTCTTTATGCTATTCAATCATATTGGGCCGCCCACTTTATCCTGCCTAAATCGGTCTTGCGTTCTATTCAATCTATTCTCTGTAGATTTCTTTGGAAAGGCTCTTCTCTTCTTAACCATGGATCAAAGGTAGCCTGGAAGGATTTAGCCCTCCCTATTGCCGAAGGAGGTCTAGCCATTAAAGATCTCACCGATTGGAATTCAGCTCTCATTATACTCCATCTTCTTAAGGTTATATCCCCTTCTCCACCCTCCTTGTGGGCTAAATGGGTCAATGCCACGGTGCTTACACGACGTAATTTTTGGCAATTGCCTATTCCTGCTGACTGTTCTTGGATATGGCGTAAGATTCTAAAATTACGTCCCACTGCTCTTAACTTCCTTCAGTATAGAGTTGGGAATGGATGTTTCTTCAGTCTCTGGCATGATCCGTGGTTGAATGGGCAGGCCATTAACCCTACTGAGTCGCTCCTTTCAAACACTCGTCTTCCTTTGAATTCTCATTTATCCGCAATCACTTCTCCTGGTGCTTGGGCTTTATCTCCTAGCTTCCACCATGAAGTTATTCAATTATGGAATAGGATTGCTTCTCTCCCTGTCCCCTCGAACTCGGAGGATAAAATCTTATGGGGGTCCACTGATATTAAAATGGTTAAAGCTTCAATTATTTAGGACTCCATTCGAACTTCTGCTCCGAAAGTCCCTTGGGCTCACCTGATTCGGCACTCTCTCCACATTCCTAGATATTCCTTCACCCATTGGCTGGCCCTTCGTGGAAGGTTGCCGACCAATGAGCGTTTCTCCTCTTACTCGAGGTTTCGCCCTACAAATTGCCCTTTCTGCACAACTCATGGGGAGACCTTTGCGCACCTTTTCTTTGGCTGTAACTTTTCATCTTCTGTTCTCTCCTCAGTTCTAGCTTTTGGAGGCTGGACCAATGTCCCTACGAGGTGGGATAATCTAGTAGCTTTTATTCTCCAGTTTAGTGGAAATAACATTCGGTCCAATATCCTCAAGCTTTCTTTCGCTTCAACCATGTACAAGCTCTGGGCGGCTAGGAATTCCTTTGTGCATGATCAGATTAAAAAGCCTCTGGGTGTAGTGGTCAGGGACATTTTGAGTATCATTAAGTCCAGACTATCTTCCTCGTCTAAGTTTCTCCTGGCTGCTCAGGGCAATCCTTGTATTAGTATGTGGTTATTGTAACTGGGAAGTGCAGGTTTGGGCGAGGTGGTGGTTAGGTTTGGCTGATTTGTTGGTGGGCAGCTTACTGGAGTTCGCAGTTCTCCCTAGGCATTTGCATTTACCGTTCGGCTAAAATGGGCGTTCGGCTGCTGGTTCAGTTCGGTGTGGTTAGCTGTGTCAGTCTGGGTCTGGTTCATGGGTAGACTTATTCAGGTTGTGAAGGCCTGGTTTGGTAGCTTGTGAGTTAGGCTCCTTGATTCAGATTTGAGAAGAAGGGGGGTTCTTTGGTCCCTTTGAAACTCATTATACGCTTCAGGTTCTTCAGTCCGGCTTCCTATGTTCTATGAAGCTCAGTCCTGATTCGGCTGGGACGGGTCTGCAACATGGTTTAGGATTTTCTTCTTATCTGTAGTATGTTGTGGGCCATTTCAATCCGGATGACATGAAGTATTTATTTAGCGGGTCTGTTGGGTTGGTTCTGTTGGGTATGATGTGCTGCTTTGGCTCTGTCTACCGAGCTTTTGCTTCTGAATTCAGTGGTTATGTGCTGGTTTGATTCGGCTTGGGTCATTTGTTTCCGAGAGGTTGCGTTTCTGATTCAGTTTGATGGAAGGTCTTTCCGCAGTCGCCTTATGCCAAATAATGATGATGGGTCATTTGGACCAGTTCAGTGCTGATTGCGTCTCTATGGGCTTCTGTTCTTAATCAATTTTTTACTTTCTTCGTTGTAGGCTTGTTTAGGCTTAATACACTCTTCTATTATATGCTTGTAATTTGTTATGTGCCAGGATCTTGCCTGGATGTTGGTCTCTAGTCGGCCATTAAGGGGTTGTCCCTAATGATTTGCTCTAAAGCTTCTGGGGTATGTAAAGCTTCTGGGGTATGTCCCGTCGTAATTGTGTAATCTCTTTTTTATTTCAATCAAAACAAACTTAGCGAAAAAAAAAAAATTCTTGCAATTGCACCATCAAATCTTTCATCTCTACCGGGGCCATTGTGTATGGTGCCTTAGATATCGGGCCCATTCCGGGTACTAAATCAATCACGAACTCAATTTGTCGATCTGGCGGAAGACCCGACAAATCATCTGGAAATACGTCTGCAAAATCTCTTATGATCGGTATCTTTTCTAACTTCGCACTCTTCTTCTGTGTATCAACTATGTAGGCTAAGTATCCTACACATCTTTGGTTTAACAACTTTTTGGCTTGCATCACTATCAGACAACTTGCTTGTCGAGGTAACTTACTGCCATAAAACACAACCTTTGATGGAGTCATAAGGTTAACACATTTCCTTTGGCAATCAATTAGTGCTCCGTGATTGAATAAACAATCCATGCCCAAAATAACATCAAACTCACCTAGTCTAATTGGTATCAAGTCTACCATCATCTCTTGACTTTTTATAACCACTCTACAATTCTTATATATGAATCTAACAGGAATCACTTCCCTATTTGCAATCTCTATGCTCAAAGGATAATCTAATTCTTCCTGAGGCAAATCTAAGTTCTGGGCAAATTCATCAGATATAAATAAACAAGTAGCACCCGAATCAAACAGTACGTAAACATTAATACCATTAATCGGGATGATAGTTGACACCACATCCTTAGACTGAACAACATCCTGCACGGTCATATTAAAAGTTCTCGCAGTAGGTCGGCTTGACTGTGCTGGTCCAGTGATAGTCAATGCACCACCACCGTTGTTATTTCCCTTTCCTCCACTTGCACTCCCCGCTGGCTTTTTAGGACAATCACGAGCCATGTGATCCTTCGAACTACAGGTAAAACATGCTCCTTTCTTTGGGATAAAACAGTTTGGTGCAATGTGTCCCTCCCGACCATAGTTAAAACACACCCGCTTTCCCTTCAAGCATACCCCAGTATGGTTCTTTCTACAAGTAGCACAAGCTTCAAGCTTTTTCTTCTGTTGACTTCCTTGCTGTTCACCCGTAGTCGAATTCTTGTTCTACTTTCTCTTCTGATTGTTACTTCCAATGTTACTTCCATCAGCCTTATTCTCACTCTCATTCTTCCTCTTCTTCTGTTCTTGATTGTACTTGGTCAAGGCATCGCTTCCAACTTCTGCTATAATTGCCTTTTCCAGTACAGCCGCAAATGTACTTAACTGGAACATTGAAACCTTGCTATACAGCCAGGGTTTCAATCTTTGTTCGAACCTTCTCGCCTTACGCTTATCCGTATTGACTTGATAAGTGGCAAACCTTGCCAACTCGTTAAACTTCGCATCATATTCTGGCACCATCATGGTTCCTTGCTTCAACTCCAGAAATTGCACCTCCAACTGATTCTGAGAACTCGTTGGGAAGTACATTTCATATCACTCCTTGACCCCCACGAACCTTATTTGCTTTCCACCAGTAGTTAGCTTCGGACTTCAGAATGTCGCGAATGCAGTCTTCTGGTCTTTATTAACTCTAGCAACGTCGAACACTTTCTCCATTTCCATGATCCAGGTTTGGGCTTCCACTGGATTCATAGACCCTTGAAACTTTGGTGGTCCAACCACTTTGAATTCCTTGAAGGTCGTAACTTGAGCTTACGGATGATTCACAAGTGCTCCTGTGACGCCCCCAAATTCGGGTTACCTGACCCCCGAGTTTGGTGTTCACGATCCACAATATAATAACATCTAACTACCTATATAAATATAAATAGGAATACATAACTCATTAACATAAGTTGTTAATACATAAATCCCAGGTTTGCTGACCTTAAAATTACAAACATACCCCTTAGATAAACAAAAAGGGTTTACTAATACAACATAATAATAAGTTCTTTATAACTACTCCAGCATCTTGCCTTTGCCTTTGTTCTTCTTTGACCCACTGGCCTCTTCGTTCCTAGCTGAAATGTTTTATTTATAGCAAAGGTGAGCAACAAGTTTGCCCCGCAAGTTAAGACATACAATAAAGGTATACGAATCAACAAGAACAGACTATCTATTTTGATAGAATGAATCCAAAGTTCAGGGAACTTTGAAATAGCTGAACAAATCGTTAATCAATAACAAGTCTTCTCGTATTCCAGGCAATGCAATAATTTGATAATGAAAGAGTACAACGCTTTCAAAGTTTCTACGATATTCTATTGAATAATCAAGAATCAATTCTACGCAATTACAAAGTGGAATGTTTTCCAGATTTATGCTGAGCGATCCATTGGATCTAGAACTTCTACTTTCTCGTATCAAAGATTTACTTTGATACATGCGCAGGAGTATCAGATAACCATAAAGATTAAATCATACCCCACTGCAAGTACTTAGAGTCGGTCAACTCCTTGTACCCTATATTATGCAAAATAATTAACAATGCGCAATGGTCGAATATACGACCGAAAATGTTCCCTTTTTATAAAAGGTTGTTCTTCTCAGTCTCAGGATCAAGATTTTGATTTAACAACGAAATACTATGATTTCAAAATCTAGTTACTTCTTGATCTAGCCGAAATAATTGGTATCGATCTGTCAATAATAATTGAATTCTCTTCTCGAACCTATCAAGTTCTAATAAATGTTCGTCTAGTCCAGAATAATTGTCTAAGATATTTCTCAACATAATTTGACAATAAACATGAATTATCTGTACTGTCAATATGAGCTTCTACGAATTTAAATATCCAACAACAGTTATTCTACGAATATATTTTCAGAATCAGTAATTCAATTTGAATTATTAAATATGCACTAAATGCGAATAATCAACAATAAATCCCTGGACATTGTATAATTAACCACTATAATAATTGAACAATATTAACTCAAGGTTGAGTTAGGAAACTTGCATTCCGCGTTGATTACCGCTACACAATAAACTTATCTGCGTTTGTAAGACCTATAACCAATAATATCGGTCTCACAATTAGTACAATATTTTATAACACGTAACACTGTATTTTACAGTCAAACTTCTCCTAGACACATCACCACATATTCACATCAGTGTTTATAACCTATATAAACACTTATCAAGTTTAATTAGTTCGGTCTGGTTGGACTTCGGTCCATTCTCGGTATTCTGGTCACCCTATCCGATAATTAACACACTTATTGTCAATTAATCTTGGTCTCTAAGCTTCAATATTATTTTAGATAAGTCAAATATCATTTATAATATTTTTCGGAAGCTTTTAATAATTTATAAACAATTATTATTATTTATAATAATTTTTCAAACACTTAAATAATTTTTTAAATGATTTAATTCTCAAATAATCTTATTATCATTAATATTTAATAATATAAAAATATTAATAACATACTTGTCCAAAATATTAAAGTTATTTTTAATAACTTAAAATTCATCAATATTCTACTTAAATGATTTTTAAAATAATTAAAATCATTTTTAAATCATTACCATTAATATTTAAATATTAATAAAATTATTATCAAAATATTAAAAGTTGTTAATTATAACTTAAAATATTTTGAAATCATTTTTCTCATTTTTAAATCAGTAAAATCATTTTTAATTCATTTATTTAATATAATAATTAAATAAATCTAATATCATTAATATTTATTTATTAATGAGAATTCTTCAAAAATATTGAAATTTATATTTTATAATTTCAAATATTTTCTAACACTTTATTCTTATTTAAAATAATTTTTAAATCAATAAAATTATTTTTATCTTATTAATTTAATTTAATAATTAAATAAATCAAATATCATTAATATTAATTTATTAATGAAAATTCTCTAAAAATATTAAAAGTCACATTTTATAACTCAAAATATTTTTAAATACATTATTCTTATTTAAAATGATTTTTATATAATTATAATCATTTTCTCTAATTTATTTAATACACTAATTAAATAAATTAAATAGCATTAATATTCAAATAATTATAATTATTAATTAAAAATGTCCCAAATAATTAAAAGCCATTTTTTCAGAATTTAAAATGATTTTTAAAACCATTTTTAGTAAATTTTAGAATTTATTTCTATTTTTAAATAATTTCTGGAATATTCAGAAATTAGAAAATTAATTAATCCGTCGCTGAAGGTCTTTAGCGACAGTAACCGTCGCTGTTGGTGTTCTTGAGCTTCAAGAACACTGACAGCCGGTAGTGCAAGGGTCAACGTTTGACCGGCTTAACTTCTCGGTTTAAATTCAATTCTGGGCTAACTGAAACTTTGGTCATGTAGTGGACATGTAATACTACCATGATCATTCCTTATCTAGCTCAAAATAAATTACAACAAAGAGATCTAGCCTCTTAAACACATTGTCAGACAACTCCTGGGTTTTCCCAGAAACCCAGAACCTCGACTGGTCACTTCGTAGTACAAATTAATCTAGGTTCTGATCATAGTTTTGGTGGTTTTAGTAGTCATACATGTAGTATTATTGACAAGGAACAACGAGATGTCAAGATCTCAGTCCAAAAACAACAGATCCACAATGTATCACTTGGTCAAAGTCTGTCAGAAAAAGTATTCAAATGCTTTTCTGGAATTTCCAGAAATTCAAGTCATGGCCTTATGACCTAGTTTGACCACTTATTCCGATAAATCTACTGATTATATAAACGATATGAATCCATACATGTACAGTACAAATGTCAGGCTACAAGCTCGATACAAAACCACCCTAAAAAAGAATCAAAGGTGTCAGATCTGAGCCGTTCAAAAGGCTGTCAGACGCTGATCTTACACTATCTGGGTTACCTAGAAAGTTCATGGTCATGCCCGGTCAACGAGTTTTGACCATTAATAACTCCTGATCTAGAGAATAAATGACTCTGATTCAACTTACATCTTAAAGACCACATATCAGGCTACATGTAACAACTTTAAAACAACAAAAATTGTAAACGAGCAATGATCTGTGGTCACTGACTTTGCTTGTCAGACCACACAAATTGCTCAAGAACAGATTTTGAAAAACACCTTTTTAAAGCCATTTGATGCTATGGATCCATCATGGATCAACATAGATCAACTAAAAACATTATATAACACTAATCTAAACACATAAACACAAAAGTTGTCTTAGCATACAATATCAAAAATGGATTTTTGGGTTTATACCTTTATGTTCTAGATTTTGATCGTTGCTCTTTAATCTGTTATTGTTTGATCTAGGGCTATTTCTAGAACTGATATACTTATAATTTTCAGATGTCTTGGTGAGAGAAAGAGAGTGGATGAGAGCAAGAGAGAAAATGGCTAGCTGTTTATGATTTTCTCTCTCCCAAATCTATATATATTGCTTATGTTGTTGCTAGATCTGATAATTTTCGGCTGGTGGTTGATATAATACACTCACCAAGTCAACAAAGTTGTTCAACAACTAAAGGTGCTATCAATTATACAAGTTATCAATTAAAGAAAATGCAAAAGGGCATTTTGGTCACTAGAAAATTGATTTTAATGGCAATCTTGTCAAATGTACAAACCCTTAGGGTTTAACCCTAAGGTTCTAATCCTTAGGTTTTAAATATTTAGCTTCTAAAAATTTCTAATTAGGGTTTTTAATTTGAAAAATTAAAAATTAATACTAAAATTAGGGTTTCCTAATTAAATTAGGTTTTCCTAATCATATCAACGTTTAATAAATATATTAGGCATTCCAATTAGTATTAGGGTTGCCTAATTAGGGTTTAGAAATCCCGAATATGAAATTGGGGTTTTAATTAGAAAAATTAAAATTTCTAAATTACAATTAGGGTTTGTAAAATAGAAATTAAGATAACTAAAATATAATTAGGTTTTTCTAATCATATTAAAGTTTAATTAACACCTTAGGCTTGTCAATTAGGATTAAGGTTTCCTAATTTAGGGTTTAGGATTCCCGAATATGAAATTAGAGTTTCCCGGCGTACAATTAGGGTTTTTAACCGTACAATTAATTTTCTAAATCTAAGATTAGGGATTTTAATCTCTTATTAGGGTTTATAAATTTTAAACCTTATCCGATCAATCATTGATCAAAAATTCTAAACGATACACACGCGTACTCATTAATATAATTATTTTAATTATCTTTCTATCGAATCCCTTTTCCAGAAATTGGGGTTAGGGTTTCTAAAGCGGTTAAGCACAACTCTACTCTAAATTTATTAGTCAATATACAAATTGACCTTCTCGAGACTCGTATCACAGATACTTGTCGCAAAATTGATAATCAATATTAATATTAAATAAATAAAAAAATTATTCGTAAAATTTTGATTATTCAAAATGTCGGGTTATCACATTCACCCCTCCTTAAAAGGATTCCGTCCTCGGAATCACCGCTTTCTTATTCTCTACAATCTTTTAAAGTTGTATCATCAATTCATTTTTATCAACACAATATTCATTTGTGTTTCGAATTCTAATCTGTGACTTGAATCTATAAAAGAAAATAATTCACAGTAATATCTAACTCATATTACTCGCGTAATTAAATTTCTAAACGAAATTATTATCTGGTGCCACCTCCTGAGTAGCCACTGCATCCTGAGCCGTCATGTTGAATGTACGGGCTGTTGGTCTTCCTGGCTGTACAGGTCCTCGAATTGCCAAGGTTCCACCACCGGGTCCCTTGTTGACACTTTCCTTCTTCGCATTTTTCTTTGGACAGTTCCGAACCAAATGATCAGTCGATCCGCATGCAAAACAACCTTGTATCTTCTTCGGACTGGGACAATTGGGCGACATGTGCCCCTCTTATCCGCAGTTGTAACAAACTCCCTTCTCCTTTAGGCAAACTCCAGCATGGTTCTTCCCACAATTCAAATATGGCTCCCTTCCTTTCCTAGTCTCCTCTGTTTTACCACCTGATTGGGTATTCTCACTCCATTTCTTCTTATTAGGATTACTACCACCACTGCTTCCACCATCATTTGTCTTGTTCTTCTTATCATGATGAAATCGAGATGCAGCTTCGCTCCCTCCTTCAGCAATTAACGTTTTCTCCATCAATGCCGCAAATGTATTGATCTGCAATACCGCTACCTTGTTGAATATCCCCGGCTTCAGCCCATTCTCAAATCTTCGCACCTTTCTTGCTTCTGTGTCCACCTGATGAGGTGCGAATCTTTCCAACTCGTTGAATTTGGCAGCGTATTCAAAAACATTCATATTTTCCTGCTTTAGTTTTAGAAATTTAACTTCCATCCTGGATTGAATACTTGGCGAGAATTAGTTCTCAAAGAATAACTACTTGAATCTTGTCCACAACACCACCGCTGTAACAGCTCATGCTTGGTTCGTCTCCCAGTAGTAATTAGCTTCTCCCTTCATTAAGTATGTTGCAAAAGCCGTCTTTTGTTCTTCTGCCACACGTGCAATGATGAATGCTTTCTCCATCTCCTTCACCCACGTTTGGGCTTCAATCGGATCTGTGGTCCCTTTAAATTCTGGCGGTCCTACCACTTTAAAGTCCTTGAAGTTAGCCAATATGTCGGCTGGCTGATTCCTCGCTCTTCCTCTTGCAGCTGGAGCTCTATTCTCCATAGCTTGGGCTAACATATCCGTAAAGTTTTGCATCGGGTCAGCTTGACCTCCTTCATTATTCACCGATTGCTCTTCTCTTTGATTTCGATTCTGTCGTCTAGGCGGCATGATCTGATTTAAATAAAAATCTTATAATAATTCTCTTGCTCTATACAAATTCTTAACATAATAAGAATTCAATACAAAATTCTCATATAATTGCATATTTAATCAAATAGTACATAGTACTTAACACATATTACTATTCCTTTTTAAATCATAACAGGATTAACAACACAACTTTACACAAAAAGTTGTTATTCTCCATTCACATACAGTTATTACATGTTCGTCAAACTTACCACATTTATGAGTTCAGGAACTTGCCATAATTATATGAGTGTATGAACTTATCCTAGTTAGACCTTTGGCGTCCATTCGCTGAGGGGTTCAAAACATTTCATATAATTATGAGTCATTAACTTACCATAAGTATGAGTTTTAAGAACACACAAATTAATCTTAATCTTATATTCATATAGAAAATAAAGATTTCATTCATACAAACATATATATATATATATATATATATATATATATATATATATATATTTACATATGTTTACACGTCATTCTCGATATTACAACACTTAATATCATAAACTTCTACCCAAAATATACTATTACATATATCTAAGTTTTCTACCGACAACTCCTTTCACCAGTCTTCTTCTTGTTCGGACACTTGTTGAATTCGTGACCCGTCTGCCCACATGAAAAACACTTCCTCAAATTCGGCTTTGGACAATACAAAGAAATATGTCCTTCCTACTTACAGTTGAAACAAACATTCTTCCACATCATGCATTCTCCCGCGTGAGTCTTCACACACTTGCTACAGGCTTGCTTCTTCTTCGGGCTTAACTTTTTAGAATTAGGGCTGTCGTTGTCCCTCTTTCTCTTTCTACTGCTTGTTTGTTCCTTCAGACGATCCACCACCTTCATCATTTCTATCTGTGCCTTGAGCTTGTTCCGTTCTTCAGTCATTTCGTGCAACGCTCGCTCCGTCTTCCACAGTTCCTCCAAGAGAAATGCCTTACTCCGGAGTTCTTGAACTTCTGCAGCTAGTTGATCTTGTTCTTCAACTTTAGTCTTATTATTTAATTCTACCTTAGCTGGCTCGGACTCTTCCTCCTCATCTCCACTCAGATACATCTCAGGATAATCGTCATGATTGCTCCCCAGATTGACCATGGGTTCATCTTCTCCCACCTTCTCCACTGATTCACTTTGTCCTGGCACCTCGGCTACTGGAATTAGTGCAACAGCTGCTAGCATCTCCGTACTCATCTTATCTTCTCTAGACATCCTACAATCAGTTTAAACAACTTGATTAGTACTTCAACAGTACAAAATTCTCACACTATATGTCCACATATCTCAATATTGATGCACTTCGGCAATCCATCACTTAGAACTCTAAATGAGTTTTCTCTATCTCGCGTATGGTTATAATCCTAGGGTTTTCCCCCACCCCACTTAAATTTTATAACCTATAGCTCTTCTACCAACTTGTGACACCTTGGTCACTACAGCTTTGATACCAACCTGTGACGCCCCCAAATCTGGGTTACCTGACCCTCGAGTTTGGTGTTCACGATCCACAATATAATAACATCTAACTACCCATTTAAATATAAATAGGAATAAATAACTCATTAACATAATTTGTTAATACATAGGTCACAGGTTTGCTAACCTTAAAATTACAAACATACCCCTTAGATAAACAAAAAGGGTTTACAAATACAACATAATAATAAGTTCTTTATAACTACTCCAGCATCTTGCCTTTGCCTTTGTTCTTCTTTGACCCGCTGGCCTCTTCGTTCCTAGCTGAAATGTTTTATTTATAGCAAGGGTGAGCAACAAGTTTTCCCTACAAGTTAAGACATACAATAAAGGTATACGAATCAACAAGAACAGACTACCTATTTTGATAGAATGAAACCAAAGTTCGGGGAACTTTGAAATGGCTAAACAAATCGTTAATCAATAACAAGTCTTCTCGTATTCCAGGTAACGCAATAATTTGATAATGAAAGAGTACAACGTTTTCAAAGTTTCTACGATATTCTATTGAATAATCAAGAATCAATTCTACGCAATTACAAAGTGGAATGTTTTCCAGATTTATGCTAAGCGATCCATTGGATCTAGAACTTCTACTTTCTCGTATCAAAGATTTACTTTGATACATACACAGGAGTATCAGATAACCATAAAGATTAAATCATACCCCTCTGCAAGTACTTAGAGCTGGCCAACTCCTTGTACCCTATATTATGAATAATAATTAACAGTGCGCAATGGTCGAATATAAGACCTAAAATGTGCCCTTTTTATAAAATGTTGTTCTTCTCAGTCTCAGAATCAAGATTTTAATTTAACAACGAAATACTGTGATTTCAAATTCTAGTTACTTCTTGATCTAGCCGAAATAATTGGCATCGATCTGTCAATAATAATTGAATTCTCTTCTCGAACCTATCAAGTTCTAATAAATGTTCGTCTAGTCCAGAATAATTGTCTAAGACATTTCTCAACATAACTTGACAATAAACATGAATTATCTGTACTGTCAATATGAGCTTCTACGAATTTAAATATCTAACAACAGTTATTCTACGAATATATTTTCAGAATCAGTAATTCAATTTGAATTATTAAATATGCACTAACTGCGAATAATCAACAATAAATCCCTGGACGTTGTATAATTAACAATAATTAACCACTATAATAATTGAACAATATTAACTCAAGGTTGAGTTAGGAAACTTGCCTTCCGCGTTGATTACCGCTACACAATAAACTTATCTGCGTTTATAAGACCTATAACCAATAATATCGGTCTCACAATTAGTACAATATTTCATAACACGTAACACTGTATTCTACAGTCAAACTTCTCCTAGACACATCACCACATATTCACATCAGTGTTTATAACCTATATAAACACTTATCAAGTTTAATTAGTTCGGTCTGGTTGGACTTCGGTCCATTCTCGGTATTCTGGTCACCCTATCCGACAATTAACACACTTATTGTCAATTAATCTTGGTCTCTAAGCTTCAATATTATTTTAGATAAGTCAAATATCATTTATAATATTTTTCGGAAGCTTTTAATAATTTATAAAAAATTATTATTATTTATAATAATTTATCAAACACTTAAATAATTTTTTAAATGATTTAATTCTCAAATAATCTTATTATCATTAATATTTAATAATATAAAAATATTAATAACATACTTGTCAAAATATTAAAGTTATTTTTAATAACTTAAAATATTTTTAAATCATCAATATTCTACTTAAATGATTTTTAAAATAATTAAAATCATTTTTAAATCATTACCATTAATATTTAAATATTAATAAAATTATTATCAAAATATTAAAAGTCGTTAATTATAACTTAAAATATTTTTAAATCATTTTTCTCATTTTTAAATGATTTTTAAATTAGTAAAAACTAGTTTTAATTCATTTATTTAATATAATAATTAACTAAATCTAATATCATTAATATTAATTTATTAATGAGAATTCTTCAAAAATATTGAAATTTATATTTTATAATTTCAAATATTTTCTAACACTTTATTCTTATTTAAAATAATTTTAGATCAATAAAATCATTTTTATCTTATTTATTTAATTTAATAATTAAATAAATCAAATATCATTAATATTAATTTATTAATGAAAATTCTCCAAAAATATTATAAGTCACATTTTATAACTCAAAATATTTTTAAATACATTATTCTTATTTAAAATGATTTTTATATAATTAAAATCATTTTTCTCTAATTTATTTAATAAACTAATTAAATAAATTAAATAGCATTAATAATCAAATAATTATATTTATTAATGAAAAATGTCCAAAATAATTAAAAGTTATTTTTCAGAATTTAAAATGATTTTTAAAACCATTTTTAGTAATTTTTAGAATTTATTTCAATTTTTAAATAATTTCTGGAATAGTCAGAAATTAGAAAATTAATTAATCTGTCGTTGAAGGTCTTTAGCGACAGTAACCTTCGCTGTTGATGATCTTGAGCCTCAAGAACACTAACAGCCGACAGTGCAAGGGTCAACGTTTGACCGGCTTAACTTCTTGGTTTAAATTCGATTCTGGGCTAACTGAAACTTTGGTCATGTAGTGGACATGTAATACTACCATGATCATTCCTTATCTTGCTCGAAACAAATCCTGTGTTTTCCCAGAACCTCGACTGGTCACTTCCCAGTACAAATTAATCTATGTTCTGATCATAGTTTTGGTGGTTTTAGTATTATTCATACATGTAGTATTATTGACAAGGAACAACGAGATGTCAAGATCTCAGTCCAAAAACAACAGATCCACAATGTATCACTTGGTCAAAGTCTGTCAGAAAAAATGTTCATACGCTTTTCTGGAATTTCCAGAAATTCAAGTCATGGCCTTAAGACCTAGTTTGACCACTTACCCCGATCAATCTATTGATTATATAAACGATATGAAGCCATACATGTACAGTACAAATGTCAGGCTATAAGCTCAGTACAAAAAACCACCCTAAAAAGAATCAAAGATTTTAGATCTGAGCCGTTCAAAAGGCTGTCAGACGCTGATCTTACACTTTCAGGGTTACCCAGAAAGTTCATGGTCATGCCCGGTCAACGGGTTTTGACCACTAGTAACTCCTGATCTAGAGAATAAATGACTCTGATTCAACTTACAGCTTAAAGACCACATATCAGGCTACATGTAACAACTTTAAAACAACAAAAATAGTAAACGAGCAATGATCTGTGGCCACTGACATTGCTTGTCAGACCACACAAGTTGCTCAAGAACAGTTTTGAAAAACACCTTTTTAAAGCCATTTGATGCTATGGATCCATCATGGATCAACATAGATCAACTAAAAACATTATATAACACTAATCTAAACACATAAACACAAAAGTTGTCTTAGCATACAAGATCAAAAATGGATTTTTGGGTTTATACCTTTATGTTCTAGATTTTGATCTTTGCTCTTCAATATGTTATTGTTTGATCTAGGGCTGTTTCTAGAACTGATATACTTATAATTTTCGGATGTCTTGGTGAGAGAGAGAGTAGATGAGAGCAAGAGAGAAAATGGCTAGCTTTTTATGATTTTCTCTCTCCCAAATCTATATATATTGCTTATGTTGTTAGATCTGATAATTTTCGGCTGGTGGTTGATATAATACACTCACCAAGTCAACAAAGTTGTTCAATAACTAAAGGTGCTAGCAATTATACAAGTTATCAATTAAAGAAAATGTAAAAGGGCATTTTGGTCATTAGCAAATTGATTTTAATGGCAATCTTGTCAAATGTACAAACCTTTAGGGTTTAACCCTAAGGTTTTAGCCCTTAGGTTTTAAATATTTAGCTTCTAAAAATTTCTAATTAGGGTTTTTAATTAGAAAAATTAAAAATTAAAACTAAAATTAGGGTTTCCTAATTAAATTAGGTTTTCCTAATCATATCAACGTTTAATAAATATATTAGACATTCCAATTAGGATTAGGGTTGCCTAATTAGGGTTTAGAAATCCCGAATATGAAATTAGTATTTTAATTAAAAAAATTAAAATTTCTAAATTACAATTAGGGTTTGTAAAATAGAAATTAAGATAACTAAAATATAATTAGGGTTTTCTAATCATATTAAAGTTTAATATACACCTTAGGCTTGTCAATTAGGATTAGGGTTTCCTAATTTAGTGTTTAGAATTCCCGAATATGAAATTAGGGTTTCCCAGCGTACAATTAGGGTTTTTAACCGTACAATTGGTTTTCTAAATCTGAGATTTGGGTTTTTAATCTCTTATTAGGGTTTATAAATTTTAAACCTTATCCGATCAATCATTGATCAAAATTCTAAACGATACACACGCGTACTCATTAATATAATTATTTTAATTATATTTTCTATCGAATCCCTTTTCCAAAAATTAGGGTTAGGGTTTCTAAAGCGGTTAAGCACAACTCTACTCTAAATTTATTAGTCAATATACAAATTGACCTTCTCGAAACTCGTATCATAGATACTTGTTGCAAAATTGATAATCATTATTAATATTAAAAAAAAAATTATTCATAAAATTTTGATTATTCGAAATCTTGGGTTATCACAGCTCCCGTCAACAAATTCACCAACTGCTGAACCGTGTTAGCGTTGGCCTCATTTTTATTGTTAGTAGACCCCTCAGGAGGTGGTTGTTGACGTGGTTATCTTCTTCTAGGAGGCATTTTCTATTAAAATATACGCTTATTAGTTCATTTATTCAATTCCCTAAATGTTTTAAAGTTTAATTTTAAACATTCTATGATTAAAGCTATAACACATAACATTTCAAATAACTTTGATAGTTTATTCATTCATAATACTTTAAAACATATAAAAGATATCATATCTGCTATTAACATCCATTTTCCTGAACTAAACAAGTTTCAGGTTTACATACTCATACTACCCCTTTATTTATCTCAAAATAAGGGATTTCAAACTTTATTTATTCACATAAATAACCACATATTATTATCACTCTTATTTTCTATCTATGCATATTAAGACGTCGTAAGGCTTCTCTACGCTCCTCCTCCATGATGCGATATGCCGTCATACGATCCATCACGAACCACGACGAGTCTTTAAATTGAGGTGGGTAATAAAAGACTCGATCCTGGGCCCTATCAATCAAAGAATTAAAGGCAAGATCCATTTCGTTCATTTTGACCTTCTTCACTTGGACTTTAGCCTCCGCACGGTCTGCACGTTGAGTCGCTTTCATCCAAGCGTCCTCTGCTCTTGCACGCTTAGCTGATTCCTCTTTGAAGTAATCTTTTAATTTCTCCATGTCAGTCTTCATCTTCTCATTCACTGCCAACAGATCTTCATGTTGGCCCTTAGTATGAACTAAGTCCCACTTTGTGTTTCCATGTTTTGAGTCAAGTTCCAGAATCTCTACATCCTTCTACTCCATCGTAGTGTGATGCATATCAACCAACTCTTTTAGTTCCTCTACATTATCCTGTAACTCTATGTTACGGTCGTACAAAGCATCATACATCTCAGCCGATATGGAGTTTGGTAGAAACTCCATAGGATCCTCCACCTCATCCTCCTCCTCTATCTCCTCATAATTATCCTCCTCGAGATCGGTCACAGGCTCATCCTCCTGAATCAATTGTTCCCGCACAACGTGAATATCCTGGGGTTCGCCATCTCTAGGTATCTGAGGTATCACCTCCCTAGCTGGACTGGATCCTCCTTCATTAGACATCCTGAAAACAAAATATTTTAAGTTTTACTTAACCTTATTGATACTCGTGAGTACATAAGTTATTAACACATAGCACTTAATGTCTTTTATTATTTAGTTTCAATGGATGCCATAATCCATTCCTTAAAACCCGATAAGAGTTAAACAACACTATGTTTTCTGACTTCTTAAAGGTTACTTCCTAAGGTTTTCCCCACCTAAGGTTCATAACCTAAGTCTTTGATACCAACCTGTGACACCCCCAAATCCAGGTACTTCATTCCCCTAGAATTTGGTGCTCACTATCAAAATAATTACATCTAACTACCCATAATAAAGGATAAAACAATAATTAATTTAATCAATAATCTCTCCCATTAAAGGGTTACATCATCTCATAAATAATCCCAGGTAATCTAACCTTAATTTATTACATAAGTTTGTGGAAAACATCATAAAAGAAAACAAGTCTTATACCATCATGCATTTAAATAAATTATAAATAACTCTTCAACACTTGGACATCTTGCCCTTTCCTTTGCTAGTAGATGGCTCATCGACTCTTTCAGCTTTAGCTGCAGTGTTAATTGCAAGAGTGAGCAAAAAATTACTCACTGATATAGAGAGTAGTAATAATAACAACATAAGAATGAACAACGAATACTGAACAATAATGAACTTGTTCTACGAATCAAAAATAGAAAACAAGTTCGAACTTTAATATCTGAGGGTCTTAAGACCATGAACTATGTCTTCGGGATTTAGGTATTATTACCTCAACCTTAACAGTCATTTAGATCATACAGACTCTTCTTAACGTACTTAGGGGGATCAACCCTTTGTACCATGTATTGTGCAAAAACATCTAAATGTTACACGTTCGAAATCCCCTATATGTTAGGGTTGTTCGTCTCAATTTGAATTTAGAATTTCCGCACTAAAAAAAGTTTAGTTTGGAACTAGCTTATCAGTGTTTCTAGAATTTTAGAACACTATTCAATTATAAATTAATGAAATCAATAAAAATTTGCTTACTAATTGAAGGTTTAATACAAGAATGTATAACTGAACAAGGCTATCAAAGTCAAAGATCGGATATCAACAATATACAATTAAGTAAACTTGAAATACATGCAAAGTGCTATATCCAAAAGAGTTAGAAAAATCTCATTTGAATCGATGTTTTAGAACAATATATTCTTTGAATGATAATATTGAGCTTTAGAAAAGTAAAACTCGCTCGAGGTAACGAATTAGGTTACAAGAGCTTATTCAATCGTACATAAGGATAGAATCAATAGTCTTGCTCAATAAAATTTAGGAACTTGCATTCATTAACAAAAAAATGAAGTTAGAAAGCTTGCTCAATGTAAAGAGTTAATGTTTAGAAACTTGTCTTGTATGTAAGCTACACAAGTGTAAAATATTCTCCAATTACCATACATAAATCATTGTAATCGCAATAACAATTAGTTGTATGAATATTAGCTTTAGGGGTTTAAACCATCATTCAGGTCATAACCTTAACTTAGCACCTAACCATGTTGGTTAACATCCTTAACGAATCTAAAATCTCATTACGATCCAACATAACTTAATCGTTCATCTCTAACTTTTGAAAACATCACTTTTAGTTTCATTATATAACTCAATTAACAATCACTTAAAAATCTTTTACACTTTGTATTACAACACCTTACAATTTGATATTATAGTTCATATTATGTCTTAACATCATTAGCATGCATGCTTAACCAACACAAGTCCATTACACATGACCTGCAAATAGGCAGAAGTCACTGCCTGGGCTCAGGGCACGACGCTGATGCTCTATGATAAGTGGATTTCATATCCATGAATCGTTGTCCATTTCACGCTAATTGTTGTTATTTTCTTGTTTTCATGTGCATTTTTATTTGTTTTGTGTTCTTTTATGTACAATGTGGTTGGTGTGATGAATGGTGAAGAAAGGAGGTCATTTGGAGCGAAAATGGGAGGAAACCTGAAATGGCAGAAATTCTTTGACAGTGTACTAGCCCGCCTGGGCGGGCATATTTTGCTTATAGACCCCCGCCGGGGCGGGGGGGGGGGGTCGCGAAATGTGGACACTCCTGCTGCCTTTTGAACTCTGTTGGGATGTAACTTGGAGCATTGGAATAGTATATGGACTCTAAGAAGCAGAGGATTTCAGCTGGAACACTATGTGATATATGTATTACATTACAAACAACGAATTAGATAGCACATAAGGCATATTACGAAGAAAAATTCCAGTTTTCGATAACAAGCTTGGAGGAGTATTTTGAAGAGATTTTCGTGACGATTGCAGATTAAGGCTACGTGAAGGGTGGTTTTGCATTATTCTTCATCTTAGTTCTATATTTGTAATTGAAAGGATGTTTCCCTTAAAGTATTCAGTTTTTATTTTATTCATTATGAACTAATTCACTTTTTAGGCTTATGATGGATCCTTAGGGGAAACAATGTTTTTGTAGCTTTGATTTCCAGTTCAATAAAGTATTTCCAGTTTATCTATATTAATTTGAGCTTGAATTTATGAATTGCTTGATCAACAATTCTTTGTGGATTTGTTTGGAATCGAGAGAGGTTATTCAAATCTAGACTTAGTTAATATAGCATGTGTTCATGAATTTTGTGAATAGCAGATTCTTGATTAATTTTAAGGTAGAGATATGCTTGACATCGCATGTGATCAGATAGAGAACTTAATCTTAAACCTTCTTTAATTTTAATTCACATTGAGATATAGTGTGTTAGTTGATTATGGTGTTTAACTTGTTTCTATCTAATTTGTGGATTTAAATACGGTATTAGTGCATCGAGATGTGGCTAATACTACATTCGCATTCTTGGTTAATAAACAGGGATATTGAGTTGAATTGGAATAAAGGTATAGAAATCAAGTGAAGCTTAGGGTGAAATCATAAGTCTAATTCTCCATTATTTTATTGAAATTCTGAATTTTGATATTTATGATTGTTTTGTGATAGTTTATTTATTTATTAATTTAGTTTCTATAATTTTAAATCATTGAATTGAATAGTTTAATAGAATTAGGATTAATCGAAAATTGGTAATTGTGAAGTTAAATTTCTTACTAATTTGTCTCTGTGGGAACGATACTCTATTCATTACTATATTACTTGTTCACCACGTATACTTACGTGTTTTGCGTATATAGATTTTACCCAACACGCTGTCCCAAGCCTTGGTACAGCCTTGGTATATAGATTTTGCGTGTTGGTGTATCTGCCTGTGGTACCGGCGCAGCTGCGTCACGCACAGATAAAAACTGCATTAGCAATTCTGTTACTCGGCAATCACCTATCTCAACCCAAATCCTACAGAAATCATGAAACCTAGCAACTAAAACTTTGTAATAGCATAGTTACACATGTCATACACCATTCTAACTACATAAACATACATATACACAAATCTGAGGAATCAAAACCCCCAATTTCCAAATTTCTTCATTTTTTACATATTTAACGAAATCGATCGCCACGAATTCGTTTCTTAATCAATTGACATGATTCGAACTACGCCGCTTTCGTTTCTTAACATACTAACATAAACAAACATCAATTTTCAGATTCTCATACATATTAAACATGAAACCTTGTACTTTTCTAAGCCATTTTTCATGTATAAACACTGTTATTTACTTTTCTCCCTATAAACCCAAATTTCATGCATTTAATCATCAAATAACACTCACATAAGTTGATTAATAGATTATAACCCACATACATACATGTATAAACCCCATGTGATAAGCAATTTACAAAAGATAATCATAGAAACTCAAAACATAGTATTAGAAAGAAAAAAATATACCTTTTAACCCTAGTTGTATGCTAGCAAGAGATGATGACACTCTCTCAAAACCACTGTGATTCTTCCTTCTCTAAAATCTTTGTGTTTCTTCTTCTCTCCAAACCCTCTCTGTACTTGGCTTAAAAATAAAAGACGCTTAGAAATAAACTGTAAACTCCCCACGTTCATCAGTTATGTTAGGCCAAAAGCCATAAGGCTATGTTTGGCTACATAAAATTCCCTCATACCAGATTATTTTAATATTATTATATTATACAGTTACTCTTGTCACACTTATTTTAGTTACTTTAAATGACTTTAGTTTAGTTAATTTAAATAACTTAAAAAGTAATTATAATAATTTCTATTATAATTATATTTATGAATAATAAATAAGTATATATCAAATTTAAATTATTAAATTAGACCAAAACATTATTTTATTTAATTTACTTATTTTCTTAAATATTAAGCAATTGATTTAATTTAATTATTTCCTTAAATTAAATCCTTCAGATAAAATTAATATTATTCAATTTAATTAACATTAATCAATTTAGTTACTAAATTAATTCACTACAATTCATCAATTATTTATTTTCTCAATAAATAAATTATTTTAAATATTTATTTAATTCAATAAATATTTAAATTAAAATACAAATTTCTCGATCGTTACAAGAAACAATATATTTATAAATAAATATTGGTTAGAGATTTATGCATTAAGTTAATAACTAAGTTATGATTAACCAAAAATGTTTTGGGACAATTTATGGAAGAAAAGGAATTGAAGAATTCTAGTTTTGTACATACTAATTATTCCAAGGAGATAGTTATCTTAAATAAAGGTGTTATGAGTATAAAATTCATAAAGCCTATTATAATAGTTCTACATATTACAAGTGTGCAATTATCAAAGTAAGTTAAATAATTTAGCATTAAGGTAAAGTATGTCACACAAATTTTATATTAAAGGAATATGAAAATGTGGTAATAAGTGTGGGATATGCCTAGTGTGGCATAATTGTAAGACCCCAACTTTTATGAATAAAAATGAATTTTCTATAAATATCATTTTTGAAAATTATGGAATAAATTTGATATAATGTTATAGTTGTGGGTAATATTTATAAATTTTGCAAAGTACGTAAGTTGTTATATAATATTCGTTTGGTCTGGAAATATTCGTTTTAACAGGGAATATTTGTACGACAACACAATCATTGGTGGACCCCACAACAGAATTATTGTCGGATTGAGAAATCGACAAAAATATCTTTTTATGAAAATTACGACGGAAGTTTTACCGTTAACTGTTGAAACACCCAGTGTTAAAAGTACAGTAATACGCGTGGTTGCATAGTAGTACACAGTATTGAGTATTGATGCTTACGTGAGAAGTCACCCAGTTTTATTCAATTATTGCTACAATAATTGTTGCATAGTATCTCACGTTATTTGATTCAATTATTGTCAATATTTTATATATTATTAAATCAATAATTGAGACGACAAAGTTATTAATATTATTATTTGCAATATTAACGATGTCTAGAAGTTCTGTCAAGGAGAGGTTTGGTTACCTAATTGCGCGCCAATGGGGAAAAATCCTTATTGGAAAGCCCCATCTTTCCTGGAAACGACAAGTCGATTAATATTGTGAATTATAATAATGATGATATATATTGTTAAAATATTGAAGGGATTTTTTTTATGAAGTATCTATTATAAATTTTGCTTATTTTATGGACCCTCATTTAACCATTTTTCAAAATAATCGGTAGAAATTATTTTGTGTATATATAGTGGTGGGTCAGGTGGAGGCCACATGTTGGTGGAATGATGAAATTTGCTAGGAGGTTGTTTTTCAAAAGTGATTCACGGGAAGGAGAACATATTGTTATTATATATATATATATATATATATATATATATATATATATATATATATATATATATATATATATATATATAATATTTTAAAAGATTTTGTTTTATTAGAATAATTTATTAAATCAATCTGGACCATCCGTTTAAAAGTAAATCAATATGGACTGTTCATGAATTAGTTACTATGCAGTTCATTCTTCTATAAATAGAAGCTCATTCCTTCATTATTTCTTACGAATTCACTGAAACTCTAGAGAGAGAAATTATAGAGAAACTATAAAAAGTATTCTGCTATTTCCCTAATCTTATATTCAGTTTCTTTACGGTAAGGGGTATTATTTCTTTTGTATTAATGAAAAAAACTTCGGTTATTCCATTATTTATTATTTTGTTGGAATAACATGTATACGCGGGTTACCCTATACTTGGTGAAATTCTTCTGTTATTCCATTCATTATTATTCTGTTGGAATATCCTGTTTGTGCGTTTTACGCCGGACCTGATTCTGTCTTTATTATTCTATTGGAATATCATGTCTGTACGTTTAACGCCGGACCTGGTTCCATTAATTATTATTCTGTTGGAATAACCTGCATGTGCGGTCTATCGCATGCCTGGTGATTTCTTTTGTTATTCCATTCCTTATTATACTCAGTTTGTTAAAGTGTTGACTTCTGTACTCCATGAAATTAGTGGAATATTCTTGATATTTTTTTTTGTTAAATTTAAACTATATAACAAAAATAAACGTGTTACAAGGGACATTGGAGGACACCAATAGGATATAGTATAGACATCATAGGACATGCCCTATGATGTCATGACTATAAAAAGTAGGCCCGAAAACAAAGCCAACACGAAGGAACAAAACCACAAGGGAACAACAACCCTAAACACAGAAACACTAAGACCGAACGACAAAAGCAACTAGAACAAAACAAACTATCCGAACCGGAACCAAAGCATCCGACCAGACCCAGAGACCGAACCCCTTCCTTAGGTGATCCAATCTGAGAAAGTGGACCCAACCATGAGGGCCCAACCAATCAAGAAGCTGAAACAGAAATAGCCCGAAGCCTAACCTAGTTAACCAACATCCATCCTTCCCGAAGCCGTCCTACTCGAAGCAACTAACACAGCTTGCCGAAGAGAGAAGAGAAAATAGCCAGAAGCCAGGAACCGAAGCCATCCTACCTGCAGAGGTTTGACGACATACCACCCGAAGCGAAAGGGAGCAAAAAGCTGAAGTCCAGATCCACCAGACCAATAGCCATCTTACCCGAAGTTGGAAAGCCGAAGCCGGATACCACCCCCAGTTGCATAGATGCAGCCAAGGCACGCATCAAAAACCCACCCAAAACCGAAGCCGAAGCCTAACCTAGTTAACCAACATCCATCCTTCCCGAAGCCGTCCTACTCGAAGCAACTAACATAGCTTGCCGAAGAGAGAAGAGAAAATAGCCAGAAGCCAGGAACCGAAGCCATCCTACCTGCAGAGGTGTGACGACATACCACCCGAATCTTTTCATGAAAATATTCTTCTGAGCATTCTTGAATTTTACTGCACAAAGAAGTATCATGTTGACAATTTGGACGTTAATAATTCCTGGATAAAATAATTCTTGAACTTGTAATTCTCTTATCAAAGATAGAAATATTTCATGATTCTGTAATAGGCCTATTACTAGCTAGTTTGGTTTCTGGTATAGTTCCTTGTATAATTTCCTCATCTTGGGCTTGTGTATAGATGATGTAGCTATACTGTGGGTATGCCCCTTGTCTATGTAATTTGGTTCTTTTCTATACAAACAAAATTTAGCAAAAAAAAAAAGTCCTTATTGGCCCGTAGTGCATTGATGGACAGTTGTTGGCATGATCACGACCATTAATGAATACACAAATATTCTTGGCCCGTAGTGCATGGATAATTGTGGTCGTGATACTAAAGAATATCCTTGGTCGTAGTGCATGGGTGATTCGATGATGTGGATTATTTATTAAGCTGAGTCTCAGCGATAACAGTGATGAAAAACCTTTTAAATCATAAAAGATAGTAGATTTCATTTTCTACTTGACTCTTTTAATGTATTGCTTGTTCCGCTGCAGTTAAACTTGATGTCTATTATATTTTATCAGTTTAACATTGTTAAAGACTAATGATAATTTATTCTGCATTATCCTAGTCATAATTTTTTTTTACTGGGCTAGTTGAGCTCACCCTTTCTTTCACTGTTCTCTTCAGGAAATGATAATATAGCTGGGACGAGTCGGGGAACGGAGTGATGGTCCAGAGGATAGCATTAGTAGTCCTCACTATTATGTGAAAGAGTGTGTTAATAAATGTATTGAGAACTTATTTTGAGTTTTAATACTGTCTAGAAGACAATGTTTGTATTGAAACTCATAGCTTATAACCACAGCACTTGGCGCAGCGGTAAGCTTCGACCTGGGGTGAGCCGTAGACCCGGACATCCTGGGATCGAGTCCCGCCTGCCTCAAGTGTGAGAATTCTTTAATTCGTGTGGCCACGGGGACGCGGGCGCAAGCTCGTATGAAAAGACTGATCCGGGTTCGTGGAGACTTAGTCCGACTGCGGTTGGGAAACTCCCGGTTATCAAAAAAGAAAAAGAAAAAAAAGAAACTCATAGCTTATGTTGTATATTTAAAGATTGTATTTGTATTCTGTACCATGTATTTGGCTACTCAGAATAAATGATGTATACCTATTTTGGGGGCGTCACAGTTGGTATCAAAGCTTAGGGATATGATCCCTGGCTAAGATGAGAGAATATAACTAGGAGGGGAGAGACAAGGAATTCCTTCGCTAGTATGACCTACCTAAGTTTATTTGGTATTTAATTGGTCGGTCAAAGTATAGGGATAATATGTTATATGTTAATTAACCTTTATTTTGTGATAGTATCTGAAAATGACATCCGAGAATGTTGAGAATAGCAATGGAGCACAAGAGACCGTTCAGTCTCCACATATCAATAATCAGGATAATGTGCATCAGGAAGGCGATAATCCTCATGCAAATAACAACACGGACCAAATGATGAATGATGGATTGTTCAGAGGCTTTATGCAATTCATGCAACATCAGGCGAGAGCGGCTCCTGTCCAAAATATAGGTGGAAACACTGGAAACTCTCGGACGGTCGCCGCTAAACAGTCCAAGGAGATGGGACCACCGGAGTTTATTGGAGAGCCAAAACCACTTAAGGCGGAAGCATGGATAAAGCAGATCACCAAGATATTTGATGTCTTGGGATGCTCCGAGGAGTAAAAGGTTCCCTTCGCCACCTTCATGTTACGTGAAGAGGCAGATTACTGGTGAAAATTTGTAAACCGTACCCAGCCTGACACACTCAAGATGTCTTGGGAGAAGTTCCAAAAGCTATTCAACGACAAGTACTTTCCTGAGAGTATTCGTCACATGAAAGAGGTAGAGTTTATCAAGTTGGAACAAAACAATATGACCGTATCGCAATACGAGGCTAAATTTACGGAGTTATCCTGGTTTGCATCCCATTTGGTCGATAATGAGGAGTGAATGGCGCGAATGTTTTTAAGAGGTTTGAAACCGGAGATACGTCAGTATCTTATTTCTCATAAACTGTGTTTGTACTCAGATGTTGTAAAATAGGGCTCAGTTATTGGAGCGCGGTAACGAGTCAACGCAACCAAGAGAAAGCAGCCGGAAGCATGAAAATACCAGTGGTATCAGTCATCGAAGCGGTGACAACAAACGTGGAGGGAATCAACATGCCAGAAATGGTAACCACTTCGGTGGTAATCATGGCCAAGACAGTAAAAATGGACATTTTAAAAAAAGGAGATTCAACAATGATGGAAAGACGCCAGCACCAGTAACTGTGGTTAAAGAAGGAGAACGACCACCTATCATATGCTTCAAATGCGGAGGGGAGGGACATATCAGTCCAAACTGTGCGATGCCATCCAAAGCGTGTTATAATTATGGAAGAGAATGTCACCTAGCCAGATTTTATCGTTCACCGAAGACAAGTTCAGCAATGATGGAGGCACCAATGGCCGTCCCTGAAAAGTTAAAGTCGGTGGTGCAAGGGAGAGCATTTGTTGTGACCTCCCAGAAAGCAAGGAACCCGAACGAGGTCATCACGGGTAAGCTTATCATAAACTCTAGCGAAGTCTATACCTTATTTGATACCGGTTCTACCCATTCTTTTTTTTTCTCCTACTTGGGCTCAACGTTTAAATTTGACTCTGGAGAAATTAGACTTTAACTTATCTGTTGAAACTCTGTTGGGAGAAACCTTCATTACATCCACTGTTTATAAGTCTTGCTTAGTTCAAATCGGCACCTGCACGTTTCCTGTCGATCTTATTTCTTTGAAAATACTTGCATTTGACGTGATTCTAGAGATTGATTGGTTAACTACACATCATGCAAAAATTGATTATTTTCGTAAGATTGTTAGCTTTCATATTCCTAACCAACCTATTATGCGAATTAAAGCAACCAAACCTTTAAAATCAATCACTGTCATCTCAAGCCATAAAGCTATTCGTTTATTGAAAAATGGATGTCAAGCTTTCTTAGCTCATGTCACGGATCTAAACAAAAATACGTCAATTTTGAATGATATTTCTATTGTTAATGAATTTCCTGACGTATTTCCTAAAGAACTTCCTGGCCTACCCCGGAGCGTGAAATTGAATTTTGTATCGACCTTGAATCCGGTACAAAATCCATTTCCAAAGCCCCATATAGAATGGCTCCTATTGAACTTCAGGAATTAAAGACCCAACTGCATGAATTGTTAGACATTGGCTTTATTCGTCCTAGTACTTCTCCTTGGGGTGCTCCTGTTCTATTCGTGAAGAAGAAAGATGGGAGTATGCGACTCTGTATTGATTATCGGGAGTTGAATCATGTCACCATCAAAAATAGGTACCCATTGCCACGAATTGATGACTTGTTTGACCAGTTGCAAGGAACCAAATTCTTTTCAAAGATTTATCTTCATCTCGGATATCACCAATTGAAGATTAAAATCGATGACATTCCAAAGACGGCTTTCAGAACTCGGTACGGACATTATGAATTCCTGGTCATGTCATTTGGTTTGACTAATGCTCCTGCTGCCTTCATGGATATGATGAACCGAGTATTCAAGGAATATTTGGATCACATTGTGGTCGTCTTTATTGATGGCATCCTTATATATTCCAAAAGCCGTGAAAATCATGAGCAACACTTGAGGCTGATACTCCAAAAGCTTTGTGAATACAAGCTTTATGTCAAGTTGAAGAAATGTGAGTTCTTGCTTGAGGAAGTAGCATTCCTTGGGCACGTGGTATCAAGTCATAGAATATCTGTTGACCTAGCAAAGATTGAAGCTATTCAAAGCTGGGAGCAACCTAAATTAGTGACCGAAGTACGTAGCTTTCTTGGTTTAGCTGGTTATTATCGGAGATTCGTGGAAGAATTTTCTCGAATCGCTACTCCACTAACACAGCTGACTCGGATAGATACAAAGTTCGGTTAGAGCAAGGAATGTGAGAAGAGTTTTAAAGAACTCAAGAGGAGACTCATTTTAGCACCTGTTCTGACAATACCATCTGGTTTAGAGGGATTTGTCATCTACCGTGATGCTTCGGGCAAAGGGTTAGGATGTGTTCTCATGCAACATGGGAAAGTCATAGCCTATGCCTCACGACAACTCAAAGAATATGAGAGGAATTATCCTACTCATGATCTAGAGTTGGCAGCTGTTGTCTTCACACTAAAGATTTGAAGGCATTACTTGTTTGGGGAGAAAGTGGAGATCTTTACGGATCATAAAAGCCTCAAATATTTCTTCACTCAAAAGGAACTCAACATGCGACAATGATGTTGGGTTGAACTGTTGAAAGATTATGATCATACCATCCAATACCATCCTGGAAAAGTGAACGTGGTAGCTGACGCACTGAGTAGAAGATCATATGCAAGTACGAGTGTGATATGGTCAACGCAAAGGCCCATTTTGTGTGACTTGCAAATGATGGAGATAGAGTTAAAGACTCCGGGGACCCATGTGATGATGGTGAATATACGAGTAGAACCGACTTTAATTGATAAAGTTAAAGCTGCTCAAGCTACAGACCGGGAGCTGATGCGTATGAGGAAGAAAGTGCAAGAAGGTGTTATGCCGGAAGCAAGAATCGATGAAGAAGTAATACTTCGAATCAACTCCAGACTTTGTGTTCCTAACGACCCTAATTTAAAAGTATAAAATCATGATGGAGGCGCACAACGCACCGTTTGCAATCCATCTTGGGAGTACCAAAATGTATCGTGATCTTCGTCATACATTTTGGTGGAGCAATATGAAGAGAGAGATAACACTTTTTATCTCAAGGTGTCTAACTTGTCAACGAGTCAAGGCAGAGCATTAAGTACCAAAAGGTCCATTGCAACCACTTGCTTACTTTGTAAAAAAAATTCACATATTACCCTTAACTTTAAACTTTTATCAATTTAACTATTTACCAAAATAGAAAAATTGAATACTTTTATTTCATAAAATTCGGGGTCTCACAATCACCCCTCCATACGAAATTTCGCCCTCGAAATTTACGTACGTACCGTATATTCGAAGAGATAAGAATACCTTGCTTTCTTTTCAGATTGTACCTTCCCGGTAATTTCCTTGCTACCATGATATTCCCATTTCTCATCTCCTGTATTTTAGATATCATTCTAGAATATAGCTTCAAAATAAAGGTTAATTGACATATCATAATTTGTCAACTTATCAAGTGAATAATTTCAGCTTAGGTAAGTCACACACTAGCGAAGTATATAACTCGTCTCTCCCCTCCTAGTTCTAGACTCTTATCTCCGCTAGCGACCATATCCCTAAGCTCTGATATCAAATGTGACGCCCCCAAAATTAGGTATACATCATCCATTATGAGTCGCCAGATACATGGTACAAAATTCAAATACAACTGTTGAATTGTCGTATAGAATACGACCACAGTCAACTGTGAGTTTTAATACAAATGTATGTAACTCTCATGGTGCCTCGACCACAATCTTACAATGGTACTTTACATAAAAGTACAGTAAAAAACTGTTGTAGAAACTAAAATCTTTGGGAAGTGCTCAAGGAAACCTTCGTACATGGAAGGCCATGCGTCCAGGTTATGATAGATATCTTATGTCCACAGAATTATCCTTGGTTGACCCAAAAGTCCCCAAAGAAAAACAAGAAGATTACTATCATCTTCTTTCCAATGGTAAGTCTTTTCTTAACATATAATTATCTCCGTTGTCTCAAAGTGAAAATTATATTTCAAAAATACTTCAAGATCATATAGGTAGTGCTCGTAGATATACTCAGCAAGTGGATGTGCACAACCATGTCTTATGATAACACGAGGTTATATGTCATTAGACATCTTGTATGATAGTGGAAAAAATACCCTTCCAACGTTGGGTTCGCCTCACCCTATATGATTCACCAAATATAACTACTAAATGATGTATAGAATATAACACACTTTTCTATACTGTTTAGGGAGAACCTCCACAGCTAGAGACCACCGTTCTAATCCTCTTAATACCCCCGCTGGACCCAGCTACACTCTTATTACCTGAAAGGAATTATGAAGCAGAAGGGTGAGCACAACTAGCCTAGTAAAGAATATCATGACTAAAGATAATTAAATTATCAATAGCTTTCATCAATAATAAATCAAAGATTTAGAACATATGACAGATAATAAGACTTTTCAACCATAGTTGCAGCGGAACGAGCAATCCATTAGAAGAGTCAAATAGACCATAAGGTCTATTATCTTCTCTATGTTAAAAGTCCACCAATAATGTTTTATCCGTGTAACATCAATCAACAATTCCCGTCCACGATCATGTGAATAACTCATAATCACAATTATGATTCTAAATTCCTATTCGCACCTAGGACGAAGATAATTTTAATCACCTGAAACATCAAAAATCATGGTTATACCAAATCACAATTCCTGCTCGTAATCATTAAATCATCTTTGCACTACGGCCAAAGATATTCATTATTATCACATCCATGAATTAATATTTCATTGCTGAGACTCAGCTCAATAATTAATCCACATCATCGAATCATCCATGCAGTACATGCCAAGGATATTCTTTAGTATCACGACCACGAATTATCCATGCACTACGGCCAAAGATAATCGTGTTTTCATCAACGGTCCTTATCATGCCATAAAATAATTCATCTTTGCACTACCGCGAAAGAGAATCCATAGCCATAATCATACAAAAAACTGTCCATCAATGCACTACGGCCCAATGAGGACTTTTTTCACATCATTTGTAACATTGCGGTTATCTTTATACCGAATAATCCCTGGTTATAATCATACCAAGTCCATCTATGCACTACAGGCCACAGATGACTTTCAACATAATATAAGCATGAGGATGATGACAATATTATAAGCATTGGTCAAACTAAATCAAGGATAAATATTAAAGACTTTAAATTTATCTAAACATTATAAATCACTTAATAAAACCATAATCTAATATTGTTAATATTATAACAATATTTTAATCACTCCTTAAACTTATAAACAATATAATTTAATTGTTTACACTTTTCCAAATAATGCATTTAATCATTCAAAATACCATACTCATAAGATTTTATCACCAATAATCAATTTACTCATCAAAAATCTGCATATACCTTATATAGGATTTTCAAGCCATAACATCCTATTTACCAATTTTTCAACTTCACATAACATATTTAATTCATATGTTCGTAACTAAATCATTTTCATGAAAAATATCAAATCAGTCCCAAAAATTATTCTTTTCAGGGATTAAGCAGAATATAGTCTCATATTGAACATATATATTTCTCAGAATTTTAAAAATCATTTACTATTTTTCAAAAATCAATTTCTAATTAATTCCTTAAGAAATTAGCTACCTTAGGGTTAACTCCAGAAATTCTCAAATCTTGGCAGGATCTTACATATGTTAACGTGATCTTCCAGTTTAAATTTCATGGTCATCGGAGTTATAGAACTCCGGTTATAGCGTTTTTCGTCAGAAAAACCTAAATATTGAAATAGTCATAACTTGCTCATTTTAAGTCGGAATAAGATCATTTTTGGTCAGTAGGTACTTTATACCATATATTTTCATGTCCCAAAAGGCCGTAATTTTTATCACAATTTAAGTGGCCAAAAATACCCTTTTAAATTTTCTGGCAATAGCTATTTGGCACTTTTCAGTTTTTGATTCATTTACTAAAATCTGTCCACACGAAAATCTACAACACCTTTTCTAGTGATCCATTTGGATAAGTTAGAAAACTCGTAGATCTAACTCTAGAACTTGACCACACTCAAAAATTCGAAATATAATAGGAGATATGGTCAATTGAATTTCATACTCCATTTTTACCAAAATCTGATTTTCAACCCTTTGTGTTTTCTAAGAACTTTCATTTTTCACATAATAACCAACATAACTCATCATGATAATGACATAATAATTCAATAAAATAAGTTCAAGAATAAGTTTTAAAGATTTATAAGTTAATTTATCCTGAACTCAATAATGTCCAAATTGTCAACATGATACTAATTTGTGGAGTAAAATTCAAGAATGCTCAGAAGAATATTTCCATGAAAAGATACTGGATGAAGCGCAAATATCAAGGATATTCCACTAATTTCATGGAGTATAGAAGTCAAAGTTTTAACCAACTGAGTATAATAAAAAATGGAATAACAAAAGAAATCACCAGGCATGCGATAGATCGCACAGATAGGTTATTCCAACAGAATAATAAATAACGGAACCAGGTCTAACGTAAAATGCACAAACAGAATATTCCAACAGAATAATAAAGAATGGAACCAGGTCCGGAGTAAAACGTACAGACAGGATATTTCAACAGAATAATAAAGACTAGAACCAGGTCCGACGTAAAACGCACAGACAGGATATTCCAACAGAATAATAAAGAATGAAATAGCAGAAGAATTTCACCAAGTATAGGGTAGCCCGCGTATACAGGTTATTCCAACAGAATAATAACTAATGGAATAACAGAAGTTCTCTTCATGAATACAAAAGAAATAATACCCCTTACCGTAAAAGAAACTGAATATAAGAGTAGGGAAGTAGCAGAATACTTTTCTATAATTTCTCTATAATTTCTCTCTCTAGAGTTTCAATGAATTCGTAAGAAATAATGAAGGAATGAGTTTCTATTTATAGAAGAATGGACTGCATAGTAACTAATTTATGAACGGTCCAGATTGATTTACTTTAAACGAACGATCCAGATTGGTTTACTATTAAAACTTAAAGCAACGGTCCATACTGATTTACTATTAAAACTTTAAACCAACGATCCATATTGATTTACTATTATACTTTCCACCAGCGGTCCATATTTATTTACTATTATATCTTCAACCAACGGTCTGAAAAATTAGCACATCTCCTCATGGACTAATATTGTACCCAAAAAAATAATTTGGACCGAAAAGAAATATATTTTATGGGTGAATAGTACTCTGTGAATAGTAACTCGTGAATAGTAACTCATGAATAGTACTCCAACACGAAAAGTGTCCCGAATACCTGATTGAACAATACTGAGTGACATCTCACATAAGCATCAATAATCAATACCGTGTACTACTATGCAACCACATGTATTACTGTCCTTTAACACCGGGTGTTTCAACAGTTAACGGTAAAACTTCCGCCGTTATTTTTATAAAGTATTTTTGTCATTTTCTCAATCCGCCGTTATTCTGTTGTGGGGTCCACCAATGATTGTACCGTCGTACGAATATTTCCTGATAAAAAGAATATTCCCTGACTAATCGAATATTCCCCGACAAAACGAATATTTTATATTAACTTGCTTACTTTGTAAAAAAAAATTCACATATTACCCTTAACTTTAAACTTTTATCAATTTAACTATTTACCAAAATAGAAAAATTGAATACTTTTATTTCATAAAATTCGGGGTCTCACAATCACCCCTCATGAAATTTCTCCCTCGAAATTTACGTACGTACCTGATATTCGAAGAGATGAGAATACCTTGCTTTCTTTTCAGATTGTACCTTCCCGGTAATTTCCTTGCTACCATGATATTCCCATTTCTCATCTCCTGTATTTTAGATATCATTCTAGAATATAGCTTCAAAATAAAGGTTAATTGACATATCATAATTTGTCAACTTATCAAGTGAATAATTTCAGCTTAGGTAAGTCACACACTAGCGAAGTATATAACTCGTCTCTCCCCTCCTAGTTCTAGACTCTTATCTCCGCTAGCGACCATATCCCTAAGCTCTGATATCAAATGTGACGCCCCCAAAATTAGGTATACATCATCCATTATGAGTCGCCAGATACATGGTACAAAATTCAAATACAACTGTTGAATTGTCGTATAGAATACGACCACAGTCAACTGTGAGTTTTAATACAAATGTATGTAACTCTCATGGTGCCTCGACCACAATCTTACAATGGTACTTTACATAAAAGTACAGTAAAAAACTGTTGTAGAAACTAAAATCTTTGGGAAGTGCTCAAGGAAACCTTCGTACATGGAAGGCCATGCGTCCAGGTTATGATAGATATCTTATGTCCACAGAATTATCCTTGGTTGACCCAAAAGTCCCCAAAGAAAAACAAGAAGATTACTATCATCTTCTTTCCAATGGTAAGTCTTTTCTTAACATATAATTATCTCCGTTGTCTCAAAGTGAAAATTATATTTCAAAAATACTTCAAGATCATATAGGTAGTGCTCGTAGATATACTCAGCAAGTGGATGTGCACAACCATGTCTTATGATAACACGAGGTTATATGTCATTAGACATCTTGTATGATAGTGGAAAAAATACCCTTCCAACGTTGGGTTCGCCTCACCCTATATGATTCACCAAATATAACTACTAAATGATGTATAGAATATAACACACTTTTCTATACTGTTTAGGGAGAACCTCCACAGCTAGAGACCACCGTTCTAATCCTCTTAATACCCCCGCTGGACCCAGCTACACTCTTATTACCTGAAAGGAATTATGAAGCAGAAGGGTGAGCACAACTAGCCTAGTAAAGAATATCATGACTAAAGATAATTAAATTATCAATAGCTTTCATCAATAATAAATCAAAGATTTAGAACATATGACAGATAATAAGACTTTTCAACCATAGTTGCAGCGGAACGAGCAATCCATTAGAAGAGTCAAATAGACCATAAGGTCTATTATCTTCTCTATGTTAAAAGTCCACCAATAATGTTTTATCCGTGTAACATCAATCAACAATTCCCGTCCACGATCATGTGAATAACTCATAATCACAATTATGATTCTAAATTCCTATTCGCACCTAGGACGAAGATAATTTTAATCACCTGAAACATCAAAAATCATGGTTATACCAAATCACAATTCCTGCTCGTAATCATTAAATCATCTTTGCACTACGGCCAAAGATATTCATTATTATCACATCCATGAATTAATATTTCATTGCTGAGACTCAGCTCAATAATTAATCCACATCATCGAATCATCCATGCAGTACATGCCAAGGATATTCTTTAGTATCACGACCACGAATTATCCATGCACTACGGCCAAAGATAATCGTGTTTTCATCAACGGTCCTTATCATGCCATAAAATAATTCATCTTTGCACTACCGCGAAAGAGAATCCATAGCCATAATCATACAAAAAACTGTCCATCAATGCACTACGGCCCAATGAGGACTTTTTTCACATCATTTGTAACATTGCGGTTATCTTTATACCGAATAATCCCTGGTTATAATCATACCAAGTCCATCTATGCACTACAGGCCACAGATGACTTTCAACATAATATAAGCATGAGGATGATGACAATATTATAAGCATTGGTCAAACTAAATCAAGGATAAATATTAAAGACTTTAAATTTATCTAAACATTATAAATCACTTAATAAAACCATAATCTAATATTGTTAATATTATAACAATATTTTAATCACTCCTTAAACTTATAAACAATATAATTTAATTGTTTACACTTTTCCAAATAATGCATTTAATCATTCAAAATACCATACTCATAAGATTTTATCACCAATAATCAATTTACTCATCAAAAATCTGCATATACCTTATATAGGATTTTCAAGCCATAACATCCTATTTACCAATTTTTCAACTTCACATAACATATTTAATTCATATGTTCGTAACTAAATCATTTTCATGAAAAATATCAAATCAGTCCCAAAAATTATTCTTTTCAGGGATTAAGCAGAATATAGTCTCATATTGAACATATATATTTCTCAGAATTTTAAAAATCATTTACTATTTTTCAAAAATCAATTTCTAATTAATTCCTTAAGAAATTAGCTACCTTAGGGTTAACTCCAGAAATTCTCAAATCTTGGCAGGATCTTACATATGTTAACGTGATCTTCCAGTTTAAATTTCATGGTCATCGGAGTTATAGAACTCCGGTTATAGCGTTTTTCGTCAGAAAAACCTAAATATTGAAATAGTCATAACTTGCTCATTTTAAGTCGGAATAAGATCATTTTTGGTCAGTAGGTACTTTATACCATATATTTTCATGTCCCAAAAGGCCGTAATTTTTATCACAATTTAAGTGGCCAAAAATACCCTTTTAAATTTTCTGGCAATAGCTATTTGGCACTTTTCAGTTTTTGATTCATTTACTAAAATCTGTCCACACGAAAATCTACAACACCTTTTCTAGTGATCCATTTGGATAAGTTAGAAAACTCGTAGATCTAACTCTAGAACTTGACCACACTCAAAAATTCGAAATATAATAGGAGATATGGTCAATTGAATTTCATACTCCATTTTTACCAAAATCTGATTTTCAACCCTTTGTGTTTTCTAAGAACTTTCATTTTTCACATAATAACCAACATAACTCATCATGATAATGACATAATAATTCAATAAAATAAGTTCAAGAATAAGTTTTAAAGATTTATAAGTTAATTTATCCTGAACTCAATAATGTCCAAATTGTCAACATGATACTAATTTGTGGAGTAAAATTCAAGAATGCTCAGAAGAATATTTCCATGAAAAGATACTGGATGAAGCGCAAATATCAAGGATATTCCACTAATTTCATGGAGTATAGAAGTCAAAGTTTTAACCAACTGAGTATAATAAAAAATGGAATAACAAAAGAAATCACCAGGCATGCGATAGATCGCACAGATAGGTTATTCCAACAGAATAATAAATAACGGAACCAGGTCTAACGTAAAATGCACAAACAGAATATTCCAACAGAATAATAAAGAATGGAACCAGGTCCGGAGTAAAACGTACAGACAGGATATTTCAACAGAATAATAAAGACTAGAACCAGGTCCGACGTAAAACGCACAGACAGGATATTCCAACAGAATAATAAAGAATGAAATAGCAGAAGAATTTCACCAAGTATAGGGTAGCCCGCGTATACAGGTTATTCCAACAGAATAATAACTAATGGAATAACAGAAGTTCTCTTCATGAATACAAAAGAAATAATACCCCTTACCGTAAAAGAAACTGAATATAAGAGTAGGGAAGTAGCAGAATACTTTTCTATAATTTCTCTATAATTTCTCTCTCTAGAGTTTCAATGAATTCGTAAGAAATAATGAAGGAATGAGTTTCTATTTATAGAAGAATGGACTGCATAGTAACTAATTTATGAACGGTCCAGATTGATTTACTTTAAACGAACGATCCAGATTGGTTTACTATTAAAACTTAAAGCAACGGTCCATACTGATTTACTATTAAAACTTTAAACCAACGATCCATATTGATTTACTATTATACTTTCCACCAGCGGTCCATATTTATTTACTATTATATCTTCAACCAACGGTCTGAAAAATTAGCACATCTCCTCATGGACTAATATTGTACCCAAAAAAATAATTTGGACCGAAAAGAAATATATTTTATGGGTGAATAGTACTCTGTGAATAGTAACTCGTGAATAGTAACTCATGAATAGTACTCCAACACGAAAAGTGTCCCGAATACCTGATTGAACAATACTGAGTGACATCTCACATAAGCATCAATAATCAATACCGTGTACTACTATGCAACCACATGTATTACTGTCCTTTAACACCGGGTGTTTCAACAGTTAACGGTAAAACTTCCGCCGTTATTTTTATAAAGTATTTTTGTCATTTTCTCAATCCGCCGTTATTCTGTTGTGGGGTCCACCAATGATTGTACCGTCGTACGAATATTTCCTGATAAAAAGAATATTCCCTGACTAATCGAATATTCCCCGACAAAACGAATATTTTATATTAACTTGCTTACTTTGTAAAAAAAAATTCACATATTACCCTTAACTTTAAACTTTTATCAATTTAACTATTTACCAAAATAGAAAAATTGAATACTTTTATTTCATAAAATTCGGGGTCTCACAATCACCCCTCATGAAATTTCTCCCTCGAAATTTACGTACGTACCTGATATTCGAAGAGATGAGAATACCTTGCTTTCTTTTCAGATTGTACCTTCCCGATAATTTCCTTGCTACAATGATTTTCCCATTTCTCATCTCCTGTATTTCAGATATCATTCTAGAATATAGCTTCAAAACAAAGGTTAATTGACTTATCATAATTTGTCAACTTATGAAGTGAATAATTTCATCTTAGGTAAGTCACACACTTGCGAAATATATAACTCGTCTCCCCTCCTAGTTCTAGACTCTTATCTCCGCCAGCGACCATATCCCTAAGCTTTGATACCAAATGTGACGCCCCCAAAATTAGGTATACATCACCCATTATGAGTCGTCAGATACATGGTACAAAATTTAAATACAACTGTTGAACTGTCGTATAGAATACGACCATAGTTAATTGTGAGTTTTAATAAAAATGTATGTAACTCTGGAAGGGAACCTCTCTTACTCCCTATGATGCTAAGGTTGCATGGCATAACATCTCACTCCCTACCGAGGAAGGGGGTCTGGGCATTAAAAGTCTCTTGGACTGGAATAAAGCCCTACTTTTACTACACCTAATCCATGTATTGCAGATCAACACTAAATCACTATGGGCTAAGTGGGTGCGCACCACTGTTCTTCTTGGGAAATCTGTTTGGCAGATAGAAATACCCACCGATTGTTCATGGATTTGGAGACAACTACTAAAGCTCAGGCCTACTGCTCTTCAGCACCTTGAATACGTTGTTGGCTCTGGAGAAAACTTCAATCTATGGTACGATCCCTGGCTTAATTGTTCTGCCATCAACCCCAGCAGTACTTTGCTCTCAAATTCAGGCCTAACCATCTCAGCCACAGTCAGGGACATTATGCATAACACCTCCTGGCACCTCCCCCTATCCAACCATCATGAGGTAATTCTCTTCCGGCAACTAGTACAATCTGCTCCCTTTCCCTCTGCATCAATGGACTGTATTTTTTGGGACTCAATGGATATCAGCTACATTAAAGCAAGACACATTTGGGAAAGTATCAGGATCAGGAAACAGGCTGTTCAGTGGCACACAATTCTCTGGCATAAACTGCATGTACCGAGATACTCTTTCATACTCTGGCTTGGATTTCATGGAAAGCTCCAAACTAACGACATCACTCGAGCCTATACAGGAAGGACCTTCAATTGTCAGCTATGCAACAAGCACCCTGAAACCTTTTCACATCTTTTCTTCATCTGTGAATACTCCACTGTTATTATAAAAGCGACATTCCAACTGGGTGGATGGCTCTCATTAGCCTTGGACTGGACTGGACTCACTGACTTTATCTCATCTTTCCAAGGGAGGAAATTATCAAAACATATTCTCAGCCTCTCTCTGGCCGTTTCCTTCTATAAAATATGGGAAGCAAGAAACAAAAAGCTACACAATGGGACACTCATTCCTCCAAGATGTCTTGCTACTAATGTAATTAGTATCATTAAATCTAGATTATCTAATAGTCCATCCTTTCTCAAAGCTACCAACTTTTGCCAATACTATTGTAATTGGCTTAGGACAATAGTCTAATGCATGTTGGCTATTGCTCTGTTGCTGCCTTATGTTGTATGTTTGGTTTGGTTGCTGCAGAAGTTGGTTGGTGATGTTTTGCTTCTGCTTGGTCTGCTGGTGTTGTTGCAGTCTGCTGGTGTTGTTGCAGTCTGCTGCTAGACTGCTGCATGCACGCCTGCTGCATGCTCCTGCTGGTTCTTATTGCAGGTGGATGCTTGCTGAGTTATTCTGCTTCTGTTGGTTCGCTACTGAGGGTTTCTTGCTGCTGTTGGTTCGCTAATGTGTTGTCTGCTCTTCAGCTGGCTATCTCTACACCGGGTTTGGGTCGGCTGGGTTTCGGCCCTCTGTTATATCTTAGACTGATGGGTCTTTTGGATTTTGCTATATTGGGTCTGCTGGGTTGCCTCGTATGATGGTAGTGGGCTCAAGAGTTGCTTGCGGGCCCATGCTACAAAGTATGATGTCTACAAAGTGATGTGCTGGCCTATGCTTTGAAAAATCCTCAAACAGCATGATGTCTGCTGCTGCTTCTATAATCTGACCTGTTCGAAGTTTGGTCTCGTATGTACTGCTGCTGCAATCTTAATTGGTTGATGACTCCCATGGGGGACAGGTGAAGTGCTAGTCTATTATGGGCGAGAATGAGGCTTCGAGCAAGAAGGTCTGTTTTTGGCTTCAGGCGATCATGGCTTCGAGAGAGCATGGCTTCGGGTGAGCAGTGCTTGGGGCGAGCAAGGCTTCGGACGAGCTGGCTTGGGGCGAGCATGGCTTCGGGCGAGCAGGGCTTGGGCCGAGCGAGGCTTCGGGCGAGCTTGGCTTCAGGCAAGCATGTGGTGGTCGATGGTAAGCCCAAGGTATGGCTTCGGTCCAGCATGTGGTTTCGGGCGAGCATGTGGTGGTCTATGGTAAGCCCAAATTATGGTTTCGGACGAGTATGTGGTTTCGAGCGAGCTTGGAAAGCTTGAGGCTTCGGGCGAGTAGCTGCTGCTTTTCGAGTGGTGGACGAGCTGGGTCGGCAAGTTCGGCTGCTCTCAATTTGTTCAAATTACTGTAATTTGTTGTTAGTTTAACTTTTATTTTGGGATCTCTTCCATGTATCATATCATCATCTATACTTCTTAGATGATGATACTATATTCTGGGGTATGCCCCTTAGCCATTGTATTTGGTCCTTTTTATACAAACAAACAAACTTAGCAAAAAAAAACTCTCATGGTGCCTCGACCACAAACTTATAATGGTACTTTACATAAAAGTACAGTCAAAAACTGTTTTAGAAACTAAAATCTTTGGGAAGTGCTCAAGGAAACTTTCGTACATGGGAGGCCATGCGTCCAGGTTATGATAGATATCATATGTCCACAGAATTATCCTTGGTCGACCCAAAAGTCCCCAAAGAAAAACAAGAAGATTACTATCATCTTCTTTCCAATGGTAAGTCTTCTCATGACATATAATTATCTCTGTTGTCTCCAAGTGAAAATTATATTTCAAAAATACTCCAAGATCATATAGGTAGTGCTCGTAGATATACTCATCAAGTGGATGTGCACAACCATGTCTTACGATAACACGAGGTTGTATGTCACTAGATATCTTGTATGATAGTGGTAAAAACACCCTTCCAACGTTGGGTTCGCCTCACCCTATATGATTCACCAAATATAACTACTAAATGATGTATAGAATACAACATACTTTTCTATACTGTTTAGGGAGAACCTCCACAGCTAGAGACCAGCGTTCTAATCCTCTTAATACCCCCGCTGGACCCAGCTACACTCTTATTACCTGAAAGGAATTGTGAAGCAGAAGGGTGAGCACAACTAGCCCAATAAAGAATATCATGACTAAAGATAATTAAATTATCAATAGCTTTCATCAATAATAAATCAGAGATTTAGAACATATGACAGATAATAAGACTTTTCAACCATAGTTGCAGCGGAACGAGCAATCCATTAGAAGAGTCAAATAGACCATAAGGTCTATTATCTTCTCTATGTTAAAAGTCCACCAATAATGTTTTATCCGTGTAACATCAATCAACAATTCCCGTCCACGATCATGAGAATAACTCATAATCACAATTGTGATTCTAAATTCCTCTTCGCACCTAGGACGAAGATAATTTTCATCACCTGAAACATCAAAAATCATGTTTATACCAAATCACAATTCCTGCTCGTAATCATTAAATCATCTTTACACT
The DNA here is from genome assembly GCA_020205505.1 of Panax japonicus. NCBI lineage: Eukaryota > Viridiplantae > Streptophyta > Magnoliopsida > Apiales > Araliaceae > Panax > Panax japonicus. Next base: position 62,573,629 of record CM035091.1, read on the forward strand.
ACGGGCAAAGATATTCATTATTATCACATCCATGAATTAATATTTAATTGCTGAGACTCAGCTCAATAATTAATCCACATCACCGAATAATCCACGCACTACAGGCCAAGGATATTCTTTAGTATCACGACCACTAATTATCCATGCACTACGGCCAAAGATAATCGTGTTTTCATCAACGGTCCTTATCATGCCATAAAACAATTCATCTTTGCACTACGGCCAAAGAGAATTCATAGCCATAATCATACAAATAACTGTCCATCAATGCACTACGGGCCAATGAGGACTTTTTCCACATCATTTGTAACATTACGGTTATGATTATACCGAATAATCCTTGGTCATAATCATACCAAGTCCATCTATGCACTACAGGACACAGATGACTTTCAACATAATATAAGCATGAGGATGATGAGAATATTATAAGTATTGGTCAAACTAAATCAAGGATAAATATTAAAGACTTTAAATTTATCTAAACATTATCAATCACTTAATAAAATCATAATCTAATATTGTTAATATTATAAAAATATTTTAATTACTCCTTAAACTTATAAACAATTTAATTTATTTGTTTACACTTTTCCAAATAATGCATTTAATCATTCAAATTACCATACTCATAAGATTTCATCACCAATAATCAATTTACTCATCAAGAATCTGCATATATCTTATATAGGATTTTCAAGCCATAAAATCCTATTTACCTATTTTCAACTTCACATAACATATTTAATTCATATGTTCGTAACTAAATCATTTTCATGAAAAATACCAAATCAATCCCAAAAATTATTCTTTTCTGGGATTAAGCAGAATATAGTCCCATATTGAATATATTTTTCTCAGAATTTTTAAAATTCATTTACTATTTTACAAAAATTAATTTTTAATTAATTCCTTGAGAAATTAGCTACCTTAAGGTTAACTCCAGAAATTCTCAAATCTTGGCAGGATCTTACACATGTTAACGTGATCTTCCAGTTTAAATTTCATGGTCATCGGAGTTATAGAACTCCGGTTATAGCGTTTTTCGTCAGAAAAACCTAAATATAGAAATATTCATAAATTGCTCATTTCAAGTCGGAATGAGCTCATTTTTAGACAGTAGGTACTTTATACCATATATTTTCATGTCCCAAAAGGCCGGAATGTTTCTCACAATTTAAGTGGCCGAAAATACCCTTTTAAATTTTCTGGCAGTAGCTATTTGGCACTTTTCAGTTTTTGATTCACTTACTAAAATCAGTCCACACGAAAATCTACAACACCTTTTCTAGTGATTCCATTTGGATAAGTTAGAAAACTCATAGATCTAACTCTAGAACTTGACCACACTCAAAAATTCAAAACATAATAGGAGATATGGTCAATTGAATTTCATACTCTATTTTTACCAAAATCTGATTTTCAACCCTTTGTGTTTTCTAAGAACTTTCATTTTTCACATAATAACCAACATAACTCATCATGATAATGACATAATAATTCAATAAAATAAGTTCAAGAATAAGTTTTAAAGATTTATAAGTTAATTTATCCTGAACTCAATAATGTCCAAATTGTCAACATGATACTAATTTGTGGAGTAAAATTCAAGAATGCTCAGAAGAATATTTCCATGAAAAGATACTGGATGAAGCGCAAATATCAAGGATATTTCACTAATTTCATGGAGTATAGAAGTCAAAGTTTTAACCAACTGAGTATAATAAAAAATGAAATAACAAAAGAAATCACCAGGCATGCGATAGACCGCACAGATAGGTTATTCCAACAGAATAATAAATAACGGAACCAGGTCCGACGTAAAATGCACAGACAGGATATTCCAACAGAATAATAAAGAATGGAACCAGGTCCGGAGTAAAACGTACAGACAGGATATTTCAACAGAATAATAAAGACTGGAACCAGGTCCGACGTAAAACGCACAGACAGGATATTCCAATAGAATAATAAAGAATGAAATAACAGAAGAATTTCACCAAGTATAGGGTAGCCCGCGTATACAGGTTATTCCAATCAGAATAATAACTAATGGAATAACAGAAGTTCTCTTTATGAATACAAAAGAAATAATACCACTTACCGTAAAAGAAACTGAATATAAGAGTAGGGAAGTAGCAGAATACTTTTCTATAATTTCTCTATAATTTCTCTCTCTAGAGTTTCAATGAATTCGTAAGAAATAATGAAGGAATGAGTTTCTATTTATAGAAGAATGGACTGCATAATAACTAATTTATGAATGGTCCAGATTGATTTACTTTAAACGGACGATCCAGATTGGTTTACTATTAAAACTTAAAGCAACGGTCCATACTGATTTACTATTAAAACTTTACAGCGATCCATATTGATTTACTATTATACTTTCCACCAGCGGTCCATATTTATTTACTATTATATCTTCAACCAACGATCTGAAAAATTAGCACATCTCCTCATGGACTCTGTGAATAGTACTCAGTGAATAGTAACTTATGAATAGTAACTCATAAATAGTAACTCGTGAATAATAACTCGTGAATAGTAACTCATTAATAGTAACTCGTGAATAGTAACTCGTGAATAGTAACTCGTGAATAGTAACTCGTGAATAGTACTCCGATACAAAAAGTGTCCCGAATACCTGATTGAACAATACTGAGTGACATCTCACATAAGCATCAATAATCAATACCGTATACTACTATGCAACCACACGTATTACTGTCCTTTAACACCGGGTGTTTCAACAGTTAATGGTAAAACTTCCGCCGTTATTTTTATAAAGTATTTTTGTCGTTTTCTCAATCCGACAATAATTTTGTTGTGGGATCCACCAATGATTGTACCGTCGTACGAATATTCTCCGACAAAAAGAATATTCCCCAACTAATCGAATATTCCCCGACAAAACGAATATTTTATATCAACTTGCTTATTTGTAAAAAAAATCACATATTACCCTTAACTTTAAACTTTTATCAATTTAACTATTTACCAAAATAGAAAAAGTGAATACTTTTATTTCATAAAATTCGGGGTCTCACAATCACCCTCCTTATGAAATTTCGCCCTTGAAATTTACGTACGTACCTGATATTCGAAGAGATGAGAATACCTTGCTTTCTTTTCAGATTATACCTTCCCGGTAATTTCCTTGTTACCATGATTTTCCCATTTCTCATCTCCTGTATTTCAGATATCATTCTAGAATATAGCTTCAAAACAAAGGTTAATTGGCATATCATAATTTGTCAACTTATCAAATGAATAATTTCAGCTTAGGTAAGTCACACACTAGCGAAGTATATAACTCCTCTCTCCCCACCTAATTCTAGACTCTTATCTCCGCCAGCGACCATATCCCTATGCTCCGATACCAAATGTAACGCCCCAAAAATTAGGTATACATCACCCATTATGAGTCGCCAGATACATGGTACAAAATTCAAATACAACTGTTGAACTACCGTATAGAATACGACACAGTTAACTGTGAGTTTTAATAAAAATGTATGTAACTCTCATGGTGCCTCGACCACAAACTTACAATGGTACTTTACATAAAAGTACAGTCAAAAACTGTTTTAGAAACTAAAATCTTTGGGAAGTGCTCAAGAAAACTTTCGTACATAGGAGGCCATGCGTCCAGGTTATGATAGATATCATATGTCCACAGAATTATCTTTGGTTGACCCAAAAGTCCCTAAAGAAAAACAAGAAGATTACTATCATCTTCTTTCCAATGGTAAGTTTTCTCTTGACATATAATTATCTCCGTTGTCTCCAAGTGAAAATTTATATTTCAAAAATACTCCAAGATCATAGAGGTAGTGCTCGTAGATATACTCAGCAAGTGAATGTGCACAACCATGTCTTATGATAACACGAGGTTGTATGTCATTAGACATCTTGTATGATAGTGACAAAAATACCCTTCCAACGTTGGGTTCGCCTCACCCTATATGATTCACCAAGTATAACTACTAAATGATGTATAGAATACAACACACTTTTTTATACTATTTAGGGAGAACCTCCACAGCTAGAGACCACCATTCTAATCCTCTTAATACCCCCGCTGGACTCAGCTACACTCTTATTACCTGAAAGGAATTGTGAAGTAGGAGGGTGAGCACAACTAGCCCAGTAAAGAATATCATGACTAAAGATAATTAAATTATCAATAGCTTTCATCAATAATAAATCAGAGATTTAGAACATATGACAGATAATAAGACTTTTCAACCATAGTTGTAGCAGAACGAGCAATCCATTAGAAGAGTCAAATAGACCATAAGGTCTATTATCTTCTCTATGTTAAAAGTCCACCAATAATGTTTTATCCGTGTAACATCAACCAACAATTCCCGTCCACGATCATGTGAATAACTCATAATCGCAATTATGATTCTAAATTCCTCTTCGCACCTAGGACGAAGATAATTTTCATCACCTGAAACATCAAAAATCATGTTTATACCAAATCACAATTCCTGCTCGTAATCATTAAATCATCTTTACACTACGGGCAAAGATATTCATTATTATCACATCCATGAATTAATATTTAATTGCTGAGACTCAGCTCAATAATTAATCCACATCATCGAATCATCCACGCACTACAGGCCAAGGATATTCTTTAGTATCACGACCACTAATTATCCATGCACTACGGCCAAAGATAATCGTGTTTTCATCAACGGTCCTTATCATGCCATAAAACAATTCATCTTTGCACTACGGCCAAAGAGAATTCATAGCCATAATCATACAAATAACTGTCCATCAATGCACTACGGGCCAATGAGGACTTTTTCCACATCATTTGTAACATTACGGTTATGATTATACCGAATAATCCTTGGTCATAATCATACCAAGTCCATCTATGCACTACAGGACACAGATGACTTTCAACATAATATAAGCATGAGGATGATGAGAATATTATAAGTATTGGTCAAACTAAATCAAGGATAAATATTAAAGACTTTAAATTTATCTAAACATTATCAATCACTTAATAAAACCATAATCTAATATTGTTAATATTATAACAATATTTTAATCACTCCTTAAACTTATAAACAATTTAATTTAATTATTTACACTTTTCCAAATAATGCATTTAATCATTCAAAATACCAAACTCATAAGATTTCATCACCAATAATCAATTAACTCATCAAGAATCTGCATATACCTTATATATGATTTTCAAGCCATAACATCCTATTTACCAATTTTTCAACTTCACATAACATATTTAATTCATATGTTCGTAACTAAATCATTTTCATGAAAAATACCAAATCAGTCCCAAAAATTATTCTTTTCTGGGATTAAGCAGAATATAGTCCCATATTGAACATATATTTTTCTCAGAATTTTTAAAATTCATTTACTATTTTTCAAAAATCAATTTCTAATTAATTCCTTAAGAAATTAGCTACCTTAAGGTTAACTCCAGAAATTCTCAAATCTTGGCAGGATCTTACACATGTTAACGTGATCTTCCAGTTTAAATTTCATGGTCATCGGAGTTATAGAACTCCGGTTATAGCGTTTTTCGTCGGAAAAATCTAAATATTGAAATAGTCATAACTTGCTCATTTTAAGTCGGAATGAGCTCATTTTTGGACAGTATGTACTTTATACCATATATTTTCATGTCCCAAAAGGCCAGAATTTTTCTCACAATTTAAGTGGCCGAAAATACCCTTTTAAATTTTCTGGCAGTAGCTATTTGGCACTTTTCAGTTTTTGATTCATTTACTAAAATCAGTCCACACGAAAATCTACAACACCTTTTTTAGTGATTCCATTTGGATAAGTTAGAAAACTCATAGATCTAACTCTAGAACTTGACCTACACTCAAAAATTTGAAATATAATAGGTCAATTGAATTTCATACTCCATTTTTACCAAAATCTGATTTTCAACCCTTTGTGTTTTCTAAGAACTTTAGTGTTTTCACATAATAACCAACATAACTCATCATGACAATGACATAATAATTCAATAAAATAAGTTCAAGAATAAGTTTTAAAGATTTATAAGTTAATTTATCCTTAACTCAATAATGTCCAAATTGTCAACATGATACTACTTTGTGGAATAAATTCAAGAATGCTCAAAAAAATATTTCCATGAAAAAATACTGGATGAAGCGCAAATATCAAGGATATTCCACTAATTTCATAGAGTATAGAAGTCAAAGTTTTAACCAACTGAGTATAATAAAGAATGGAATAACAAAAGAAATCACTAGGCATGCGATAAACCGCACAGACAGTTATTCCAACAGAATAATAAATAACGGAACCAGTTCCGGTGTAAAATGCACAGACAAGTTATTCCAACAGAATAATAAAGAATGGAACTAGGTCCGGCGTAAAACGCACAGACAGGATATTCCAACAGAATAATAAAGACTGGAACCTGGTCCGGCATAAAACGCACAGACAGGATATTCCAACAGAATAATAAAGAATGAAATAACAGAAGAATTTCACCAAGTATAGGGTAGCCCACGTATACAGGTTATTCCAACATAATAATAACTAATGGAATAACAGAAGTTCTCTTCATGAATACAAAAGAAATAATATCCCTTACCGTAAAAGAAACTGAATATAAGAGTAGGGAAGTAGCAGAATACTTTTCTATAGTTTCTCTATAATTTCTCTCTCTAGAGTTTCAATGAATTCGTAAGAAATAATGAAGGAATGAGCTTCTATTTATAGAAGAATGGACTGCATAGTAACTAACTTATGAACGGTCCAGATTGATTTACTTTAAACGGACTATCCAGATTGGTTTAGTACTTCGTAACTATTATCCAGTTATTGAAGATATACGATTCCTATGTTTCAAGCATGTTGGTTAAAGGAAGTCGTTGTACTTGCTGAGCTTGTTATGCTCACTCTTGCTTGAACCATACACTACTACAAAACACTAAATAGACAACACTTAAACAACAACGCTTTTTATAAAAAAACATTGTGGTATTTTTTTAACAACCTTTTTTAATAAAACGTTGTAGATACATATGAAAAAACTTATCTATTTATAAGGGCAATTTTTAATTTTAAAAAATTGTTGTATATATGAAAAACACGGAGCTTATTGAAATTAAAAACCCTCCCCGCCTCCCAGTCTTCCAACAACTAAAGCAGAGCTCCCCTTGATGTAAGCGAGTAATTTAGGGCTTCCTTTACTTTTCTTTCTATCTATTACTCTCTCGCGAGATCAATAGTTACAGATTAGCTCTACAAGAGGTTGGATTAGGGCATGAATCACCAATGGCGGAGGAGAATATCAGATCTCGAGGTGTGGTGGTTCGATTTAACGAGCAGAAGGGTTATGGATTCATAAAACCTGACGGCGGTGGTGACGATCTCTTCGTTCATCATACGGAGATCAAATACGACGACTACCGTACTCTTTATGAGGGCCAGACCGTCGAGTTCTTGGTCTGACTCGAAGGCTTTGTCAAAGAAAGCAAAGAGGAAAACCTTGGATAGTGCAGATGATATGCTTGCTTCGAAGGAAGGTTTTGATGATGAAGATAAACTTTTGGGGACTATTTTTTTGGGAATTTACCATTGAAGGTGAAGAAAAAGACTTTATTAAGGGAATTTAGTCAATTTAGAGATGTTTATTCTATGAGAATCCGATATGTTCCCATAGTAAATGTGAGTGCCATTCATGTTAACAATTTTATATTTGTTTTACATGATTGAAGCTTTATTTACCAAAATTTGATTTACCAATGCAGAGTAAGACACCAAGGAAGGGTGCCATAATCAAGAAGCAACTCAATGATTCTGTTGATAGGTATGATATCAAACTGTATACCTGATTCATTTGTTGATCTGAGGTGTTTTGTTAGAGAAAATGGGCGCGTACTCTATTTACATGACTAGGTTTTTGCTCGTTTCTTCCCTTGTCTTCACTGCAAGATTTATGTGCTTTAATGCGTCTTGCTTTGGTATTTAAGTTGTGTCGTGTTAACGCCAAGATCTTCTGCTACGTCCCAATCACGTAAGACGTCCCGATCCTACACAGTAAATACGATTAACACACAAAGCTTGACGGCTGGACCGTCGGGGGATAGCTCCGGCGTGAGAGTAAGTACAGGCGGTCACAAGGGTTAACAATGGAGGATGAAAATGTCTAGCGTCTAGAGAGAGATAAAAATGTATGCGTACCTTTTGTTAGAAGACTCCCTTGCTAGGTTATACTCTCATGCTCGGTTTTTTGTGCCACCAACCTTAATCTGGCACAGTCCCCCTCTCCTCTATGGTCTCAGCCGGATGCATGCAGGTTGTCACCTTTTTCCTACTGTACCTGCCACCGGCTGGATAAAATCTCATCCACATTAATGATCTGCAGACTTTTGGTCAACTGCTCTCTTTTTTCATCATTACAAGTCAAAGGCTTAGATATAAAAAGCTTTAATGGATCAATTCTTAGACCCAGCCCATCATTATGAGGATATGATAAAGGTAACATAAATATTAAGCGCAATGACTATAAAACTCAATAACAAAGATCCAATAGGTTAATTAAATGAATAGGCCCAATCCGTCCGACCCAATAGAAGAAATATCATGACCCAACATTGCCCCCTAGTTTTTTATTAAATAGGATATTAAATAGAAAACTATAAGCGGTCCACGATATTATGAGATCCAACAGGATTGAAATGGGCCCAAAGTATGACTTACCAAGGTCCAACTGATGAAGGATAGGAACAACAAGGATACTGGAAAGATGGGTCAAGACCGAAAATCTAAGGGGAGGCCCACTCTGTTAAACATCTAAAGCTCAATCTGGACGCAACCCTTTCAAATTCGTAATCATGACTGCCAATTTAATGTGCCACCCTCGACTACTGTGTAACCATCAGTATAAAAGATAAACTTTACCAAATATGACAGTTTTACCTGCCAATTTGAATTTCTGGACTTTCAAACTCCCTTCTTCCTTCCATAGCTTCTCTTACCTTCTCTGCAAAATACTTTCAATGGCTTCTCAAAATTCTGAACAAGATCCTCAGCTGTTAGCGAAACCGATCAGCGTCGTTCCCCCAAACTCGAGCCCCTGTAAAGAAGCTTCGAGATCATACCCCCAAACTGCCACCTCCATCGAAAAATCTGTGCCTCCGAAACCCATGCCTAACCCTTCCGATTTCTTCAAAAATAAGGAACAATATTTTCACGCCAACACACCCTCAATCATCTCTGAAACTGAGTTACGGAAGATTAAGGGTCGTTACCACATCCCCGACACCCATTTGATAAGAGCTCCCAGATCTGGTGAGAAGATGTACCATCGTCCAGACGGTTGGACGGCTGTTCTGGTGACTTTGCTTGAAAAGGGGGTTAGATTTCCTCTCCACATCTTTTTGGTTACCCTCCTAAGATTCATTTGGGTAGGGTTTGCCCAACTGGTGCCAAATTCCTACATTCACGTTTTGGCTTTTATCGCATTCTGTCACGAATTAGGAGTCGAACCTACTCTCGATTTCTTTTTTACGGTATACAAGATTGCTCAAACCAAGGAGAAGGGGTTCAAAGTTTTGGGCAAACAAACACACAAGACTGGTGAAAAGTTTGAGAGGCGGTCGCTGATAAATACTCCCTCGAGCAATAGAGGATGGCATGAGAGATGGTTTTTTGTTAAGGGACCAGAGATCGCCTCTTTACCGAACTGGGCGACTGATGAAAAGATTTCTTCTGACTTCAGAGATATTCTCGAAGAATGTGTAGCCGAACTGATCAAACTTTTGAATAATTTCCCGAAGGAGGAATGGCAACACGGTCTTCTTTCCAAACAGGCATGGCTGTATGATCATAAACATAAGTATCGAACTTATTTTCATATATGTTTCTGTGAAACCTTTGATAATATTGGTTCTGAATTATCGTTGCACAATCTTTGCAGTGTCCTTGGTTAAACCAACCCCTTCAAAAGTGAAAGAATTTGAAGATTTTTTGGCTGGGAAGTTACAGATGAAGAGCTCCCCCCAGTAGAATCTCCTCAGGCTAATCCCCTCACCACTGAAATGCCCATCATCGATCTTCAGATTAATGAACCATAAGTTAACGAGCCCCTTATTCCTGAAGAACCCCTCAAAACCAGACGAAGAAAAAGAGCCTCTAAGAGATCTAAAACCATCCACCAAGATACAGACCTTGAAACAGAGCCAGAAAAAAATCTAGAAGCAAATCCCGAAGCAAACCCTTCATCCAATCCTCCTCCTGAGTCTGTCCCAATCAAGAGAAGTCTGTTTGACATACCTTCACACGAACGGGTGAGAGTCCTTCGTTTCAAAAAGTTGAGGACAAAGATTACCCCCTTGACAGTTGAGGAGTTTCGAGTTCCCCCATCTTCGACCAACAATCCCCTAGCAATCCCCATGGAAGTTCAAGTGCCAGACGATGACGAGCCCATTGAATCCACTCCTTCACTTTCTCGCAAGAGAAAGCAACCATTTGATAGTCACACAGGCTCATCATCCGTTCCTCCACCGGTTAGCGAACCTATTCCCGCCCGATCACCTTCTCCTGAAAACATATATATGGATCCCTCACTAACTCGTGATCGATTCATGCCTTCTCCTTCAAGACAATCACCTTCCGAACTTCAACATGAGGCGATGGCCTCTCCAACCATGTAGCCTCGGTTTAATGACAACTTCCCTTTTCGACTGTTTGATGCCTTCGTTCTTGAGACCGATGACCATCGCTTCGGTAACAGTTCGAACATGGATCTGCTTAAGGAAGGCATGAGCTATCTGGCAAAGGTAAATGGTTTTCTCTTTTACTTTTCGCGTTCATTTTTATACATAGATATCTGAAACTGAATCATGTGTAGGCGAATGTTGTATTCGGGCGTCTAGGTCCAAAGTCTGTTGAAGCTGAAACCGAAGAAGAGGCAATAAAAAAGGAGAACGCCATCCTGAAATTGGCTTTGGCTAGGGAACGAACTCAACGCGAAGGCATTCTTCACACTAATGAAGGTCTTCGAAATGAGTTGGCTCAAATTAAGGAAGAGGTGAAAACGTCCAAGGAGGAATTGAAGTTATCCAAAGCTAACCACGAGGAGATTGTCAAGATGAATGCGGACCTGGTTCAGCGGAATGAGTTAAGGGTGGAGAAGGTTAAGGAGTTGAAGGCCAGCAATAAGATCCTGGCTAAGTCGATCAAAAAGTTGGAGTCACAAGATATTCGTCATCTGAAAAGGCGTCAGAAGCTTGAAAAGGAGATCAGGGAACTTCGGGCTCATCGGGATCTGGGACCTCCCTTAATCGATGATCTCCACAAGCAGGTTTGCGAAGAGTATCGGCAATTAGTTGAAATCAGCTCCAAAATTATGAAGATCCATTCTGAAAGTTATGAGCTTTGTCGAAGTTGCGGCAATGAGAAGTTGATTGCAGTCAATGTGGATCCGTCCCTGCTTGACTCATCAGAAGGAGAGGATAATGCATGATGATGTTATTGCTTTATCCTGACTTTTCCAGATTTATATGAAAATTATTTGTCTTTCTCGTGGTAATTTTTAAGAACTTTATCACAAAAAGTTTTAATTTTATGTAATAGTTTAGTATTATGGTTGGGTGGACGAATCTTCAAATTTATTTATCATGATTTCTATTTACTTCATTTCTTGTCAACAATTCGGCATTAATGATCTTGAATGAACTTAACTTAAACTATAAATCAGATAAGGTGTATAGCAGTTAAGTTATGAAATGAAATGAACTGAATGAACTGAACCAAACTTAACACTTGCATAAAGTAATGTATACTTATCGTTTCCGAAGTGAGAGACAGATCATGATTGAGGTGAATTCGACTGATCCTCCTTGCACCATCAAGATCTTGTTTACCACTCGGGGTAGAACAAGTATATAAGGACATTTGTTTACCACTCGGGGTAGAACAAGTTTATAAGGGCCATGGAATTTGTCTACCACACGGGGTCACAAATTCATAAGGACACTCCTGATAATAAGGCTTCCATCGAATGGCCAGCGAGTCCTACCACACCTCCATACTTCGGTGCCCATTGATTCACCATTCAGGGTAAAAACAATATAAAAGAGGACCGTGGAATTTGTCTACCGCGCAGGGTATAATAAAACCATAAGGACACTCCTGGCGAAGAGGCTACCATCGAATGGTCAGCGAGTCCACCCCGTCCTCCATACTTCGGTGCCCATTGATTTACCACCCTTGGTAAAATCAATATTAAAAGGATCACAGGAATTGTCTACCACACGGGGTAACAAATAATTAGGCTGCCATCGAATGGCCAGCGAGTCCTACCATACCTCCTTACACCATTGTGATCTTAGGACAAATAAGAAGAGAATCAGTTATGAAAAAGTGACTTTTTATTGATGGTGATCAATTATGTACAGACTTCTGGTAAACTAACTCGATCTCTAGTGAAAGTATTTTCGCAGTCTGCCAGCGTGTCAAGTGTTCTTAATCTCTGATCCATCCAATGCCTTCAATCGGTAAGTCCCTGGCTTTGGTACTTCGATTACTTCATAAGGTCCTTCCCAATTCAGCATCAGCTTCCCCACGTTCTGCGGCGTAGATGCTTCGGCTTCTTGGAGACGAAGTCCCCCACTTCGAATCTACGGAGCTTTACCCCTTTGTTGTAATGTTTGGCAACTCTCCTCTGGTAGGCTGCTAACTTGATCAAATCCACTTCTCTGACTTCTTCTAACAGATCCAAGTTGGCCTTCAGTCCTTCGTCATTGTAGATCTCTCTGAACTGACCAACGCGAAGAATTGGAGATCTAATTTCGATTGGGACTAAGGCATCGGTACCATAGGCTAATCTAAAAGGTGAATCTCCTGTTGTAGTCCTCGGTGTAGTTCGGTAAGCCCACAATACACTGAGCAGCTCTTCCGGCCATCTTCCTTTCGCTTTGTCCAATCTGCGCTTGATCCCGTTTAGCAGCGTTCTGTTAGTCACCTCAACCTGCCCATTTGACTGTGGATGAGCCACTGAAGTCTTTCTATGTTGAACCCCTAGCTCTTTCAGAAATCCTTCAAATTTCGATCCCACAAACTGGCGTCCGTTGTCCAATATCACCACTTTAGGAATCCCGAAGTGAAACACTACGGATTCTTTCATGAACTTCAAACACTCTTGTTCCATTATCAACCGAAGTGGCTTCGCCTCCACCCATTTGGTCATGTAATCAATAGCAACTATGACAAAATTGACCTGTCCTTTAGCTTTCGGCAACGGACCCAGTATATCAACCCCCCAGACAGCAAAGGGTATAGGAGATAGAATTAAGTATAGCTCTTCTGGTGGCTGATGTGGGATCGGACTGTTTAGCTGGCACTTCTCATACTTTTTCATATACTCCGTAGCTTCCTTAAAGATCGTTGGCCAGTAGTATCCCTGCCGAAGAACTTTGTATGCCAGCGACTTAGCATCCATGTGATCACCGCAAATGCCCTCGTGGACTTCCCGAAGAGCATACTCAGCTTCAGACGGAACCAAACACTTTAATAATGGTGACGAAAATGCCCTTCGATAAAGATCCCCATCAATAAGAACGAAGTTAGCACTCTTGTACTTGATCTTTTTTGCTAGCATCTGATCCGAAGGAAGGATGCCATCTGCCAAATATTCGATGTAGGGAGTCATCCAGCAATCAGATCGTTTGATACACATCACTGCTTCATGTTGGATACTCGGCTGCTGCAAAACCTCCAAATAGACTGACCCATTGAAAATGACAGCATCCGTAGTGGCTAGTTTCGATAAGGCATCGGCAATGGAATTGTCGTTACGTTTTATGCCTTGAAAATCATAAGAGACAAAATATCGAAGTCGGTCTTTCAACTCCGCCAAATACTTGATCATCCTTGTTCCACGAGCTTCATAATCTCCTGAAAATTATTTGACGACCAACTGAGAGTCACTATAAATGATCAGCTTCTAGACTTTTAGACTCTTCGCTAGTCGAACTAGCACTGCTTCATACTCGGCTTCGTTGTTTGTTGCTTTAAACCCAAATCTGATTGCTTGATGTACCTTGAATCCCTCCGGACTCGTCAAGATAATTCCTGCCCCACTAACATTCACCGTAGAGGACCCGTCTACATACAGCGTCCATGCACTCTTACCGTGTTGAAGAACTGCAACTGCTCGATCGGACATCTCTGCTTCAGGCAGCTCAGCATCTGCTTCGGTGAATGTACACTCCACCATAAAATTGGCCAAGGCTTGACCCTTGATAGCAGTTCGGGGATGATATTTAATGAAAAATTGGGACAACTCCATAGTCCATGCTGCTAATCTCCCCGAAACCTCTGGCTTACACATTACTTTCTTCAGTGGTTGATCTGTGTAGACGACTAGTAGCCTGCCTTGAAAATATTGCCGAAGCTTTCGGCTAGCAATTATTAAAGCAAAGACAAATTTTTCAATATTTGGATACCTGGTTTCAGTATCTCGTAGGACGTGACTGACATAATAGACTGGATGCTACTTTCCACTAACCTCCCGAACCAGTACTACTCCAACTTCCAACGAACTTGCTGCAAGGTACAAATACAAGGTCTCTGATGGGGCAGGCTTCACCAATAGAGGAGCAGAAGACAAATATGTCTTTATGACTTGGAAGGCGTCTTCACACTTTGAAGTCCATTGGAACGTCTTCGCATTCTTCGGCCCCTTCAGTGTGTTGAAGAACGACAAGCATCTCTCCGCAGACTTCGACATAAACCTCCTCAGAGCTGCAATCCTGCCAGTCAGATGTTGGACGTCTTTGAACGGCTGAGGAGTCTTCATGTCAAGAATGGCCTGAATCTTCTATGGATTGGCTTCAATACCCCTCTGACTGACCACATATCCCATTCCCTGCACCGAGTCCGAAGGTACACTTGTCGGATTGAGCCTCAACTTGTGGTGACGGACGGTCTGATAGCATTCTTCCAGATCATCCAAGTGCTTCTGGACTTGCATACTTTTCATGATCATATCATCCACGTATACCTCCATGTTCCTCCCCAGCTGTCTATCGAAGATTAAATTCATCATTCTTTGGTAAGTGGCCCCAGCATTTATAAGGCTAAAGGTCATCTTCTTATATGCATACACCGGACGGTGGGTAATGAATGTTGTCTTCAGGATGTCCTCCTTGCACATGGAAATTTGATGATAACCTGAAAAAACATCCATAAAGCTTAGTAATGCATACCCCAAAGTGGCATCAATAAGCTGACCGATATGGGGCACGGGATAAAAGTCCTTCGGACAAGCTTTATTCAGGTCGGTGTAGTCGATGCAAACTCACAATTTCCCGTTCTGCTTTTGCACCAATACTACATTAGCCATCCACCGTGGGTAGTCGATCTCAAAAATAAAATCAGCAGCCATCAGCTTGGCAATCTCCTCGTCAATGATCCTCTGACGTTCAGGTGCAAAGATCCGTCTTTTTTGCCGAACAGGCTTCTTCGATGGATCCACTTCCAATCTGTGTTCAGCAATCTTCCGGCTAATCCCTGGCATGTCTTGAGGTTCCCATGCATAAATTTCCGCATAGCAGCGAAGTAGTTCCATAAGGTTTGTCCGAAGAGGCTCTGGTAGACCCGAACCAATCTTTACTGTTTTATCTGCCTTTTCGAGGACCAGCTCGATCTCTTCTGTCTCTCCTGCAGGAATTACCAATGGCTCTGAGCTGCTTTCAGTGAAGGGCTCGATCTCAATTGCCATGGTTTGCTTCTGTTTGCTGACTTCTACTCCGGAGGAAATAACAGCATTCCGATAACAGCGTCGGGCTAGATCCAAGTCCCCTGCCACCTCTCCGACTCCGTGTGCTGTGGGGAACTTGATTTTAAAGTGAGGGATGGAAGTCATAGCTTGGAGAGATGTCAATGTAGGTCTCCCCAGTATGGTGTTGTAAGCCGAATCTACATGCACAACATAGAATTTACATATTATTTCTACTTGCTGAGAAGCTGTGCCGAAGATCACTGGGAGTTCGATGGTACCTGCAACTTTAACCGGATCATTGCTGAAGCCATATAAAGGATCCTCTTGCCCGACCTCCATCTTTCGCCCATCAAGATGCATCCTCTGATAAGCACGTGCATACAAAATATCCATAGAAGACCCGTTGTTGTCTTTCATCATACTCTTCACATCCACCGAGCCCACTTGTGCAGTGATCACTAACGCTCCTTCATGTGGCTCGATGGGCTCCGAAGAATAATCTGCATCGGTAAAGGATATAACTGTAATACCCGGGAAAAAAATAATAATATTAAATAATAAAAATTATTTTTTGTTGGAAAACATATTAATTGGACTTTGCATTTTTATTTGGGTCAAAGTGGTCATTCAATTTATGTGGGTTAATAAGTAATAGTAAGTGATGAAAAAAATTAAATTAGGAAATTTGGGCCTTAATATTGAGTGAACCCGATTAGAAGTTTATTAAAACAAGACCTCTTCATTAATAAACATCTATACCTAATTTTATTTCGTAATACAACTGAGGGAAAGAGAGGGGAGAGCGAATTGTATGGTTGCGAAAAGAGAAGTAGGCGAGGCGACAGAATTATTGAAGAGGAGAAATTCGTGATACTTGGCAAGACCCATTTAGTAAGTAATTGTTATTTTTAGGGGTTAGATCTATCAAGTATATTTCAGAGTATGCTTAATGTTTTTGTAATTGTAGTAATACCTTATTGGTTAATGTGGATAGTATAGGTAATATATGTGTATATATATAATGAGAATCCTATGAATCTAATGTAATCAGGAAGCTTGTAATGATGATGAAAAAAAAAATAATAATAAAATAAAAAAACGTCCAGAGAGTCCACGCCATTTTAGAAGCCCATACCGAGCTTCAATGTTGTTTAGTAATATAGTAGTTTATTTTGGCCCATCGATTTGGATTCTTCCTGATAATTTGGTGTTGTAATTGATGAGATCAGTTTCAGAGGTGTATGAAATGTCTTGCTAATTATTTCTAACAAGGCAATGGGAAGATTTGTTTTATTTGGTGGAACTACTGGACTTTTGTAATATAACAAGGATTATATATATATATATATATATATATATATATATATATATATATATCAAGTTTGATTGCAGGACAAGACGTAATCATTAAAAGATTAATATATTATAAATTGAGTTTGTATTGTAGTTTGATGTAGTTGGGGAAATTAATTTCATATTAAAATAAATTATATTAGTAAGTAACTTATAATTGTATTATTATTACCTTTTATTTTGATCAGACGGAGGAAATTTAAAGAGTTATTTTTAGAATATAAATTTTGGAGTATTAGTAATTGATAAAAGGCGATGATTAAATGTATATTAAATAAATTATGAATTATTTTAGAATTATTAGTTTGGATTGTTTTTAATTTGAGGTGAATATGTTTAGGTTGTGAATGACGTTTCGTATTTGATATCGGTGACATTTGAGGGTAAGATTTGGTGGAGTGTGCTATAAATGGGTTGGAAGTATCAGGTACGGATTTCGTACTCTTTCAGCGACAGTCTTGTTAAATTTGATTTGTTCGTTAAATTGTTTCCTTATTTCGAATTGTGTTATGATTTCACATAATTGTTTCATGTGAAATAAATATATTAGTTTCATTTTGGAGTTGATACACATGACTCGTATTTGTACTCTTTTAATTAGGATATCATGTTTAGTATTTATTTTTAATAATTGTAGAGCGGTACATGTTGCTACCTTCTTTTTGAGACTTTGTGACCATAATTTGATTTGGTTCAACATGTACATATAGAACCCCTTTTGTTGGTATTATGTCGCATGTGTTGTGACATGATATTTTGTTAGAATATACTGTAGGGTATACCTGAGCTATAACCACCTGTAGGGGTACCACAGGCATGTCGTCTTGGCACGAGAGGCATGACACTTTCCGTGGCGGTGTGATTAGTCCACGGCGTCTCCGTTTTGGGCTCCGGAGGAAGTGGAACGTTTGGTGTTTTGTTGTGGGAGGCGTATGGGTTAACCCTAGTTTTCTGTTCTGTGGATTGGTGATGTTGTGCCAAACACACCTATCCGATTTGCATACATTTAGATTCGCGGTCCAATGTGTGATTTGTCTGTGTGGCATTATTTTGACTTGCCTGTGTGGTATTCATTTGATGTGCCTGTGTGGCATTGTTTTGATTTGCCTGTGTGGCATCATTTGATTTGCCTGTGTGGCATTATTTTGACTTGCCTGTGTGGCATTATTTTTGACTTGCCTGTGTGGCAATGTATATTTCTGAGCTCATTCGGTATGACATAACTCCAGCCATTTGTTTCAGCCTATTATTTTATTATATTAGTTTTGTTTGTTTCTGTTCAGTTCAATTCATTGAGTTAGTTAATTCAGTTCGTTATTTTTTTTTCGTCTATTGGTTTCGTCAGTTTTGTTGATTCAGATATATTTCATTCAGATCTTTGGAGATTATATTTTCGTCTGTATTTACACTTGAGGCTTTGTTCAGTATTTTGTCTCAGTTGTTTTCGTATATCAGTTGTTTATCTTTTGTATATCTGTATCCGTACTGGGCAATTGGATCATGCTGTGTCTTTCTTCCGGCAGGTTTGCAGGGGTGATTCAGGGCTAGTGTGATGAGAAAGTTATCTTTGACCATCGATCTAGGTTGTTTCAATTTTTAAGTTTTGATTATTTTGACTCTAGTTGGAGAATTGTAATTAGTAATTCATTGATAGATATCATTATTACATATTTTGAAGTTGTTAGTGCTTTGTTTACTTATATTGAGGTTTGTTGTGCTTTGCACGTGACCTCCTTTTCCTTTTCGGGAAGGGGGTGTTACAGAGATGGTATCAGAGCTCAGGTTCTTTCTTGTAGAAAACCTATTTAGGTTTGACCTGTGAGTTGTGGGTAAATCATTAGGTAGACGTAGGAGTTTGATTTGATTTTGTTCTCTGTTTGGTTGGTCTTGATTTTGACCAAGTGTTTTTAGCTCTTTAAATTGTAATTGATTTGAGAAAGGCGAGTTAACTTGTTAAGATTATTATTGTTATGTTCGTTGGTGCAATAATATTAGTTAAGGATGGTGATTTGATCATTAAGGAGAATAATGTCATACTTTGTTCAGTTAAGAAATGATTATACGATTATGATATGAGTAGTTGTATCAGTGAGTTTTGCTATTGGAGAATTATTTGTTAGAGTTATTTCAGGTAATTACAAATTATTATCATTTTGGAATTGAGGATTTTATTTGGGTTAGATTCTGATTTTTGTTAAGTTATGAATAATTTGAGGTATGTGAATCGGTGGGATAATATGATAAAGTGAAAATTATTAAGTACAGAGGATCTCTTGTAATTTTGAGTTGTAGAGATTCGAGGTAATTAGATTAATCTTTTGGAGTAAATGAATTTTGTGATTATTTCCTAGTAGAACATTGGAGTTATCTTATATGAAATTTTGAGTGATAGTATGTGGAGATCTTGAAATTTGTTGGGTTAAGAATTGCATTAAGAGAATGATTGATTCATTGAATGATTAGATATATAATAAGTGATGAATCTTTAAGAGATTTTGAAAGCTATAGTGTGCTTATTCAGATAGTAGGATATATGATTTGGAGTTTGGTATAGTGATGAAGAGATCTTAGTAATAATATATTTTTGGTGTAATATTATTTGAGAATTAATTTGATTTGAGGTTATGATATTTTGAAACTCTTAAGGACTTAGGAGAGTTGGTGATAAAGAGATATTAGTAGTATATTCTTTGGTATAATATTATTTGATGAATAGTTTAAATTGAGGATGAGATATTTTGAAGCTCTTGAGGACTTGGGGAAAGTTGGTAATATAGTTTGCATAATTGTTTTGTTTATCCGATGTCTTTAGAGTTTTGCTTGAATTTATGTAAAGTAAATAAAAATAATTTGTTAGATCTTTTTCATGTGTGGAATATAAACGTTTTACGAATTAAAAATAATTTTAAATATTTTGGGTATTCGAATCGTATTTAGATGAAGAGAAATTTTTTTTTGTGATTTCGAATTATGTTCCGAAGAGTACGTACGTTTGCAAGAATGAAACTCAAAGATATTAGCGACAGCCGAACCAATGGTGGATCATGCGATCTAATTTGATGCAACGCGAACAACCTTATCAAGGCTTGCCACGATAGCTGACGAATCTTTTACGAGTACGTGGACAATTGTGTGGACTGATGGACTTATCCGCGTTGATCATTACAAATGGCGGCGCTACGTTGTAGCTAAATTTATTTATTTATTTTTGTAGCTTATTTGAATTCCGAGGACGGAATTATTTTTAAGGGGTGAAAAATGTAATAACCCATATTTTTTTTTATTAAATATTAACTAATTTTATTGTATACAATTGTATTTAAATCGTAAAAGATAAATAATTTTGTTTCCCTCTTTTCTTCCTTGTTTTGTTTGAAAATTTAAATTCGTTTAGTAGATAATTAAATAACTGTTTAAATTAAAATTGAGGAAGATAATTCCTTTGTTAAAGTCTTGTGGTAAAATCATTCGGAGCGGGAAGCTACTTGGGAGATAGAAGAGTGTATTCGAGCGGAGTATCCACATCTTTTGATAATTAGATACGTTCATTCTTTTAATTCCGGGGACGGAATTCTTTTAAGGGGTAGGTGATGTAATACCCGGGAAAAAAATAATAATATTAAATAATAAAAATTATTTTTTGTTGGAAAACATAGTAATTGGACTTTGCATTTTTATTTGGGTCAAAGTGGTCATTCAATTTATGTGGGTTAATAAGTATTAGTAAGTGATGAAAAAAATTAAATTAGGAAATTTGGGCCTTAATATTGAGTGAACCCAATTAGAAGTTTATTAAAACAAGACCTCTTCATTAATAAACATCTATACCTAATTTTATTTCGTAATACAACTGAGGGAAAGAGAGGGGAGAGCGAATTGTATGGTTGCGAAAAGAGAAGTAGGCGAGGCGGCAGAATTATTGAAGAGGAGAAATTCGTGATACTTGGCAAGACACATTTAGTAAGTAATTGTTATTTTTAGGGGTTAGATCTATCAAGTATATTTCAGAGTATGCTTAATGTTTTTGTAATTGTAGTAATACCTTATTGGTTAATGTGGATAGTATAGGTAATATATGTGTATATATATAATGAGAATCCTATGAATCTAATGTAATCAGGAAGCTTGTAATGATGATGAAAAAATAATAATAATAATAAAATAAAAAAACGTCCAGAGAGTCCACGCCATTTTAGAAGCCCATACTGAGCTTCAATGTTGTTTAGTAATATAGTAGTTTATTTTGGCCCATCGATTTGGATTCTTCCTGATAATTTGGTGTTGTAATTGATGAGATCAGTTTCAGAGGTGTATGAAATGTCTTGCTAATTATTTCTAACAAGGCAATGGGAAGATTTGTTTTATTTGGTGGAACTACTGGACTTTTGTAATATAACAAGGATTATATATATATATATATATATATATATATATATATATATATATATATATATATATATATATATATCAAGTTTGATTGCAGGACAAGAAGTAACAATTTAAAGATTAATATATTATAAATTGAGTTTGTATTGTAGTTTGATGTAGTTGGGGAAATTAATTTCATATTATAATAAATTATAATTAGTAAGTAACTTATAATTGTATTATTATTACCTTTTATTTTGATCAGACGGAGGAAATTTAAAGAGTTATTTTTGGAATATAAATTTTGGAGTATTAGTAATTGATAAAAGGCGATGATTAAATGTATATTAAATAAATTATGAATTATTTTAGAATTATTAGTTTGGATTGTTTTTAATTTGAGGTGAATATGTTTAGGTTGTGAATGGCGTTTCGTATTTGATATCGTTGACATTTGAGGGTAAGATTTGGTGGAGTGTGCTATAAATGGGTTGGAAGTATCAGGTACGAATTTCGTACTCTTTCAGCGACAGTCTTGTTAAATTTGATTTGTTCGTTAAATTGTTTCCTTATTTCGAATTGTGTTATGATTTCACATAATTGTTTCATGTGAAATAAATATATTAGTTTCATTTTGGAGTTGATACACATGACTCGTATTTGTACTCTTTTAATTAGGATATCATGTTTAGTATTTATTTTTAATAATTGTAGAGCGGTACATGTTGCTACCTTCTTTTTGAGACTTTGTGACCATAATTTGATTTGGTTCAACATGTACATATAGAACCCCTTTTGTTGGTATTATGTCGCATGTGTTGTGACATGATATTTTGTTAGAATATACTGTAGGGTATACCTGAGCTATAACCACCTGTAGGGGTACCACAGGCATGTCGTCTTGGCACGAGAGGCATGACACTTTCCGTGGCGGTGTGATTAGTCCACGGCGTCTCCGTTTTGGGTTCCGGAGGAAGTGGGCCGTTTGGTGTTTTGTTGTGGAAGGCGTATGGGTTAACCCTAGTTTTCTGTTCTGCGGATTGGTGATGTTGTGCCAAACACACCTATCCGATTTGCATACATTTGGATTCGCGGTCCAATGTGTGATTTGCCTGTGTGGCATTATTTTGACTTGCCTGTGTGGCATTCATTTGATGTGCCTGTGTGGCATTGTTTTGATTTGCCTGTGTGGCATCATTTGATTTGCCTGTGTGGCATTATTTTGACTTGCCTGTGTGGCATTATTTTGACTTGCCTGTGTGGCAATGTATATTTCTGAGCTTATTCGGTATGACATAACTCTAGTCATTTGTTTCAGCCTATTATTTTATTATATTAGTTTTGTTTGTTTCTGTTCAGTTCAATTCATTGAGTTAGTTAATTCAGTTCGTTATTTTTTTCTTCGTCTATTGGTTTCGTCAGTTTTGTTGATTCAGATATATTTCATCCAGATCTTTGGAGATTATATTTTCGTCCGTATTTACACTTGAGACTTTGTTCAGTATTTTGTCTCAGTTGTTTTCGTATATCAGTTGTTTATCTTTTGTATATCTGTATCCGTACTGGGCAATTGGCTCATGCTGTGTCTTTCTTCCGGCAGGTTTGCAGGGGTGATTCAGGGCTAGTGTGATGAGAAAGTTATCTTTGACCATCGATCTAGGTTGTTTCAATTTTTAAGTTTTGATTATTTTGACTCTAGTTGGAGAATTGTAATTAGTACTTCATTGATAGATATCATTATTACATATTTTGAAGTTGTTAGTGCTCTGTTTACTTATTTTGAGGTTTGTTGTGCTTTGCACGTGACCTCCTTTTCCTTTTCGGGAAGGGGGTGTTACAATAACAGTCCCTGGAAATGGTCTGTCGGCCTTCGGGGGAACACCCGCCACGGACTTGACTGAATCCAGATATCCTCTCCTCTTCTTTCCTACTAACTTCCCTGCTGTCCCTCCGGTTATAACATCAATGACGTGCCTCGACGATGGTATTGGAGCATTTTGGATGGGTGGAACCATTTGAACCGTCTGAATAGTACGGTCGGCATTCTGCTGCTCCTGTTGGTCCCTCCCGGCCACATACTGAACCAGCAGACCATTTTGAATCTTCTTTTCCAAGAAATCCTTCAGATTGCAACACTCATTAGTATCATGGCCCGCGGATTGATGATAGCTACAATATTTCCTAGAGTTGCCTTTCCCTGTCCTATAATTATCACGAGGTGGCTCAAAGAATGGCTGGTTTCTGATCTGGTCCAAAATCACCGACCTATCAGTATTTAGTTTAGTGTAAACCTTATTCACCTTCGGGGCTGACGCAGGTGGACGACTACATTTGAACTGCCCTTTGACCGATCATTATATCCCCCCATCTTCCTCTGATCGCCCTGGGTCTTAGGAATATTTGCCTCCTACATTTGGTCCGAAGAAAGAAGCTTCAGGCTATTCATAGCTTCCTCCACAACAATATACCCTTCTGCCTTGTCGAAAGCCTCTGCCAGACTCTTCGGATGATGGAACATCAATTTATTCACTAGCTTTTCAGACTTCACCAAATCTAGCCCATTCTGAAATAGCCCTACCGCCTGGAGATCATTGAGGTCGGATACCTGACCAACTGCCTCTCTGAACCTCTTCACATACTGGCCTAAATATTCATTGGAGAACTGTCTGACCTGTACTAGAGAACCTGTAGTCTTCCCTCTTCTTCGGTTGCTCCCAAAACGGGCATGGAACTTATCACAGAGCTCAGTCCAAGAGGAAATCGAATCTGACGGTAAAGTTCCCATCCACTGCCTCGTGTCTTTCCTTAGTGTTGTGACAAACGTGTGACACTTGGCAGCATCGGTAAAGTCATAATAATCCATCAGCCGGTCGAACGCCTGGCTATGGTCATAAGGATCCCCAGATCCATCGTGACTCTCCATGCGTGGCAGCTTCTTAGTGATGTCTGCCTTTTCCTTAAGAATGTCCAAGGAAAAAGGAGACGCTTTCTTCCCCGGGATGTCCTTCACCTGCTGCACCTCTGCCAACTGCTTTTGGAGCTCCTTCAACTCCTTAACCAAAAAATCTACCCCTTCCGGTTGAGATAACGCTTCTTTCTCCGAGGAGTCTTTCTTCTTTTGAACGGATCGGTCTTTTACCATAGAACCCTCAGCTTTCGAGGGATTTCTACGATGATGGTGGCCCACAGAACGACGTGCCCCAGCGGACTTTCTGGAGTACGGCCCCTAGATCTGCTTCGTCTTTGGATTATGTGGCTATGATGAGAATGCGCAACAACGAGCGCTCTCTTTGTATTCTCGGGAGTATGTTCTATGGATCGGTTTCGTTGTTCATTTTGGCCCTGCTCCCTAGGACCGACATGATGGTGCTCTCCCTTTGATCTTCGAGGAGTAGGGCTTCTCGATCTTCTTCTTTCTCGATGTTGGCCCTGAGTTTCACGTCCTGAATGAGCGGGTTCCTTCCCACTTCGATGCCCACGCTCTTCGGACCGAACGTAACTGGATGCTTCATCTCTCAACTCTTCCATCCGGGACATCTTCTGAGCTATATAATGTCGTTGCTTCATAAGTGCCTCCATGGCCCTATCCGATTCGTCTGCCATCTTAGCCAATCGGGTGGCCTTTTCGTCCTGGTCATCTCGATATCGAGTTTTAGGTGAGGTGCCTTCTACTTGCTTCCGACCGTGGCCAGACTCTTTCTCTGCCCACAGCCCTCGGACGAGAATCTTCGTGCGAACGTTTGGACGCTGTGCTGGCGTGAACACTTATTGTAGGTCCCAAACGCTCCTTGACAGGTATTCGTGGTGCTGATTCACTAACAGCCATCGGCTGTCCTTCAGGTGTATCTGTTCTACTATTTCCCATTTTTGAAAATGTAGAACAAATAAATATTTGTGATTGCCAACTCTTGAACACTAGAACCGCCCTCCTTCTAGCGCCAATGTTAACGCCACGATCTTCTGCTACGTCCCAATCACGTAAGACGTCCCGATCCTGCACAGTAAACACGATCAACACTCAAAGCTTGACGGCTGGACCGTCGGGGAATAGCTCCAGTGTGAGAGTAAGTACAGGCGATCACAAGGGTTAACAATGGAAGATGAAAATGTCTAGCGTCTAGAGAGAGATAAAAATGTATATGTACCTTTTGTTAGAAGACTCCCTTGCTAGGTTATACTCTCATGCTCGGTTTTTTGTGCCACCAACCTTAATCTGGCACAGCCCCCCACTCCTCTATGGTCTCAGCCGGATGCATGCAGGTTGTCACCTTTTTCCTACTGTACCTACCGCTTGCTGGATAAAATCTCATCCACATTAATGATCTGCAGACTTTTGGTCAACTGCTCTCTTTTTTCATCATTACAAGTCAAAGGCTTAGATATAAAAAGCTTTAATTGATCAATTCTTAGACCCAGCCCATCATTATGAGGATATGATAAAGGTAACATAAATATTAAGCCCAATGACTATAAAACTCAATAACAAAGATCCAATAGGTTAATTAAATGGATATGCCCAATCCGTCCGGCCCAATAGAGGAAATATCATGACTCAACATGTCGTATTGTATACCCAGAGTTGTTTGATCTGTCACAGATGAATATGGATATATTTGCTTTGGTATTTAATGTGCAATTTGCTTTTTCCATTATTTCGTAGCCCAAGTTCTGATTAGCTTTTTTGTTTTTTTGTTAATGTGGAGTTTCCCAACCGCAGTCGGACTAAGTCTCTCCACCCCAGACCAGGCTTTGCGCACAGGCTTGGCCTAAGACATGGCTCCGCCCAGAAATGTGCGATCCGTGGCCACACGGACCAGTTTTTAATTGGCCCTCACACTTGTTGCAGGCGGGAATCGATCCCAGGATGCCCGGGTTTACGGTTCACCCCAGGTCGAAGCTTACCGTTGCGCCAAGTGCTGTGGTTAGTTCTGATTAGCTTTGCTTAATACAAAAGAATGTTCACATTGTGATTAGCTTTGCTTAATACAATGTGAACATTCTTTTGTTTTACTGTTTACATAGTGCAAGGTTATAAATTTTGATGTTATATATTCTTTTTTTTTTATTTATGATGATTAATTATGTGTCTCCAAAGTTTTTTAAAGGCTCTAGCTGATTGGTTCATTTTTCCTCTTTTTAAAAATATTTTTTGTGTAGTTTTATAGTTTTTGAGTTTGTAAGTTGTAGAATGTGGCCTGCTCTGTACACTTGCTTCTTGTATCCATTTGGTTAGTTATTGATGCAAAATCTCATTGTGTAGTAATGTTTTGGTTAACACGTATGAGAATTAGGTCTTTGCATAGTTTGTGGAATTAGAGTTATCTTCTACAGTTTCATTCATGAAAAAAATCTGAAGAGAGGTTTTTAAGTTTGAATTCAAATTATATGATATGATGGGTTAAGGCAATATATTGTTAGCATGTTATGATGGATGTTAGTTCTGTTGCAGGTTATGCCTTACAGCACTGGCTGCAAAACTCCACTGTCCAACTTTGAAGCTAATTCTAATTAAAAGGTTTGTAGGAAAGTGTCTTGCTTGCTCAACTACTTGTACCACTATTACTTATAGCAATAGTTGAAATGTGTGTTTACGAAATGTTGTAATTGCTGTTAATTACTGTAGTTGGTGCTGAAATTGAATCCCTTTTGAATTTTGTGATAACAACAAATTGAATCCCTTCTTGTTTGTAGATGGATAGTAAATATGATCTAGTATACTTTATGGGTGCTTGAATAATATATTGTCTTTCCAAAATTAATAGTATATATATATTTCCAAAATTTCTAGATAGTATTAGTACTTAAATTTGTGTTTCTTGATTTTTTTAACATTTATCATCAACTAGTATTTTGAAATTTTGATGTATGTATATTAGAAATCTATTTATATTAGCCTAATCCCCGATTTCCTATTTTTGGAGATTTGCGGAACAGCCAAATTTGCGTATGGCGAACCCAGATCCTTAAACCTGATAAAAGCTCTGGCCCTGGCCTCACTCCACGAGCGCGCCTGCGAGCGCGGTCTGGCTGCCGCGTCGCTCTGTACCACTTGTGACGCCGACATCCACTCTGCCAACCCGCTAGCATGTAGTAGTGTCTGCACGAGAGGCATGTCATCTCAGAACTAGAAATTTCTTTATGGTCACAGTATGATATATATTTGTACGAGTGTACATTGCATTTTAATAGTTAATTGGTGGGTCTATTCAACAGTAAAGATGTCACAGATGCTTAAAGAACAACATTAAGATGTCAACATCACTCCATTAAGCTATATTGTCTCATCAAATCACTAAAATAGTCATCCTTGATACATGTTGAATTTCAGTATCTCTGCCTGATCTATTTCTTTTATCTTGCTGTTATATTTGGCTTGTTTCAAATTGGCCAACCAGTTCTCAAAATTAATCCCAAGTTAAAATAAAGACTCCTTTGCTGCATGAATGAGAAATTTATTGGTTTGAATTGTGGGGGAAAATTGACCAGTTTTTTTTTTTTGGTTTTATAAGGGTGGTGCAAAGACTGGATGGGCCATCAAGCAAAGACTGGAGACTGTGGATCGGCCATCAAGCAAAGACTTGAGAGGTGGAAGAGCTGCTTCTTTTAACATTATTCCCAGCAACACTGGAGCTGCCAAGGTAATCATGCATCAATAACCTTGTTTCTTTTTTATTATTATAAAAAACTACAACCTGAAATTCTAGTACGTTCGTTGCAATCAACTAGGTACTCATTACTATTACGAATCACATAAGTAAATATGATGAAATATCTCCTGGTATCATCTATATGTGCTTACATGAGTCCTCTTGCGTTGGTTAATTTATTACATGTCATCAAATTCAAATGTGTGCAATTGTCAAAATTGTTAAATTATTACTGACCCAAACATTTTACTAACGTTGAGCACATGTAGTAGTATCTTTATTGCTTACTTCAATACTTCATTCCTTCCATTTGTAATATTGGCAAAGGCATTGTAGCACAGGAGTGATATGCTAGAACAGTATCAAAAAAGTGACGCTGATTTGAGGGTTTAATTATCAGTTGATTGGACTTTTAACATTGTGATGCTATAGGAGTGGATATGATATTGGCAAAGGCATTGTAGCACAAGAGTAAATGCATGAATACAGCACAATTGGTACTCATATGAATCTCTTTTTCCACTAGATAATGTGTGCATGTGCTTCATCTTTGGTGCTTGATTTAAAAAAGCTTGCCTCTCTGTATTTACAGTATCCACTATAGTGTATGTTATTAGTCCCCTTCCAAATTTAGCTATCCCTATTTGACTTTCATGCACTTTACAAAACAGTGAGATTGGTATGCTATTTATTTTAAAGGTAATATTAGTGTAGTTGTACTTGGCGATCTATTATTTTTCCAAATTACTTATTCCTTCTCTTTGTTCTATCCTTTGGCTCAAGGCAACACAAACATTAGTATTTTATTCATCTTTGTCTAGACGACTCTTTATTGGATTATTATTGCAATAGTTCTTGCGTGTGCAGTTTTAAGGTTTGTCCTCCCCTAAGCAACAAGTATTCAGTAATTAGCATTTGGATCAACTAACATAGATTACCTTATGCACAGGAAAACTAAATATGTAGCTATTAAGCTAATATAGCAGACAAATACTCTAATCAATTACAACTAACTAAGTTTTTGACTGTATGCAGGCATATGATGGCATGATTGTTGGCGAACATTCACGATTCATGCACAGTTAAAGGAGAACCTAGGCTTTTTTGCACATACTTAGGTAGTAGCTTAATTTTATGGATAGTTTGATTTATTTTGTGGATGTAAGCAAATTCACAATTCAATATAGTAGTAATTTATATTGAAAAGTGAATTTGAGATGTATATATGGATAGTTTGGTATATATTTTGTGGATGTAGTAATTTGAAACTCTAAACAAATGGTATTATTGGGATACATTTTGAATGGTTGATACATTTTGGCTTTAAATTTAAATGAGAATTTAGAGCTTTTAGCTATATATCATGGCATTAACATATTGCAGGTGCATTGGTAATGTAGATGAACCACAACTTTTTTTTCTTTTTTTTAATCTACAACATTTTAAAAATATTGTGTAAATGTGCCTAAACGTTGTCTGATATATTAAACATCAACATTTTTATCCAAAAAACGTTGTGGAATCATACCTTCTACAATGTTTTTAAGCATCTGCTAATTTTTGGAAAACAAATCTACAACATTTTTTTCCTAAAAAACGTTGTGTATTGTGCTTAACTACAACGTTTTAAAAACATTGTGTAAGGGTGTCAAATAGATAACACCCTTAACCACGACGTTTTTCTGACTGAAACCACAACGCTTTTTTCGCGTTGTCTATTTACTGTTTTGTAGTAGTGATATGAATGCAGCTAAGACTGAATGGACCGAAGGATCCAACAAGGATAAAGGGAAGGCTAAGGCGAACCTGTAGATTACCTATGTAATAATATAGGTTTTTAATGATAATATTTGATATTATGATAAGAACAAATGTAACGATTATAAAGAACCTGGGGAATGTTAGTATTATTTTGGAATATTTATAAGACATATTCGTTCTTTTGGAGGTATTTCAATTGAATGTTTGTGTGAACTGTAGCACCGTGTAGCACCATATGTCGAGTTAGAAGAGACCCGAATTTGGGGGCGTCACAGGTTGGTACCAAAGCATTTGGTTATAAAACTTAAGGGGGTAAGAACCTTAGGCTAAATAACCTCATTAAGGAAGAAAAAGTCCAAAGGAAGTAAACTCGAGTTTTACTTGAGTTGAATGAGTTAATAAGGTATTGAGAAAACTTAGTATCAAAAGATTTAAAAGATGGAAATTAATCCTAAATAAATTAAATGTGATTTATGCTTATACTATTGTGTATTATGTACTAATCAACATGTTATGTGTTATTGTAGGATGTCGATCGATAACTTGATATATAGAGATATACACGCGGTGAGTAAAGAAACTATGAACAGAGTAGAGCCTGTACCTATACCAGTGGCGGAGGTACCATTAGTGATTCGAGAAGAGTCGGAGCCAGAGGAGTACTTTTCTGAGGAGAACTACTCCGAGGGAGATATAGATGTAGCATCATATCTTAATTTGATGAACGATGTGGAGGAAATGGAGGTAACATCGGTTGATACGGTGGTACTTACACAAGAGTCATCACCTCCAGATGCAATGAGAGCATTGTACCTGGCAGAGTTTGACAGGAATGTGCAACTGAGTACAGTTGTGCAGAATCAGAATGAAGAGATTAGTGCACTTTATGAGGCGAAGGAGTCTGCAGAAGCAGATTTTGAGTCAGAGCACGATGAGAAGGCTATGGACTATAAGAACGAGGCCGATGAGCTTCATAAAGAACTGGGGGAGAAGGACCAGAAAATAGCACAGATGTCTTATATCCATGAGAGTGCTCATAAGGATTTCAAGCTGAAAGTTGCTTGTTATTCCATTGAGTCAGGACAAACCCGTCATACTATTAGTCGGGATACTGTAGCGATGATTGCGAATGAGAAATACGAGGATGATGTTATGCATTATTAGAATTCTAGAGTTATAAATATGTGTGTAGTGACGTAAAACCCTCTTTTGTATAAAAGGGTAGTCCTTTTGTAAATCCCAACTTTTGTGAAGTACAATTTCAGGATAGAAATGTAATAGATTTTGGCTATGAAAGAAAATTGTAAATAGTTTCAAACTATGAAGAAACATATGAATATAATGAAGTTTTCATTTAATATTCTTTGTTATGGTATGAATTGTTATGTGGCGAATAATAACGAAGTAAGTAAACAGATAATAATGAAATTTTATTTATTTAATCAGTATAATGCCGCCTAGGAGAAGACAACGTAATCAGGAAGCAGAATCACGTAATGATAATCAAGGGGGTCAGAACAACCCTATGCAAGAGTTCGTTAATTTATTAACGGTTGCATTTAACCAAACCGGGGGTAGAATACCCGCGGGACCTAGGGTAGCCAAAACGACTATCTTTAAAAAGTTTAAAAGCGTAGGTCCGCTGGAGTTCAAAGGAACGACGGATCCATTAGAGGCCCAAACATGGGTAAAAGAAATAGAGAAGGCGTTTGTTATTACAAACGTAGGTGAGGCGCAAAAGAATTCTTTTGCGACTTACATGAGGAAAGGGGAAGCCAACTTTTGTGGGAGGCTCACCAGGGTGGGGCTAGAACAGATGTGGGAACAATTCAAGAAGGTTTTCTTCGAGAATTATTTCTCTACAAGCATGCAAGGGAGAATGGAGATTAAGTTCTTAGAACTTAAGCAAGGGGACACGACGGTTCCCCAATACGCGGCCAAATTCAATGAATTGGCAAGGTTTGCTCCACACCAAGTAGACACTGAGGAGAGGAAGGCTCATAGGTTTGAGCAAGGCCTGAAACCCTGGATCTATAGTAAAATTTCGATGTTTCAGAGTGCTTCCTATGGGGCCATTCTGGAAAAGGTGATTATAACAAAGAGTGGTAGTGAGGCTTTGACCCAATACCACAACGAGAGAAAGAATAAGAGCAAGAGAGAGGGAGGAACCAAGGCAAAAAATGTCAGTGGTAGTGGCAGTATGCCAAAAAAGAGAAGAATTTTAACTCTGGGAATACTAGAGTGGGGCATGGGGATCCTAAGTGTAGGATCGGAGCGTGTAAGACATTGGAAATACTCATCTAGGAGTCTGTGTGAAAGGGAAATCGGTTGTATAACTATGGACAGGAGGGTCATATATCACCCAATTGTCCTAATCTGTAATTTGTCATCGGTTTCTGATTTATGGTTTCCTTGTCCGGCTGTTGAGTGATGTTGTATGCTCTGTTCTGGTTTGGGGAATTGCTGTAGTCTGCTGCTGGTCGATTGCAGTCTGCTGCAGTGGCTAATGGGATGCTGCTGTTGATATTGTTGGTTTTGGCTAAGGGAGTAGCTGCTTCTGGTTGTCTGATTGTTGTTTAGGGCAGTGTTCTAGATATGAATGGATTTGAGCAGTCTTTGTTGTTGGGTACAGCAGCAGGTTGGCTTTATCTCTGATGCAGAATTGGGCCATGCTGGTTCGCTGTTGTGTTCTAGCTGCTATCGATGTTTTCTGTGTGGGAGGGCTGCTTGAGCTGTGGATTGGTCCTGGTTTAGCAGTTGTGCTACAGCTGCAGCTGCAAGGTGTTGGTTTGCTGTTGAGCTTTGCTGGCACCTCTTCGGATGTGCAGCTTGTTTATCTGTTGTACTGCTGGTTGATTATTTGTGGGATTCCCTACTGCTGTTGGGAGCCTATCTTCTGCACGGGTTGGATGGTCTGTGATGATTGGTTCTGCTGGTTTCACTCTACCCTTTCAGCAGTTGACCTTTGCGTCTGCTATGATTCTGCCCTACTGCAATTTGGGCATGGTCTGGGGCTGCCTTAGTTTTCTGTTGCCTGGGCATGGGCTGATGGCAGGTGGCTGCTGCTGTGGATATTCAGATGTTGGCTGCTGAAAGGCTTGCTTAGATGCTGTTGCTGCTGGTCTCCCATTTAGGGATGAGCTGTGGCTTAGGGAAGAGTTGCTGTCATATGCAGATATTGGTTGGTGCTGTCCTAGTTTCTGCTTATTCCAGGCATTTGGCCTCTGCTGCAGTCTGCTGGTTTGGCCTTTGGG
Organism: Panax japonicus; assembly: GCA_020205505.1. Classification (NCBI taxonomy): domain Eukaryota; kingdom Viridiplantae; phylum Streptophyta; class Magnoliopsida; order Apiales; family Araliaceae; genus Panax; species Panax japonicus. The sequence goes on from CM035091.1 coordinate 62,606,781, forward strand.
TTTCTGCAGTCTGCTGGTTACTTTGGTCTGCTAGCTAGGTAGCTTGGATCTGCAGTCTGCTGGTGCTGCTGTCACATGTGGGTGCTGAATGTTTGGTGCTCCTGTCATATGTGGGTGTCATATCTGCAGTCTGCTGGTGCTGCTGTCCTGCTATTGGTGGTTTGGCCTCAACTGCAGTCTACCGGTTTGGCCTATGGTCTTTATGCAGTTGCTTTGGTCCGCTGGCTTGGTAGTTGGGTTTGCTGTGTTCTGTGGTGCTGGGTCTGCTGGCTTTGCAGATGTTGTTTGGTGCTGGGTTTGCTTGGTGGCTTGGTTCTGCTAGCTGCTAGCAAATTTTGCTGTTGTGGGCTTGGTTAACTGGTTATCTGGTTTGGTTCGCTCCTGTCTTGAGTGCTGCTGTGGACTTGAGCAATTTTCTATTGCTGCGTGTGGTTCACTCCTGTCTTGAGGTTGCAGTGCTGGGTTTGCAAATGTTGGGTTGGGCGGATGGCCTGGTCTATTTTGTGCTTGTTGGTCCGGTCTGTGTATAGACTGTCCTCAAGCCTCTTTGTTTGTTAGTTATTGTAGTTGCTTTGTTCCATGATGTTTCCTTGTTGCTCGTGTCTAGCTTGGGTTTACTACTGCCATCATAGGGCCTGTCCTATGATGGCTATGGTATACTGATTGGGGGTTGCCCCATGTTCTTTGTACTTATTCTTTCTTTTATTTCAGTCTAAATTTAGCAAAAAAAAAAAAACCATGACTATTTTATATGTGGGTCGTTGGACCACATGGCCAGAAATTGCCCAAAGAAGGGGTTGGAGGAGATGAATGGTGTTAGTAGCAGTAACTTAGCCATTACTGGACCACCATCGTCGGGTAAACCTATGACCCGTACTTTTAATAGGACTGTCCAATATGCGGTTGCATCAGCGGATGTAGTAGCAGGTATCATTCCAGGCAATACAATGAATGTTTATGTGCTATTTGGTTGGAGTGCTACTTTTCTATTATAGCATGTGAATTTTCTAAGTGATTAAGTTCATTCTCGAAAGGAATTATAAATACCTTTAAACGTTAAGGTAGAGAATGAGGAAATAACATTCGTTAATTATATTCATGGAAATTGATTCATGAATAATAAAGGTAAGCAAATATCGGTAGATAAGTACTGATAAAGTTAAGAGAAATTGAAGACATTCTCGGTAAGAGTGAGTTAAGTAACCTTAGACCTTTAATAAATTGTTAGAATAAAAGTATGAATCTAAAGTTTTCTAAAGAAACCCAAGGTAGTATTTTATGATAATAAATCATCGGAACATTCTTGTTGTCTAACCTTGACGCAAATTAGGAGGATGTTAAGGAAGAGAATGAGTCGTTACTTTTGCGTATCGACTACCGTAAGAGGAGTAAGTTAGCGGTTGAGAGTAAATACCCATTGCCCAATATCGATGTTTTATTTGATCAGTTGAAAGGGGCAAAGTAATTTCTAAGATATATTTGTGTACGGGTTATCGTCGGTAGAAAATTAGGAAGAAGGTAGCAAATTGATAGGTATTCTTGCTAGATGCTATGGTTGAAAGTACCATTAGCGTCACAGAATAATATTTGGATGAGGGTGTCGTAATGATCATTGTTGATATTCTAGTCTATTTTAAGACGGCAGAAGATCACGTTGAACATTTGAAGATAGTGTGAGAAACACTACGGAGGGAGAAGTTGGATACGAAATTCACTAAGTGTGAATTTTAGCTTAAAAGATAGACAGATATGTTATTGATAAAGAATGTTGGGAATGAGAAGTGAGAAAATAGTTTTCAGGAACTAAAAGGAAGGTTAATTGAGGCCCCTGTATTATCTTTATCAGATGATATATGAAATTTTGTAGTGTATCTCGATGTTTCACATAGATGATGAGATTGCGTTGTCATGTAGCATGGCAAGGTCATTGTGTATGCATCATGCCAGTTAGGGGATTATGAGAAAGTCTATCGTACTTATGATCTAGAATTAGCAGCTATAGTTTTTGAATTAAAAATCTGAAGATGGTATTTATACATGGAGAATTGTGAGATATACACGGACTCTAAGAGTCTGAAATATATCTTCACACAGAAGGAGTGAAATATGCGGTAGAGAAGGACTGTGATATCTTATATCATACAGGGAAGGTAAATGTAGGAGCCAACGCATTAAGTAGGAAGGGTAGGAAAAGTTATCAATGTTAGCAACTCAGAATGAGTTAATAACGTAGATGGAAAGAACAGAGTTAGAAGTTAAATCATGGAATGAAGTGGTAGAAATGTTATTAACAATGTAGGCTCAATCCATGGTAATGGAACGAGTTAAGTAAGTACAACTAGGTAACGAGGAATGTAAGCAATTAAAGAAGAGGATGCAGGATGAAGAGAAGATCAAGTATCATCTCATTTTGAAAGAGGAATAAAACACTACTACTAAAATAATATGTGGAAAATAAAAATGTAATTACCATTTAACCACCAGCATTTGGCGCAGCGGTTAAGGATTGATTGGGGGCGAGCCGTAAACCCGGACGTCTTCAGTTCGATCCCCGCTAGCAACAAATGTTAATCCAGAAATGGTCATGGTGGCCACGGTACCCCTGGCGCAAGTCGGGTAGCAAACCGCTCTGGTACTGGGCTCGGGGGATTAGTCGGCCTGCGGGTCGGAAACCCACGGATAACAAAAAAAAAGAAAAAAAAAGAAGAATTTGAGTTTCATATAATTTTGAGTTAAAAGAAGAACTAATAAAAAAGGAAGATAACGTAATAATTTAGTAAATGCATAACTTCAAATTCAGATTATTGATAGGAAGGGTCAAGTCATGTGAAATAAGGTAATACCTTCGGGGAAGGCGAATGGGAGGGACCACAATGCCGAAGAAGCATCGCGGGAACTCGAGATTAAAATAAAGGAAAATTTTTCCCTCATGTGTTTAGGTAATTGTAGTGAGATTCTGGGACAGAATTCTTGTAAGGGGGGAAGAATGTAACGCCCGAGAAAATCAGATTTTTATGAGAATTAATTTTTTTTTGATTATGTGGAGTAAATGAATTTAATTGATTATTTATGGGAGGAAGTTATTTGAAGGTCGTTCTATAACCTAGATATGTCGGAACGTCGTAGTATTTTGCCTACGTGGTAGAATTAAAGTGTTTGAATTTCCAAGACGAAAATAAAAGCTTTCCGAGAAATTTTCCGAAAAACAATATTCACACATTTCTGCTCGAGAATTATTTTTGAATTTTCGAGAAATACGTAACGATAGAATATCGAGGTGAGATGGAATATCCAATAATATTTCAGTTATGGAAAACATAGTTTTTCGCCTGCGGACTTAAAATCTAACGGTTAGGGAAAGTGATTTCCGAGAAGGAATTTAAATGCGTGTTATGAATTAAGCGATGATCGTATAATACGTAGGTATTGTACGAGGTAATGAATACTAGTATGATACGAGGTATTATACGAATATGTATGAATGATGATATGTCGTATATGAAAAAGTATACGAGTTAGAATACGAGATTAAAACATAGGCAATATGTTAAAAGGCTTTAAGCCATATATAAGGGACTTGTAGGATTTAGTAAGAAATTATAAAGTCCAATGGGAATTATGATAAGGCCCAAATGTATGAATGGGTAAAACCAATAAGGATTAATGAACAAGCCCCAGTGTTTGTTTAATTGCAAGCCCAATGTATAAGTTAGGTTAATTAAACCTTAAGTCCAAACTATTAATCCAATGGATTAGGAGGATCCATGGGGCAACCCATTATCACATGGGTGATCTTGGTGGCCAAGAAACAAGTGTGATGAGCAAGTAGACTTAAAGGTTAAGCAAATGATAAGTTAAGTAAACTTTATGGCTAAGGAATGTGATGAACAAGCAAAGGATAAAAGTTCTGCTAAGCAAGTTAACTTAATGGCTAAGTTTTGTGATGGCCAAGTAATTCATGTGAGGAGCAAGTTAACTTAATGTCTAGGTAATGAATAGTAAGGAGGTGGGAGTGGTTTATTGACTAAACTACCCTAACTTAGGAAGTCCTATAAATAACAAGCTTAGGATTTCAATTGTTGGTTGTTAGTTTTCATCCAAACATTATAATAGCTTATTGGTTTGAGAGAAAAAGCAACAAAAGCTAGAAAAAGTTAGCCTTTGTTAATTCATAGAAGCAAGAAGAAGATTAAGGCTTAATCAAGTGATCTTCAAGGGTAAGAACCTAAAATACGTTTCTCTTTCTCTTTCATTGTTAGAGAAGTGAGTAGTGGTAGAACTAGTATGCTAAGGAATGATAAGAATGAGTAATCTAAGGACTTAAGTCGTAATAAGCCGTGAATAAGCATTTTGTATATAGATAAGTTATGAACCAAGGAAGAACTTGTAGGAACTTGTCATATGTTAATAATAATGAGGTTAATATGATAAGAAGAAGAAAGAATGTTGGTTAAAAGTTATAAACTATCATAAGTAATGAGGGAAGAGTTTATAAGTAGTTTACACTTTTATAAGTTATAAACTCACAAAGAACAAGCAAGAACTTATCATGTATATAAGTTAATGAAATTAGTAGGTTAAGAAGTTAATTTGATGGATAAAATCCATTTGAAACGAAGAACAAATCATAAGTAACGAAGTTATCCCGAAATTCTCACGATTGGATGATAATCGTCGAATTTGTAAAATTCTCGGATTTGAGGTTGAATTTTGAAATTGATCTTGGAAACATTGATTTTTAATGGAGTCGAGTCTTATTTGGCATTATAGAGTTGCGGACTCAAAAATGACTGAATTCCGACTTAGAACGAAGAAACGAGCATTGAATGTTCACGAACGTTTATCATTTTCGTTAAAAATGAACTCATAGGTGAATTTTTAGTTAACGGATTCAAAAAGATAAAATTCTTGCATAAACACGTAGAGTATGTGATTTTTAAACTATAGGCTCTTAAACGAGCCAATTAGGATTTATAACAAAGAACATAAAAGGTCGGGAATGTCACAAAGTTGAAAAACTGTCAAAGTTTTCTGGTGCACAGAGCTGGCACCGCAGTGCCAGCCCAAGGCCAAATATGTCGCAGCGCCAAACTTGGCCAAGAGAAAGCCAAAACCTACTAGAGTTTCGCGCCACAGGGCTAACTCTAATTATAATCCTGGCATCGTAGCGCCATGTACAGTAGGACCGAGGACTGAAGAGTGGCGCCGCAACGCCACTATTGTAAAGGTATGTCGCGCCGCGGCACCGACAGTGAAAGTTGGTTGACCAAGTTAGGTTTTGTAAATCCAATTGATTAGAAAGGAATAATAGAATATACATGTACTTAATGTACATGATAAGAAAAACTTTAAATAACTTTTGTAGTGATTTATGTGATCAAATGATTTATTTAATTAATTGTTATTTAAATTAAATAAAGTATGAAAGATTAATTAAATATAGTGTGACAAATATTAACTATATTATAAGGAGTTTCAAAATATATTAAAGTAGTTTTGTGACACCCCCAAAATAGGTATACATCACCCATCTTGAGTCGCCAAATACATGGTACAAAATTCAAATACAACTTAATTATACAACAGTCGTGTAAAATATGACAAAACATAATCTAAGAGTTTTAATAAGAATATTGTCATCTAGACAATATCTACACTCAATGGAGTCCTCATTATATTTATTGTCACACTATTTTATAGAATAGTGAGAACTACTAAAACAACCATCTGGACCGTCAATCCGTTCCCCGACTCGTTCCAGCTATATTCTCATTTCCTGAAGAGAACAGTGAAAGAAAAAAGGGTGAGTTCAACTAGCCCAGTAAGAAATATTATGACTAAGATAATGCAGAATAATTTATCGTTAGCCTTCAACAATATTAAACTGATAAAATATAACAAACATCAAGTTTAACTACAGCGGAACAAGCAATCCATTAGAAGAGTCAAGTAGAGAATAAAATCTACTATCTTCTATGATTTAAAAGGCTTTTCATCACTTTTATCGCTGAGACTCAGCTTAATAAATAAACCACATCATCCCTGCACTACGGCCAATTATATTCATTAGTATCACGACCACAAATTATCCATGCACTACAGGCCAAGGATATTCGTGTATTCATCAATAGTCATGATCGTGCCAATAATTGTCCATCAATGCACTACGACCAATGAGGACTTTAACCACATCATTTGTAACATTACGGTCATGATTATACCAAATAATCCCTGGTCATAATCATACCAAGTCCATCTATGCACTACAGGCCAGAGATGACTTTCAACATATTATAAACATGAGGATGATGACAATGATATAAGAATTCAATAAAACAAGTTCAAGGATAAATTTTTAAAGATTTATAATTTAATTTATCCAGAAATAAATAACGTCCAAATTGTCAACATGATACTATTTTGTGGAGTAAAATTCAAGAATGCTCAGAAGAATATTTTCATGAAAAGATATTGGATGAAGCGTAAATATCCAGGATATTCTACTAATTTCATGGAGTATAGAAGCCAAAACTTTAACCAACTGAGTATAATAGAATATATGAAACTGCAAATGGATTTTTGCCCGCCATACAGTAATCCACGTAAACAGATCATTTCCACAATTTAATAAGGAATGAATATGAAGGATCATTCACCATGTATGTGGTATTCCACACAGACGGGTTATTCCAACAAAATAATAAAGAATGGAATAATAGAAGAATTCACCATGCATGCGATAGACCGCACAGACAGATATTCCAACAGAATAATAAAGAATGGAATAACAAAAGAATTCACCAGGCATGCGATAGACCGCACATACAGGTTATTCCAACAGAATAATAAAGAATTGAATAACAAAAGAATTCACCAGGCATGCGATAGACCGCACAGACAGGTTATTCCAACAGAATAATAAAGAATGGAATAACAACCCTTACGAGTATTGAAAGAAAATGACTCTCTTCATGAATACGAAAGAAATAATACCCCTTACTTTAGAAGAAACTGGATACTGGAATAGTGAGGTATCAGACTTCTCTTCTTCTTTCTCTCTATAATTTCTCTCTATAATAATTGCTCTTGTGAGACTTAGTGAATTGATGAGAATGAAAGAAGAATGAGCTTCTATTTATAGGAAAATATAGTTTTGATAATTGCACGTTTTGGAGCTCGAAATATTATAATATAATACCTTCCTCTTTTTTTTCATTTTTAATTTAGTCCTGCAAGTATTATCAAACTTGCACCACCTCCCCTAATAGTAAATAATGTGAATTAATAGTTTTTTCATGTGACTTAATAGTATAAACATGTGAAAAAACTAATTACAATATAGTACTTTCATCTATACCTCCATTTTTAATTTAGTCATGCAAGTATTATCAATCTTGTACCACCTCCCCTAATAGTACATGAATGTGAATCAATAGTACACACATGTAAACAAATGGTTATAAGCATGTGAAATAATAGAAATTAATTGATCATTTATCCGATTAATTACCCGATTGGTAAATATAACCTCCAGACATAAATTATTATCGAAATAAATGTTGATTTCCACTAACACTAATAATCCCAACACAATGGAACTATCAATTTCATCTTTAATCAACACAAACTTATTCATCATTAATATTATAACTCACAATATTTAACAACCAGGTCTTTCCCAGGAAAGAGGGGGCTTTCCGATAAGGATTTCTCCTTATTGGCGCGCAATTAGGTGACCAAACCTCTCCTTGACAGAACTTCTAGACATTATCAATATTGCAAATAATAATATTAATAACTTTGTCGTCTCAACTATTGATTTAATACTGTGACAATAATTGAATCAATAATATGAGAGCTATGATGCATCAATTACTGTAGCAATAATTGAGTATAATCGAGTGACTTCTCACGTAAGCATCAATAATCAATACTATGTGCTACTATGCAACCATGCATATTACTGTACTTTTACCACCGGGTAGTTCAACAGTTTAACGGTAAAACTTTCGTCGTTATTTTTTTTTTTGCTAAGTTTGTTTGTATATAAAAAGGACCAAATACAATGGCTAAGGGGCATACCCCAGAATATAGTAACATCATCTAAGTTAATAGATGAGGGTACGATGCATGGAAGAGAACCCAACATAACAAGTTAAACTAACAACCAATTACAGTAATGATAAAATAAATAAACTTAAAGTAGAGAGCAGCGGACCCATCCGACCCATCTCGCCCTTCAGCAGCTATCCCACGGGCGAAGCCATGCTCGCCCGAAGCCATGCAGTACTCGCCCGAAGGCCATGCTCGCTCGAAAGCAATTCTCGCTCGAAGCCATGCTCGCCCGAGGCCATGACCTGTGCTTGCCCACCATCTCGCCCGATGTCCATATCAGCTCGAAGCCATATATGCTCGAAGCCAATACCTTGCCCGAAGGCCATATCATGGGCTCGCCCACACTCGCTCACCTCATGATGCCCGAAGACACATGTGCACCCCTTGTTCCCAATCATACCAGCACCTCACTTCGTTCAAAACTCAACGTATCCTTGCCAACCAACCTCCTAGTGCCGAAGAGCAATAACTACCCCAAACACAATAGCTCAGCCAAATTGAACCGAAGAGCAGCCACTAGCCCAACAATTCAGCACACCTCTTCGCCAAAAGAAAGGATCTGCCCCTATGGCGAGTAGCAGCTGTAGGGATCTGCCCGAAGCCAGTTCGTCCGAAGCACCCATCCAACCTAAATTATTGCAACTGTAGGAGAGCTGGAGATTGCACATATCTAGCTACCCACTAGCTAAAATAGCTAAACTAACAACCAATTACATAAATAATTACAATTTGTGGCCTTGATAAAAGAGTTACATTTAGAAAGTCTAGACTTAATGAGATGGATAACATCTTTGGCTAGGATCCTAGGAGGAATGATGGAGCCATTATGAATCTTGTTATTCCGAGCCTCCTAGACTTTATAGAAGCAAGTGGCCATAGTTAAGCATAGGATATTCTTGGACAGGTGCGATCCTTGGTATGAAATCAGGTAAGCAATAATAGCATCCCAAGCGAATGGAAAAGTGGTCCAATTCCCTAAAGTCACGGCACATTGGAGAATGGTTGAAGAGTAATCACATTCAAAAAACTAATGGTTAAAGGATTCTAACTGTTGATTGCAGAGAGGACAGTTCCAAGTTCTGCCAGTGTAGTGTTTGGTCCGGTCGTTTGTGGAGAGTTTTTGAAGGAGCCCAAGCCAGAGAATGAAGGAAAAACGAGAAACATGAAACTTATTCCAAAGGATAGAGCTCCAAGGAACCTTGGGAGATCTTGCTCAGATTGATTCCCAAATCTGTTTGGCCTTAATAGTCTTAATATCACAAGTTCGCCAAAAAACTTGGTCAGGCCTAGGAGATGGGATGGGAAGGTGGCGGATTTGCTGCCGGAGGAGAATGACTTCATGGTGGTTGCTGACTGGGAGGGCCCAGGAGTTGCCGGAGAGGAGAAAGCTAACCGTGGCAATTGGGAGAAGTCCAGTATTGGAAAGGAGAGAATGAGAAGGGTTAATAGTTGCCCCATTCAACCAAGGATCATACCATAAGCTTATGTGTTGTCCATCCCCCACAATGTACTATAGATGTTGAAGAGCGAGGGGGCGTAATTTGAGGAATTGCTTCCATATCCAGGAGCAACCGGGGGATATAGTAACTTGCCAAATAGTCTTAAATTTTAAGATAGTGGCTTTCATCCAGTTTGCCCAGAGAGAGTGGGATTGAAAGCTGATAAGGTGGAGGAAATGTTGCAACAGCAGAGCTTTATTCCAATCTAACAGATTTTTTAGTCCCAACCCTCCCTCATCTTTGGGTAATGTGAGATTAGCCCAGGCAACCTTTGCACCATACTTACACAAAGTTGGGCCCCTCCACAAGAATCTGCCTAGTAATGCTTGAATTTCTCTTAAGACTGCTTTCGGGAGCATGAAATGAGTGCACCAGTAGACTTGTAAGGAGAAGAGAATGGAATGGATCAATTGTAACCTCCCAGAGAAGGCAAGGACCTTAGATGTCCAAGAAGTGGCCCGGTTGGTAATCCGTTGAATAAGAGGTACGCAGTCCGTGTAAGAGAGCTTTTTGGATAATAAGGGTACTCCTAGGAATTTAGCTGGTAAAGATCCTAATTGAAACCCAAGAAGGGAGAGAATGTTGCGAGTAGAGGTTGCATCAGTGTTGGCTAGGTAACAGTGACTCTTGTGGGTATTTGGAATAAGACCAGAGACCAGAGAGAAAGATAGGATGCAAGAATTGACAATAGCAATGGAGGGTAGGCTTGCATGGCTGAAAATAATGATATCATCGGCAAAAAGGAGGTGAGTAAGTTTGCAAGCCTCTGTCTTCCAATGATAGGTGAAATCAGTGGTAGAGGTAGCTTTGTTAAGATGAAGAGAAAGCATCTCCATAACTATGACAAACAAGAAAGCGGACAGAGGGTCTCCTTGGCGAAGCCTACGAGAGCTACTAAAGAATCCTGCAAGAGTTCCATTCAATTTAATAGAGAACATGGCTGAGGTAGTACAAGCTTTGATCCATTCTATGAAGATGGCTGGGAACTGAAATGCTTTGAGGGTATCAAACAGAAAATCCCAACGAACCGTATCAAAAGCTTTCCTAAGATCAATCTTGAGTGCACATCTAGAAGGTCCTGTCGTCCTGGTGTACCCTTGGAACAGTTCTTGAGCAATTAGAATATTGTCACTAATACTCCTACCTTTTACAAAGGCTGATTGTGCTGTGTCAATAATATAGGGCAGCACTTCCTTGAGTCTGTTAGAGATGATCTTTGCAATACATTTGTAAATGGTGTTGCAGCAGGAAATAGGCCGAAAGTCTGCCATTGATGAAGGGTTGAGGCATTTGGGGATCAAGGCTAGAGCTGTGGAGTTAATCCCTTTGGTGAGCCGGCTAGCCGAGAAGAAGAAATGGACAGCTTTTAAGAAATCAGGTCCAACAATATCCCAGCAGCTAAGGAAAAAATTGACATTAAAACCATCTGGTCCAAGACTCTTGTTGCGTTTCATGGAGTTTAGAACCTTAAAGATCTCAGAGTCAGAAACAGGAGCAATGAGTTGCGAAGCTTGGAGAGGGCTCACCAAATTTGTGGGGAATACACCAAAAGTATCAAACCCAGCATAAGGAGTGTCTGAGGCATTAAATAAGGATTTGAAATAGTCAACAGCTACAACTTCAACATTGTCCTTGCCATGCACCATAACTCCATCATCATTAAGGATAGAAAATATTTTATTGGAGTTCCATCTGCTCTTCATCATATTAGCAAAATAGGCGGTGTTCCGGTCACCCAAAGTTAACCAGTTTGCTCTCGATTTCTGTTGCATTAGGACTTCCTCCCTATCAATGGCCTGGAAAAGCCGTTGGGTGCAGTATTTCTCCAAGGATAGGTTAGTCGGGTCCGAGGGGTGGTCATGTAGGAGAGATTGTACCGAATGCAGATCGTCTCTAGCCAACTTTACTAAAGAAGTGAGATTGCCAGTAGTGAGATTAAGAGAGGATAAAGCATGTTTGGTGCGTTTCAACTTTTCAGAGAAGACATAAAAGGGGTTCCCATGTATGGGGGTGTTCCATGCAGAACCCACAGCCCCCTTAAAGCCCTCAAGGAGAGCCATGTGATTAAAGAATTGAAAATGCCTTCTTGGTTTGGAGAACTTAATGCCAGTATTAAGAAGAACAAGTGAGTGATCCGAGAGGCCACGATGGGCAAAGGTAGCAAGAGAGAGAGAGAGATCAAAGTTGGAGAACCAAGCCGAATTTCCCATTACTCGGTCAAGCTTTTTATGTACAGGCCTAGATAATTGGTTATTCCACCAAGTAAATAAAGGGCCAATGCCTCTGAGATCATCAATGCCAATAGAGGAGGTGAATTCTTTGAAATCATTTTTCCCGATGTCCCAGATATCATTAGGTTGGTTAGTCTCGGAAAGATCTTTGATAATATTGAAATCACCCATTAAGCACCAACTTCCAGAGGGAGACACTGCACCCAGCTCGTTCCATAAGTCTCTTCTTTCGATATAGGAGTTCATCCCATAAACAAAGGAGATAAAAAAAGAAGTACTAGTAAAATCTAAAGATTGCACCTTGCAATGTATAACTTGGGAGGAGGTAAACAAAACATCCAAATTCCAGAGATTAGGATTCCAACCCACCCAAATTCTACCATTGCCATGAAAATCATAGTTAAAAGCCCATTCCCAGATGGGACACAGCTTTCGGGAAATTTTCTTGGCATTAGTATGCTTGACTCTCGTTTCCATCAATCCAACAATGGATAAATTATAATCAGCAATAATTTGCTTTACATAGGCCTGTTTAGGCTGTTTATTGAGACCACAAATGTTGTAGGTTGCCAACATAAATTAAACTGATGGTGGGGGGGGGGGGTGTTTCCTGTTTTACCCTTGCCTTTCCTCTTTTTTGCAGCTTTGGGGTTCTCCATACCACCAATCTGTTTGTTTTTCAAGTCTTTGCCTTCCTTTTCATCAACAACCTTTAGTCTATTAACTAGGGGATTTGTGGCAGCTGGGGATTCCGAGTCAGACCCAAGGATGTGATCAGGTTGGTCAATTGGATCAAAAGTATTGGACACTAGTGTGAAAGCATTTGGGGTGGCGTTATCCGAATTAAATTTGGCCCCCCTAGCCACTGTCACCCACTCATGAGAGGGGGGGGGGGGGTTCTCATTTCCTATTGAGAAAGATGTAACCTTTGGTGAAGGGACAACCAACTTCGTATGGCTAACCATTACAGTATCTGTGGCTCCAGAAGGGGGTGCCGGTGTACTTTTAGGTACCCATTTGAAGTTGGTTTTAGGGCATTTGACTTGGGAGTGGCCAAATACTTTGCAGAAGGGACAGACAGGAGGTCTACTTTGATACTCAACATCAACCGGAACAAAGGTCTTTTCAGATTTCTCAGAGTGCATAACAGCAACTTTGATGTAGGAAGGGAAAGAGGATGTGGCAGATACTTCAATGCACACTCGTGCAAAATTTAGGAAGTCATTATTAGTTGTCATCTCATCGGTGAAGAGAGGCTTACCAAGGGCACTAGCTATATAGCTGATCCCCTCATCAGACCAATATGAGAGAGGGATTTCGCTAAGCTTAACCCAGATGGGGATTTTGTCATAGTCAGACTTAGTGAATTCCATACCTTCTTGCCATTTCTGTATAACAATCACTTTGGAGGCAAAATGCCATGGACCAGATGCAAGGATATTGTCACGATCAGTGGAGGATTTGAACTTGAATATATAGTAACCCTTGTTGTTCAGAAAAACTTTGGTAAGACCCAGGTTCCCCCACAACCGTTTAGCAATAGGTTCAACGACCTTAAAGGGAAGGTTAGAGTGTAGGAAATAGCCAACCAAACTGGTCGACCAGATAAGGTTTCCCCTCGCTAGCATGTCATCAGGAGGCTTTACCAGAATGTCATCATTCTCCATAACAGGAGGATGGAAAGAGAGGGATCTGCTAGCTTTCCCCAAGTTTTTTGTAACTACAGCACTCCAACTTTTAGGGACATCAACCGAGATTGTTGGGGAGATTTCGCCTTCCTCTGCATGGGATATAGGACGTAGGTTCGAAATAATAGCATCAGACCCTTTCCCTAAGATAGAGAGGTTCACTGCAGAGCCGGATAAAGGGGATGAAGAAATAGGGGCTTTTCCAGCCAGATCATGAACTGTGTTCCTCAAGGAAGTGGAAGGAGTTGCAGAGGATCCAGGAGGAAGAATTAAGGGTGGAGAATTACCAATTACTGGGCGAGCATGTCCAAGATTTTGAATCTTGCCTTCAGAAAGATAAGCCTGTACATCCGAGGAGGATATACCATGAGCCGAGAGGAAGTCCATAAGGTGACTGTTTTTCCTCCTCTCGAACAAGGCTTCATCCCTGTCCTTTTGGGAGAAATGTTGAGCAGCTACAAAAATTTCTCTTGCGTGCACGCCAAGGGCTGGGCCAATATTAACCTCCAACGAAGGGTCAAGCTGAGTCCTTGCAACGGAGTCTTTCGAGCTACTGTCGAGAGGCATGGGGATAGGGTTGATTTCAGATTCGCCCATGCTAACACTTCGGACCAGAGTATCCCTAGAAAGGATCGATGAGGAGGACAGGGGAGGAGAGTTAGGGTTTGACACCCCCATCTCCGCAAAGAGATCCCTAGAAATTGAACTAGAAGAGTTCCCAGCAGATAGGTGGGAGTGGTCTACCATAATGAAGGAAAAAAGAGAGAGGAAAAACAGGAGACAGGGGAGGAAGAGGCCAGGGGAGGAGGGGAGACGGGGGAGACGGTGGAGGTGGAGGTTTGGTGGAGAGAGACCAAAGGGGTAAACAAAAAAAGTAGGTGTAACTGAAAATGTAGGTGGGGATGGGTGGGAGACTCAAAGGGGAAAGAAGGGGGTTGTAGGAGGAGTTAACGGTAAAAGGGTGAGAGTAACCGGTTGAAAAAATTGTAGAGAGAAGGGGGAGAAAAAAATCTAGAGAGAGAAGCCACCATGTTGCCTCCTTTCGTCGTTATTTTTATAAAAAGATAATTCTATCGTTTTCTAACTACGAAAATACTTCCATTGTGGGGTCCACCAATGATTGTGCTGTCGTACGAATATTTCTTGTTAAAACGAATATTCCCCGACCAATCGAATATTATATAACCACTTGCTTACTTTGTAAATAATACTCATAACTATAACATTATATCAAATCCACACCATAATATTCAAAAATATATTTCGAGAAAAATTAATCTTTATTCATAAAGGTTGGGGTCTTACAACCTCCCCTTCTTATGAAATTTCGTCCTCAAAATTAGGGTGCATACCTGGTATGTCGAAGAGGTGAGGATACCTTGACTTCATTTCAGATTCTAACTCCCAGGTCATTTCCTCAACATCGTGGTTTCTCCACAAAACATTGACTTGAGGTATAACCTTGGAGCGTAGAATATGATCCTTCTTATCCAAGATTTTAACGGGTACCTCTTCATACGTTAAATCTTCCGCTATCTCGTCCGGTTCTAATTCAATAATGTGGTTCGGGTCTTTCACATATTTACGTAACATAGATATGTGAAAAACGTTATGAACACGAGACATACTTGGCGGTAAGGTGAGTCTATAGGCCACAGTTCCTACTCGATCGAGGATTAAAAATGGGCCAATGAATCGAGGATTGAGCTTTCCTCTCTTTCTAAATCTCGTAACTCCTTTCCATGGAGCAACACGTAACAACACATGATCTCCAATATTGAATTCCACGTCCTTTCCATGAAGATTAGCATAACTCTTTTGTCGATCTTGTGAGGTTTTTATACGTTGTCGGATCGTTTGAATCTTTTCCGTAGTCATACGTACCAACTCCGGTCCCATAAACGTTGCTTCACCCACCTCATCCCAGCATACTGGAGAACGACACTTTCTTCTATACAACGCCTCGAATGGAGCCATGCCAATAATTGTTTGATAACTGTTATTGTAGGAAAACTCCACCAATGGTAAGAATATGTCCCAACTTCCTTTGAAGTCAAGGACATAGAGTCTTAATAAATCTTCAAGAGTTTGAATAGTCCTCTCTGATTGCCCGTCCGTTTAAGGATGATATGCTTAAATAAATCATAAATTCGTGCCCATAGCTTTTTGCAAACTAACCCAAAATCGTGAAGTGAATCTTGGGTCTCGATCAGAAACTATGGATACTGGCATACCATGCACTCTTACAATCTCGTTTATGTACATGCGAGCAAGACGTTCAAGTGTATAAGTTTCTTGTATCGGTAGGAAATGAGCAGGCTTGGTCAATCTATCAACAATGACCCAAATCGCATCTATACCTTGAGAAACCTTGGAAAGACCAGTAACGATGTAATACCCGGTAAAAATAAATAAATAAATATTGAATAATTAATATTATTTTGTTTTAAAATATTTATAATGGGACTTTATCTTTTATTTGGGCCAAACTAGTCATTTATTTTGGGCTAATAAGTTAACAAGTGTTGGATAAATTAATTTAGTAAAAGTTGGGCCTTAAAAAAAACTAATTGGATTTAAATTATGTGGGTAATATTAAAATCCTATTATCATTAGGAGAAATAATAAGATAATAAATAAAAACCCAACTACATTATATTTTATATCTGATACGAATTAACTGAGAGAAATAGGGGAAGAGGAAAAGCGGCGACAACAATAACAGAAGGAAAAGGGGAATTGCAAGTTAAGTTCTGTACAAGGTGAATTCAACCTTTTATTGAATTATTTTGCTAAGCATATAGGTTAAAATGAGTAGGAATTGTTTGAATTTTTTTGAGTAAGATATCTAAACTATTTTAGATCAGTACAATTAAGAGAGAGTCTGACTTTGAATTCCGTGCACATATATATGACTTAATACTTTTTCACCAAACTTTATTATCATTATTATTGTTTAGATTCCAAATGGTTCAGTAGTGTGTGTTTATTTATTTCACTAAAATGATGCAAGAAAACTTTTGCAGTAAATTAAAATATGGTGAAACAAGAAAGTGTAATCTAAACTTAGTTGCTTTAAGAGTTTTTTTTTTTTAAAGAAAAAAAACGTGTATAATAATAATAATACATGGTTTAGGAAGAGTAAATTGTAATTAGCAATTTAATTTATAATTAATTAATTTAGTATTATTTTGTTTAATCAGTTCGAACGGAAGGAATTTAACGAGACAAATTTGGTATATAAATTTTGGGTATTACATTGCTTAATCCAGGTACGGATTCCGTACTCTTTCAGCAAGACTCTTTTGTTTTTTAATTCGTTCGTTTCGTTATTCGTTTCGAAATTTAGTATTGTCTCTCATAATTATTCTTTGTCAATTTATTGTGATAAATTTATTTTAGCGTTGTATTAGAACTCACATTGTACTCTTTAGACTAGTGTGTCATGTCTAAATTTTATTTTTATATTTATGGTGATGTACATGTTAGTATATTTTAGAGACTTGTGTTGACGATTCGTTCGATTTAACATGTACATGTTAGAACCCCTTATTTTGATATTTTGTCGCATGTGTTGTGACATTATATTTTGTTAGAATACCGTAGGGTATACCTGAGCTATAACCACCTGTGGGGGTACCACAGGCATGTCCTCTTGGCACCGAGGCATGACACCTTCCGTGGCGGTGTGATCAGTCCACGGCGTCTCCGTTTTGTACTCCGGTGGGAGTTGGCCATTTGGTGTTTTGTTGTGGGAGGCGTATGGGTCGACCTTAGTTTTCTGTTCTGTTTTGTTCTGCTGATTGGTGATGTTTGTGCCAAACACACCTTCCGATTTTGCACGCATCTGGATTGCGCAGTCCGATGTGTGCTTGCCTGTGTGGCATTATTTGATTGCCTGTGTGGCATTATTTGACTTGCCTGTGTGGCAAGGTATATTACTATATTCTGAGCTCGGTATGAAATAACACCCAGCCATTTTATTCAGCCTATCATTTCATTGTGTTAGTTTTATTCGTTTCGTTTCAGTTCGCTTCATTTCATTTCATTTAATTGTGTTAGTTATTCCGTTACATTATTCTTGCATTCTATATCCGTACTGGGCATTTGGCTCATGCTGTGTTTTTCTTCCGACAGGTAATCAGGGGGATCAAGGGCAAGTGTGATGAGAGCTCCATTCATTCCAATGATTTAGAAATATTCTGTTTAGACTTGATGAGTCAGTTACTTGGAATTGTAATAATTATTTAGACTGTAGTTTGAGCCAGTGTGGCATTTATTATGGTTTGTCTTATGATATTGAATTATTATGAGATTACTCTTTTGTGGTTTAGAACCTTGTGATCTTCCTTAGTTCTGTTGTGTTTTGAGTAACCTCTCTTTCTATTTTGGAAAGAGGGTGTTACAAACAAAATCCATGGTAAGCTCCCACTTCCATTCTGGAATTTCAAGTTATTACAATGGTCTTTTTGGCTCTTGATGCTCTGCCTTGACTCGTTGACAAGTTAGACACCTTGAGATAAACTCCGCGATCTCTCTCTTCATATTTCTCCACCAAAATGTATGTCGAAGATCATGATACATTTTGGTACTCCCAGGATGGATTGCAAATGGTGTGTTGTGCAGTTTGATTTTTTTCGGTCAGCTATATTCGAATCTGTTTTAATCTGTTCTGTTTATATTCATTGATCTCTTTCTTAGATGGCTCGTCGATCCGCTAGAGTTGCTGGGAGGAGAGGTAACAATAGGGGAAGGGGTGATGTTCAGCCCAATGAGCAACCTAATGATCAGATAAATGCTCAACTAGCTAACTTGGTGAATCAGGCGGTTAATCAGGCTTTACCGCAGTTGGTGGCACAGGTTGTACAGGCAATGCAGCAGCCGCCGACAGAAATTCCTGACCAGGGGCACTTGGGAAATAATGGTCCACAAACAAACGAAGAGGAAGGAAATGTGGATGGCCTTGATCAGCAGGTGGTTCCAATGTATGTGTGGTTGGAGAGGTTCCAGAAGCAGAAACCACAGTCATTTAGTTCAGCTCCAACTCCAATTGATGCAGAGAATTGGATTGCTCACCTAGAGAAATATTTGATGTGTTGGGGTGCTCGGATAATCAGAGAGTATTACTTGCTGCCTACAAGCTGGAAGGGGATGCACAAAGGTGGTGGAAAGCACTGAAGACAACCAAGGGTGATGGGTACGTGGAGACACTTCATTGGGCAGAGTTTTGTGAGGTCTTTTATCAGCAGTACTTTCCAGCTGCTGATAAAGAGGTCTATGCTAGAGAGTATCTATCCATTCGGTAGAAGGATGATGAGTCCATTACCGATTTCATGACCAGGTTCACCAGGTTGGCAGGTTTTGCGGGAACGTCTGCAGGGACTGCAGCAGAACAGGCGGAAAAGTTCAAGTGGCGGATTCATTATAGGTATCGCCAACATCTCATTAACACCAAGTTTACGGATGTATCGGCGGTGGCTAATGCGGCCAAGAACATTGAGATGGAGCGGCAGGACTTTCGGACTTCCAAACTGGAAGGGAGTCGAAAGAGGGACAGAGATGACCAGCAGGGTCAAGCTTCAGTTCAGCATGGGAGAAGTCAGGGTGGTCAGTTGAACAGGAATCGTAGTGCCCAGCAAGGGCAGTGGCGTGGCCAGAATCAGAACAGGGGTTATCAGCAGATGCCTCAGCAGGGGCAAAATCATCAGCTTCAGCTACCTTGGTATGGACCGAATCGTCAGCAGGGGCATAATCGTCAGCAGGGACAAAATCAGGGTCGTTATCTGGGACCAGCTGGTGGGGGTAACCCGAATCTTATTCCGATAGCTCCTTGTGCTATTTGTGGGGCTATTCATCAGGGGAGGCAGTGCCACAGACTCACCGGTGCATGCTTCATGTGTGGACAGATGGGTCACATTGCTAGGGATTGTGCTGGGCCACGTGGAAATGGTGGAGGTGGTGATAATGGTGGCGATGGAGGTCAACGTCAGGGTGGTCGAGTGTTTGCCTTGACGTATAACCAAGCGGCGGGTGCATCAGGTACTGTTTCTGGTATTCTTTTAGTTGGCAATCGTGAGGCGTCTATTTTGTTTGATACGGGTTCTACTCATTCTGTTGTTGCTTAGTCTTTTGTTCGGCACCTGGGTGTGCCATCTCAGTCTTTAGATTCTGTTATGTCTATTGCTACCCCGATGGGGACTTCTGTTGTTATTTTTGATTTGTATCGAGGGTGTAAAATTAGTTTTGGGGATAAGATTCGTAGGGCTAATCTTCTTCCGATGTGTATGTACGATTTTGATGTCATTCTTGGGATGGACTGGTTGGATAAGCACCAGGCCACTATCGATTGTCAGGCGAAGAAGGTTATATTTGGAGATGTGAAGTCTCCAGAATTCGTGTATCAGGGTTCTCAGCCGAGTAGAGTGGTGAAGTTAATTTCAGCTTTGAAGGCTGGGAAGTTGGTGGCAAAGGGTTGTGATGGGGTATTTGGCGTTTGTGAAAGATACCTCTAAGGGTGAGTCTCGTATTGAGGATGTTCCAATTGTCCGTAACTTTTCTGATGTGTTTCCTGAGGAGTTGTCAGGGTTGCCACCACAGCGGGAAATAGAGTTTTCTATTGAGCTTATTCCTGGTGCGGAGCCCATTTCTAAGGCGCCGTATCGGATGGCACCGTTGGAGTTGCAAGAGTTAAAGGAACAGTTGCAGGAACTGTTGGATCGTGGTGTGATTCGACCGAGTGTTTCGCCGTGGGGTGCGCCGGTCTTATTTATGAAGAAGAAGGATGGGTCTATGAGGTTATGCATAGACTACAGGGAGTTGAACAAGATTACCATCAGGAATCGGTATCCATTGCCGAGGATTGATGACTTGTTTGACCAACTTCAGGGGGCGAAGTATTTTTCAAAGATAGACTTGAGGTCAGGCTATCATCAGTTGAGGGTGAGGGGTGAGGATATCCCTAAGACGGTTTTTCGTACTTGATATGGGCATTACGAGTTTCTGGTGATGCCATTCGGTGTGACTAACGCTCCGGCGGTGTTTATGGATTTGATGAATCGGGTGTTCAGGGAGTACCTGGACCAATTTGTCATTGTCTTTATTGATGACATTTTGGTTTACTCTAAGTCTAAGGAAGAGCATGAGGAGCATCTTCGCACAGTGTTAGGAATTTTGCAGAAAGAGAAGTTGTATGCTAAATTCTCTAAATGCGAGTTTTGGTTGGAGTAGGTTGCATTTTTGGGCCACGTTGTTTCTGCTGAGGGCATTAAGGTGGATCCTGCGAAGGATGAGGCCATCACTAAATGGCCGAGACCTACTACAGTGACAGAGATTAGAAGTTTTTTGGGTTTGACAGGGTATTATAGGAGGTTTGTAGAAGGGTTTTCCTTGCTTGCCTTACCATTGACCCAGTTAATGAGAAAGGGCACGAAGTTTGTGTGGAATGAGGAGCGTGAGAAGAGTTTCGAGGAGTTGAAGAAACGACTTGTGACAGCTCCTATACTTGCATTGCCGTCGGGGACAGGAGGCTATCAGATTTATAGTGATGCTTCTAAGAAGGGATTGGGGTGTGTTTTGATGCAACACGGTAAGGTGATTGCTTATGCTTCTAGGCAGCTTAAACCTTATGAGGTGAACTACCCCACACATGATTTGGAGTTGGCAGCGGTGATCTTTGCCTTAAAGATTTGGAGGCATTATTTGTATGGAGAGACTTGTGATATCTTCACCGATCACAAAAGTCTTAAATACATTTTCACTCAGAAGGAGCTCAATATGAGGCAGAGGTGTTGGTTGGAGCTACTAAAAGATTATGATGCGAGGATTCAGTATCACCCGGGGAAAGCAAATGTGGTTGCAGATGCTCTTAGCCGAAAGAGTTCAGGGAGTGTAGCTGCCCTTATTACACAACCTCAGCTTATTTCGGATATGGAACGGATTGAGTTGGAGTTGTATGTACGAGGTTCAGATGGGCTTTTGGCGGGTATGAGAGTGGAGCCCTCTCTTATCTCGCGAGTCAAGGAAGCTCAAAAGGAAGATAGAGAGTTGTGGAGTATGACGCAGAATTTAGAGGAGGGCAAGCAGCCCGAGTTTCGTATTGATGACCATGGTGTGATTTGGTTGGGTGAGCGGTTGTGTGTACCGTCCGATCCAATCATTCGGGAGGCGGTGTTGGCTGAGGTTCATAGTTCGCCATTTTCTATTCATCCAGGTTCTACAAAGATGTATAGAGATTTGAAGAAGAATTTTTGGTGGAATGGGATGAAATGAGACGTGGCTGAATATGTTGGGAAGTGCCTCACTTGTCAACAAGTGAAGATAGAACATCAACGAGCTAGTGGGTTGTTGCAACAGTTAGACATTCCAGTGTGGAAGTGGGAGGATATCACGATGGATTTTGTGACGGGTTTGCCGAAGACTTTCAGGAAGAATGATGTCATATGGGTGGTGGTGGACCGGTTGACCAAATCGGCACACTTTTTGGCTATCCATGAGGGTTACTCGGTGGATAGGTTAGCACATATCTTTCAGTAGGAGATTGTTAAACTTCATGGTACTCCGGTGTCTATTGTTTCAGATCGGGACCCACGGTTCACTTCACGGTTCTGGAAAGGGTTCCAACGAGCTTGGGGTACTCGGCTCAACTTCAGTACTTCTTTCCATCCGCAAACTGATGGTCAATCCGAGCGGACTATTCAGACATTAGAGGACATGTTGAGGTCTTGTGCACTTGAGTGGTCGGGTAATTGGGATGATTACTTGAGCCTAGTTGAGTTTGCTTACAACAACACCTGGCATGCAAGTATTGGGATGGCTCCTTTTGAGGCACTGTATGGTAGGAAGTGTCGGGCACCAACTTGTTGGGATGAGGTTTGCGAAAGGGCCATCGAAGGGCCTGAGTTAGTTCAAATCACTACGGAGAAAGTAGCGGTGGCTAAGGAGAAACTAAAGTCGGCTCGATCACGGCAGAAGTGTTATGCTGATAAGCATAGGAGGAGTTTAGAATTTGAACCTGGTGAGCATGTATTTCTAAAAGTTTCTCCTTGGAAGGGCATTCGGCGATTTGGGTTGAAAGGGAAGCTTAGTCCGCGTTATATTGGCCCCTTTGAGATTTTGGAGAGAGTCTGTGAGGTTGCATATCGGTTAGCTTTGCCTCCACAGCTAGCTCACGTGCACAATGTGTTCCATGTGTCGGTGTTGAGGAGTTATCATTATCATCCATTGCACGTGGTGCAATATCCGTTCGATAAGATTCGAGAGGATCTTACTTGTGAGGAACAAGCTGAGGCGATTTTGGATCGCCAAGAAAGGATTATGAGGAGGAAGACTATTTCGTTTGTTAAGGTTCTGTGGAGGAACCATTCAGAGCGAGAAGCCACTTGGGAGCTTGAGGAGTCTATTCGAGCAGAATATCCGCATCTTTTTGATAATTAGGTACGTTTTATTCTTTTGATTCCGAGGACGGAATTCTTTTAAGGGGTAGGTGATGTAATACCCGGTAAAAATAAATAAATAAATATTGAATAATTAATATTATTTTGTTTTAAAATATTTATAATGGGACTTTATCTTTTATTTGGGCCAAACTAGTCATTTATTTTGGGCTAATAAGTTAATAAGTGTTGGATAAATTAATTTAGTAAAAGTTGGGCCTTAAAAAAAACTAATTGGATTTAAATTATGTGGGTAATATTAAAATCCTATTATCATTAGGAGAAATAATAAGATAATAAATAAAAACCTAACTACATTATATTTTATATCTGATACGAATTAACTGAGAGAAATAGGGGAAGAGGAAAAACGGCGACAACAATAACAGAAGGAAAAGGGGAATTGCAAGTTAAGTTCTGTACAAGGTGAATTCAACCTTTTATTAAATTATTTTGCTAAGCATATAGGTTAAAATGAGTAGGAATTGTTTGAATTTTTTTGAGTAAGATATCTAAACTATTTTAGATCAGTACAATTAAGAGAGAGTCTGGCTTTGAATTCTGTGCACATATATATGACTTAATACTTTTTTACCAAACTTTATTATCATTATTATTGTTTAGATTCCAAATGGTTCAGTAGTGTGTGTTTATTTATTTCACTAAAATGATGCAAGAAAACTTTTGCAGTAAATTAAAATATGGTGAAACAAGAAAGTGTAATCTAAACTTAGTTGCTTTAAGAGTTTTTTTTTTTAAAAAAAAACGTGTATAATTATAATAATAATACGTGGTTTAGGAAGAGTAAATTGTAATTAGCAATTTAATTTATAATTAATTAATTTAGTATTATTTTTTTTAATCAGTTCGAACGGAAGGAATTTAACGAGACAAATTTGGTATATAAATTTTGGGTATTACATTGCTTAATCCAGGTACGGATTCCATAATCTTTCAGCAAGACTCTTTTGTTTTTAATTCGTTCGTTTCGTTATTAATTTCGAAATTTAGTATTGTCTCTCATAATTATTCCTTGTCAATTTATTGTGATAAATTTATTTTGGCGTTGTATTAGAACTCACATTGCACTCTTTAGACTAGTGTGTCATGTCTAAATATTATTTTTATATTTATGGTGATGTACATGTTAGTATATTTTAGAGACTTGTGTTGACGATTCGTTCGATTTAACATGTACATGTTAGAACCCCTTGTTTTGATATTTTGTCGCATGTGTTGTGACATTATATTTTGTTAGAATACCGTAGGGTATACCTGAGCTATAACCACCTGTGGGGGTACCACAGGCATGTCCTCTTGGCACCGAGGCATGACACCTTCCGTGGCAGTGTGATCAGTCCACGGCGTCTCCGTTTTGTACTCCGGTGGGAGTTGGCCATTTGGTGTTTTGTTGTGGGAGGCGTATGGGTCGACCCTAGTTTTCTGTTCTGTTCTGTTCTGCTGATTGGTGATGTTTGTGCCAAACACACCTTCCGATTTTGCACGCATCTGGATTGCGCAGTCCGATGTGTGATTGCCTGTGTGGCATTATTTGATTGCCTGTGTGGCATTATTTGACTTGCATGTGTGGCAAGGTATATTACTATATTCTGAGCTCGGTATGAAATAACACCCAGCCATTTTATTCAGCCTATCATTTCATTGTGTTAGTTTTATTCGTTTCGTTTCAGTTCTCTTCATTTCATTTCATTTAATTGTGTTAGTTATTCCGTTACATTATTCTTGCATTCTATATCCGTACTGGGCATTTGGCTCATGCTGTGTTTTTCTTCCGGCAGGTAATCAGGGGGATCAAGGGCAAGTGTGATGAGAGCTCCATTCATTCCAATGATTTAGAAATATTCTGTTTAGACTTGATGAGTCAGTTACTTGGAATTGTAATAATTATTTAGACTGTAGTTTGAGCCAGTGTGGCATTTATTATGGTTTGTCTTATGATATTGAATTATTATGAGATTACTCTTTTGTGGTTTAGAACCTTGTGATCTTCCTTAGTTCTGTTGTGTTTTGAGTAACCTCTCTTTCTATTTTGGAAAGGGGGTGTTACAAACAAAATCCATGGTAAGCTCCCACTTCCATTCTGGAATTTCAAGTTATTACAATGGTCTTTTTGGCTCTTGATGCTCTGCCTTGACTCGTTGACAAGTTAGACACCTTGAGATAAACTCCGCGATCTCTATCTTCATATTTCTCCACCAAAATGTATGTCGAAGATCATGATACATTTTGGTACTCCCAGGATGGATTGCAAATGGTGTGTTGTGCACCTCCATCATGATTTTATACTTTAAGTCAGGGTCGTTAGGAACACAAAGTGTGACGCCCCCAAAATAGGTATACTGTAATGACCCCAAAATTTATACAATTTAAATCTCAACTTTGGTCGTTAATAACACATCTACCTTCTGATTTTACATCATTATTCGATGTTAAGCTTTATAAAATGCGAAATAATTTAAACTTTTATGTCTTCTTACTTCAATTCCCTGAATCAAAACCTTTATCATCTACTTGTCTTTGAATTATATATAATTCATGATTCACTTTATCGGAGTAAATGTATATATATACTTACATACCAAATCGATATACTTTCTAGATTGGTCAACTCAAACTTTAACTTTACAACTCAACATAAAAGTATACACCATAAAACATTGAGTACATCTCATGAACCTTAATCATGGTTTAAAGGAAAAATAACTTTGGCTAAAATAATAGTCTTCGTGTATTATATTTGATTCATATCTTTCAAGTACCACATAGTGTTACCTTCAATCCTTAACCTGCAAAAATGGTTATTTGCAAGGTTGAGCTCGACAACCCAGCAAAATCTAACAGTTTTCATGCTTCACGTAGCACATAATGACATGCTCGGCATAAATCTCATAAACATTAGACTAACGTAACATACATATTACAGTTCATATAATCAAGTATAAAGATTGAGTTCCTTACTCAATCAGTATGCTTTACTCAATCAATGTAGTCATAAGTTAACTTTAACATTTCATACATTCAAATATATATATAACACATCATGCTCTTAGCAATAAAGATTTAACGAAGTAAGGTGCTGGTATGATTGGGAACAAGGGGTGCACATGTGTCTTCGGGCATCATGAGGTGAGCGAGTGTGGGCGAGCCCATGATTTGGCCCTCGGGCAAGGTATTGGCTTCGAGCATATATGGCTTCGAGCTGATATGGACAACGGGCGAGATGGTGGGCAAGCACATGTCATGGCCTCGGGCGAGCATGGCTTCGACCGAGAATGGCTTTCGAGCGAGCATGGCCTTCGGGCGAGTACTGCATGGCTTCGCCCGTGGATAGCTGCTGAAGGGCTAGATGGGTCGGATGGGTCCGCTGCTCTCTACTTTAAGTTTATTTATTTTATCATTACTGTAATTGGTTGTTAGTTTAACTTGTTATGTTGGGTTCTCTCCCATGCATCGTACCCTCATCTATTAACTTAGATGATGTTACTATATTCTGGGGTATGCCCCTTAGCCATTGTATTTGGTCCTTTTTATATACAAACAAACTTAGCAAAAAAAAAATAAAGATTTAAAACAGATAATCACAAATTTCACATAGCAAATAGGAACTGAAAGACTTTCCTTGATCGTTGTTTACCAATAACAGTTTAACAGCTTACAGTTATCTGTACTTCACGTGCCCTACATAATTATATAATCATGCACATCAACTATTAGTCACATATCAACGCATAGAAGTTGTAATGTAAACTTTAATTTATGCCTCATAACCTTTACTATCATAGATACATAATGTTCAATTTGATTGTGTTAACTTTCAACTTATATCTCACTATATTTCATATTCGAAGTTCATTCAAGTGTTTAAGTCATACTAGGACTACTTATTGTTTTATATTAACACTATTCAATATCTTATAATATTCATTTCATTTGATTTAAAGCACTTTTTACGTTCATTATCACTTATCACGACGTTTCGACGGTTTATTCGTCACACGCCCAATTTGTCTCTCTTGTGTGTGCTTAGTATGCGTATTCAACTTATCTAATATAGCATTTATTAATGTTAAGCATTATTATACTTCATAATATTCAGGTTCTATAACTTAGAACAACATCTATTATCGTCGACATCACTATACTTGTGTATGTGCATGTCCGACTGCCCTCCGATTGCCTCCAAATACGCATCAGTCACAAAGATGACCATTTTGACTACTGTTCTCGACCTCAAATTGACAAACTTAAAGAATAAAACTTGTAGGTCTATTCGTCCTCATTCCGGATCATCTTGAATCACCTCAATCGGAGTTCGTATGAAATGTTATGCCAATTTTTCTAAAACAAGTCAAAGCAGTCACACCTGACATACTTTGGGCGCATCTGTGCCCAATTAAGCCTTGGGAACAGCGTAGCTGCACCCTACAGCGCAGTTGCACCCCAAATGACTTAGGGCACAACACAACACAGTTGTGCCCGTTAGCATAAACGGGAGCTGAAGGTACTGTTCTTCGCGATTTTTAACCCTTTTTTCTCCTACTAATCTTCATAACTTTAGTTATACACATCCAAATTAGTCCTTTTTCAATTCTATGAATTTGTAATTCATAAAACTACAACATACTTGAATTATAACAATTTATAGAAACACTAGCTAGCCTAAATCTTAACCCAAAACTCATGTTCATACTAAACTTTTATGTTTTAACATGTTTAGCGAATTCATTCACTACGAATTCGTTTCTTAACCAAATTGATTCATTCAACTTGCGTTATTTTCATTTTTGAATGTATTAACACAAACCATTGCCAATTTACAGATTAACACATGATTCAATCACTAATTTTTGGTCTCAAAGTAAGCCAAAATATATATCTTATCACATAACCAAGTTCTTCATCCTAAACATGTTTCCATGGATTTTGATTTCTAAAAATCATTCCTAGACAACATATACAAATTATAATCATCTACCAATATATATATATATATATATATCATATCTATTAAACATATCAACCAATAGAATATAAGTTTCAAAAGAAAACTCTAAGAACACATATACTAAAGTTTGTAGAATAGGTTATTACCTCTTTTATTCTTGGAATAGATGATTAACAAGATGATTACCCTTCTTCTTCTCTTTCTTTGATTCTCAACCTTGTCTTACAATTCCCTCAATTTCTCTCTTCTCTATATTCTTCTTTCTTGCTTTTAGACTTAGGAAAACTAAACTGATAAAACACGTAATATAAAATTGATATAACATTAAGCGTACACTTATATGGCTTCATCAGTTAAATTATGCCAAAGGTCACAAGACCATGTTTGGCAAAACCCTCTCCAACCGCCTTTTAATTTATTTTCATGGTTTACTTATTATATAGTATACAAATGTCACACTTATTAAATTTAAATCATAATCTTTAATTATCCACATAATATTTACTTAGCCAACATAATTCTTAATAAATATTTAATAAATATTAACCTTCTAAATTAATCATTCCTTAATTCCATTAATCACTTAAATTAAAATAACACCATCACACAATATTATAATTATTAAACAATTAATTTAATTTGATTATTTCATAAAATTAAATCTTCAATCCATAAAATTACCATACATTAATTTAGTTAATATAAACACTTAACTAAATTATTGCACAACAATTTCATCGAATATTTATTTATCTCAATAAATAAATTATATATAATATTTATTTAATTCAATAAATATTTAAAATAATTACCAAATTCATTTAATTCACACCAGATCACATATTTCAAAATATATAGCACACATATATACACACTCAAACTCAAAACATCTCATAATAAGAATTTTAATTATTAAATTCTTATTTTAATAACTTATAAAAATTTGGGTTGTCACATCCTTCCCTCCTTATAAGGATTTCGTCCTCGGAATCACCGAAACCCTACCTTACTAAGGTTTTCACAAAATCTCTTTCACAATTATCATTGAATAACTTCAACATGTTAACTTAGCAAAAAGTTTTACATACAAATATACTTCATTCATTTCTTCAACAACTTTTAAGTTTTTATTACATAACCTTCAATTAAACACAGTCATATATCAAATATTATATATTCTTTAACCCATTCATTTCCTTTTCTAAGGATCGTTATCATAAACACTCGGATATTAAATATACAACACCCATTCTGAGTTGCCAAATACATGGTACAGAAAGCAAACTACAACTTCAATAATACAATTGTCGTGCAAAATACGACAACACATACTGTGAGTTTAAATACAAATATTGTCTTCTAGACAATATCCACACTTAAATAAGTCCTTGTACAATTATTTAAACACTATTTTACAGAAATAGTGAGGACTGCTAAAACATCTTTCTAGAACCATCACTCCATACCCCGACTAGATCCTGCTATGTTCTCACCTCCTGAGAAGAAAAATGAAAAAAAAAGGAAAAGGGTGAGCTCAACTAGCCCAGTAAAAAATATTATGACTAAGATAATATACAACAAATTATCATTAGTCTTCAACAGGGAAAAATCTGATAAAATAAAATAGACAACAAGTTTTAGATCAACAACTGCAGCGGAAACAACAATCCATTAGAAGAGTCAAGTATAGAAAGAATTCTACTCTCTTCTAAGATTTAAAAGTCCATCATCAATATTGTATCCCTGTAACATCAATCAATATACATCTTGAATCAAATATTCATCTTTGCACTACAGGCCAAAGATATTCATTTGTATCACCAGTTGGTCATGTTCATCTCAACACCTGTTGATCTTTGCACTACGGGCCAAAGATATTCATCAGGTAATCATTCATCTTTGCACTACAAACCAAATATATATCATCAAGTATCATCATTAAGGACTGAGGATGATGAAAAACATTTTAGAGAACGAATCACGTAAGATAAAAGAACAAATATTAGGGATTCGTATTACAGTTTATCCAAGTTCAATAATACTCCATAATAACCAATTTTGAAGCAAAATTCAAAAATAAAGATCAAAACATGAATACAATCAAAGATAGTAACCATAATAGACATCTTGGACAAAAAAAAAAATTTTATTTTTTGATGAATAGTGCCGTATACGTGAATAGTAACCCCGGCACAAAAAGTTCCAAATTTGATAAAAAGTTCAAATCAATATTTCGGCATAAATGATATTGAAGAAAATAATATCATTTAAGAAGAAAATAACATCCCTTACCTCAAAATAACGGTACTTCTGATCGGAATATCGGATAGAAAGCCGAAGAAAACTTGTACCGAACAACAACTCTCAAATTATCTAAATATTCACAAAAATACGCTCGACAATATAGAGAGAAAGAAAGCTTGTTTCTGGCGTGATTTTCAATTCTAACCTAAGCGCCTATTTATAGGAAAATGCTAGAACGCCAAAGGAGACTAAAATAATAAAATATTATTATTTCTTTTCTCAATTCTACGCACACCTTTGGAAAATTCAAGCATGCCATCTTGGAAGAAAAAAATAGCAGCCCACATGTATTCAACACCAACCAAAAGTGGGTCACACCCATAATTTAATAAAAATTATTTTATTTTACGAAATTTCAATAATTCATAGAAAATAGCCCGTTTATCAGAAAAATATGAATTTATGTTCATTCCACATGAAATCGAATTCTCTACAACTTTGTAGCTTTGCGTTTTTCCAAATTCCAAACAGAAAATATCCGAAATTCACAAACGAATGATTTTGAATACCTCCATTCTGACAAAATGCTAATAAAACACCTCAACATTAATTCCTTTATTTATAACCACATAAAATAAATAAATCCATCATTTATATCCATATTAAATAAATATTTCCTTATCATATAAAACAATAATTAATTATTCACAAATAATATTACAGAATCATAATTATGACAACTAGGCCGTTCCCAGGAAAGAGGGGGCTTTCCAATAAGGATTTCTCCTTATTAGCGCGCAATTAGGTGACCAAATCTCTCCTTGACAGAACTTTCTAGACATTGCCAATGATGCTATCCAATAATACTATCTAATAATATTTTTCAAATAATATGAATTATTGATCTGATAATGGAAAATACTGTGCAGTGACAATTATTGAAATAACAATAATATAAAATATCAACGCAACAATTATTGAATCGATAAAATAAAATATTGAACAGTAAATTACTGTAACAATTATTGAGTAGTGCCTTCTCATGTAAGAATCAATAATTCAACAATACTGTGCAATACCGTGTGCTACTGTTCAACCACGCATATTACTGTATTTTAATCACCAGGTATTCCAACAGTGTTAACGATAACAATTACGTCGTTATTTATAAAAACTCAAACTTTGTCGTTTTCTTCATCCGATAATTATTCCGTTATGGGGCCCACAAATGGTTGCTCCGTCGTATGAATATTCCCTGACGGAAAGAATATTCTACGACCAAACGAATATTCCCCGACACAATGAATATTTTATAACCACTTGTTTATTATGCAAAATTTGCGCATTTCACCCATAACCAAAGCATTATATCAAATTAACACCTTATTATTCACAATAATAATTAGAGAAAATTTGATTTTATTAATAATAAGTTGGGGTCTTACACAAAGTCTGGAGTTGACTCGAAGTATTCCTTCTTCATCGATTCTTGCTTCCGAAATAGCACCTTCTTGCACTTTCTTCCTCATACGCGTCAGCTCCAGGTCTGTAGCCTGAGCAGCTTTAACTTTATTGATTAAAGTCGGTTCTTCTCGTATATTCGCCATCATCATATGTGTCCCTGGAGTCTTTAACTCTATCTCCATCATTTGTAAGTCATATAAAATGGGCCTTTGCGTTGACAATAATGCACTCGTACCCGCATATGATCTTCTACTCAATGCATCAGCTACTACGTTCGCTTTTCCAGGATGGTATTAAATGGTATGATCGTAATCTTTTAATAGCTCAAGCCATCGTCGTTGTCGCATGTTGAGTTCCTTTTGAGTGAAGAAATATATGAGGCTTTTATGATCCGTATAGATCTCCACCTTCTCTCCATATAGGTAATGCCTCCAAATCTTAAGTGCAAAAAACGACAGCTGCGAACTCTAGATCATGATTAGGATAATTCCTCTCATATTCTTTGAGTTGTCATGAGGCATAGGCTATGACTTTCTCATGTTGTATGAGAACACATCCTAACCCTTTGCCTGAAGCATCACTGTAGATGACAAATCCCTCTGAGCCAGATGGTATTATCAGAACAGGTGCTGAAATAAACCTCCTCTTAAGTTCTTGAAAACTCTTCTCACATTCCTCGATCCAACCAAACTTTGTATCTTTCTGAGTTAGCTGAGTTAATAGAGTAGCAATTCGACAAAACCCTTTTACGAATCTCCAATAATAACCAGCTAAGCCGAGAAAGCTACGTACTTCGGTCACTGATTTAGGTTGCTCCCATCTTTAAATAGCTTCAATCTTTGTCGGGTCAACAGATATTCCATGATTTGATATCACGTGCCCAAGGAATGCTACTTCCTCAACCCAGAACTCACATTTCTTCAACTTGGCATATAACTTGTTTTTACGAAGCTTTTGGTGTATCAGCCTCAGGTGTTGCTCATGATCTTCACGACTTTTAGAATATATGAGGATGTCATCAATAAAGACGACCACAAAGTGATCCAAATATTCTTTGAATACTCGTTTCATCATATCCATGAAGGCGACAAGAGCATTAGTCAATCCAAAAGACATGACTAGGAATTCGTAATGCCCGTATCGAGTTCTGAAAGATGTCTTTGGAATGTCATTGGTTCTAATCTTTAACTGATGATATCCGGAACAAAGATCGATCTTTGAAAAGAATTTGGCTCCTTGCAACTGGTCAAATAGGTCATCAATGTGAAGCAACGGGTACCTATTTTTGATGGTGATATGATTTAACTCCCGATAATCAATACAAAGTCGCATACTTCCATCTTTCTTCTTCACGAATAGAACATGAGCACCCCAAGGAGACGTACTAGGACGAATGAAATCGATGTCTAACAATTCCTGCAGTTGGGTCTTTAACTCCTGAAGTTCAATAGGAGCCATTCGATATGGGGCTTTGGAAAGGGGTTTTGTGTCGGGTTCAAGGTCGATACAAAATTCAATTTCAAGCTCTGGGGGTAGGTCAGGAAGTTCTTCTAGGAATACGTCAGGGAATTTATTAACAATAGAAATATCATTCAAATCTGACGTATTTTTGTTTAAATCTGTGACATGAACTAAGAAAGCTTGACATCCGTTTTTCAATAAACGAATAGCTATATGGCTTGAGATGACTGTGATTGATTTTAATGGTTTGGTAGCTTGAATTCGCATAATAGGTTGATTAGGAATATGAAAGCTAACAACCTTACGAAAATAATCAATTTTAGCATGATAAGTAGTTAACCAATCAATCTCTATAATCGAGTCAAATGCAAGTATTTTTAAGGAGATAAGATCGACAAGTAACGTACTGTTACCGATTTGAATCAAACAAGACTTATAAACAGTGGATGTAATGAAGGTGTCTCCCAACGGAGTTTCAACAGATAAGTCAAAGTCTAATTTCTCCGGAGTCAAATTTAAACGTTGAGCGCAATTAGGAGAAATAAAAGAATGGGTAGAATCGGTATCAAATAAGGTATATACTTCGCCAGAGTTTATGATAAGCTTACCTGTGATGACCTCGTTCGGGTTCCTTGCTTTCTGGGAGGTCACGACAAATGCTCTCCCTTGAACTACCGGTTTTGACTTTTCTGGGACGGCCTTTGGTGCCTCCCTCCCAGCTGGACTTGTCTTCGGTGCATGACAAAATTGGGCTAGGTGACCTTCTCTTCCATAATTATAACACTGTTTTGGACTGCATCGCACAGTTTGGACTGATGTGTCCCTTCCCTCCACATTTGAAGCATATGATAGGTGGTCGTTCTCCTTCCTTAACAACGGGTGTTGGTGCTGACGTCTTTCCATCATTGTTGAATCTCCTCTTCTTGAAATGTCAATTCTTATTATCTTGGCCATGATTACCACCGAAGTGGTTACCATTTTTGGCATGTTGATTCCCTCCACGTTTGTTGTCACCGCTTCTATGACTGCCACCAACGGTATTATCATTTTTCTGGCAGCTTTCTCTTGGTTGGGTTGACTCGTTATCGTACTCCAATAACTGAGCCCTATTCACAACATCTGAATACAAACACAGTTTATGAGAAATTAGATATTGACGTATCTCGGGTTTCAAACCTCTTAGAAACATCCGCGCCATTCTCTCCTCATTATCAACCAAGTGAGACGCAAACCGGGACATCTCAGCAAACTTAGCTTCATACTGCGACACGGTCATATTGTTCTTCTCCAACTTGATGAACTCTACCTCTTTTATGTGACAAATACTTTCGGAAAAGTACTTGTCGTTGAATAGTTCTTGGAACTTCTACCAAGACATCTTCAGTGCGGCAGGTTGAGTACGCTTTACCGATTCCCACCAGTAATCTGCCTCTCCTCGCAACATAAAGGTGGCAAAGGGAACCTTTTGCTCCTCGGAGCATCCCAAAACATCAAATATCTTGGTGATCTGCTTTATCCACGCTTCCACCTTAAGTGGTTTTGGCTCTCCAATAAACTTCGGTGGTCCCTCCCAGCTCCTTGAACTGTTTAGCGGTGACCGTCCGAGAGTTTCCAGTGTTTCCACCTACATTTTGGACAGGAGCCGCTCTCGCCTGATGTTGCATGAATTGCATAAAGCCTCTGAACATTCCATCGTTCATCATTTGGTCAGTGTTGTTGTTTGCATGAGGATTGCCGCCTTCCTGATGCACATTATCCTGATTATTAATCTGTGGAGACTCAACGGTCTCCTGTGCTCCATTGCTATTCTCAACAATTCTCGGATGTCATTTTCAAATACTGCCACAAAACAAGGGTTAATTGACATGTCACATATTATTCCTATACTCTGACTGACCAATAAAATACCAAATAAACTTAGGTAGATCATATTAGTGAAGGAATTCCTCGTCTTTCCCCTCCTAGTTCTTGTCTCACATCTCAGTCAGGGGTCATATTGTAACACCCCCTTCCTGAAAAGGAAAGGGAGGTCACGTGCAAAGCACAACAAACCTCAAAATAAATAAACAGAGCACTAACAACCTCAAAATATTAATAGTGGTGATCCATCAATAAAGTAATAAGTACAATTCTCTAAACTGAGTCAAAATAATCAAAACTTAAAATTTGAATTAACCTAACTGGTCAAAGGCAAAACTCTCATCACATTAGCCCTGAATCACCCCTGCAAACCTGCTGGAAGAAAAACACAGCATGAGCCAATTGCCCAGTACGGATATAAAGATACAAAAGATATACAACTAAAATACAAAATCAACTGAGACAAAATATTGCCTCTAACAAAAATAAAATCTCTGAAGATTTGAATAGAATATATTTGAACCAACAAAATTAATGAAACAGACAGAATATTAAAGAAATAACGAACTGAAGTAACTAATCCGATGAATTGAACTGAACAGAAGCCAACAACTAATACAATAAAATAATAGGCTGAAACAAATGGCTGGGGTTATTTCATACCGATTGAGCTCAGAAATATACCTTGCCACATAGGCAAGTCAAAACAATGCCACACAGGCAAGTCAAAATAATGCCACACAGGCAAGTCAAAACCATGCCACACAGGCAAGTCAAATGATGCCACACAGGCAAGTCAAATGATGCCACACAGGCAAATCACACATTGGACCGCGAATCCAAATGTATGCAAATCGGATAGTGTGTTTGGCACAACATCACCAATCCGCAGAACAGAAAACTAGGGTTAACCCATACGCCTCCCACAACAAAACACCAAATGGCCCATTTCCTCCATAGCCCAAACGGAGACGCCGTGGACTAATCACACCGCCACGAAGAGTGTCATGTCTCTCGTGCCAAGACGACATGCATGTGGTACCCCCACATGTGGTTATAGCTCAGGTATACCCTACGGTATATTCTAACAAAAATATCATGTCACAACACATGCAACATAATACCAACAAAAGGGTTCTATATGTACATGTTGAACCAACTCAAATTATGATCCCAAGGTTTCAAAAAGAAGGTAGCAACATGTACCGCTCTACAATTATCAAAAATAAATACTAAACATGATATCCTAATTCAAAGAGTACGAATACGAGTCCAATGTGTCAACTCCAAAATGAAACAAATATATGAATTTCACAAGAAACAATTATGTGAAATAATAACAGAATTTGAAACGATGAACAAAACAAATAAATCAAATTTAACAAAAGTATCGCTAAAAGAGTACGAAATCCGTACCTGATACTTCCAAACCATTTATAGCACACTCCACAAA
Organism: Panax japonicus; assembly: GCA_020205505.1. Classification (NCBI taxonomy): domain Eukaryota; kingdom Viridiplantae; phylum Streptophyta; class Magnoliopsida; order Apiales; family Araliaceae; genus Panax; species Panax japonicus. The sequence goes on from CM035091.1 coordinate 62,643,193, forward strand.
ATTTTACCCTCAATTGCCAACGACATCAAATACAAATCGTTATTCGCAACCTAAACATATTCACCTCAAATTAAAAATAATTCAAACTAATAATTCCAAAGTAATTCATAATCTATTTAATATACATTTAATCGTCGCCTTTTATCAATTATTAATACTCCAAAATTTATATTCCAAATATAACTCTTTAAATTCCCTCCGTCCGATCTAATAAAATTACATAAATTTTATTACAAATCTAATCATCAATATTATAATAATATTAAATTTATTAGTAAACAATTTTTATTACTATTACTAACAGAATGAACCAGCTTGAATTAATATGTAAAATTTCAAATTCACTTTTGTTTACCAGCAGATTAAACAATTCTTAATAAAATTTATTTCTTATTTATGTCTTCTAAACTTGCTAATACTAACCGAATGCCATAAAAGGTCTAGTAACTAAAAAAAAACTCCACCAGTTGCGTTTTATATTGATAAAATATTGGTTCCTTTTTCTTTCTTTTTTTTTATTCTTTTTACACCCATTTAGCCTTAATTAGAGGAGAACATGAACATATATATGAATGGACCACGCCATCCTGAAAACCCACTTTCAAATTTTTTTATTATTTTACTCACATAAATGATTTCCTCCATGAATCTAATATTATACTAACTTGCACTCGATTTAAGTATTAAACTAATTAAATGTATTCAACAGATTTTCACATAATACTCAACCTCTACAGATGCATCATTACTGATAAGAACTTACCGAGTAAAAAAAACAAAGTCTTCCCCGTATCACATCGCAATGGTTCTTATTTTCTCTCTTTTCCTTGTGCCGCCTCACGCCCAATTCCTTTCTCACGTTCGCATGAGATGTAATGCAGTGTAATTAGGTTTAATTTATTATCTTATTAGTTCTCCTAATTATAATAGGATTTTAATATTACCCACATAAATTAAACCCAATTAATTTTAAGGCCCAATTTGTACTAAATTAATTTACCAATCACTTATTAATATTTATTAGCCCATACAAATTAAATAACTATTTTGACCCAAATAAATGACAAAGTCCAATTAATATGTTTTCAAACAAAATAATTAATTTATTTTTATTTTTTTATTTAATATATTTTTTTTTTCGGGTATTACATCACCTACCCCTTAAAAAGGATTCCGTCCCCGGAATCAAAAGAATGGAACGCATTTAATTTTCAAAGAGATGCGTATACTCCGCTCTAATAGACTCCTCCATCTCCCAAATAGCTTCCCGCTTCAAATGATTTACCACAAGACTTTAACAAAAAGAATTATCTTTCTCAAATTTAATTTTAATCAATTATTTAATTATCTACTTAAAGAATTAAATTTTTCCAAACAAAACAAGGAAGAAAAGAGGGAAACAAAATCATTTACCTTTTTCAATTTAAATATAATTGTATAAGATAAAATTAATTAATATTTAATTATAAAAAAATAGGTTATTACATTCCAACTCTTTTATGGTAGGTGGATAAGAGAATGAATAATCAATGGACTTAAGCCGTATAAGTCATGAATAAGTAATTCAAACTTAAATAAGTTATGAACTTATGATGAAAATATATGAACTTGTCATATGTTTACATGAATGAAGTTAATATGTTAATAAGATGTAAGAATGTTGGTTAAAGGACTTAGACTATCATAAGTCATGAGAATTGAAACTATATGTAGTTTATAAACTCATGAAGAATAAGAAATAACTTATCATGAAAATAAGTTAATGAAATGAGTAGCTTGAGATGTCAATATAATGGATAGAATCCATTTGAAATGATGAACAAATCATAAGTAACGAAGTTATGTTAGAATTCACACGAGTAGACGATAATCGTCGAATTCGTGAAATTCTCGGAATGGAAGTCGAATTTTGATATTAAGCTCGGAAACGTTGTTTTTCAATGAGAACAAGTCTTATTTGGCATTATAGAGTTACAGACTCGAAAATGACCGATTTCTGACTTAGAACGAAGAAACGAGCATTGAACGTTCATGAACGTTTATCGTTTTCGTTAAAAATGAACTCATAGGTGAATTTTGAGTTAACGAAGTCAAAAATATAAAATTCTTGCATGAACACGTAGAGTATGTGATTTGTGAACTATTGGCTTTTGAACACGAGCCAATTCGGACTTAAAATAATCAAATTGGAGTCCGGGAAGTTCGTTGTGTAAAACAAAATGGTCAATTTTCTAGTGCACAAGGCTGGTGCCGCGACGCCAGCCTAAGGCAAAATAGTTGGCGCTGCAGCACCGAGAAAAGCTGTAACCAACTGGAGTTTCGTGCCGTAGTGCAGCCCGTGACGTTGGGACTCGCGACGCAGCGCCGTGTCCGGTCCTCAGCCCCTAGAGTTTGGCGCCGCAGCGTGGCTTAAGTAAGAGAAGCTGGCGTCGCAGTGCTAGCCTTAGGCTTTGCATAGAAAAGAAGGATTATGGAGATAGAAAGAAAATGAACTAATTAGAAATGAACTAAAGCTTGAAGTAACATTGTTTAAGACATTGTTAAACCTTAAGTATGATAACTAAGGGTTGAAGATAATCAATCGAACATGAATGTAATGACATTGTAAACTATAACGACAAGTCAGAACAAATAATAAACAATCTAATACCTAATTATATTGAGAAGAAGGGTAAAATTCGTTAGGAATCATGTATGTTTATTCATGACCTGATGTGTTATGTGATATTATTGTAAGACCCCAACTTTTTAATGAATAAAATAAAATTTTATCTATTTATTATTTTGAATAATAAAATATTAATTTGATATAATACTTTGGTTATGGGTGAAATGTGCAAAATTTGCAAAATAAGCAAGTGGTTATAAAGTATTCATTTTGTCGGGGAATATTCAATTAGTCGTGGAATATTCTTTCTATCGGGGAATATTCGTACGACGGCGCAGCCATTTGTGGGCCCTATAACAGATAACTATCGGATGAAGAAAATGACAAGTATGAGTTTTTATAAATAACGGCGTAATGGTTACCGTTAACACTGTTGGAATACCCGGTGGTTAAAATACAGTAATACGCGTGGTTGCACAGTAGCACACGGTATATCACAATATTTTTGAAATTATTGATTCTTACGTAAGAAGTCACTACTCAATAATTATTACAGTAATTACTGTTCAATATTTTATTTTATTGGTTCAATAATTGCTCCGTTGATATTTTATATTATTGTTATTTCAATAATTGTCACTGCACAATATCTCCATTATCAGATCAATAATTCATATTATTTGAATAATATTATTAGATAGTATTATTGGCAATATCTAAGGAAGTTCTGTCTAGGAAAGAGGTTTGGTTACCTAATTGTGCGGCAATAAGGAGAAATCCTTATCGGAAAGCCCCCTCTTTCCTGGGAACGACCTGGTTGTCATAATTGTGATTCTGTAATATTATATGTGAATAATTAGTTATTGATTTATATGATAAGGAAATATTTATTTTATGTGGATATAAATGATGAATACATTTATTTTATGTGGTTATAAATGAAGAAATTAATGCTGAGGTGTTTTATCAGTATTTTGTCGGAATGAAGGTTTTGAAAATTGTCCGTATGTGGATTTCGGTCATTTTTCGTTTGGAATTTGAAAAACCTTAAACTTACAATGTTGTAGAGAATAAAATTTCCTATGAAAAGCACATGAGATTCGAATTTTTCTGATAAAAGGGCTATTTATTATGAATTGTTGAAGTTTCGGAAAATAAAATATTTTATTAAAAATATGGTGGGCCCCACTTTTTGTCGGTGAGTAATAAAATATGCTGGAATTTATTTTCAAAACTGGTGGGCTTGAATAGTAGCACGTAAAGCCATCAGGTAGCAGGTTAGTCTGCTTTGGCGTTCTAAGCATTTTCTTATAAATAGGGTGCTTAGTTAGAATTGAAAATCACACCAGAAACAAGTTTTCTCTCTTTCTCTCTCTATATTATCGAGCGTATTTTGTGATTATTTAGATACTTTGTGAGTTGCTATTCATCAGTACAAGTTTCCTTCAGTCATATACCGATATTCCGATCAAAAGTACCGATATTTTGAGGTAAGAGATGTTATTTTCTTTCTAATGATGTTATTCTTTCAATATCATTATACCGAAATATTGGTATGGATTTTATTGTGGAATGTCTACCTTTTTGTGTCGGAGTTACTATTCACATATACGACACTATTCACGAATACGGCACTATTCACCGAAAAATAAAATTTTCTCCTTTTTGTCCAATATGTCTATTATGGTTACTATCTTTGATTGTATCCATGTTTTGATCTTTATTTTTGAATTCTGATTCACAATTGGTTATTTTGGAGTATTATTGAACTTAGATAAACTGTAATACGAATTCCTAATATTTGTCCTTTTGTCTCACTGGATTCGTTTTCTTTAAGATATTTTTCATCATCCTCGGTCCTAAAGTTTTGGGTGAGAACTGGGATCTTCCTACTAGCAATCACCATGAGGTTATCATCTTCCGGCAACAAGTTTCCCCCATCCCCATTCATTCGAATAGGAGGGATATGATCCAGTGGGACTCATGTGATATCCATTCGGTAAAGGCAAAACAGATTTGGGAATCTTTTCGTTCACGGTCTCCTACTGTCCCTTGGTGGTCTATCCTTTGGAATAAGCTTCATGTGCCGCGCTACTCCTTTATTCTGTGGCTTGGTCTTTTAAGGAAACTTACTACAAATGATAGAACAAGGCACTACTCGGGAAGGGTTTGGCTCTGCCCACTATGCAACCTTCAGTTAGAAACTTTTTCACACTTGTTTTTTGAATGTGAGTACTCCTCTACGATCCTTAAAAGTGCAGTTGAATTAGGAAATTGGGTCACTATCCCCTTCTCCTGGGATGCCCTGATTGCTTTCCTCACATCTTACCAAGGCTCTAAACTCTCCAAAAACATCCTTAGTCTGACTATTGCAACTTGTTTTTACAAAGTTTGGGAGGCCCGGAATACCAAGCTCTACACAGGTTACATTCAACCTTCATGGACATTAGCAAAGGATGTTATCCAGCTCATCAAGGCTAGGCTCTCAACATGTAAATCTTTTCTAAAGGCCACAAATTGTAATCATTTCTGTAATTGGTTGATAGTTTAATTTGTTATGTTGGGTCCTCTTCCATGTATCGTATCATCATCTCTGATATTTAGATGATATTTAGATGATGTTACTATACTCTGGGGTATGCCCCTTAGCCATTGTCCTTTTTTGGTTCTTTTGTCTTCGAATTGCTGGGGGTCGATGGTTTCGTCCTCGGTTTGGGTTGAAAATTTAGCTTCCATGGTAGTTTCGGCAGTTCGGCTCTCTTGGCAGTTCGGCAGTTCGGCTTCTGTTTCTTCTGGACGCTGAGGTGCACATGTGTCTTCGGGCATCATGAGGTGAGCGAGTGTGGGCGAGCCCATGATATGGCCTTTCGGGCAAGGTATTGGCTTCGAGCATATAGGGCTTTCGAGCTGATAGGGACATCGGGCGAGATGGTGGGCGAGATGGTGGACATCGGGCGAGCATGGGCTTCGGGCTTCGGGCTAGTACTGCATGGCTTCGGGCGAGCATGGCTTCGCCCATGGATAGCTGCTGAAGGGCGAGATGGGTCAGATGGGTCCGCTGCTCTCTACTTAAAGTTTAAGTTTATTTATTTTATCATTACAGTAATTGGTTGTTAGTTTAACTTGTTATGTTGGGTTCTCTTCCATGCATGATGTTACTATATTCTGGGGTATGCCCCTTAGCCATTGTATTTGGTCCTTTTTATATACAAACAAATTTAGCAAAAAAAAAAAAAAGATGAATGATTACCTAATGAATATCTTTGGCTCGTAGTGCAAAAGATAAACAGGTGTTGATATGAACATGATCAACTGGTGATACAAATGAATATCTTTGGCCTGTAGTGCAAAGATGAATATTTGATTCAAGATGTATATTGATTGATGTTACAGGGATAACATATTGATGAGGAACTTTTAAATCTTAGAAGATTGTAGAATTCTTTCTCTACTTGACTATTCTAATGGATTGTTGTTTCCGCTGCAGTTGTTGATCTAAAACTTGTTGTCTATTATATTTTATCAGATTTTTTCCTGTTGAAGACTAATGATAATTTGTTGTATATTATCTTAGTCATAATATTCTTTACTGGGCTAGTTGAGCTCACCCTTTTCCTTTTTGTTCCATTGTTCTTCTAAGGAGGAGAGAATTTAGCAGGAACTAGCTGGGGTATGGAGTGATGATTCAAGATAGTTGTTTTAGTAGTCCCACTATTTTGTAAAATAGTGTATCAATATTTGTAATGAGGACTCCTTTTGAGTTTGTATACTATCTATTAGAAAATATTTATATTCAAACTCACAGTATATGTGTTGTCGTATTTTGCACGACAATTGTATTACTGAAGTTGTATTTGTTTCTGTACCATATATTTGGTGACTCAGAATGGGTGATGTATACCTATTTTGGGGGCGTCACAGTTGGTATTAAAGCTTAGGGATATGATCCCTGGCTGAGATATGAGACAAGAACTAGGAGGGGAGAGACGGGGAATTCCTTCGCTAGTATGACTTGACTAAGTTTATTTGGTATTTATTTGGTCGGTCAGAGTATAGGGATAATATGTGACATGTTAATTAACCATTGTTTTATGGCAGTATTTGAGAATGGCAGCTGCAAATATTAACAATGAAGTGAATCAGACCGTGGAGACAACTTTAATCACCACCCAGGGGAACGTGCAACAAGAAGGCAACATTATCGAACAAATGATGAATGATGGGATGTTTAGAAGCTTTTTGCAGTTCATGCAAAATCAGACGAGGGAGACTCGTGCATAAAATACGGGGGAAATGATACCAATGCACGGCTTGTCACAGCCAAGCAGTTCAAGGAGTTGGGACCACCATAATTTGTGGGAAAGTCGGATCCGATTAAGGTGGAAACGTGGGTCAAGCAAATTACCAAGATATTCGATGTCTTGGGATGCACGGAGGAACAGAAGGTTCCTTTCGCCACCTTTATGTTCTGTGGGGAGGCAGACTACTGGTGGGAGTCTGTGAAGCGTACCCAGCCTGCCGCACTCAACATGTCTTAGGAAACATTTCAGAAACTGTTTAATGACAAGTACTTTCCTGAAAGTATTCGTCATATGAAGGAGGTGGAGTTTATCAGACTGGAACAAAACAACATGACGGTGTCCCAGTACGAGGCGAAGCTTGCAGAGTTATCCAGGTTTACACCTCATTTGGTCGAGAATGAGGAACGAATGACGAGGATGTTTCTGAGAAGTCTAAAACCCGAGATTCGACAATATCTTATCTCTCATAATTTTTTTTTATATTCAGATGTTGTCAACAGGGCTCAATTATTAAAGCGAGATAATGAGTATTCCCAACCGAAGGATCACAATCAGAGTCATACCGGTGACAGCAATCATCGGAGCGATGATAACCAGCGGGGAGGAAAGAATACAGAAAAAAGCGGTAATCACTCGGGTTTTAATCGTGGCCGTGATAATAGGAGAGGTGAGTCAAGTGAAAATTTTAGAAAGAGGAGATTCAACAATGACGGGAAGACATCAGCAGCAGCACCAGCACCAACAATAAATTCTAGGGGAGGAGAACGACCGCCAGTTAGATGCTATAGATGCAGAGAGGAAGGACACATAAGTCCAAACTGTTCACACCCTTCCAAGGTGTGTTTCAGTTAGGAAAAGATGGTTATATAACCCGGTTTTGTCTGGTAGCGAAGTCAAGTCTAGCTGGGACGGCGACTACGAACAAAACAAAGTCGGTGGTTCAAGGGAGGGCATTTGTCGTGACTGGCCAAAACGCGAAAAACCCGACGGGTAAGCTAATCATAAACTCTTGCAAAGTTTATACCTTATTAGATACCGGTTCTACCCATTCTTTTATCTCTCCTTCTTGTGCTCACAGTTTAAACTTGACTCCAGAGAAATTAGACCTTGACTTATCTGTTGAGACTCCATTAGGAGAAACTTTCATTACATCTACTTTTTATAAATCTTGCTTGATTCAAGTTGGAACCATAACATTACCTGTCGATCTTATTTCGTTGAAAATTCTTGCATTTGATGTGATTTTAAGGATTGATTGGTTAACCACACATCATGCTAAAATTGATTATTTTCGTAATGTTGTTAGTTTTCATATTCCTAACCAACCTATTATGTGAATTCAAACAACCAAACCATTAAAGTCAATCACTGTTATATCAAGCCATAATGCAATACATTTATTAAAAAATGGATGTCAAGCTTTCTTAGCCCATGTCACAAACTTGAAAAAAAACACATCAGATTTGTATAATATTTCTGTTGTTAGTGAATTTCCTAAAGAACTTCCCGGTCTACCCCTAGAACATGAAGTTGAATTCTTTATTGATCTTGAACCTGGTACAAAGCCCATTTCTAAAACCCCATATCGAATGGCTCCTATTGAACTTCAGGAGTTAAAGGTCCAACTACAAGAGTTGTTGGACATCGGTTTCATTCGTCCTAGCACATCTCCTTGGGGTGCTCCTGTTTTATTTGTAAAGAAGAAAGACGGGAGTATGCGACTTTGTATTGACTACCGAGAATTGAACCATGACACCATTAAGAATAGGTATCCGCTACCTCGCATTGATGACTTGTTCGACCAGTTGCAAGGAGCATAATTCTTTTTAAAGATCGATCTTCGTTCTGGATATCATCAGCTGAAGATTAAACCTGAGGATATTCCAAAGACTGCCTTCAGAACTCGGTACAGGCATTATGAATTCTTAGTCATGTCTTTTGGATTGACTAATGCTCCTGCTGCTTTCATGGATATGATGAACCGTGTTTTCAAAGAATATTTGGATCAGTTCGTTGTTATCTTAATTGATGGCATCCTCATCTATTCCAAAAGTCGTGAAGATCATGAGCACCATTTGAAGATGGTACGGCAAAGGCTTCGTGATAACAAGCTATATGCCAAGCTGAAGAAATGTGAGTTCTGGCTTGAGGAAGTTGCATTTCTTGAGCACGTGGTGTCAAAACATGGAGTATCTGTCGACACAATGAAAATTGAAGCAATACAAAGTTGGGAGCAACCGAAGTCAGTGACCGAAGTACGTAACTTTTTGGGCTTTGCTGGTTATTATCGGAGATACGTGGAAGGATTTTCTCGAATCGCTACTCCGTTAAATCATCTGACTCATAAAGATACAAAATTCGGTTGGAGCGAGGATTGTGAGAAGAGTTTTCAAGAGCTCAAGAGGAGACTCATTTCGGCACCTGTTCTGACAATACCATCCGGTTCGGATGGATTTGTTATTTACATCGATGCTTTAGGCAAAGGGCTAGGATGTGTTCTCATGCAACATGAGAAAGTCATAGCATATGGCTCACGACAACTCAAAGAATATGAGAGGAATTATCCTACTCATGATTTGGAGTTGGCAGCAGTCGTTTTCGCATTAAAGATATGGAGACACTACGTGTATGGGGGAGAAAGTGGAGATCTATAAAGATCATAAAAGCCTCAAATATTTCTTCACCCAAAAGGAACTCAATATGCGGCAACGACGTTGGCTCGAGCTGTTGAAAGATTACGATCACACTATCCTATATCATCATGTAAAATCAAATGTGGTAGCTGACGCATTGAGTAGAAGATCTTATGCGGGTACGAGTGCAATGATGTTAACACAAAGGTCCATTTTGTATGACTTGCAAAGGATGGAGATAGAGGTAAAGGCTCCAAGTACCCACGTGAAGAAAATGACAAGTTTGAGTTTTTATACATAACGACGTAATGTATACCATTAACACTGTTGGAATACCCAGTGGTTCAAATACAGTAATACGCGTGGTTGCACAGTAGCACACGGTATTGCACATTATTTTTGAAATTATTGATTCTTACGCAAGAAGTCATTACTCAATAATTGTTATATTAATTACTGTTCAATATTTTATTTTATCGGTTCAATAATTGTTGAGTTGATATTTTATATTATTGTTGTTTCAATAATTGTCACTACACAGTATCTCCATTATCAGATCAATAATTCATATTATTCGAATAATATTATTAGATAGCATTATTGGCAATGTCTAAGGAAGTTTTGTCTAGGAAAGGGGTTTGGTCACCTAATTACGCACCAATAAAGAGAAATCCTTATCGGAAAGCCCCCTCTTTCTTGGGAACGACCTGGTTGTTATAATTGTGATTCTGTAATATTATTTGTGAATAATTAGTTATTGATTTATATGATAAGGAAATATTTATTTTATGTGGATATAAATGATGGATATATTTATTTTATGTCGTTATAAATGAAGGAATTAATGCTGAGGTGTTTTATCAGTATTTTATCGGAATGGAGGTTTTAAAATTGTTCGTATGTGGATTTCGGTAATTTTTCATTTAAAATTTGAAAAAAAATAAACTTACAAAGTTGTAGAGAATTAAATTTACTATGGAAAGAACATGAGATTCGAATTTTTCTGATAAAAGGGCTATTTATTATGAATTGTTGAAGTTTCAGAAAATAAAATATTTTTATTAAAAATATGGTGGGCCCCACTTTTTGTTGCTGAGTAATGAAATGTGCTGGAATTTATTTTCAAAAGTGGTGGGCTTAAATAGTAGCAGGTAAAGCCATCAGGTAGCAGGTTAGTCTGCTATGGCGTTCTAAGCATTTTTCTTATAAATAGGGTGCTTAGTTAGAATTGAAAATCACACCAGAAATAAGTTTTCTCTCTTTCTCTCTCTATATTATCGAGCGTATTTTGTGAGTATTTAGATACTTTGTGAGTTGCTATTCATCAGTGCAAGTTTCCTTCAGCCTTATACCGATATTCCGATCAGAAGTACTGAGTTGTTATTTTTTTTCTAATGATGATATTCTTTCAATATCATTATACCAAAATATTGGTATGGATTTTATTGTGGAATTTCTACCTTTTTGTGTCGGTGTTACTATTTACGTATACGACACTATTCACGAATACAACACTATTCACCAAAAAATGAATTTTTCTCTTTTTTGTCCAAGATATCTGTTATGGTTACTATCTTTGATTGTATCCATGTTTTGATCTTTATTTTTGAATTATGCTTCACAATTGGTTATTTTGGAGTATTATTGAACTTGGAAAAACTGTAATACGAATCCCTAATATTTGTCTTTTTGTCTGACTGGATTTGTTTTCTTTAAGATATTTTTCATCATCCTCAGTCCTAAATAATGATATTACTGAATATCTTTGGCCTGTAGTGCAAAGATGAATGCTTACCTAATGAATATATTTGGCCTATAGGGCTCAATGGGTTAACAAAATACTCCTCTTGAAGCACAACTTTTGGACTACCCCCATCCCCTCTAATACTTCCTGGATTTGGCGCAAAGTCCTGAACCTTAGAAGCTTAGCCATCAATTTTGTTACATATAAAGTGTGTAACGGCCAGAACATCAATTTATGGCAAGACCCTTGGCAAGACCCTTGGCTAGAAAACCGCCATCTTGCCAGCCATCACTTGGATCCTATAGTCTCAAATTCTGGTCTGCCATTCTCGGCCAAAGTCAGTGACATCATCACACAATGCTCATGGCAACCTCCTATATCCAATTACCATAGCCTTATGCAGATGAAGGACAAACTACTTCGTATGTCGCTGCCTTCTCTCGGTCCGGATCAGGTGTGTTGGGCAGGGGTCTTCTATTCGTTGTGGGAGTGCCACTGTCCCTTGGTTCAAACTCTTATGGCACAATCTGCAGGTCCCACAGTTATTCTTTCTTCTTCTGGCTAGCTCTTCATAAGAGGCTGGTGACATGGCCATTGGCTTCCTGTTGTCTCTGTACTCATGCCCCCGAATCATTCTCCCACCTTTTCTTTGACTGTGCCTTTTCCCAAAAGCTTCTTGGTTTAGTGCTTGCTGTTCATGACTGGTTCGGTGTTCCTTTTGACTGGGACACTCTGATTCATCACATACAACATTCTCAAATAGACCAAATGTCATCTCGGATTATAACGCTCTGCTTGGCTACTGTTATCTATAAAGTATGGAATGAAAGGAATAGACGAGCCCATGGTGAAACCCCCCGTGCTGCTACTAATCTTGCTCAAGACTGTGTTAGGATTGTTAAATGCAAATTGTATTCAGCTAAATTTTTTAGCTCTTATATTGTAAAATATCCCAATCTTAGATGTTGGCTGTTATAGCCTTGGATATAGCAAGTACATCATTGGCTTGTCTCTGATGTGGTTGCTATATTTCTTTCGCGGGGTATGCCCCTAGATATGTTTTTCTTTCTTTGGTTTATAATACTCACAATTTCGCAAAAAAAAAGATGAATGATTACCTAATGAATATCTTTTGCCCGTAGTGCAAAGATGAACAGGTGTTGAGATGAACATGACCAACTGGTGATACAAATAAATATCTTTGGCCTGTAGTGCAAAGATGAATATTTGATTCAAGATGTATATTGATTGATGTTACGGGGATAAAATATTGATGATGGACTTTTAAATCTTAGAAGATTGTAGAATTCTTCCTCTACTTAACTCTTCTAATGGATTGTTGTTTCCGCTGCAGTTGTTGATCTAAAACTTGTTGTTTATTATATTTTATCAGATTTTTCCCTGTTGAAGACTAATGATAATTTGTTGTATATTATCTTAGTCATCATATTCTTTACTTGGCTAGTTGAGCTCACCCTTTTCCTTTTTGTTCCATTGTTCTTCTCAGGAGGAGAGAATTTAGCAAGAACTAGCCGGGGTATGGAGTGATGATTCAAGATAGTTGTTTTAGTATTCCTCACTATTTTGTAAAATAGTGTATCAATAATTGTAATGAGGACTACTTTTGAGTTTGTATATTGTCTATTAGGCAATATTTGTATTCAAACTTACAGTATATGTGTTGTCGTATTTTGCACGACAATTGTATTACTGAATTTGTATTTGTTTCTGTACCATGTATTTGGCGACTCAGAATGGGTGATGTATACCTATTTTGGGGGCGTCACAGTTATCATCTGCTGTAGAGACCTTAAGGACTTAAAGTGCACGTGTAATAATAGTAGCAGACGCTAAAGGTAAGTGTTATAACCCTTGTTTCAGTTCAATCTGGACAAGCTTTGTGATTTATGTATTCTTACGCGTGACTTACGATATGTTGGATTTTTTATAATCTATCAAAGTATTGTCAATGTTTTACCAAACTATATCGGTGTGGTTTTCAAATGAAGACTGAGTATGCTAAAATGTTTTGTCGTCAAACGACAGGCACGTGAGGTTGCCACAACTTAAACGTACATACGTTTAAAGAATGTAGTGTTGATCAACATAGAGTTCTATAGGTTGATCACCCAGACGTGCTCGTAAGCTATGTCGAACTTACGGACTTAGTGTCGGGATGTCCTTTTCAAAGAAATTATGAAATGCTCATGGTCTTAGACAATAATTGATGTTTTACTGAATATTGTCATTGTAAAACGTTTTTAAGGAAATGAAGTGCTATTTTGAATTATCGATAGTACTTCGTAACAATTGTTCAGTTATTGAAGATATATGATTCCTATGTCTCAAGCATGCTATTTATTTGGAATTATTGTACTTGCTGAGCTAGTTATGCTCACTCTTGCTTGAACCATATGAATGCAGCTAAGACCGAACGGACCGAAGGATCCGGCAAGGATAAAGGGAAGGCAAAGACGAACCTGCGGATTTCATATGTAATAATATAGGTTTGTAATGTTAATATTTGATATTATGATAAGAACAAATGTAACGGTTATAAAGAACCTGAGGTATGGTAATATTGTTTTAGAATATATATATAAGACATATTCGTTCTTTTGAGGCATTTCAATTGAATGTTTGTGTGAACTGTGGCACCTTCTAGCGCCATATGTCGGGTTGGAAGTTACCTGGATTTGGGGGCATCACAAAAGCCGCTCAAGATATACACCCGGAGCTTATGAATATGAAGAAGAAAGTACAAGAATGTGTTATTCCAGAAGTTAGAGTCGATGAAGAGAGGAAATCTCATCCCTCGATTTATTGGTCTATTTGAAATCATCAATCGAGTAGGAATTGTGGCCTATAGACTCGTCTTACCGCCAAGTATGTCTCATGTTCATAACGTTTTCACATATCTATGTTACGTAAATATGTGGAAGACCCGAATAACATTATTGAATTAGAACTAGACGAGATAGCGAAAGATTTAACGTATGAAGAGGTACCTGTTAAAATCTTGGATAATAAAGAATATATTCTACGCTCAATGGTTATACCTCAAGAGTTAGAATCTGAAATGAAAACAAGGTATCCTCACCTTTTCAGTATACCAGGTACGTACCCCAATTTTGAGGACGAAATTTCATAAGGAGGGGAGGTTGTAAGACCCCAACTTTTTATGAATAAAGATTTAATTTCTCTAAATATTATTTTGAATAATAAAGTGTGGATTTGATATAATGTTATAGTTGTGGGTAATATTTACAAATTTTGTAAAGTAAGCAAGTTGTCATAAAATATTCCTTTGGTCGGGGAATATTCGTTTTATCAGGGAATATTCGTACGACGGCACAATCATTGGTGGACCCCATAACGGAATTACTGTCGGAGTTAGAAAACGATAGAAATAACTTTTTATAAAAATAACGGCAAAAGTTTTAGCGTTAATTGTTGAAATACTCGATGGTAAAAGTACAGTAATATGCATGGTTACATAGTAGCACACAATATTGTACAATATCTTTGATTATTGATGCTTACGTAAGAATTTACTCAGTTTTATTCAATTATTGCCATAATAATTGCTGCATAGTATCTCACATTATTGATTCAATTATTGTTATACTATTTTATATTATTAAATCAATAATTATGACAGCAAAGTTATTCATATTATTATTTGCATTATTGACGATGTCTAGAAAGTTCTGTCGAGGAAAGGGGTTTGGTCACTTAATTGCGCGCTAATAAGGAGAAGTCCTTATAGAAAAGTTCATCTTTCCTCGGAATGATCTAATTGTTAATATTGTGAGTTATAAGATTATTGATGAATAAATATTATTAAAAATGTGTTTAGTGAAGCCAAGTGAATTGAGATAAATAAAAGGGTTTTTTATGAAGTATTTTTTTATAAATTTGGTTTATTACATGGACCCCTACTTACTCAGTTTTCAAAATCGTCGATAGAAAGTTATCTCAGTTTTGTATTATTACTTGTATATATATATATATATATATATATATATATATATATATATATATATATATATATATATATATATATATATAGAATAAAGATCAGGTCCGGACTCCCGGACGGGAGAAAATCCGGACCTGAAAAAAAATTTTTTTTTTTTTTTTTTTTTGTAGAACAACTAAAAAAAAAAAAAAAAAATTTATGGAAGTGAAATTTTTCCAAAATAAAGTGTTTTGGGTGTGTTTTTAACACCCACACCAACCAATGTATGTACAGTCTGCCCAGACTGTACAGACATGTTTTGTTATAGGCATCCAAATCACGCCCAAAACACTGTATAATGTAAAAATTCCAATTCCATAAATTTTTTTTTTTTTTAGTTGTTTCAAAAAAAAAAAAGCAAAAAAAAAAAAAAAAAAAAAAAGGTCCGGATTTTACACCTGTCCGGGAGTCCGGACAGGATCCGGACCCTATATATATATATATATATATATATATATATATATATATATATATATATATATACAGAATGGATCAGGTCTGGGACCCCAGACCTGATCAAAAACGGACCAATTTTTTGTTTTTTACTTTTTTTTTTAAAAAACAACAAAAAAAATATTTAATATTTTATGGAACTGAAATTTTTCCATAATATAATGTATAGTCTGCACAGACTGTACATACATGTTTTGTTATACGTACCCAAATCTCACCCAAAACACTGTATTATGAAAAAAATTCAATTCCATAATTTTTTAGTTATTTTTTTAAAAAAAGGAAAAAAATTTCGGACATTAGATCCGTCCGGATTGGATCTTGTCCATAGTATATATATATATATATATATATATATATATATATATATATATATATATATATATATATATATAAGTTTTGTATTCTATATAAAATAGAATATATTATATTTTATTATGCATAGTATTGCATAGTGTGTGCATAGTGCAGCAAAGTACATTCAAAATTTTTAAAAATTTTCAGCTGGTGAACGCTC
This sequence comes from Panax japonicus, assembly GCA_020205505.1. Taxonomy (NCBI): domain Eukaryota; kingdom Viridiplantae; phylum Streptophyta; class Magnoliopsida; order Apiales; family Araliaceae; genus Panax; species Panax japonicus. The sequence continues at coordinate 62,659,470 of CM035091.1, forward strand.
GTGAATTCGTTACTGTTGGTCCGTGATTTTTTAAATTCAAATAGTATCCTTCCATTCTCCTATAAATAGGATGCTCAGTTTACAAATAAAAATCACATAAGAATCATAGAATTCTTCTTCTATAATATTTAGCATATTTCTTTCGAGTTTAAGGAATTTTTGAGCGTAGAAAACAGTATACGTTTTCTTCAAGAATATCTCCTCTATACCAGTCGGAATACTCTCTTTTTGAGGTAAGGGGTATTATTTATTTCATATTCGCTTACAGTATTATTTTTCGTATTCGTAAGGAATTTTATTTTCGTTCAATATTTGTAAGGAATATTATTTTCGTTCAATATTCGTAAGGAATATTATATTCGTTCAATATTCGTAAGGAATATTATTTTTGTTCAATATTCGTAAGAAATAATATTTTCTTTCATACTCTGTAGTATATAAGTAATATTATTTCGTTTCATATTCCTAATTTTATTGCTTCTATATTCCTTGAAATTAGTAGAATATCCTTGAAATTTACGTTTCATCTAGTATCGTTCCACTGAAATATTTTTCTGAACATTCTTGTTAAATTTTAATCTTTTCATGTCGGAGTACTATTCATGGGTACAATTCATACGTACGACACTATTCACAAAGTACTATTCCTGGGGTACTATTCACCTGAGGTACTATTCAGGACAAAAATATTTAATTTCTTTTCTATCCAAATTATTTTTGATACAATATTATTTTTGAATTTTACTCCACAAAGTAGTTATCATGTTGACAATTTGGACATTCTTGAACTCTGAATAAATTGAATTATAAATCTTAAAAATTTATCTTTGCTTTCACTTAATTGAATTTGTATATCATTGTCATCATCTACATGTTTATATTGTGATGAAAGTCATCTTTGACTTTTAGTGCATAGATGGACTGTTGATTGGTATGATTATGATCAAGAATTATGAATCAGTATAATCATGACCTGTAATATTACAAATGATGTGGTAAAAGTCCTCATTGGCCCGTAGTGCATTGATGGACAGTTGTTGGTATGATCATGACCATGTGTTCTCTTCGGCCAAGGGTACAAAGATGAATTGTTGTTTGGCATGATCATGACCACTTGTGATACTAATGAATATTCTTGGCCTGTAGTGCATGGATAATTTGTGGATGTGATAATAATGAATATCCTTGGCCCGTAGTGCATGTATAATTCATGGATGTGATACTAACAAATATCCTTGGCTCGTAGTACATGTATAATTCGATGATGTGGATTATTTATTGAGTTGTGTTACAGCGATAAAATATTGATGATGAACTTTTAAATCATGGAAGATAGTAGATATCATGCTCTACTTGACTCTTCTAATGGATTGTTTATTCTAGTGCAGTTAAACTTGTTGTCTATTGTATTCTATCAGTTTAACACTATTAAAGGCTAAAGATAATTTATTCTGCATTATCTTAGTCATAATATTCTTTAATGGGCTAGTTGAGCTCACCCTTTGTTTTCATTGTTCTCTTCAAGAAATGAGAATATAGTTGAGACTAGTCGGGAAAAGGAGTGACTGTCTGAGATGGTGGTTGTACTAGTCCTCACTATTTTATAAAATAGTGTGATAATAATTGTAATGAGGACTCCATTTGAGTTTGGATATTGTCTACGAGACAATATTCGTGTTAAAACTCAGTAATTATGTTGTTGTATTTTGCATGACAGTTGTATAAATTAAGTTTGTATTTAAGTTATGTATCATGTATTTAGCGACTCAGAATGGGTTGTGTATACCTATTTTGGGGCTGTCACGCATGATCTGTAACGCCCCCAAATCCGAGTATCTGTTACCTCGGACCTGGTGCGTCACGATACTATCTTCATCTAACTATTAACAACTTCCATTCATAATTTAATGAATACAACTTAACTTTGATACTAATTAATATATTGATTCCTTTCTATTTCTAGGATCTACGAATCGATCCCAAAACCTTGATAAGTCAATTCCCAATGTTTGTCGTTAACCATTCTTGTCTTTACATCATATTCAATGTCATACTTAATAAGATGAAAAATAATTAAAATTGTTCTGAATTCTTTATTCATTTCCCTGAATCACAACCTTCATCATTTATATATCTTTGAATCAAATTTATTATATGCTTTGATTCATCAGAGTTACATTATAGAATTTACATCTTAATTCAATATTCTTTATATATTTAATAGTACGGATTTATAACTCTACAAGAGTTCATCAACTATCAATTACATCATCTAAAACCTAAAACATGGTTCAAAGGTATAACTTTCGGTAAACAAATCAATCCTCTTGTGATACTATTGAACTCTATCAATCAAGTAGCACGTAACTTTACCGTGAGTCCTTAACCTGCAAAAATGGTTATTTGCAAGGGTGAGCTCGACAACCCAACAATTCTAATAGTTTTTATGCATTACCTAACACATAATATCATGTGCATTTTATAAAATCATAATCATTCAAACTCAATACGCATGTTGCTTCTCACATAACAAGTATAGAAATTATCTTCTAAAACACAGTCATAGATTTACTTTCAATCTCATAGACATTTCCACGTTTCATGGCATAACATAATTCATTTCATACATATCTCATATGCATTTCATATATAATTTATCATTCCATATCATAGCATAAATCAATCAATAATTATCAAAAGTATAGAGCAAATAGGAACTGAAAGACTTGCATGACTCATAGATTATCAACTATAACTTAACCGCTTATCATTATCTGCACTTTGTGTATTCCTACACAATTGTATAATCATGGATTCAAACCCATCAGTCATACTTTTCCTTGCATTCTCAATGTAATAACAATTATTACATTGTTTTCTAACTCGGTTCTTAAAACCTTCGTTTCACTTTCTTATCATTCCTATAGGATAGTTATGTATGTACAAGTATACCGTAGCCACACTTACTTGACATCAACATTCATAAACCTTTATCACACACTTGACTAGCTATGTGTTCGTTACACATTTAAAACTCATAGATGTATGATTTATATTATTCTTGCATTTTTCAAACCTTAATAAAACTTAACAAATCTGGGTTTTATATAACCATTACATGCTCATATACTTAAAACATTATTTAAGTCAAGCATCGAAGCTTAAGACATTCATACACATATGCTTAAAGGTTAAGATTATAATTTAAACAGTCAAGCAACACTGCCCTGCAGCGCAGCTGCATTGCAGTTTGGCCTAGGATGGGCGCAGCTGTACCGTCCCCTGGCCAGACAAGATTGGAATCTTTAATTCCCTGTTTACACCTCATTTCTTTTCATGCTAACACATACACATGTTAAGAGGGCTTAGTCCAAGTTTGATGCCTCTTGAGTTTACTTCAAGCTATATTTATACTTTATAGACTTATTACCATTTATATCACGGCTAAGCGAGTTCATGCAACAAGGGTCTAACTATGTAACCAATGCTAAACAACTTTCAATACGCATGCTCACATATATTCATCTTATCTACAGCATAGTCTATCACTTAAAAATTTACTTTTAAAACATGCTTGAATGATTTTTACTGTGTCAAACTAGTTGAGTGCACTTATCAGCCATGTTTATTGACATAAATAGTACTAGCATGCCATCCTACAAGTTCAGAGGTTAGGCAACATAATGCTTATCGGTATTATTTTGCAAGGGGTTTGAGTTCACCTTTAAAAGTCATTCTAGACCAAGTTAAAGAAACTCGGTGCAATTTAAAATTTCATTTCATAGCTAACTAAGCCACGTATGTTATTACGGTTAGAACCTTAAGTACACAAGTTCCTTCAAGTTCGTTCTCGGGATTCAAGTTTTCTTTAGAAATATACACTCAAGTGACTAAGAGGTTCATGGTATTCAAAGGGCTTGAAACCACATGTCATATAACTAGGTCAAACTAATCATGCAAGGCAACTTTGAATCACATGTCATACTCATTTGTACATGTTTCTACATATGCTTACAAGGTCAAAATATAACCACTTCATGTTTATAAAACTTAGTTTACAAAAATATATGAGTTTGCCTTTGAAATCGTTTTAAACCAAATCAAAGCAATCTAGAACATAGGATACAACTTTGAATCTTATATCATGCATAATTAAACTTCGTATACATGCTATCAAGGCCAGAGCTTAAATGACTCAAAGTTCGTCAAGATTTATTTTCAAAATCTTCAAGTTTCCTTTTGAAACACGTGCTAAATCATGCTAAAAATCCATTATAAGTAAGATAGCCTAAACTATATGTCATGCTTATTATCATGCATATTTATGTCAAACTAACATGCTAGAGATATCACATTCTAACAAAATCAATGTCAAGTTTTGGTGCACAGCGCAGCTGCGTTATGCTGAACTGTGGGAGTGGTGCAGCTGCGCTGCCCCAGGACATTTCCAGGAGTAGCATCTGGCATAGTTGCGCTGGAATGAACTACAGAATGGACAGCTGCACCCTTCTTGGACAGTTCCAAGAATGGCCCTGCTTCTGCAGAACATAGAACCCGTGCAAGAAATCCTTCATGTAACATGCTTAAGATAATCTCATTGCTTATATACATGCATATGATACTCAACTATCATGATAGCAATCCTCAAATAACATAAAGTTCATGCTATGTTTCCATCTTTTAACATGTTTAGCGAATTTCATCACTGTAGATTCGTTTCTAAACCAAATTGGTCAGTTTAACTTCTGTTGTTTTCGTATTTAATTATATTATCAATATCTAACAACAATTTATGGATTATAACAATCCTTATCCATCAATTTTTGACTCAAAAACAAGTTTTTCTTGTCATTACTAAGAAATTGCAAAACTTAGGAATCAAGAGCATTTATGTGAGTATTATTACCTCTTGAGTGCTTGAATTTTCTAACTATAGCTCTTAAATCATCCAATTGCCCTCAATTCTACTAACCTTCCATAACCAAATTCTCAGAAAACTTCAACAAACGCGAAAAAGAAGAAGGAGGCTCTATTTATAGAGATTTCAATATCCAAATAATAACTTTGCCCAATGTTTTAAACTAAGAGGAAGAAGAAGAAGCCATTTGGTATTGGAGTTGGTTACCAACTCCCTCTTCCTCCATTTATCTCTTCATCATCAGCTCTACCAACAGTGAAAATGAATAGGATAGGCCAATGGCCTACACAAGGCTGAAAAGTTTTGGAACACAGAAAATGGGACAAGCTACATTACTTCCTTACTTATTAGTAAAATTGTCCCCATTCTACTAAAGTTAATTCCTTTTGGGCTTATTAAATCAATTATAATGACTTAACACTACCACATTAAATTAAGTTATGGGCACATATATACACATTTTCATAAATGTACCCCCACAAGTATACTCATATATAATAAAATCGACACATATATTCATGTACCTCAAGTATACTAGGTTAGTCCAATAATATTTTAATTGGACTAAATATAATTCAATTGGGTACTCTCAACCCATTATTCCCTATAACACATAAATATCACAATGATTAATTAATATCAATCATTTATTCCCTTAACATTACTTCTCTTTTAATAATTCCAGTTAAACCTTTAGTCTAGTTTAGCTTTAATACTCATGCTACCCAAGGCTCATTTATCCCACTTACTAAAGTTATATAACTCAAGCTCATAATCTCAACAATAAAATATCAGGGGTCTATGCCACGTTTGGCTTTTCCCCAATTCCACATTATTTTAATATTCATTTAATATACAATTTGTGTGACATACTTTACCTTAATGCTAAATTATTTAGCTTACCTTAAATAATTGCACACTTGTAATATGTAGAACTACTATACTAAGCTTTATGAATTTTGTACTCATAACACCTTTATTTAAGATAACCATCTCCTTAGAATAATTAGTATGTACTAAACCAATTATTATAATATAATTCTTCAATTTCTATTCTTCCATAAATCGTCCCAACACATTTTTAGTTAGTCATAACTTAATTATTAACTTAATGCATAAATCTCTAACCAATATGTATTTATAATTATATTGGTTCTATTCTTTTATTAATCACTTATTTTTCAAATATTAACCCTTTTATATATTAACAATACTATGTAATATATTTAAAATATCAAATATTAATTAACACATTCCTTTCATCCTCTTATGTAAAACATATATATTAATTCACTGTCTTATGTAAGTGAATTAACTCTTTTTCATTTACTATCATGCCACTACCACATAAGGCTTTATAATATAATATTCTATAATATCACTTAATTAACCAATATTTACTCCGGGTTAATTAATTCCATAACTAATTCTCATCCAATTCATGTTTTGCTATCTCAATCCATTCTATGACAGCTTAAACACCAATTATGACTTTTGTTACACATATGAGTCCTTAATATACATATCTTGAAATTCAAATTTCACAAGCATACATAGAACCTTCTGCAGACCGGTGCAGTTGAGCTGGTCATAAGCTTGGAAGTGGCGCAGCTGCGCCACCTTAAGTTCAGACGTAGACAAGTTATACTTTAGCAGAAATAGAATTTAAATTCCTAAATACTTTGCTCATCCTTTTTTTAGTGTTAACTCGTCTAACATCAATGTCCACTTTGATTTCACATCATCGATTACTACTTTCTTAAATAATTTAAAGTGTAACTTTAAGTTTTAAAACTCTATCTTTCCTTAATAGTTTAACCAACTATAAATTTTTATTTATGGATTTCTTTCCACCCATAACACAAAATTCAAAATATATAACACCTACATATATTCTTATTCAAACCCGACACATGATTCTATAATAAGAATTTTATTTATTAAATTTTTATTTTATTAATTTCTGAAAATTAGGGTTATCACATGATCGGTTTGTCCACTGACATCGTCATTCATCGCCTACCCATTAAAGAGGGATTCAAGCCAGTCAAACAGAAACTTAGGCGATTAAACCCTGAGTGGAGTTTGGAAGTCAAGGAAGAAATTGTGAGACAATTTCAAACCAACATCATCATGGTATCAACATACCCTCAGTGGCTATCAAACATAGTTCCCGTACCTAAACTCGGAGGGAAGGTGCGAGTATGAGTGGATTACAGGGATTTGAACAAAGCTTGTCTTAAAGACAACTTTCCAGTACCATTTATCTACATACTTTATGATATCCCGAAAATTTAGAAGATCTTGAATTATTAAATTAAAGGTTAAAGAATAAAACCTAGAGTGAAAATAGAGGAATGATTTAAAAATTTTAAAAAAAAACTATATGGTTTGCTATTTAAATAGAATTGAGGAAATAAGGGTTACAAAATTCAAAACCTAGAATGAAATTATATTTTGAATTACGTTAAGAATAAGGTATTATATTACCTTTAACTTTATGTGAATTAATGAACGAAAGTATGAGAATGATTAAAAATTTTAAAAGAAAGAAATAGGTTATGAACGTGGAGAATTTTATTAAGGAAATAAAATTCAAGTGAATAGATATTATAAGGATAAAGCGAATGTGTATATGTATATGTACATATACAGAACTGATCAGGTCCGGACTCCCGGACCTGATCAAATCCGGACCCTAATTTTTTTTTTTTTTTTGTAGAACTAAAAAAAAAAATTTATGGAACTGAAATTTTTCCATAATACAGTGTTTTGGGTGTGTTTTTAATACCTACACCAACCAATGTCTGTACAGTCTGCCCAGACTGTACAGACATGTTTTGTTATAGGCATCCAAATCACGCCCAAAACACTGTATTATGTAAAAATTTCAATTCCATAATTTTTTATTTTTTTTAGTTGTTTCAAAAAAAAAAGCAAAAAAAAAAAAAAAAAGGTCCGGATTTTAAACCTGTCCGGACTCCCGGACAGGATCCGGCCTATATATATATATATATATATATATATATATATATATATATATATATATTTATTTATTGATATGCTATATATTTTAGCAAGATGAATGATAAGGATAAATACTTATGTGAAGTATGTATGTGATTAAATAAATAAATATATTAACTATATATATATATTTATTTATTATATAAAGAAAAATTAAATAAAAAGTTAGATAACCTAATTATAAATTAGGTATTGGAATTAAATAACCTAAATGGGTATCTTTATTTAGTGGCCATAATATTTAATTATATACTAGTGACCTAATCTAAGAGATTTGTTGATCATGTCTCCATCCACTAAATTAATTTGTGTGAATATATGAGTAGATGAATATGAATATTATGTGTTTGTTTTTATTTGTTTATTATATAAATAAATAAAAGAAACTAAGGCAACCTAATTATATATTAGGAATGAAGAAAAATTGAATAACTTAAGGGTTATGGTATGAGAGAATAATACTTTTTAAAATATATACTAATTCTAAGGGATTTATTTTATACATCTCAATTAATTAATTTTATACCCTAATTATAGTAAGTCTAATTGGGTTAAGAAATTAAATGTGCATGAGTAAGAATTTAAATTATAATTGAGGAAATGAAAACCCTAAAAAATGATTAGGGTTGGATAAGAATTTTAAAGTATTGGACTATGTAAATTTTATGGCCCAAGAAATTAATTTAAACGCCCAAATTTTTTTAATTCAAAGCCCAATAATTAGTCCACTTGTTAAGGGGTATGTTAGTCATTTGTTAATCAAAAAAAGCATTAGAATTAAAACACTAATGAGCTAAAAGAAGAGGAGTTGGGCGGCACATTAGGAAGGAAAAGGAAAAGAAGTGCATGAATGAAATGATTTAATTTACCTACTCTTACCTACTTTCTCTTATGTGTCAAATTTCTAACTAAGCCAACACTTTAGCCAAAATGTGCAAACAAGAGGTGGAGTGAAAGCATCATGAGTAAGAGAGAGATTAAGTTGGGTAAATGTATCTTAGATATACATATGATATACATATACCTTTCCACTATAGGGGCTTCCGCTGCTCTAACTAATGCCCGTAAGGTTCTCGAATCCGGTCCCTTATTTGGACGGAGTTCACCAAAGGAAGCATCGTCTCCTCCCCTTACCTCCCTGGCCACTACTTCGGGTAGTCTTCCGAAGTCTGTGGCTCCTCCCCTTCCGATCCCGGAGATAGCCGGCAACCAGCCCATTCTTCCTAAATCTTGGAGTTCGATTGGTTCAAACTCTGTCCCAGAGAAGAACTTGGGTCTGAGCTTCTTCCCCCCTGCCTTGGCTGAAGGGAGTGTTAAGGTGAACCCGCCAGTTGAAGTCCTAAAGATTGGTCTGCATAAATGGTCCACCAGTCTAGTTGGTCATTTCATTCAGTCGAAACTGCCTTTCAAGCTTGTCGAGACCTCGGCAAAGAAGCTTTGGGGACACTTGGGTTTGGCTAAAGTTTATCTCCATGACAAGGGGTATTTCATATTCAAGTTTGACTCAGAAGCTGACAAGGACAATGTTCTAGCAACAGGCCCATAGTATATAACATCAAAGCTTCTCCTTCTGCAGCCATGGCATGAAGGGATTAAACTTGTAAATGTCGACTGTAGCAAAGTCCCAATCTGGGTTAAATTTAGCAACATTCCCCTCTCTTACTGGACAAAAGAGGGTTTGAGCTACCTGGCGAGTGCTGTCGGCCGTCCTTTATTCGCAGATGATATGACATCTAAGCTTGAGCCAATGAGCTATGCTAGGATTTCCATTGAGATGAATGCTTCGTCGAAGTTCCCGGCCTTAATTAAAGCAGTTGTTTTCAATAGAGCGGACTTGGCTGAAGATACCGTTAAGGTGAAATTGGAGTATTGGAGCAGACCTCCTTCTTGCTCAAATTGTAACTGTTTCGGTCATTCCTTGCTCCGATGTCCTAAATCAAGCTTTCAGTGGGTACCCAAGGCTCCGCCTTGTCCTCCTGAGGCCACTTGTCCGCCCATCTCAATTGCTACCAATGCCTCTCCTCCCCTTGATCCGGAAGGTTCCTGGACAGCTGTTTCTAAAGGACCTAAAAAACCATCCTCCCCTCCTGCTGTCCACCCAGTTCCTTTTCAAATACCTTCAACCCTATTGCTTCTCCCCTTCTTCCTGACGACGACTCTGAATCTCCTGTTCCCCCCAACCCGCTGGTGGATAGGCTCCAGCAGGTCGACGAAAAGGAATGTAGGGACCTGAAGCATAAATTCAGGCCTGGGAAAGAACCACTTCAAAATTCTAAGAAGAGAAATAAAGGTCCAAGGGGGTCTTCCCCTTCTTGATTAATCCCCACCTAATCTTAACACCTTTTCCATACGAATTTTATTTAATCCGTATTCATAATCCATAACTCTTTCATGAGTTTTCATAGTACAATTTCATAGTACAACTGATACACAGCATCTTGCTGTAAACTTTTCAATCATCGGATTGATTCTTCTCCCACATCATAACCTTATCAGATCACGGGGTGATCTTATCGTATATATTACGATTCATTTCTATGCATTGATCGTTTTGTTTTACGATCTCCTATCCCTGCACTTTCAGTCTTTTAGACTCGTTCTATTCACCATTACTGTTCAACTTTATTATCATAGTTAGGGAACTCTGTGTCTTTACACTCGCCGAGATTCATCTTTGAATCTTACCGACACACTAACTCGACTTGAGTTAGTACTTAATCCTAATCACTGCGGTTATTGGTCTCAGGTATTATTACCTAAGCTTCATAACCAACAGCTCCGATACCAACTGTAGCAACCCCGAATCCGGGCCCCGAATCGCCGCGGATCCAGTATACTATTACTATCACTATTTGCGGAAGATATAAACATAAATTGTTTATACAATACATTACACACTATTCCCCAAGGTCGAGTAACCTTAACTTAATACACAATTCATAAACTTTCTATCATACAACACATTTATCAAAATACGCTATTACAAACTAGCATCAACTATTCTATTACAAAATAGTTGCATATATTGCCCCAAGCTGAACTTGGCATTATCTTTTCCTGTATCCGAACACGTTCGCCTTATCTGCAATGTTTTATCATGATATAGCAAGGGTGAGCATGAAAGTTGCCCAGCAAGTTTATATACAATAATATAACGATATATCATGATTGAAGAGTATGAATAATGAGCTTGCTATAATTCATCAATATAATTGAGAACTAGCACAAACAAATTTTTGACTGAACAAGTTTTAAACATGAACAAACATTTCTGAACCAACTGTTAATGAAGGTGATCAGCCTTTCATACCTGACTTATACATGCAAGATGTACAGAGTACAAATTTCATGGCAATCAGCAATGATTAACCATAAGCTTGAAGAAACTACTCTTATTAGAGTTAAGTAAAAGAAACTTGCCTGAACCGTTGATTACCGCAACGCAAATTAATTTAATCTCTCACGAAAGACCTATCAGTTATAAGATTGATCTTTTAATCAGTATAACATACTTTATTCCATAATACTATCTAATACTTAATCAAATATTAGATAAAAACTTAACACATCAATATTATTATCATCCTTTGATAATTATTCAATCACTATATCATATCCCTTATGATTTAACACTCGCTTTTCATTTCATAAACTATTCATTAACATGTAATAAGGCAAACACTAATTCAGCACCCTGGATTCTATATCTAACAACCAAATTTATAATTCAGCAACTTGAATTCCAAATCCATCAATTTAAACCTCAATCCAGCAAACCGGATTCAACACATTTTCAATTCAGCAAACTGTATTCTATATCCGTATCACGAAAATACCAAATCAGTGAATTATTCTCCTATCCTTTGTTCAAACATATATACATGTATTTCATGCATAAAAAGTATTTTCCCATAATTTTCTAACTTCCTTTAGTATTTTTCAAAAATCATTTCTAGTGCGTAGCTTAAGAAATTAGCTACCTCGTGCTCAACTCCAAACATTCCCATCTCTTGGGATAACCTTATATATGTTAACGTGATGCTCCATTTTAAATTTCGTGTCAATCAGAGTTGTAGAACTCCGGTTATAGCGATTTCCGTCGGAAAATCACAAAAATTTTAATGGTCATAACTTGGTCGTTTTAACTCGGAATCAGCTCATTTTTGGACACGAGCTACATAATACCATATATTTTCATTTTCCAAAAGTCTGGAATTTTTCTCATTAAATAAATGTCCGAAACAGCCCCCGGAAAATTTTGGGCAGCAACTTTTTGTCATTTGGCAGTTTTGGAGTCCTTCACCAAAACTTAAATAAAATGAAATCTATAACTCCGATTAATGATCCGTCAATTTTGTTGGGTTCGTATCTTTCCGAACTACAGTTTTCATCTATCACAATCAATATTTGGATATGTTAAGCTCCCGGAATTTAGCCCGGAAGTGGCTGTTACAAAACTGTCCTTCTAACAGTTTTTCTTATCTTTGAGTAGTTTGGGAGAAATCCCATAACTCTCTCCTCCGATGTCGGATTTAGTCCGTTTCGGAGTCTATGGAAAGCTTATTGAGTGTACTATAACATATCACAAATCCAGAATTTTTAGAGCACCCTAACAAATTCGAAATTTTCTGTTTAGGGCAGCAGTCCACTAATTCATTTAAAACAAAAAAAACTGTTCTGGTTCTTCTTCTTTGTTCAAGCTTATCAACCCTAAAAATGGCAAGATCTAACCATAAATTATCATATATCATGTAGATCTTCCCTCATATGGTTCAAAATCATAAGTTCAACACTTGATCTAAAACACCATATCAAAACACTTTTTAAAAGTTTAACTTTTTCAGAAAATTTCCATTCTTCAATTCCTTTTGATTTCCACCAAATCATCACTCAATATGGTTAGATCTAAACATGAAACACTCATTAACACATAGATCTAAGGTTTTTGAGTTTAGAACTATAGATTCAAGGTTTGATATACAACCATCAAAAACTTACATAAACAAAAAGGGTTTATACCTTTGATTACCATGCTCTCCTTCTTCTCCTTCATAGCTTGATTATGGACCTTTGATGTCTCACCAAAAACTCTCCTTTCTCTCCTCCATGGCTGCCGAAATTGTCCCCTCTTCTCACTCTCTCATATTGCCGTTCCTCTCTCTCTCTCTCTCTCTCTCTCTCTCTCTCTCTCTTTAGTTCATTTGCTAGCTAAAAAGAAGTAATGGAATGAGAGAGAAAAGGAATGATTTTGGGTGTTAATAATGTTTTTGTATACCACCGGTCATGTGACCAATAATTCACCAAATTCTCCACCAATTCTCTCTTTTCTCACACAATTACTAAATGGTTGCTTGCATCTTTATCTAAATGTGTTGGTCAAATAAAATTTGGACACCTAATTGGAGTTGTTCACCAACTAAAGGGAGCATTTATCACATTCATCTCCCCTTTTTCCTCTCTTATCATGGCCGGCCACTTGGCCTTAGAATGCTCCAAGTCTTGTTTCACTTTTTAATGTAATATCTAGTGTACCATAAGTCTAAAGTGTCCATCCACAATTGGCTAAAAGTTGGGCTACCACTTCCATCTTTTGAGCTTGAAATTAATTAGCTAAATTTACTAATTAAAAATAACTTAGGCTCCTCCACCAAATAAATTGGGTCAACTCTTGGGCTATAAAATATACATAGTCCAATACCTTAAATTCTTATCCAACCCAAATAGTTTAATTAGGGTTTTCACTTCTCAATTATAACATCAATCCTTGCTCATGCACACATATTTTCTTAACCCAATTAGACTTGCTATAATTAGGTTATAAAATTAATCATTTGAGATATATAGAATAAATCTCCTAGAATTAGCAAGTATTCTAAATACCACAATTCTCTTTTTCCATAACCATTAAGTTATTAAATCCTTCATTCCTAATATATATAATTAGGGTTACACTAGTTTCTTTTGGTTTGTTTATATAATAAACAAATATAAACAATCACCTAATGTTCATATTCCTTACACACAACTTTTTAATCCTTAGGGTTTAATACTTTGCATTTAGGATTTCCAAATTAGGGTTTAAATTCTCGAAACTAAAATTAGAGTTTCTGAGCGTATCGTTAGGGTTTCTAACAGTTCGTTAGATTTTTCTAACTTAATAAACATATGATTACCATAACTTTAGGGTTTGCTAAAGTTATAACTTATCTGATCAATCCTTGATCTTAAATCATTATGGTTTTCATATGTAACCAAATATACCGACTAGTATTCACTTCGATACTTATCCCTGATAATTCTTCAAAAGGATTTTAAATCAACCATAATCTTATACCTCATTACTAGACTATCACTTACAGTCTATCACATAATTCAAGTCTTGTCCAAAACTTTTGAAATTCTTGGAATTTCATTACATAATTGCCAATTCCATACACTTATTTCCTGTCTAGGTCCTAATATTGAACCTTAAATCAATCAATTATGATTTTCATAAATTGACTAATTTCTCGGGTTGTCACAAAAAGTTCAAAACAACTATTCTTCGAAAATTATTTTCTCAAGAGCATGCAAAACCGAATGGAGGTTAAGTTTCTGGAGCTAAAGCAGGGGGAGAAGAAGAACAACAGTAGTGGAAGTAGTAATTTGGGAAAGACAAAGTGGGATAACACCACCAACACCAATTAGACAGGAAGTCACCAGGAAGGATTCAAGAAAAGAGACGAGACGTGCTCGAAATGCGGAAAGAGTCATAAAGGGGAGTGCTGGAAGGGACGAAGCGTCTGCTATAACTGTGGCCAGGAAGGGCATATTTCGCCAAATTGACCAAATCTGAATAAAATATGAGGATGTTTTGCTTGCGGATCGACAGAGTATCAAATCAAAGACTGCCCAAAGAAAGGAAACAACGAAGGAAGCAACAAGCTGATGATTGGCGGACCAGCTCAACCCAACCTATCAATTGCCAAAACATTTAACATGACGGTCCAGGACACAGTAGCTGCAAAGGACGTGGTGTCAGGTATTATCACAATCAATAATATAATTGCTAATGTATTATTTCATTCGGGTGCTACCTGATCCTTTGTGTCTGAAGAATTTGCTAAACGACTAAATTTACCCCAAAAACGATTAGGAAATCCTTTGAATATAGAAGTTGTGAATAAAGAAGTAATCCCCTTAGAATTCGTATACCGAAATTGTTGTGCAAAAATTAGGGGACATAAGCTAAGCATAGATTTGATCCCGATAAAATTGGGAGAGTTTGATGTGATACTAGGAATGGATTGGTTATATGACCATGCGGTGGTAATCGACTGTCAGAAGAAAAATGTGAACCCTCAGACTCCAAACCGGTCTAAGGTAGTGTTTTATGGTAACTCATCGCTTAGACAATTGTGTTGCCTTACGATCTTACGATGATGCAGGCCAAGAAGTTATTAAGGAAAGGATGTGTAGGTTATCTAGCCTATATCGTGGATACCCAGAAAAAGGGAGTGGAAATAAAGAATATACCAGTAATGCGAGAATTTAAGGACGTGTTTCCTGACGAATTGCCCGGTCTTCCGCCGGACAGACAAATTGAATTCGTTATCATTAAAGTCGTATAGCGCTAGTAGAAATGAAGGAATTGATGATACAACTTCAAGAATTACTATATAAGTGATATATTCAGTCGAGTGTGTCTCCATGGGGAGCACCAGTGTTGTTCGTTAAGAAGAAGAATGGATCGATGAGACTCTGTATCGACTCTCGAGAGTTGAACAGAGTAACGATTAAGAATAAATATTCGTTGCCGAGAATTGATGACCTTTTTGATCAATTAAAGGGCGCAAAGTATTTTTCAAAGATAGATCTACGAATGGTTTATCATCAGTTGAAAGTACGAAAGAAAGACATACCAAAGACGGTGTTCCGAACCCGATATGGACATTACGAATTTTTGGTAATATCATTCGGCCTGACTAACGCCCCAGCAACATTTATGGACCGGATGAATCTAGTTTTCAAGCCATATTTGGACAAATTTGTAGTAGTTTTTATTGACGACATTCTGATTTATTCGAAGACTAAGGAAGAGCACGCCAAACATCTGATGGTAGTGTTGGGAGCATTGAGAAGGGAAAAGATGTACGCAAAATTTTCTTAGTGTGAATTTTGAATGGAAAAGGTACAATTTTTAGGACACGTGATAGACCAAAAGGGAATTTCAGTAGATCCTGGGAAGGTGGAGGCGGTGAGTGAGGTGAGAAGTTTCTTAAGGTTAGTCGGGTACTATCGAAGATTTATTCATAATTTTTCTAAGATAGCAACCCCGTTGACCAATCTAATGAGGAAGACAATGAAGTTCGTTTGGACAGACAAATGTGAAGAAAGTTTCAGAGAGTTGAGGAAGAGGTTAAGTGAGGCGCCTGTATTATCATTACCGGATGATATGGGAAGTTTTGTGGTGTACAGTGATGCGTCACACAAAGGTCTTGGTTGTGCGCTAATGCAGCATGACAAGGTCATTGCGTATGCATCACGACAGTTGAAAGATTATGAAAAGCAATACCTTACCTATGAATAGGAGTTAGCGATAGTAGTTTGCGTTGAAGATTTAGAGGCATTATCTGTATGGAGAGAAATGTGAGAAATATACGGGTCACAAGAGTCTGAAATATATCTTCACACAAAAGAAGTTAAACATGCATCAAAGAAGGTGGTTGGAATTAATCAAAGATTACGACTGGGAAATTCTTTATCACCCGGAAAAGGCAAATGTGGTAGCTGACGCGTTAAATAGGAAATGAAGGGAGAAATTGTTCAAATCGACAACACAGGAGGAGCTAATAAAGGAAATGGAGTCTGGAAATAGAAGTAAAGGGACCCAGAGAGTCCGAAAGAAAGTTATTTCTAATGGGAGCTCGTCCGATGCTGTCGGATAAAGTGAAGGAATCACATGAGAAACATGAAGAATTTGAGAGAATGAAGAAAAGGATAACATAAGATGAAGAGGAAAGATTTAGGATAGATAAAGACGATATATAAAGATTCGAAGATCGAGTGTGGGTGTCAGCCGTAACTGAATTGAGAGAGGAGATTTTGCACGAGGCACATAATTTGGCATATTATGTTCATCCAGGAAGCACGAAAAAATATCAGGATCTTCGACAACACTTTTGGTGGCCTAATCTAAAGCGAGAAGTTGCAGAGTACATCAGTAGATGTCTTACCTGTCAATGATTAAAAGCAGAGCATCAGAGGCTGAGTGGGTTACTTCAACCACTGGAAATACCATAGTGGAAATGGGAGCACATTACGATGGACTTCGTGGTGGGACTTCCAATCACGCAGAAAGGTTACGATGCCATTTGGGTTATTGTGGATAGACTAACGAAGATAACTCATTTTCTACCAATAAAGATCTGATTTAATATAAATCAGTTAGCGAAGTTGTACATAAGAGAAATCGTTTCACGACATGAAGTGCCGATGTCAATTGTCTTCAATTAAGATCCGCGCTTCACGTCAAATTTTTGAAAGAGCTTGCAAGAAAGAATGAGAACACATTTGAGATTAAGTATTGCTCATCATCCTCAAACTGACGGGCAGAGTGAACAAACAGTACAAACGCTAGAAGACACGCTTAAAGCTTGTGTGATGGATTTCAAGGGAAACTCGGATGATCACTTACCCTTAGTAGAATTCGCTTATAATAATAGTTACCCTGCGAGTATCGGTATGCCACCGTACGAAGCTCTCTACGGAAGAAAGTGCAGAACACCGTTATGTTGGGATGAGGTCGGAGAACGACGACTTTTGGGACCGAAATTAGTTCAATAAACGGCAGATGTGGTGATGACAATAAGAATCAGATTAGTAGCAGCTAAAGATCGGCAGAAGAAATATGCAGATTTGCACTGTCAAAACCGAGATTTTGAAGTCGGTAGTTTTGTATTTCTAACAGTGTTTCCTTGGAAGGAGAAGATAAGGTTTGGCAATAAAAGAATACCAAACGAATCGATTTGAAATACTGACACCTTGTTGAACAGCTATGGCTTCAGTCCTTGTTCAAAACGTCGAGCTTTTCTTTCTTCTGTATCTACTTTATGTGTTGCAAATCGCGCGAGTTCGTTGAATTTTGCCGCAAAATGCGCCACCGTCATTTTCCCCTGCTTCAGCTCCAGAAACTTAACCTCCATTCGGTTTTGCATGCTCTTTGGAAAATAATTTTCGAAGAAGTGCCTTGAACCTTTCTCATGGTATACATGTTTCAATACTTAAAACATCACTTTAATCCTGTATTATAGCTTAAGATATTAATATACACATGTTTCAAACTTTAGACCACAGTTAAAATAATTTGACAACTCTGCAATGTGACGCGGCCGCGCTACATTTTGACCTGGGGGCTAATTGCATCCCTCATTTTCCCATTCACACCCTATAGTTAAAAACCCCCCATTAAAAATCATATGATTATGAGTACATTCCTTTTTCATATTTTTTATAAAAAAACCAAAGACACCCCCCAAACACAGTAGAACTACAAAAACAGATCAAAAACCCTATACATGAATTGGGAATTAAGTTTTTACATGAACTGGGCATTAAAGCCTAAGCATTCAACAACAAAAGTAAGCTAAATAACTAAGAACTAAACACTTGCATCAATCGATGAACTCAACAGTTTTTGTTTCACAATTGGTGGAAAAGGTAAGCATCTTGAACTTCTCCATCCTTAAGAAAACAACTCTCTCCATAATGAGAATATGCAATGGGCATTTTAACAAAACCCTAGGCGAACCAATCATTTCAAACCAGAGAAGACGGAGATGAAGGATGGTTTTGGATACTCCATCTCTTCTGGATACTCCATCCCTTCGTCGGCAAAGTCTCCATAGTCTGGATCGACCTGGTAATCCTCGTCGTCCATTGATACAATGTGGTAGTAGTGGGGGAGAGAGAGGAAACAGAGAGCAAGAGAGAAGAATAGTGGGGATATAAGGAGGGAGTTGAGCAAATGTTCGCGCCATGGGGTGTTTATTAGCCTAGGGTTTTTTGGTGAATTATGGGGTGTGAATGGGAAAGTAAGGGGTGCAACTAGCCCCCACCTACTTTAATTTTACTTTCAAACTATATAGTTTTATTTTGAAGTTTCTATTCAACAAAGCTTAATGAATTCATTTCATAAAGGACCAACTATAACAATCTTTAACTCTCATGATGCTGCTAAACAAACTTTTAATATGCATGCTCAAATGTATTTAACTCATTTATTCATAGTTAGTATAGTTTTACACTTGGAAACTTATTTTAAACTATGTAGGACGGTTCATATTATGCCTAACTAGATGGATTAACATATCAGTCCTATTTTGAAGCATAAAGGATCCTACTATGCCTACTGAAAAGATCAGAATGCAACCAAAACAATTTTCAAATTCTGGGGATCAGCGCGGCTGCGCTGATCTTGACTGGGGAAATGGCGCGGCCGCGCCACTTCAGGACACACTCAGAATAGGCTCTGTTTTTGCAGAAACTCAGAACCCATTATGATTATACCTCATAACCTGCGTACTATGACCAACCATATTGTTTCAAAACATTCTTACATTTCAGATATCCAAATGATACAAATTTCCGAACCAACTTCCACAACTAGCATACATTAATACATTTTAACTAACTTTTAGCAACACAGTCTTAAGGTTAAGGGGTCTGATTTGGTTTGCTAGTTTAAGATGAAAAGAACTAATTGGATAAAACAAGGAATAATACTGAACATAACAGGGTCATACCTCAAGGCTCTGTCAGTCTCGTTCTCCTCTCAAACTCCTCCTGCCTCACTGAATTGCAAGAGCTCTTTTTTGAATTACCTCTTATCTCTCAAATCATAATATCTTTCTTTCTGTCAGAACTAACAATCTCAGTAAGTCCTCCAAATGAACTGAGGTCTCTACTTATAGGAAACCTATTACCCGAGTACTGGTCTTTACTCAGACCTTCGAACAGGCACATATTGGCATTAACCGTTGATTAATAAGAAATAGGTGAAAAGTTTCAACCGACTCCATCTCAGTCCATGCACCCAGTACTCATAATTCAACCTATTGCTAAGCAACTTAGGGAATAGGCCATTGGCCCAAGTCAGCTAAGACTTAAGAGCAAGCAACTGCACGAAATATATATATATATATATATATATATATATATATATATATATATATATATATATATGATTTTAACACTGCATAAGTGGAAACAACTTACTAAGGCTAGTTTCCTTTGGGCTTACCGAATGAAACATGATGGTGTCAATATTGCTTATATTGGTCTAAGACTTGTTGGGTTTATTATAAATCTGTTGAGCACTAACAGCCCATTATTTAATATGAAGATGTATAAAATTTTCTTTTCCTTTTTGGGCTTCAACCATTAATCTAACACATCAATTATTTGGACCACATTCCCTAACCCTTGAAATTTATTCACATTGGCTTGGGTATATCTCGTAGTCCAATTCATTATTAAATCATCTCTCAATTAATCCAATTAAGTAAATAATTATGCCACACAAGGCTTAACACTTTGAGCTTAATTACTTATAACCAAGCTTATCATTATCATCACTATGCTTTTCAATTATCTCATACTCAATTCAATTCAATTCAATTTGAATTATTAAGTTACACGACACATATATATACATGTCCTCAAAAAAATTCGAACATCTTTATTTTTATTACTAATATAATTTATAAAATTCACGGGTATTACATCCTCTCTCCTTATAAAGATTTCGTCCTCGAAATCAGTACAAGGTTACACGAATAGATGAGGATAGTCCTTCCTCATCCTATCTAATAACTCCCACGTAGCCTCTTCAACATTGTTGTTTCGTCAAATTACCTTTACAAAAGGTATAACTTTATTTCTTAATATTTGTTCATTCTTATCTATTATCCGAACAGGAATTTCTTCATACGTCAAATTTTTTTCTATTTGAATGGGCTCATGGGATATCACATGCTTATAATCAGGCTTATACAGTCGCAACACAAAAATATGAAACACGTTGTGGATATGTTCCATTCTGGAGGTAAAGCTACCTTGTACGCCACTTCGTTTACTCTCTTCAATACTTCGAACGGTCCTATGAACCTCGAACTCAATTTTCCTTTCTTGTCAAACCTTAACTTCCCCTTCCAGGGAGACACTTTTAGAAATACAAAACTACCGACTTCAAAATCTCGACTTTGACGGTGCAAATCTGAGTATTTCTTATGCCGATCTTGAGCTGCTACTAATTTGGTTCTTATTGTCGTCACCACATATGTCCTTTGTTGAACTAATTCTAGTCCCAAAAGTCGTCGTTCTACGACCTCATCCATACATAGCGGTGTTCTGCACTTTCTTCCGTAGAGAGCTTTGTACGCTGGCATACCAATACTCGCATGGTAACTATTATTATAAGTGAATTCTACTAAGGGTAAGTGATCATCCCAGTTCTCCTTGAAATCCATCACGCAAGCTCTAAGTGTGTCTTCTAGCGTTTGTATTATTCGTTCACTCTGCCCGTCAGTTTGAGGATGATAAGCAGTACTTAATCTCAACTGTGTTCCCATTCTTTCTTGCAAGATCTTCCAAAAATTTAACATGAAACGCGGATCTCGATCGAAGACAATTGACACCGGCACTCCATATCGTGAAATGATTTTTTTTATGTACAACTTCGCTAACTAATTTAGATTGAATCGGATCTTTATTTGTAGAAAATGAGTTGTCTTCGTTAGTCAGTCCACAAAAACCCAAATGGCATCGTAACCCTTCTGCGTGATTGGAAGTCCCACAATGAAGTCCATCGTAATGTGCTCCCATTTCTACTCTGTTATTTCCAGCGGTTGAAGTAACCCACTCGTCCTCTGATGTTCTGCTTTTACTCGTTGACATGTAAAACATCTACTGACGTACTCTGCAACTTCTCACTTTAGATTGGGCCACCAAAAGTGTTGTCAAAGATTCCGGTACATTTTCGTGCTTCCTGGATGAATAGAATATGCAGAATTTGTGCCGCGTGCAAAATCGACGAGACTCTGTATCGACTATTGAGAAAAGTGTTTATGCCATTTGATTTGGCTAGACCAATATCTATGAATTAGAAAGTTATCCAAACCAATTGCGTTGGTGCGGACTCTTATAATTTGCTTAGATGAACAACCCTCAGAGAAGAGGAAACTATATATTGTCGGGAGACTGACACATGCGCGAACAACAAGTTTAAATGTTATGCATAACGTAGGGTACTTTGGACTAATCACCTATTGTACTTGTTTATATTGAGTTATTAGTGAAATATTGTTAATTCTATCAGGAGTTCTTAGTCCATGGTGACTACTCAGTGTTAAAAATTTCATCCACTTGGAAATGTTGAAAACTTTGAATTCTTTTAGTAATCTTTCGGTCTATAATGACTCATTAGTTAAATTCAAAGGACAGAATTGGAACTATTGATATTTTCTTTGCTCACAACGTTCTTACTTAAAATTTGAGATTTTGAGCTATATATATGTTTGTTCACACTTGTTGTTATATTACTTGCTAGGTAAATTTGTTGCTCATTCTTGCTTTCCTTAAACATTTCAGTTAAGGTACACTACAAGAAACATTTCCTTAAATATTTTGTTCTCAATCATCACCGGATGGAACCTCGGGAAAGGACAAGGGCAAAGGCAAGGCTACGGAGTAGCTTTGTTCTCATATGTTAGAATTTAATTCTTATGATGTAGCAAGACTTAATTATGGTTATGTATTAAGTTATATTATGGATTAAGTTATATTTATGTTATATCAATGTAAATTATTCAATTATTCCGCTGAATGTGTTATTAGCATGTTATATAAGTTAGACCGTGGAGCACCATATTCGAGGTACGGGTATCTGAATTTGGGGTCACACTAGGTCTGCCTAGTGCCTTTTTTTGAACACTGTACATAGCGTGAATCAAAAATGGTAGGCAGATTGTTATTTAAAGCCTTGGCCTATAGAAAATTTGTTATATCTCGTCTCCTGTGTGTGAACCTACAAAAGTGAGAAGAAAACTTTTGGGCCAAATAAGCCTTGTTTTCTCTCACTTTATTTTCTTTTCTCTGGCTACTTAAACTCCAAGGCACACTCATTTTTTTTTCTCTTATTGTCTCTTCTATTAAAAAACTCCAAGACACCCTCACTCGTTTTTTTCCTTTAACTTTCTTTTCGTTTCTCTCCAATATAAAACTCCAAGATAGGGTGTTAAGGTCTAGATGAAAGGAGAGAGTTAAAAAAGGTAAATACAACAAAACTGATGACATCCCAAGCATCCTTTAATATTCTCAAGTTTCCTACCATCTACCTCTTAGTCTATATAATTAGTGCGATCATTGCTTCAGGCTTCAGCAAATGATCAAATATAAGAAATAAGAAAAGAGTCGGTGAATGCCATGAACTTCTGAGCAATAAACATGTCACTCGCGAGGGGATTGTTGCAAAAGTATATACGCATACTAAACAAAAATAGGAAAAGTTTGCAGGATGTGTTCGTGGTTACCTATTACAAGGCCCCCACCTAATTCTGTTTTGGCTACTATCTCCAGTTGAAGGTCAAGTGACAGGATGGAAATTCGATCCCATAGAATATATTCCATTGCGTAGCTGACTTAATCTCTAATCAAGGGGAGCATTATTTCGTAGTCATACTAATTCATTAAGTGATTATATGGTGCAAGGGTAACTTCTTCGTTATCCAAGGGTACAAGAGGATACAGCTAGCTTAAGATTGAACCTGTACTAGTGCTTATATGAATGAATAAGGGGCTCTCTTATATGGAGAAGATGTCACCGAGTCATAAGTTGATCTACCTTCCATCTGAGATGTATTAGAACTATATCTCTTATACATCCTCAACTAAGCTAGTCAGACCACCAATACCATAGCTGAGTAGATTGATAGAGATTCCCCTTAGGGGTAAATCTCTGCATACATGATGTAAAGGATTAGAGTGTATCAAAAAGAAAAGGATTAGATATGAGGAAAGTTAATTACAGAAAGAGGGATAAAAATGGTAACTAATATAGAGTGATTACTGGACACTTTATGTACATGCTCTTATCCTGGGAAAAAAGTGAAATTACAATATACATATACATTAGTATACATGGAATGGTTACTTCTTCTTTTATAGTGGAATGATTACTTCTTGATTTATCAGAACATTACTATACTGCTACCATAGTGCTTACTTGTTTTCTTTTGGTAACACAAAAAGCAAGTTCTCATTCTCTAACCAATGACGTATCTATGGCCATCGCCATCCTACACTGGCAACTTATGAACTGTTATTGGACTGTCAAACCATGGATTAGGTCTGTCTACCTTATGAATATAGGATTAGATGAGCTTCAGATATTTAGTGTTAGAAGGGGGAAATAACAGACCAAATCCATGGTCTGACAGTCCAATAACAGTTCCTAAGTTGCTAGTGTAGGATGGCGATGGCCATAGATACGTCATTGGTTAGAGAATGAGAATTTGTCTTTTTGTTACCAAAAGAAAACAGGTACCAAGCATTATGGTAGAAGTATAGTAATGTTCTGATAAACCAAAATGTAACCATTCCACGTATAATAATGTAACATGTGGGTACATCATAAAAGAACAAGCGTTTTCATTCCACCAAAAAGAGGGAATTAGTAGGAATTTAAGGGGCACGCCTTACAGACATGGCGAAAAACATATTTTTACTTCTTTGTGATAGGTCAGACGTTAGCAAAGATTGATTTTTATTTTATTTTATTTTTTTGGTTAAAACACTTCTAAGAATATTATCTTTCTAATTATTCTTAGAACAACAAAAAAGCAAGCCAGTTCAGCTCAGTTTCAGTATATATATAAATTATGGCAGAATTATTCAACTTACAGAAAGGATAGTTCCAAGTTGAAATGATCAGAACGACTCCTAAAGGTTCTGACACAATTTCTGCTGAGGATGGATATGTTGTGACTGAAGTTTCTCCCCGAAAATAAATACTTACCAATGATGATTAATACTTAAATCTAGAATCCTTGCAGAAAGAGCATCATATATCTTTGTTCTTAACCAGGAGAGTGGTAGCAACAGCAATCACCTTTTGCGGCGTCATCCAATGATCTAATTCTTTAAGTGCCAGTTTACAAGAGCTCATAGTCATAGCAATCTGCAGAAACAACCTTTTGATTAGAAAGTAGCACATGATCAACGATAAGTAGAATTACAATGTGAATAAAATATACACATGTACGCAGACATGATCTGTGCAAAAGCATGGCATATTTGACAACAAAAGGAAAAAGAAAGTTCATATAATTTCCACACTAGTAATTTCTCCAAAAAGTTTAGTACAGCCGATATTTATTCATGTTTTTATAGAATAATTGATACTAAAACCAACAAAGTAAAATTCACAAACAATTAAAAAGATAAAAATCAGCTTTCCTATTTAGACATTAGACAGGATTAAAAGGCCAAAGACGAATATTGTTCCAAGCTAATTTGATTACTTATGTGTAATGAGCCCTATGCTTCTTACTTGTAGCACCCATAGCGGCAACACCATCACAGACTCATTACCAACAGCTAATCACATTATAAATGTAATCATATAATAATCAAGATGGGTAGAACTCGGGTAATACCAAACAATAAATTGGCCCCTAGTTACATATTAGTATATTATGGAAATGATATAGGATAAAGATCATTATGACATATACAAACAGGTTAAAATAAAGATTATCTAGGCTTTAGAAGCAATTAAGTTGAAGTTCAACCTGTCGGCTGTATAAAGATTGATTATCATTAAGACTTTTAGTTTCTCTTGGTATACAGATAATGTTATACGTGTACGGCCAAGGGCTTTAAGGCAATTCAAATAAAATTTGGAGCTGCTTTGTTAGTTTAGAAGATTCTAGCACTAGTAGTAACAGTTAGTTATTTTGGTGCATTTTAGCTAAGTTTATGTCAGTGGTCAACCACAGCATATACCCTTATCCTAGTATAAGTAGATTGAGCATGTAATGTGTGACTTCATCTTGAATTTGAAACAGAAATCACTTGGTCCATTACCTTTTGCTCTCTAGCCTTTTCTCCAAGTCTCACATAACTTAATTCCTAATCCTTCATTATAGCTACCGAGTTTGATGACAATGTCAGGAAAAGTTTAGGGATAGAATAAAGGCAATGTTTTAAAGGTCGTTAGACGGACCAGGCGGCCACCTAAGTGTTTTCCTAGGCAAAATAGGTGTTTTCTTAGGTGGTCTCATTTATTTATGTTTTTATCATACATACTTGTTATACTATACAAAGCATATAGTAGATCTAATTTTTAAAAAATTTTACATGGAAAATTACCAACAAAAACAAAACAATCTTTTAAGGCATAAAATTTTCATTTCAAGTATTGTAGAGCTTCAAAGTAGAGGTATGTTTCTGCCTAGGCAAGGGCCTAGGCGCCCAACCAATCAAGACGGTAGAGGACCCGCCTAGCGCCTAGGCAGGGATTAAGTAGACCTTAGCGGGGATCTTTAGAACACTGAATAAAGGATGAAGAAAGAAGGATAAAGGGAAATCTATCCACGCACGGAATGGATCGAACATACATAACGGCACAAATCCTCAAATTAATATATTCAAGTATTCAAATCGGATGATTTTCAACCATGGATTACATATATATGTTTAGATAGAACAGAAAACCCTAATTATAAGGTAACCTAATTTACAGTGGAAACGAACCCCTACAACCAATCTAAAATAACATACTAACTATATTAAAAATAATTACTAGTTCCAAATATTTATCTCTAAATAATAATTAAAAACAACTTGTAAAAAAATTTCCTGCAATTTCTATTTCTTCATGACCCATTACGCATCAAATTTGTTCATTGTTCTGTTGAATTCATTTATTTGCATAACCAACCCAAAAGTTAGTTAATCTCACCGAGTGAGATTCGAATCAGTGAAGCAGCTGCCAAAATAGTCCATATGCTTGTAGAATACGTTCTAACAAACATCTAGTAAAATTTGAAGCCGATTTTCCTCCAATAGGAAGAACTGGAGATGAGTTTTCAAGAACCTTGTTTCATAATTTAAACAAATTGTTCGTTTAATGTTTCAGCTGATTACATTCAATTCATGATATTTTAAGATTTCAAAGAATTTTGTTACATTATATAAACAAGTGAAATCGTCAACAAGACTTGACACAAAGATTACCACTTGCCTCCTAAGGACTTTCAGAAAATTCCAAGCACTTTAGTTCTCCGAATAAATTCTCATTGTTTGAGAAACACGTGCTAAATGACAGAAAACCTTGTTTCATGTTCTTAGATAAAAATACATCAACAAAAAATTAAAAACCTTCTGTCTACTGGCATCATGCTCAGTAAGATATTGTATCTATCTAACTTTGGGATAAAATATGGCTTTCCCGCAACATAGAATACGTGCAGCTTGGAACAATAAATTAAAGTAATGAATAATTTGTTTCAGCAGTGTTCTAAAAATTCCCGCCTAGGTCCGCCTAGGCGCTAGGCCCCCTTGGCGCCCCGCCTAGGCTCTAGCCCCCCGGCGCCTCACGCAGGCCCAAGGCGGCAAAAAAATTCCTCCAACAAATTAGGCGGGGTGTAGGCGAGCTAGGTGGAGTCTAGGCGGAGAGTTTTTTTTTATTTTAATAACTACCCAAACCAGATCTTGATATATTTATTTTTCTAATGATTTACCATATTCATAATGCATGTTGTAACATATCAAATCACAACAAGAAGTGAACAATATCAAGTCAAAATGGATAATTTTATTATAGTTGTAATTTTTTGAACTTGTACCAACTTCAAATTATATAAATGATGATACATTTGTAATATTTAGTTTAATTCAATATAATTCTTAAATTTATGTTTAATTTCTTAAGTTTTAATATTGAATTGAATTCTTGAATTTTAAATTTTATTATTTAATAGCAATCTTGTTTATGAATAAAACTAATACATTAAAGATATGTTTGAACTTTCAACAATTGCATGTTTGCGTTTGAACTTTGACCTTGGCAATATGGATATGTGTTTGAACTTTAAGCAAAGGCCTTTATTATCTTTATTATAGATTGTTTTGCTTTATATTATTGTTTTGTTTGGATAAATGTAAGACAAAATATTAAAATTGACTTAGAATAAAAAAATCCTGCATAGGCCCCAGGCCGGCCGCCTCCCGTCTAGCGCCTTTTTAGAACATTGTGTTTCAGTAAAAATAGTTGCACTTCTCTGTTGTGTGCCCATTTTCTAAAAGCAAAAATAAAAGAGAAATACGAGAGAGAACCCGCTTCGAGGGGTGGAATACTGCAATGATTCAATTCGTGGAGAATCAAACCTCCATTGATAAATCCTCAACTTTGTTCTACAAAATACTTCATCCCCCTTTCAAGAGAACGGATTACATATACAAAGCCATTACAATGAAAGACCCACTAAACTAAATTCCATACCACTAAGATATACTCACTACTCCATCTAAGTTTAGGAAATCACAAACCCCACTGCTCTATAAAAACTAGGTCTATTTTAACTTCTATATTAAATAAGTTACATAATCAAAAAATAATAACAGTTTAGAAATTCTAATAAATTTAGGCACATAACATTCCATCTTCCTTCAAAATAAATTGTCCTCAAAGTTTGCATATAAGACTTTAATGGTGGAGACCATCCCCCTTCCATGTCTTTGTAGAGATATACAAATGTAACATTGAGAGTAAAATCATTATCTACAATATTATGAAGTGTTGCAATTGTAGTCAAGATGCTCCAAACATTACTATTTTTGCATGTAGTTAACAACATCAATATAACTTGAATCAATTGCAACGTCATTCAAAAATTTTGTTCTGATTTTTTATGCTCTCTTGAAGCTTTTCTTTTTTATTTTGCTGCACTAGTAAAATATGGTTTTTTTTTTCCTTCATAGTCTTCTCCTCCGCCTCATTAGCCAACCCAATTAAGCGATCCAATTTTTTTAAGATTTCGTTGAAGACCTTGTGAATGGCTTGTCATTGCTCATCTCACAGTTGTCAAGATTAGGTTCTGATACCAATTGTTGTGTGCCCATTTTCTAAAAAAAAAAATAAAAGTGAATTAAGAGAGAAAACCTGCTTCGAGGGATGTAATACCACCGATGATTCACTTCGAGAAGAATCAAACCTCCATTGATAAAACCTCAGCTTTGTTTTATAAATACTTCATCCCCCTTTCAAGAGAACTGATTACATACATAATTACATATAGCTATTACAATGAAATACCCACTACACTAAATTCCCTACCACTAAGATATGCCCACTTCTCCACCATGTAAGTATAGGAAATCATTAACCCTACTACTCTATAAAAACTAGGACTATTTCAACTTCTAATTTAAATAAGTTACATAATTAAAAAATAATAACAATTTACAAATTCTAATAAATTTGGGCACGTAACATTCTTCAACAAGCTTCTTTAAGAATTCGGCTTCCTCTTTCAAACTTCAAGTAACAAGCCTTATTCAAAGTCCATTAGTAGTCCAGATTTCAACTACAACATATTTAATATAGTCAAACTGAGAGATCTACTTTAATTTTATATTCTCATGATTGTAGTTAAACACATCTACCATGGAGCAAAAACATCATTTTCTACTTGATTATAGTTCTTTTATAGTCTCTTTTTTTATTTCCAAGAGATTTCTTTCCAAGTGTTTTCCTTTCTTTCCAGCGGCCTATTGCGTAGATCTAGGCTTTGGTAGACTATGTTAGGCTATTTCTCTAGAAGTACGCCTTTGTATGAAGCCATCCAAGGCAACGCATAGGCGATCCAACACGACATCTGATCAACAAAGATGCTTGCCTCAGTGGCAGTCTGATGAGTAGATTTCATACCTACGAATTAAGTGCATTTAGGCTTTAATTTGTTGTTATTTTCAAGTGTTGTGGTTACTTTTGGTTGCATTTGTTTGTTTTTTTAGGATACCTAGCATGAGATTTGGAGTTGGAGGTAAAGGAGTAAGAAAGCAAGGAAAAAGGAGTCAAAAAAGCAGCAGTGGGAATTCTGATCATCTGGCGCGACAGTGCTAGGAATGCAAAGGAATTTGCGCTGCAGCGCTACCTTTCCAAAGAATTACTAGAGGAGTTTTGGGCTTGGCACGGCAACGCCTGGATTTGTAAAGGACCCTGGCGCGGCAACGCCAGGTCGAGGCCATGTCAGTAAAGTTTGTGGATTTCAGCAGATTTTGAAGCAGATTTGGATCACAATTCCTTGGAGTTTTAGGATTTGATAGAAAGGATATAAATAGATCATATTAGATGATTAAGAGATGATATTATTCATTAAATATAAACCCTAGTTGGAAAAAGTGTTGGCTCAAGACTTGGAGATTCAATTTGAGACACGAAGAGGCAGAGATTGAAGCTACAGAGACTGGAGATTCTCAATAGAATGTTTTTTTTTCTTCTTAATTCATTATCTGCACTTGGGATGTTGTTTATTTTTGATAAGATGGTTTTTATGGGGATGATGAACTAATTTGCTAATTAGGGATACAATGGACCAAACCTCTCCTTGACAGAACTTCTAGGCATTGTCAATATTGTAAATAATAATATTAATAACTTTGTTGTCTCAATTATTGATTTAATAATATATAAAATGTGACGCCCCCAAAATAGGTATACATCACCCATCTTGAGTCGCCAAATACATGGTAAAAAATTCAAATACAACTTAATAATACAACTATCGTGTAAAATATGACAAGATATAAACTTAGAGTTCTAAAACGAATATTGTCTTCTTGACAGTATTCAACTCAAAATGTAGTCCTCAAAACATTTATTATCACACTACTTCATAGAATAGTGATGACTATTAATACTATCATCTAGACCGTCACTTCGTTCCCCGACTAGTCTCAGCTACGTTCTCATTTCCTGAAGAGAACAATGAAAGCAAAAGGGTGAGCTCAACTAGCCTAGTAAGAAATATTATGACTAAGATAATGCAGAATAATTTATCGTTAGCCTTCAATAGTGTTAAACTGATAAAATATAACAAACATCAAGTTTAACTGCAGCGAAACAAGCAATCCATTAGAAGAGTCAAGTAGAGAATAAAATCTACCATCTTCTATGATTTAAAAGGTTTTTCATCACTTTTATCGCTGAGACTCAGCTTAATAAATAATCCACATGATGCACTACGGCCAAGGATATTCATTAGTATCACGACTACAAATTATCCATGCACTACGGGCCAAGGATATTCATGTATTCATCAATGGTCATGATCATGCCAACAACTGTCCATCAATACACTACTGGCCAATGATGACTTTTACCACATCAATTGTAACATTACAGTCATGATTATACCGAATAATTCCTGGTCATAATTATACCAAGTCCATCTATGAACTAAAGGCCACAGATGACTTTCAACAGAATATATATAAACATGAGGATGATGACAATGATATAAGAATTCAATAAAACAAGTTCAAGGATAAATATTTAAAGATTTATAATTTAATTTATCCAGAAATCAATAACGTCCAAATTGTCAACATGATACTGCTTTGTGGAGTAAAATTCAAGAATATTATTTTACCAAAAATAATTTGGACTGAAAACGAATAAATTTTTATCATGAATAGTACCCCGGGTAAATAGTACTCGAGTGAATAGTACCCCGTGAATAGTACATCAGGAATAGTAACCCCGTGAATAGTACTCTGGCATGAAAAAGTTAAAACTTATCAAGAATGCTCAGAATAATATTTTCATGAAAAGATACTGGATGAAGCGCAAATATCAAGGATATTCTACTAATTTCATGGAGTATAGAAGCCAAAATTTTAACAAACGAGTATAAAATTCGAAATCTGAAACGAAATAATATTACTTACATACTATAGAGTAAGGAAGAAAATATTATTTCAATCGAATATTGAACAAAAATAACATCTCTTACATTGAAAAGAAGAGTATTCCAACTAGTATAGCGGTGATATTCTTGAAGAAAACTTTCACTGTTTTCTACGCTCAAAGCTTTCTAAAACTCTAAAGAAAATACACTCAAGATTATAGAAGAAGAATTCTCTGATTCTGGTGTGATTTTCAATTCTAACTTAAGCGCCTATTTATAGGAAAATGCTAGAACGCCATAGGAGACTAAAATAATAATAAAAAATTTCTACGCACATGTATTTGAAAAAATTCAGCCACCACAAGTGGGGCCCACTAAAATCAGCCACCTTTTCCAACAACCAAAAGTGGGGCCCACCCATATTTTTAATAAAAACATTTTAATTTTTAAAACTTCAATAATTCATAATAAATAGCCCTTTTATCAGAAAAATATGAATTTTATGTCCATTCCACACGAAATCGAATTCTCTACAACTTTGTAGAAGAAAGTTTTTCCAAATTCCTAACAGAAAATATCCGAATTCCATAAACGGATAATTTTCAACACCTCTTAAAATTCATAACAAATCATACGTTAATTTTTAACGGTTCAAAATTTGTGGACATATACTCAACTTATATATGTATAACATATCCAAAAATCACAACGATCCAACGGTCGGATCAAAATTATAACTCACGCAATAGAGCTTTTAGAACACCGGTTTGATTTTTAATACCTCCAATCCGATAAAATACTGACAAAACACCTCAATATTAATTCCTTCATTTATAACCACATAAAATAAATATTTTCCTATCTATCATTTATGTCCACATAAAATAAATATTTCCTTATCATATAAATCAATAATTAATTATTTACAAATAATATTACAGAATCACAATAATGACAACCAGGCCGTTCCCAGGAAAAAGGGGGCTTTCCAATAAGGATTTCTCCTTACTGGCGCGCAATTAGGTGACCAAACCTCTCTTTGACAGAACTTTCTAGACATTGCCAATAATGCCATCTAATAATATTATTCAAATAATATGAATTATTGATCTGATAATGGAAAATATTATGGAGTGACAATTATTGAAACAACAATAATATAAAATATCAATGCAACAATTATTGAACCAATAAAGTAAAATATTGAACAGTAATTACTGTAATAATTATTGAGTAGTGCCTTCTTACGTAAGAATCAATAATTCAAAAATACTGTGCAATACCGTGTGCTACTGTGCAACAACGCGTATTACTGTAGTTTAACCACCAGGTATTCCAACAGTGTTAACGGTAAAACTTTCGCTGTTATTTTATAAAAAGATATTTTTGTCGTTTTCTCAATCCGACAATAATTCGGTTGTGGGGTCCACCAATGATTGTGCCGTCGTACAAATATTCCCTGTTAAAACGAATATTCCCCGACCAATCGAATATTATATAACAACTTGCGTACTTTGCAAAATTTATAAATATTACCCACAACTATAACATTATATCAAATTCACTCCATAATATTCAAAAATGATATTTATAGAAAATTCATCTTTATTCATAAAAGTTGAGGTCTTACAACCTCCCCTTCTTATGAAATTTTTCCCTCAAAATTAGGGTACGTACCTGGTATGTCGAAGAGGTAAGGATACCTTCATTTCATTTCAGATTCTAACTCCCAGGTCATTTCCTCAACATCATGATTTCTCTATAAAACTAAGAATTGAGGTATAACCTTGGAGCGTAAATTATGTTCATTCTTATCCAAGATTTTAAACGGAACCTCTTCATACGTTAAATCTTCCGCTATTTCATCCGGTTCTAACTCAATAATGTGGTTCGGGTCTTTCACATATTTACGTAACATAGATATGTGAAAAACGTTATGAACACGAGACATACTTGGCGGTAAAGCGAGTCTATAGGCCACAGTTCCTACTCGTTCGAGGATTAAAAATGGGCCAATGAATCGAGGATTGAGCTTTCCTCTCTTTCCAAATCTTATAACTCCTTTCCATGGAGCAACACATAACAACACATGTTCTCCAATATTGAATTCCACGTCCTTTCGATGAAGATCAGCATAACTCTTTTGTCGATCTTGTGAGGTTTTTATACGTTGTCGGATCATTTGAATCTTTTTCGTAGTCATACGTACCAACTACGGTCCCAACAACGTTGCTTCACCCACCTCATCCCAGCATACTAGAGAACGACACTTTCTTCCATACAATGCCTCGAATGGAGCCATGCCAATACTTACTTGATAACTATTGTTGTAGGAAAACTCCACCAATGGTAAGAACTTGTCCCAACTTCCCTTGAAGTCAAGGACACAGAGTCTTAATAGATCTTCAAGAGTTTGAATAGTCCTCTCTAACTGCCCGTCTGTCTGAAGATGATATGCTGAGCTAAATCGTAAATCCATGCCCATAGCTTTCTGCAAACTAACCCAAAATTGTGAAGTGAATCTTGGGCCTCGATCAGAAACTATGGATATTGGCATACCATGCAGTCTTACAATCTCATTTATGTACATACGAGCAAGACGGTCAAGTGTATAAGTTTCTCGTATAAGTAAGAAATGAGCCAACTTGGTCAATCTATCAACAATGACTAAAATCGCATCTATGCCTTGAGAAACCTTAGGAAGACCGGTAATGAAATCCATGGTAATGTGCTCCCACTTCCATTCTGGAATTTCAAGTGGTTGCAATGGACCTTTTGGTACTTGATGCTCCGCCTTGACTCGTTGATAAGTTAGACACCTTGAGATAAACTCCGCGATCTTTCTCTTCATATTGCTCCACCAAAATGTATGTCGAAGATCATGATACATTTTGGTACTCCCAGGATGGATTGCAAACGGTGTGTTGTGCGCCTCCATCATGATTTTATACTTTAAATCAGGGTCGTTAGGAATACAAAGTCTGGAGTTGACTCGAAGTATTCCTTTTTCATCGATTCTTGCTTCTGGCATAGCACCGTCTTGCACTTTCTTCCTCATACGCATCAGCTCCATGTTTATGACTTGAACAACTTTAACTTTATCGATTAAAGTCGGTTCTACTCGTATGTTAGCCATCATCACTTGGGTCCCTGGAGTCTTTAACTCTATCTCCATCCTTTGCAAGTCATACAAAATAGGCCTTTGTGTTGACAATATTGCACTCGTACCCGCATATGATCTTCTACTCAATGCGTCAGCTACTACTTTCACTTTAACAGGATGGTATTGAATGGTATGATCATAGACTTTCAACAGTTCAAGCCAACGTCGTTGCCGCATGTTGAAATATTTGAGGCTTTTATGATCCGTAAAGATCTCCACTTTCTCCCCATACAAGTAATGCCTCCAAATTTTAAGTGCGAAGACAACAGCTGCCAACTCTAGATCATGAGTTGGATAATTTCTCTCATATTCTTTGAGTTGCCGAGAGGTATAGGCTATAACTTTCCCATATTGCATGAGAACACATCCTAACCCTTTGCCCGAAGCATCACTGTAGATGACAAATCCCTCCGAGCCAGATGATATTGTCAGAACAGGTGCTGTAATGAGTCTCCTCTTGAGTTCTTGAAAACTCTTCTCACATTCCACGCTCCAATCAAAATTTTTATCTTTCTAAGTCAGCTGAGTTAATGGAGTAGCGATTCGAGAAAACCCTTCTACGAATCTTCGATAATAACCAGCTAAGCCGAGAAAGCTGCGTACTTTGGTCACTAATTTAGGTTGTCCCAGCTTTGAATAGCTTTAATCTTTGCCGGGTCAACAGATATTCCATGACTTGATACTACGTGCCCAAGGAATGCTACTTCCTCAAGCCAGAACTCGCATTTCTTTAACTTGGCATAAAGCTTGTTTTCACGAAGCTTTTGGAGTATCAGTCTCAAGTGTTTCTCATGATCTTCACGGCTTTTGGAATCTATGAGGATGTCATCAATAAAGATGACCACAAAGTGATCCAAATATTCCTTGAATACTCGGTTCATCATATCCATGAAGGTAACAGGAGCATTAGTCAATCCAAAAGACATGATCAGGAATTCATAATACCCGTACCGAGTTCTAAAAGCCGTCTTTGGAATGTCATCGGTTCTAATCTTTAACTGATGATATCCGGAACGAAGATCGATCTTTGAAAAGAATTTGGCGCCTTGCAACTGGTCAAACAGGTCATCAATACATGGCAATGGGTACCTATTCTTGATGGTGACATGATTCAACTCCCGATAATCAATACAAAGTCGCATACTCCTATCTTTCTTCTTCACGAATAGAACAAGAGCACCCCAAGGAGACGTACTAGGACGAATGAAACCGATGTCTAACAATTCCTGCAATTGGGTCTTTAACTCCTGAAGTTTAATAGGAGTCATTCGATATGGGGCTTTGGAAAGGGGTTTTGTACCGGGTTCAAGGTCGATACAAAATTCAACTTCACGCTCTGGGGGTAGGCCAGGAAGTTCTTCAGGGAATACGTCAGGAAATTTATTAACAATAGAAATATCATTCATATCTGACGTATTTTTGTTTAAATCCGTGATATAATCTAGGAAAGCTTGACATCCGTTTTTCAATAAACGAATAGCTTTATGGCTTGAGATGACAGTGATTGATTTTAATGGTTTGGTTGCTTGAATTCGCATAATAGGTTGGTTAGGAATATGAAAGCTAACAACCTTACGAAAATAATCAATTTTTGCATGATGAGTAGTTAACCAATCAATCCCTAGAATCACGTCAAATGCAAGTATTTTAATTTCAAGGAAATAAGATCGACAGGTAATGTGAAGGTACTGATTTGAACCAAATAAGACTTATAAACAGTGGATGTAATGAAGGTTTCTCCCAACGGAGTTTCCATAGATAAGTCAAAATTTAATTTCTCCGGAGTCAAATTTAAACGTTGAACGCAAGTAGGAGAAATAAAAGAATGGGTAGAATCGATATCAAATAAGGTATAGACTTCGCTAGAGTTTATGATAAGCTTACTCGTAATGACCTCGTTCGGGTTCCTTTCTTTCTTGGAGTTCACAACAAACACTCTCCCTTGAAATACTGGTTTTGACTTGTCTGGGACGGCATTTGGTTTCACCGTTCCAACTGGACTTGTCTTCGGTGCATGACAAAATCGGGTTAGGTGACCTTCTCTTCCACAATTATAACACGCTTTGGATGGCATCGCGTAGTTTGGACTGATGCGTCCCTCCCCTCCGCATTTGAAGCATATGATAGGTGGTCCGTTCTCCTTCCTTAACAACGGGTGCTGGTGCTGACGTCTTTCCATCAATGTTGAATCTCCTCTTCTTGAAATGTCCACTCTTATTGTCTTGGCCATGATTATCACCGAAGTGGTTACCATTTCTGGCATGTTGATTCCCTACATGTTTGTTGTCACCGCTTCGATGACTGCTACCACTGGTATTATCATTTTGCCGACTGCTTTCTCTTGGTTGGGTTGACTCATTATCGCACTCCGATAATTGAGCCCTATTTACAACATCTGAATACAAACACAGTTTATGAGAAATTAGATATTAACGTATCTCGGGTTTTAAACCTCTTAGAAATATCCGCATCATTCTCTCCTCATTATCAACCAAGTGAGACGCAAACCGGGATAACTCGGCAAACTTAGCTTCGTACTGGGACACGGTCATATTGTTTTGCTCCAACTTAATGAACTATACCTCTTTCATGTGATGAATACTTTCGGGAAAGTACTTGTCGTTGAATAGTTCTTGGAACTTCTCCCAAGACATATTTAGTGCGGCAGGTTGAGTACGCTTTACCGATTCCCACCAGTAATATGCCTCTCCTCGCAACATAAAGGTGGCAAAAGGAACCTTTTTCTCCTCGGAGCATCCCAAGACTTCAAATATCTTGGTGATCTGCTTTATCCACGCTTCCGCCTTAAGTGGTTTTGGCTCTCCAATAAACTCTGGTGGTCCTTTGAACTGTTTAGCGGTGATCGTCCGAGAGTTTCCAATGTTTGTACCTATATTTTGGATAGGAGCCGCTCTCGCCTGATGTTGCATGAATTGCATAAAGCCTCTGAACATTCTATCGTTCATCATTTGGTCAGTGTTGTTGTTTGCATGAGGATTGTCGCCTTCCTGATGCACATTATCCTGATTATTGATCTGTGGAGACTCAATGGTCTCCTGTGCTCCATTGCTATTCTCAACATTCTCGGATGTCATTTTCAAATACTGCCACAAAACAAGGGTTAATTGACATGCAACATATTATCCCTATACTCTGACCGACCAATTAAATACCAAATAAACTTAGGTAGGTCATATTAGTGAAGGAATTCCCCGTCTCTTCCCTCCTAGTTCTAGTCTCACCTCTTAGCCAGGGATCATATCCCTAAGCTTTGATACCAACTATGACGCCCCCACAATAGGTATACATCACCCATCTTGAGTCGCCAAATACATGGTACAAAATTCAAATACAACTTAATAATACAACTATCGTGTAAAATACGACAAGACATAAACTGAGAGTTTTAAAAGGAATATTGTCTTCTAGACAGTATTCAACTCAAAATGGAGTCCTCAATACATTTATTATCACACTACTTCATAGAATAATGAGGACTACTAATACTATCATCTGGACCGTCACTCCGTTCCCCGACTAGTCCCAGCTACGTTCTCATTTCCTGAAGAGAACAATGAAAGCAAAAGGGTGAGCTCAACTAGCCCAGTAAGAAATATTATGACTAAGATAATGCAGAATAATTTATCGTTAGCCTTCAACAGTGTTAAACTGATAAAATATAACAAACATCAAGTTTAACTGCAGCGGAACAAGCAATCCATTAGAAGAGTTAAGTAGAGAATAAAATCTACTATCTTCTATGATTTAAAAGGTTTTTCATCACTTTTATAGCTGAGACTCAGCTTAATAAATAATCCACATCATCCCTGCACTACGGCCAAAGATATTCATTAGTATTACGACCACAAAGTATCCATGCACTACAGGCCAAGGATATTCGTGTAT
The DNA here is from genome assembly GCA_020205505.1 of Panax japonicus. Classification (NCBI taxonomy): domain Eukaryota; kingdom Viridiplantae; phylum Streptophyta; class Magnoliopsida; order Apiales; family Araliaceae; genus Panax; species Panax japonicus. The sequence continues at coordinate 62,698,435 of CM035091.1, forward strand.
TCATCAATGGTCATGATCATGCCAACAACTGTCCATCAATGCACTACGGTCCAATTATGACTTTTACCACATCAATTGTAACATTACGATCATGATTATACTGAATAATCCCTGGTTATAATCATACCAAGTCCATCTATGAACTACAAGCCACATATGACTTTCAACAAAATTTAAACAAGAGGATGATGACAATGATATAAGAATTCAATAAAACAAGTTCAAGGATAAATATTTAAAGATTTATAATTTAATTTATCCAGAAATCAATAACGTCCAAATTGTCAACATGATAATGCTTTGTGGAGTAAAATTCAAGAGTAATATTGCACCAAAAACAATTTGGACTGAAAACGAATCAATTTTTGTCATGAATAGTACCCCGGGTGAATAGTACTCGAGTGAATAGTACCCCGTGAATAATACTTCGGGAATAGTAACCCCGTGAATAGTACTCCGACATAAAAAAGTTAAAACTTATCAAGAATGCTCAGAATAATATTTCCATAAAAAGATACTGGATGAAGTGAAATCTAATTACGCACAACACCCAAGTATACGTGGTCAACAAGTAATAAAGTGAAAGTAGAGTATTATTCCCACGAGGAATTTTTTAATAAAAAATTACCAAGTACTAACCCGTAACCAACTCAATCTTATTTAAACAAATGAATTTCAAATTAAATTATTTAATTACACTAATTCTAATTACCACTAATTAAAATTAGAATACGGAGATTTAAGATCACAACTTCACTTATTGTTTCATTTAAGTTAACACACTTCTCATCAATTATTTTCTATCTTGAATTGTTAATCAAGAACACTAAAGCAGATAAAACCACCTCTCGATGCATAATACCCATACTCACTTAAATCCACAGATAATAGAATTAAGCAGGACACCCTAATTAACTAATCCACTATATCTCTATGTGAATTACAATTAAAAAGGATTTAAAGCACAAGTTCTCTATAAGATTACATGCGATGTTAGGTATATATCTATCCCAGACATAAATTATGTATTCCAACGCCATGCAGAAAACACAATCACATGCTATTATGATTAGATAAATCTAAACTTCATCTCTCTAGTTCATATAGATTATCACGGTTATTGATGACCAATCAATTAAACAATTAAGTCCAAATCAAAATAGACAATCCTCACGATAGAACATAATAATTAATAGCGAAACATATTAAAATAAACTACACAATAAGATCATTTGTAATCTCAAACAAAGAATTAGTTCATTATTATTGAATTAAAACTAAGAATCCACAATTGAATAATCATTAAAATATAAAAATAAGAGTAGAGTAAATAATAAATCTGTTGTCAGCAAATCTCCATCTTCCTCAAGCTCCTGCTCTTGATCTTCAATGGTCTCCAAGTTGCTTCAATCTCCCAATCCCATAAGAACTAGGGTTTTGATCTAATTTACTCTAATCTAATCTAATGGAAATCCTCCTAAACTCGCCTAGATCCCCCTCTTTTATGCCTCTCATCATATATTTATAGTTCTAATGGACACCTAAGCAAGTTAGGCAACTAAGAATCCTATTCTAGCTCAAATTGGACACCAAATAACCCAAAAAAGCTGTCCCCTCGCCGCCTAGCGCGCCCCGCACTGTCCCCAAGCCATTTTGGGCACGGCCCGCGCTACAATGTCAGAAAACCTGGTCACCCAGTGCGCCCCGCACTGTGTATAGCGCGGTCTGCGCTACCCTGTTTCCTACTATAACGTCCTTTGGTAAAATGGCCATAACTTTTGATTCGGGAAGAGTTACGAGGCCTGCCACCTAGCAAATCGAAGATATCGACGAGATCTACAACTTTCATGCTTTGCGAATTGACAGATTCAGATCGGATCATGGTGGGAATAGGGATCGAAGTAGATGCTATGTAAATGGCAAGCATGGCAACTCTTAACTTTGATCTTCGTTTGATAAAAAGGCCATAACTCTCACATCTGAACTCCGATTGAGACGATTTAAGATGTTCTGGAAAGCTAAGAAGTAGAGCTACCATAATTTCCAAGTTCCAAGCAAAGAACATGCATCCAACTTGGTATTAAAAGTCCTTCAATCAACCCTCCTTGTATTTGCTTGCGTATTTTGGTTCAAAAGATGTCCGAATTGTTTTCCCTTGCTTCTTCATGCCAATGCTATGATGGCCTACAAAATAACATAGAATATATGAAAAGTAACTAAGAAACATGAGATTAAGCAAATAATTCAAGTAATAGATACAGGATAAGTAGGTATAAAACCTACTTATCAATGAAGCGCAAATATCAAGGATATTCTACTAATTTCATGGAGTATAGAAGCTAAAATTTTAACAAAAGAGTATAAAATTTGAAATCTAAAACGAAATAATATTATTTACATACTACAGAGTATGGAAGAAAATATTATTTTAAGCGAATATTGAACAAAAATAACATCCCTTACCTTGAAAAGAAGAGTATTCCAACTGGTATAACGTGGATATTATTGAAGAAAACTTTCAAAGTTTTCTACGCTCAAAACCTTCTAAAACTCTAAAAAAATACGCTCAAGATTATAGAAGAAGAATTTTCTGATTTTGGTGTGATTTTCAATTCTAACTTAAGCGCCTATTTATAGGAAAATACTAGAACGTCATAGGAGACTAAAATAATAAAATAATAATAATACAAATTTATACCCACATGTATTTGGAAAAAATTCAGCCACCCCAAGTGGGGTCCACTAAAATCAGACTCCTTTCCCAACAACCAAAAGTGGGGCCCATCCATATTTTTAATAAAAATATTTTAATTTTTGAAACTTCAATAATTCATAATAAATATCCCCTTTATCAGAAAAATATAAATTTTATGTCCATTCCACACGAAATCGAATTCTCTACAACTTTGCAGAAGAAAGTTTTTCCAACTTCCAAACAGAAAATATCCGAATTCTATAAACGAACAATTTTCAACACCTCTTAAAATTCATAACAAATCATACGTTAATTTTTAACGGTTTAGAATTTGTGGACATATACTTAACATATATATGTATAACATATCCGAAAATCACAATGATCCAACGGTCGGATCAAAATTATAACTCACACAATAGAGCTTTAAGAACACCGATTTGATTTTTAATACCTCTAATCCGACAAAATACTGATAAAATACCTCAACATTAATTCCATAATTTATAACCACATAAAATAAATATTTTTCTATCTATCATTTATGTCCACATAAAATAAATATTTCTTTATCATATAAATCAATAATTAATTATTCACAAATAATATTACAGAATCACAATAATGACAATCAGGCCGTTCCCAGGAAAGAAGGAGCTTTCTAATAAGGATTTCTCCTTACTGGCGCGCAATTAGGTGACCAAATCTCTCTTTGACAGAACTTTCTAGACATTGCCAATAATGCTACCTAATAATATTATTCAAATAATATGAATTATTGATCTGCTAATGGGAAATACCGTGGAGTAACAATTATTGAAACAACAATAATATAAAATATCAACGCAACAATTATTGAACCAATAAAATAAGATATTGAACAGTAATTATTGTAACAATTATTGAGTAGTGCCTTCTTACGTAAGAATCAATAATTCAAAAATACTGTGCAACTGTGCGCTACTGTGCAACAACGCGTATTACTGTAGTTTAACCACCAGATATTCTAACAGTGTTAATGGTAAAACTTTAGCCATTATTTTATAAAAAGATATTTTTGTCATTTTTTCAATCCGGCAATAATTCGGTTGTGGGGTCCACCAATGATTGTGCCGTCGTACAAATATTCCCCGACCAATCGAATATTATATAACAACTTGCATACTTTGCAAAATTTATAAATATTACCCACAACTATAACATTATGTCAAATTCACTCCATAATATTCAAAAATAATATTTATAGAAAATTCATCTTTATTCATAAAAGTTGGGGTCTTACATAAAATATTGACAATAATTGAATCAAATAACGTGAGATACTATGCAGCAATTACTGTAGCAATAATTGAACAAAACTGTGTGACTTCTCACGTAAGCATCAATAATCAATACCGTGTGCTACTGTGCAACTACGCGTATTACTGTACTTTTCATCACCGGGTAATTTAATAGTTAACGGTAAAACTTTCGCCGTTACTTTTATAAAAAAAATATTTCTGTCGTTTTCTAACTCCGACATAATTCCACTGTGGAGTCCACCAATGATTGTGTCGTCGTATAAATATTTCATGTTAAAACGAATATTCCCCGACCAATCGAATATAATATAACAAGTTGCGTAATTTGAAAAATTTATAAATATTACCCACAACTATAACATTATATCATATTCACTCCTTAATATTCAAAAATGATATTTATAGAAAATTCATCTTTATTCATAAAAGTTGGGGTCTTACAACCTCCCCTTCTTATGAAATTTTGCCCTCGAAATTAGGGTACATACCTGGTATGACGAAGAGGTGAGGACACCTTGATTTCATTTCAGATTCTAACTCCCAGGTCATTTCCTCAACATTCGTGGTTTCTCCACAAAACTTTGACTTGAGGTTTATACATCACCCATCTTGAGTCACCAAATACATGGTACAAAATTCAAATACAACTTAATTATACAACAGTCGTGTAAAATACGACTAAATATATGATGTGAGTTTTAATACAAATATTATCATCTAGATAATATACAAACTCAATGAGGTCCTCATTACATTTATTATCACACTATTTCATAGAATAGTGAGGACTTCTAATGCACCATCTAGGTCCATCATTCTGTTTCCCCCGACTAGTCCCTGCTACGTTCTCATTTCCTGAAGGGAACAATGAAAGCAAAAGTGTGAGCTCAACTAGCCCAGTAAGAAATATTATGACTAAGATAATGCGGAATAAATTATCGTCAGCCTTCAACAGTGTTAAACAGATACAATATAACAAACATCAAGTTTAACTGTAGTGGAACAAGCAATCCATTAGAAGAGTCAAGTAGAGAATAAAATCTACTATCTTCTATGATTTAAAAGGTTTTTCACGACCACGAATTATTCATGCACTACGGGCCAAAGATAATCGTGTTTTCATCAACGGTCCTGATCATGACATAAAACAATTCATCTTTACACCCTTGGCCGAAGAGAATCCATAGCCATAATCATCCCAAAAACTGTCCATCAATGCATTACGGGCCAATGAGGACTTTTTCCACATCATTTGTAACATTACGGTCACGATTATACCGAAATAATCCCTGGTCATAATCATACCAAGTCCATCTATGCACTACAGGCCACAGATGAATTTCAACATAATATAAACATGAGGATGATTACAATGACATAATAATTCAATAAAACAAGTTCAAGAATTAATTTATCCAGGAACCAATAACGTCCAAATTGTCAACATGATGCTTCTTTGTAGAGTAAAATTCAAGAATGCTCAGAAGAATATTTCCATGAAAGGATACTGGATGAAACACAAATATCAAGGATATTCCACTAATTTTATGGAGTATAGAAGTCAAAACTTTAACCAACTGAGTATAATAACGAATGGAATAACAAAAGAAATCACCAGGCATGCGATAGACCGCATAGACAGGTTATTCCAACATAATAATAAATAACGGAGCCAGGTCATGCATAAACGCACAGACAGGATATTCCAACAGAATAATAAATAATGGAACCAGGTCAGGTGTAATACGCACCGACAGGATATTCCAACAGAATAATAAAGAATGGAATAACAGAAGAATTTCACCATGTATGCAGTACTTTGCATAGACATGTTATTCCAACATAATAATAAATAATGGAATAACAGAAGAATTTTACCATATATGCACTACTTTGCATAGACATGTTATTCCAACATAATAATAAAGAATGGAATAACAGAAGAATTTCACCAAGTATTGGGTATCCTGCGTATATAGGTTATTCCAACAGAATAATAAAGAATGGAATAACAGAAGTTCTCTTCTCGAATAAGAAAGAAAGAATACCCCTTACGAGTACAATAAATAATATCCCCTACCTTTGAAAGAAGAGTATTCTGACTGGTAGGGCGAGGATATACTCGAAGAAAACTTGCACTACGCTCAAAACTTTCTTAAACTCTAAAGAAATACGCTCAAGATTATAGAAAAATAACTCTCTATAGTTTATCTTTCTAGAGTTCCAGTGAATTCGTAAGAAATAATGAAGGAATGAGCTTCTATTTATAGGAGAATGGACTGCATAGTAACTAATTCATGAACGGTCCAGATTGATTTACTTTTAAACGGACGGTCCAGATTGATTTAATAAAATATTCTAATAAAACAAAATCTTTTAAATAAAATATAATATATTCTATTTATAATCTAATAAAACGAATAACTTTATAAAAGTATTCTGTTTTATATAAAAAGATTTTACTATGCAAAACACTGTGCAACACTATGCATAATAAAATATAATATATTCTATTTATAGTCTAATAAAAGAAATAACTTTATAAAAGTATTCTGTTTTATATAAAAAGATTTTACTATGCAAAACACTATGCATAATAGAATATAATATATTCTATTTATAGTCTAATAAAACGAATAACTTTATAAAAGTATTCTGTTTTATATAAAATGCTTTTCTGTTTAATTACATTAATAATTCTAATAAAACAAAACTGAGTGACTTATCACGTAAGCATCAATAATCAATACTGTGTGCTACTATGCAACCACGCGTATTACTGTACTTTTACTATCGAGTAGTTCAACAGTATTAACGGTAAAACTTCAGCCGTTATTTTTATAAAATATTTTTGTTGTTTTCTCAATCTGACAATAATTTCGTTGCGGGGTCCACCAATGATTGTACCATCGTACGGATATTCTCCGACAAAAAGAATATTTCCCGACCAATCGAATATTATACAACAACTTATATACTTTTCAAAATTTATAAATACTACCCACAACTATAACACTATCTCAAATCCACACCATAATATTCAAAAAAATATTTTGAGAAAATTAAATCTTTATTCATAAAATTTGGGGTCTCACAATCTCCCCTCCTTATGAAAATTCGCCCTCGAAATTTACGTATGTACCTGGTATGCCGAAGAGGTGAGGATACCTTGACTTCATTTTAGATTCTAATTCATGAGGTATAACATTTGAGTCTTGAATACGATCTTTTTTATGCAAGATTTTAACACGTATCTCCTCATACGTTAAATCTTCTACTATATCGTTTAGTTCTAATTTAATAATGTGGTTCGGGTCGTCCACATATTTAAGTAACCTCTATATGCAAAAAAAACGTTCTGAACACGCAACATACTTGGCGGTAAAACACTCTATAGGCCACAGTTCCTACTTCATCGAGGATTTCAAATGGGTTAATTAAATCGAGTGTTGAAATTTTCTCTCTTCATCGATTCTTGCATCTATAATAACGCCGTCTTGAACCTTCTTCTTCACATTCATCAGCTCCGGGTGTGTAGCTTAAGCAAATTTTACTTTATCGATTAAAGTCGATTCTACTCGTATATTCGTTATCTTCACGTGGTTCGTATATTCGCACTTGTAACCGCATACGATCTTCTACTCAACACGTTAGCTACCATGTTCGCTTTTCCTACGATGGTATTGAATGGTACAATCGTAATCTTCAACAGCTCGAGTCAACGTCTTTGGCGCATGTTACGTTCATTTTAGTTGAAGAAATTTTTGAGGGTTTAAGAAATGGGTTTTGTACTTGGGTCAATTAATATTGTGAATTATAATAAAGGTGATAAATATTGTTAAAATTATTAAGGTGATTTTTATGAAGTGTTGCTTATTATTTGAACCCCCACTTACCCATTTTTTAAAATAGTTGGGAGAAGTTATCTTAGTTTTGTGTTATATATATATATATATATATATATATATATATATATGTTAAATAATTTTTTGGGTGGGTTTGTCTGGGAGAGGGGGGGGGGGGGGTGGAAACACGGGGATACTAATTGTATTATTATTATATTATATATGTACTATATATATAGGTTATATGATTATCGTGAATGAATAGGCTGGTTCACGGGGTGTGATTACGAGTTACTTATATATATATATAATATATTTTATTTAAAGTTTTTATTTTATTAGAATATTTTATTGTATAGTATCCTTTCCATTCTCCTATAAATAGAAGCTCATTCCTTCATTATTTCTTACGAATTCACTGAAACTCTAGAGAGAGAAAATTATAGAGAGAAAGAAGAAGAAAAGTCTGCTACCTCTCTTTTCCAATATCTAGTTTCTTCTAAGGTAAGGGATATTGTTTGTTGTACCCGTAAGGGGTATTATTTCTTTCTTATTCTTGAAGAGAACTTCTGTTATTCCATTCTTTATCATTCTATTGGAATAACTTGTATACGCGGTCTACCCTATACTTGGTGAAATTCTTCTGTTATTCCAATTTTTATTATTCTATTGGAACATCCTGTCTATGCGTTACACATGACCTGGTTCCGTTATTTATTTTTCTGTTGGAACATCCTGTCTGTGCATTTATGCATGACCTGGTTCCGTTGTTTATTATTCTATTGGAATATCATGTCTGTGCCTTTACACATGTCCTGATTCCATTATTTATTATTCTGTTTGAATATCCTGTCTGTGCATTTACGCATGACCTGGTTCCGTTATTTATTATTCTGTTGGAATAACCTGTATGTGTGGTCTATCGCATGCCTGGTGATTTCTTTTGTTATTTCATTCGTTATTATACTCAGTTGGTTAAAGTTTTGACTTCGATACTCCATGAAATTAGTGGAATATCCTTGATATTTGCGTTTCATCCAGTATCTTTTATGGAAATATTCTTCTGAGCATTCTTGAATTTTACTCTACAAAGAAGTATCATGTTGACAATTTGGACGTTAGTAGTTCCTGAATAAATTAATTCTTGAACTTGTTTTTATTGAATTCTTATATCATTGTCATCATCCTCATGTTTATATTGTGTTGAAAGTCTGTGGCCTGTAGTGCATAGATGGACTTGGTATGATTATGACCAGGGATTATTCGGTGTAATCATGATCGTAATGTTACAAATGATGTGGAAAAAGTCCTTATTGGCCCGTAGTGCATTGATGGACAGTTGTTGGAATGATCATGACCATTGATGAATACACGAATATCCTTGGCCCGTAGTGCATGGATAATTTGTGGTTGTGATACTAATGAATATCCTTAGCCGTAATGCAGGGATAATGTGGATTATTTATTAAAGCTGAGTCCAGCGATAAAAGTCATGAAAAATCATTTAAATCATAGAAGATAGTAGATTTTATTCTCTACTTGACTCTTCTAATGGTTTGCTTGTTCCGCTGCAGTTAAACTTGATGTTTGTTATATTTTATCAGTTTAACACTGTTGAAGGCTAATGATAATTTATCCTGCATTATCTTAGTCATAATAGTTTTTACTGGGCTAGTTGAGCTCACCCTTTTGCTTTCATTGTTCTCTTCAGGAAATGAGAACGTAGCAGGGACTAGTCGGGAAATGGAGTGATGGTCCAGATGATAGCATTAGTAGTCCTCACTATTCTAAGAAATAGTGTAATAATAAATGTATTGAGGACTTATTTTGAGTTTGAATATTTTCTAGAAGATAATATTTGTATTAAAACGCACAGCTCATGTTGTATATTTAAAGTTGTATTTGTATTTTTTACCATGTATTTGGCGACTCAGAATAGGTGATGTATACCTATTTTGGGGGCGTCAAAGTTGGTATCAATGCTTAGGGATATGATCCCTGGCTAAGATGTGAGACTAGAACTAGAAGGGGAGAGACGGAAAATTCCTTCGCTAGTATGACCTACCTAAGTTTATTTGGTATTTAAATTGGTTGGTCAGAGTATAGGGATAATATGTTATATGTTAATTAACCCTTATTTTATGGCAGTATCTGAAAATGACATCCGAGAATGTTGAGAATAGCAATGGAGCACAGGAGACCGTTGAGTCTCCACAGATCAATAATCAGGATAATGTGCATCAGGATGGCGACAATCCTCAAGCAAACAACAACACTGACCAGACGATGAACGATGGAATGTTCAAAGGCTTTATGCAATTCATGCAACATCAGGTAAGAGTAGTGAAAGTAGTATGCAAACAAGCCAATCATGTTTGATGATAAAGCATATACTTTGTAAACAATCTTATTCATTTATTAATAAAAAGTATTAATTTATTAAAGGCTTTTAATTATCTACATGATGCTGTTTTATAATATGTGATAAACACATAGTTTTAAGCAATGCTTTTAGAATAATGATGATGATAATTCTAATGAGATCTAAATTCTTAGAAAGCTTAAAACTAAAATAGTTCCCAATCGTTGGATTACTAAATTGGGGATTAGTGAATCCGGATAGATTGGTACATACGTTGCTTGCTCATTGGATGAGGATGATTGATCTCATGATCATTTGTGTGGAGACACTAAAGCAAGTATGTAGGTGCTTATTAGAGAATAAGTTCACTGAACGTGACTTGCTAAGGAATACCTAATGGAGTTTTACTTGCCTGTCAATAGGAATTCCTGTAGTGATAGTAGTACAAGTGATCCTTGGACTTGAGATCATCATAGTATCTTGTGTATGATGAGTTATACTTTGACTTATTCCTTAAGACCCTTAGGGTATATCAAAGGGTATGCTTGGGTATAATAAGTTGTACATGGAGATAATGTATGATCAATAAAGAATCTACCACTTCTAGTAAAAGAAGAGAAATGTCCTATGTGATTCGATAAATGACAACTCAGTAGTCCTTGGCCAAGGCAGAATGAAATTAGAAAGGAGTTTCTAATTTGCATTATTTGGAGTTGTGCATTTAAGAGTCGAAATACATATAATTAAATAAAATAAGACTTGACAGAAATTCCATGTCTTATATTTAATTGGGACATTGTATGGTGGAAGGATTGAATTGTACGGTAACTATTTACTCAAAGGTTCTTTTATGATTAATGTTGAAATCTATATTATCTGGAAAGTCGTTGATCGCTAGGGAGGCTTATCCCTATTGTAGAATAAATATTATTTATTTAAATAAATTATTAGTTTAATTTATTTATTTAAATAAGATCAGAATTGTTCTAATTGATTTATTCACAACCGGTTTAATATGGAGAACCTAAAGGGTCACACCATAAAAGGAAGAATAATTATTTAAGAAGTTAATGGCATAATCGTAATAATAAGTTAAGTATATTTAATTTAATCTATGGTGATAGAATAAATTAAATAGCTTAATATTTATTATTTAATATTTTAGAAATATTAAATATAAATTAATAAGAGGAGTCTTATTATTATTATTACTATTATTATTATTTAATTCCTAAAGGAGTTTGGGAATTAATTAATAAAAGTACTCTCAAATATCCTAATATGATTAGGAGGCAAATTACTTAAAAGAGTTTAATTAATTATCCTTAATAAGATTAGGGAGCTTAATTAATTAAAAGGTTAATTAATTATTCCTAATAAGATTAGGAGCCTAATTAATTAAAAGAGTTTAATTAATTAAAATAAAACTCAATTCCTTAATTGTTAAGGATGGGTTGCCCACATCTATAAATAAGAGGAGTCTTATTATGGGTGAGAGGGAGTTGTTGACTTTTACAACATACGTAATTCCAATAGTTGGGAGAGTACTCCTTTTCTATGAGAGATAGAAAAATAAGGGTTTTGCCAAATACCCATTTTCTTGAATTTTGTTCTTCCTTGGTGGATCACCTCTAGAGGCCAAACACTTGGGTGGCTAACGTTGATCAAAGGAAGGAACCAAACCCGGTGGATTCAAGTTGAACGCGAAAGGGATTGGAGGTGAACTTGTACCTGAGGAAGCTCGGATCTTCAAGGGTATGGTTCTTATTCTTTCTTTTTCGTTTAATTAATAATTGTGCATAAAGGGTGATCCGGGTTTATGGTTTGTAAAACTTTTAAACTCTGATTTTACACGCTTCCGCTAATTTTCTGCAATTTGATTGCGATCTTGAATGTTACAAACCTAACAAGTAGCTCCTGTCCAAAATGCAGGTGGAAACACTGGAAACTCTCGGACGGTCACCGCTAAATAGTTCAAGGAGCTGGGACCACCGGAGTTTATTGGAGAGCCAAAACCACTTAAGACGGAAGCATGGATAAAGCAGATCACCAAGATATTTGATGTCTTGGGATGCTCCGAGGAGCAAAAGGTGCCCTTTGCCACGTTTATGTTATGAGGAGAGGCAGATTACTGGTGGGAATCGGTAAAACGTACTCAACCTGCCGCACTTAAGATGTCTTGGGAGAAGTTCCAAGTACTATTCAACGACAAGTACTTTCTTGAAAGTATTCGTCACATGAAAGAGGTGGAATTTATCAAGTTGGAGCAAAACAATATGACTGTATCACAATACGAGGCTAAATTTATGGAGTTATCCTGGTTTGTGTCCCACTTGGTTTATAATGAGGAGAGAATGACGCGGATATTTTTAAGATGTTTAAAACCGGAGATACGTCAATATCTTATTTCTCATAAACTGTGTTTGTATTCAGATGTTGTAAATAGGGCTTAGTTATTGGAGCGCGATAACGAGTTAACCCAACCAAGAGAAAGCAGCCGGCAAAATGATAATACCAATGGTAGTAGTCATCGAAGAGGTGACCACAAACGTGGAGGGAATCAACATGCTAGAAATGGTAATCACTTCGGTGGTAATCATGGCCAAGACAATAAGAGTTTACATTTTAAGAAGAGGAGATTCAACAATGATGGAAAGGCGTCAGCACCCGTTGTTAAAGAAGGAGAACGACCATCTATCATATGCTTCAAATGCGGAGGGGAGGGGCACATTAGTCCAAACTACGCGATGCTGTCCAAAGCATGTTATAATTGTTGAAGAGAGGGTCACCTAGCCTGGTTTTGTTGTGTACCGAAGACAAGTCCAGCTGGGATGGAGGAACCAAATGCCGTCCCAAAAAAGTCAAAGTTGGTAGTTCAAGAGAGAGTGTTTGTTGTGACCTCCCAGAAAGCAAGGAAACCGAACGAGGTCATCACGGGTAAGCTTATCATAAACTCTAGCGAAGTCTATACCTTATTTGATACCGATTCTATCCATTCTTTTATTTCTCCTACTTGCGCTCAACATTTAAATTTGACTCCAGAGAAATTAAACTTTGACTTATCTGTGGAAACTCCGTTGGGAGAAACCTTCATTACATCCACCGTTTATAAGTCTTGTTTAGTTCAAATCGGCACCTGCACGTTACCTGTCGATCTTATTTCTTTGAAAATACTTACATTTGATGTGATTCTAGGGATTGATTGGTTAACTACTCATCATACAAAAATTTATTGTTTTCGTAAGGTTGTTAGTTTTCATATTCCTAACCAACCTATTATGCGAATTCAAGCAACCAAATCATTAAAATCAATCACTGTCATCTCAAGCCATAAAGCTATTCGTATATTGAAAAATGGATGTCAAGCTTTCTTAGCTCATGTCACGGATCTAAACAAAAATATGTCAGTTTTGAATGATATTTCTATTGTTAATAAATTTCCTGATGTATTCCCTGAAGAACTTCCTGGCCTACCCCCAGAGCATGAAGTTGAATTTTGTATCGACCTTGAACCCGGTACAAAACCCATTTCAAAAGCCACATATCGAATTGCTCCTATTGAACTTCAAGATTTAAAGACCCAATTGCAGGAATTGTTAGACATTGGTTTCATTCGTCCTAGTACGTCTCCTTGGGGTGTGCCTGTTCTATTCGTGAAGAAGAAAGATGGAAGTATGCGACTTTGTATTGATTATCGGGAGTTGAATCATGTCACCATCAAGAATAGGTATTCCTTACCTCGTATTGATGACTTGTTTGACCGGTTGAAAGAGCACAATTCTTTTCAAAGATCGATCTACGTTCTGGATATCATCAGCTGAAGGTTAAAACTGAGGATATTCCAAAGACTTCCTTCAGAACTCGGTACGGGCATTATGAATTCTTAGTCATGTCTTTTGGATTAACTAATGCTCCTACTACCTTCATGGATATGATGAACCGAGTATTCAAGGAATATTTGGATCACTTTGTGGTCGTCTTTATTGATGAGCAACACTTGAGGTTGATACTCCAAAAGCTTCGTGAAAACAAGCTTTATGCTAAGTTAAAGAAATGTGAGTTTTGGCTTGAGGAAGTAGCATTCCTTGGGTACGTAATATCAAGTCTTGGAATATCTGTTGACCCGGCAAAGATTGAAGCTATTCAAAGCTTGGAGCAACCTAAATAAGTGACCGAAGTACGTAGCTTTCTCGGCTTAGCTGGTTATTATCGGAGATTCATAGAAGGGTTTTCTCGAATTGCAACTCCATTAACTCAGCTGACTCGGAAAGATACAAAATTTGGTTGGAGCGTGGAATGTGAGAAGAGTTTTTCAAGAATTCAAGAGGAGACTCATTTCAGCATCTGTTCTGACAATAGCATCTGGCTCGGAGGGATTTGTCATCTACAGCGATGCTTCAAGCAAAGGGTTAGGATGTGTTCTCATGCAACATGGGAAAGTCATAGCCTATGCCTCTCAATACCTCAAAGAATATGAGAGGAATTATCCTACTCATGATCTAGAGTTGGCAGCAGTTGTCTTCGCACTTAAAATTTGGAGGAATTACCTGTATGGTGAGAAAGTGGAGATCTATACGGATCATAAAAGCCTCAAATATTTCTTCACTCAAAAGGAACTCAATCATGCGGCAACGACGTTGGCTCGAACTGTTAAAAGATTATGATCATACTATTCAATACCATCATGGAAAAAAGAACATAATAGCTGATGCATTGAGTAGAAGATCATATGTCAACGCAAAGGCCCATTTTATATGACTTACAAAGGATGTAGAGAGAGTTAAAGACTCCAGGGACCCATGTGATGATGGCGAATATACGAGTAGAACCGACTTTAATAGATAAAGTTAAAGCTGCTCAAGCTACAGACCTGGAGCTGATGCGTATGAGGAAGAAAGTGCATGAAGATGCTATGCCGGAAGCAAGAATCGATCAAGAAAGAATACTTCGATTCAACTCCAGACTTTGTGATCCTAACGACCCTGATTTTAAATTATAAAATCATGATGGAGGCGCACAACACACCGTTTGTAATCCATCATGGGAGTACAAAAATGTATCATGATCTTCGACATACATTTTGGTGGGGCAATATGAAGAGAGAGATAGCGTTGTTTATCTCAAGGTGTCTAACGTGTCAACGAGTCAAGGAGGAGCATCAAGTACCAAAAGGTCCATTGCAACCACTTGAAATTCCAGAATGGAAGTGGGAACACATTACCATGGATTCCGTTACTGGTCTTCCCAAGGTTTCTCAAGGCATATATGCAATTTGGGTCATTGTTGATAGATTGACCAAGTCTGCTCACTTCTTACCTATACGAGAAACTTATACACTTGAACGTCTTGCTCGTATGTACATAAACGAGATTGTAAGACTACATAGTATGCCAGTTTCCATAGTTTCTGATCGAGATCCAAGATTCACTTCACAATTTTGGGTTAGTTTGCAAACAGCTATGGGAACAGATTTACGATTTAGTTCGACATATCATCCTCAGACGGACGGACAATCAGTGAGGACTATTCAAACTTTGGAAGATTTATTAAGACTCTGTGTCCTTGACTTTAAGGGAAGATTGGGATAAGTTCTTACCATTGGTGGAGTTTTCCTACAACAACAGTTATCAAACAAGTATTGGCATGACTCCATTTGAGGCGTTGTATGGAAGAAAATATCGTTCTCCAGTATGTTGGGATGAGGTTGGTGAAGCAACGTTGTTGGAACAGGAGTTGGTACGTATGATTACAGAAAAGATTCAAATGATCCGGCAACGTATAAAAACCTCACAAGATCGACAAAGAGTTATGCTGATCTTCATCGAAAGGACGTAGAATTCGATATTGGAGATCATGTGTTGTTACGTGTTGCTCCATGGAATGGAGTTACGAGATTTGGAAAGAGAGCAAAGCTCAATCCCCGATTCATTGGCCCATTTTTAATCCTTGATTGAGTAGGAACTATGGCCTATAGACTCGCTTTACCGCCAAGTATGTCTCATGTTTATAACATTTTTCATATATTCATGTTACGTAAATATGTGAAAGACCCGAACCACATTATCGAGTTGGAACCGGACGAAATAGCGGGAGATTTAACGTATGAAGAGGTTCATGTTCAAATCTTGGATAAGAAGGAACATATTCTACGCTCCAAGGTTATACCTCAAGTCAAAGTTTTATGGAGAAACCACGATAATGTTCTGAGAGTTTGATCATATAGTATATGATAATGATCCTTAGAGAAAGATAATGAACGGGTCAAATAATATGTAATACTCAAATATAATTGAGTCTAAGTAAATGTTATGAAATAAAACTTATAAGAATTTATTATCAAGAATGGTGAGAGTAGAAAATATAAAACCTATATTAAGGTAATGTGTTAAAGTTATTCAATGAATAGATTTGAGAAAAACCTGAGTAAGGTAGGGTTTCAGTGATTCTGAGGATGGAATCCTTATAAGGAGGGAAGGATGTGACATCCCAGATTTTTAGAATTTATAAATGAGAATTTTATAAATAAAAGTATTATTTATGAGATATGTTGGGTGTGAGTATGTGTATGTCATATATTGTAGAATATGTGAATTGATGTGAAGAGAATGTTATATATTAATTTTAATATATATAAATATTTAATTGAATTATTTGTTGAGTTAAATAAATAAATTTTGTTTTGATTATATAGTAATGTAATTAAGTGTAGTAGATTAATTAAATGAATATTTAGTATTTAATTTAATTAATATAATAATTTTATGTTATAGTTCTAATTTGATTGAGATAATTAAATTAGATGAGTTATGTGATGATTGTTACAAGAAATTATAATTAACAAGTAAATATAATTATGTGACAATTTGATGAGATTGATTGATGTTAAACCATTGATTAATTAAAATAATGAATATTTGCTAAACATGGTCTTAGGCTTTTCAATTTCAAGTTGGTGTAACCTATGTATTAACTAGTAATTAGTATATATAATAATTACTAGGAGTTACATATATTATATATTACTAGTATTGTATATTATATGTATATACTACAAGTTAGTACGTTAGTTTTAGAAAACAAACCAAAGAAAGAAGAAGAGAGTTAGAGAGAGTTATAGGAGAAGAAGAAGAGGAAGAAAAAGAAGAAGAAGGGAAAGCTTTGAGAAGACAAAACAAGCCTCATCATCATTATCTCCATCTCTCTCTTAAATTCATACTAATAAGGTTATAATATAAATTCCTTGTTTTAATTATATTTTTATGTTCTTTATAATGTAGTTCTCTTATAATTGTTATATAGAAGTTGTATTGAGAAATTGAGAGAGATAAAGAGAAATAGAGGAATTGAGATGAGCTAGAAGAAGAAGAAGAAGAAGAAAAAGCTAGAAGAAGGTAACTTCTGAACTCTTATTTAATCTTTGATTTTTTTTGGTAGATTTATGTTCTAGGGTAGTAGATCATGCTTAATCTTGTTTGTATAGGTTTAATCTTGGATTATCAAGAATCAAACAAGAGGATTCAAGAAAGAAAATGAAATGGAAAGAAAATTAGAAGAACAAAATTCGTAGGTTTTGAGTAATTATGGACAAATTTTGTGAAATTCATACCTCTTTGGGTATAATGAGTTAGAAAGTGAGCCTTATATCAAATCGAAGATATGGAAGTAAGCTATATTCTGAAAGTGGAATCACATGAAAACGCTTTGTAGATTACTTGCAATGTCTATTTTAGTAAGGCTGGTTCGAAGGGAAAATAATCTGCCCAGAAAATCAAAACTGTTACGGTTCTGACTTTGAACAATTCATATAAATTCGTGTGTTTTGAATTTGAAGAAACTTTAAACTAAAAAGTTGTAGATATGGAAGTTTACTAGCCAGACACGCGCGTTTGAGCCATTTTATGGACCGGATCATGTCCGAAATAAATTATTTAGTAAGGATGTCCAGAAAATGAAATTTTCTAGACTAGTTGATGAATTGCAGAATCTGGTTTAGATGGATAAGAGTCTGACTTTAAGGCCTAGATGAGGTTGTAGTACAATGAGTAAGGGTTAATTCTATACAAGAATGAACAAAAACGGACATGTAACGAAGGAGTTACGTTAAAAACGAAAACAAAGTTTTGTTAAAGAAATTGTGAAGATGAGTTTTATAATTCTGTTTGAATTAAGATTTTGGGTGATGGTATATTTTGATGATTAAAAATATGTTTTGACATATGTAATGAATATAGATATGTGTTATCATATTCTATGCATAATTAACCATTTAAGATCAAGAGTTTAGATAAGTTAATGTGTGCACATAACGTGCTCGATAAAATGCCTAAGAGTAATAATGTTTCTAAACTTTGGTATACAAAGTGTCTATCTAATGACTAATATTGGATGTTATGTGCATCTGAGTATGAAAAGATGATAATACAAGAATAATAATGGAAAGAAATTGAAAAGGGCGATTTTTGATTTTTGAAGGAAAATTAAACTTGTAAACAATATGTTGAATATGCATTTTTGAAACCAAAGTGGTATAATAAAATGGTGTGATATACGCACATTAAACTACAAGTGCGATACTCTAGCATGTGTGGTGATGAAAATGAAAATAAAACCGAGTTGCATATAAAATAGTTAGATGTCTATAAAGACATTATAAAGGATAATAAGATAAAGTAAGGTCTTAGAATAAATTTAACCATGAGATTGAGTGTTGATTTTATTTATTATCAATCTCACATACAGTGTAGGTTGTGCAAGGACGCGAAGTATTAGCGTGTTGGTAAAACGTCGATAAAGGCAAGTCTTTCAGTTCCTTTTTGCTATGTGAACTTGATGATGATCTGCTTTAAAGTTTTAGTGTATGATGTATTATATATGTCAAAAGTATAAAATGTGAAAGTCAATCTATGACTATGATGATTGAACTATGAATGTTGATTGAGTAAGGAACTCAATCTTTATAGTTGTTATGTGAACTACAACATGTATGCTATGTTTGTTTATGATTATTCTTGTATGTTGAGCATATTATTATGTGCTACGTGATGCATGAAAACTGTTAGATTTTGCTGAGCTGTCGAACTCATTCTAGCAAATAACAATTTTTGCAGATTCAAGAATTGAAGGTAACGCTATGTGCTACTTGATTGTTATGGATCAAAAGTGATATATGAAGATTTAATATCCTAGCTAAGTTTTTATTCTTGTAAACCATGTCTAATGTTTTGAATAATGTATTAATGTTGAATTGTAATATTATTTTGCGAATAAAAACTATTGTAGTATTAAAATAATTCTGAGATATTTAGATGTAAAGGTTGAAGGTTTTGGGAACGAGGATAGTTTGTAATAGAAAATTTTAATTATTTCGCAAATTTCAATGGTTGTATTATCGTTTAATGATGTAAAATTAGAGGTTGAATGTATTATTAACGACCGAAGTTGAGAATTAAATTGTATGAATTTTGGGGCCGTTACATCTTGGCTCTCCAATCTTTTATTGACTGACCTAGGGGCTGATTATATGACTGACGAACTTTAAGAATTCGGAGGATGAGAGATAAAATTAGTTATGGAGAGCTTGAGAGCAAATGATATTTTTTTATGACTGTCTCTCTCTCCAATCTAATATATATTTGATTCAATGAATGCCCAAAGGCTAGGTGTCGGTTTTGATAAGTTTTTTGGCTGATAAAAAGTCAATTGGCTCCCTTTAGTTGGTCACCAACTAAAGGTTTTGCAATTTTTTATAAGTTAGCTCATTTAAAATGTAAAAAGGGTATTTTGGTCATTTATAAAATATATTTAATGGCAATCTTGACAAATGCACAAATCCTTAGGATTTAGGGTTTGGGTTTAGGTTAGGGTTTAGAGTTTAAAACCCTTAGGGTTAAGCAATTTGATTTTCTAAAATTTCCAATTTAGGTTCTAAAAATCAAAAATTAATATTTCTAAATTAGAATTAAAATTTTCTAATTATATTAAAATTTCTTAATCATAACTTAAATATTTCTAATTAGGATTAATAATTCCTAATTAAAATTGCTAATTAAGTAATTAGGGTTGTAATTGGTCATTAGGGTTTACAACCCACGAATTAGGGTTTCTAATAGAAAAATAAAATTTCCAAATTACAATTAGGTTTGTAAAATAGAAATTAAAATAACAAAAATATAATTAGAGTTTTCTTATCATATTTAAGTTTAATAACCACCTTATGCTTGTCAATTAAGATTAGGGTTTCCTAATTTAGGGTTTAGAATTCTCGAATATGAAATTAGGATTTCCTGGCTTTCAATTAGGGTTTCTAACGGTACGTTAGTGTTTCTAATCATAATATTAGGGTTTCTAATCTCTTATTAGGGTTTATAATTTTAAACCTTATCCTGATCAATCATTGATCAATAAATCTCTTCAGTACAAACACATACTCATTAAAATAATTATTTTAATTATATTTTCTATCGAATCCCAATTCAGAAATTAGGGTTAGGGTTTTTAAAGCTGTTAAGCACAACTCTACTCTAAAATTTATTAGTCAATATACAAATTGACTTTCTCGAGACTCGTATCACAGATACTTATCACAAAATTAATAATCAATATTATTATTAATTAAAAAAAATTATTCATAAAATTTGATTATTCAAAATCTCGGCTTATCATATATACAGGTTATTCCAATAGAATAATAAAGAATAGAATAACATAAGTTCTCTTCACGAATAAGAAAGAAAGAATACCCCTTACGAGTACAACAAATAATATCCCTTACGATTACAACAAATAATATCTCCTACCTTTGAAATAAGAGTATTTCGACTGGTAGGGCGAGAATATACTCGAAGAAAACTTGCATTACGCTCAAAGCTTTCTTAAACTCTAAAGAAATACGTTCAAGATTATAGAAGAAGAACTCTCTCTATAGTTTCTCTCTCTAGAGTTTCAGTGAATTCACAAGAAATAATGAAGGAATGAGTTTCTATTTGTAGGAGAATGGACTGCATAGTAACTAATTCATGAACGGTTCAGATTGATTTACTTTTAAACGGACAGTCCAGATTGATTTAATAAAATATTCTAATAAAACAAAATATTTTAAATAAAATATAATATATTCTATTTATAATCTAATAAAACGAATAACTTTATAAAAGTATTATGTTTTATATAAGAAGATTTTACTATACAAAATACTATGCAAGCACTATGCAACACTATACATAATAAAATATAATATATTCTATTTATAGTCTAATAAAACAAATAACTTTATAAAAGTATTTTGTTTTATATAAAAAGATTTTACTATGCAAAACACTATGCATAATAGAATATAATATATTCTATTTATAGTCTAATAAAACAAATAACTTTATAAAAGTATTTTTTTGTTGAATTTAGACTGAAATAAATAAAATGGGTGTTACAGAACCGCATGATAAAGACCCAAACAAAACCGGAGACACCATAGGACAAACCCTATGGTGAAATGACTTTTTAAAGCGTACAGGCCACTGCCAAAGAAATGTTACAATACATGTCAGAGCAAAAAGCCCCACAGAACTAAAGACTGAGCACTTACGAGACCTTCAAGAAGACAAAGACCGAACGCGACGATGCCAAGGCCGAAGGGAACTCTACGAAGATCCACTCGAGCCCCACTCAACGAAGGCCGAAGGGAATTATACGATCCAAGCTCAAGAACCAAGGCCCATTCTACGATCTGAGAAAGCAGACCCTAGCGCAGCCTTGGCCGAAGATCACTCTACGAAGACCCAGAAGAGGCCGAAGAGAACTCTACGATGATCTGCTCGAACCCCACTCAATGAAGACCCTGCCAAGGCCGAAGGGAACTCTACGATCCTAGCACGAGAAACCAAGGCCCCACTCTACGATCTGAAGAAGCAGAACCAGCGCAGCTAAGCCCGAAGATGACTCTACAAAGACCCAGATGAGGCCAAAGGGAACTCTACGAAGCCACTAGAACCCCACTCAACAAAGACCTAGCCAAGACCAAAGCGCGCTCTACGCGCATACCCAGCTCTACGAAGATCTAGCCTGAAACCGAAGCTAATCTACGAAGCCATTAACAGGCCCTTAAGTCGAAGCCTCTCAGTGCTCGAAGACCAAAGCCCCACGCTGCGAGATGGAAGTACTACGAAGACCAACTCATTTGCTAGGCCAAACTTCACAATTTCGTTAATTCTAGAGCACCAGATGATGGAAACATGCCAAAGATTTAAGCTTCTAGAATTTAGCATAAGTGTGGAGATGACATTTGATGATATGAATGAGATCCCGAAGAATGACCCGAACAGGGGTAACCTTGTTGGAGAAGATCCTAGAATTACGCTCCTGCCAAATCTGATACACAACAGTAGCAAAGCCAAAAATAAGTAATCCATGTTTGAACTTGGGGCCAGAGCTACAACAAAGAAAATTAGTGATTGAGGTCCAGCTTTGATGCATCCCACGCCATCCACAACGACGAAGGATAGCGACCAGAAACTGAAAAGAAAATCTACATTGAAAGAAGAGGTGCTGAAAAGTTTCCCTTTCTGTAGAGCAGAGGACACAAAAGGGATTCACTTCCATACCAAACATAATAAGCTTGTCAATAGTCCGAAGCCCCTTGTGGAAAGCAAGCCAAAGAAGGAAAGAGTACCGAGGCGGCACATATTATGCCAGACCATTTTATACCACCCCACATTTAAACCAACTTTTCGGATGGAACACCAAAAAGTTAAAATTTTAATGTCCTTAGCCTTAGTGCCATCCCAAAGAAGAGTATCCTGAGCATCAGAATTACAAATTCTAGACATGTCGAATGAATTTCTAAATTCTATAAGGTCATTATGGTTTGATACTAGAAGAAACCAGTTGGAGTTAACGATGATTTGGCTAACAGAGGTCGGCGGCCCAAGGCCAGAGTTCAAAATCAAGGGAGAGTGGATAGAAGAGGCTAGAGGAGAATGACCTAGCCATGGATCAAACCAAAGGCTAGTACAAGCACCATTACCAATAGAATAGGAGATGTACCTGCAAGCAATAGGACGGACGTAACGACCCCAAAATTCATACCATTTAAATCTCCACTTCGTTCATTAACCATACATTAAATCTCAAATTTTACATCATTATTCGATATTAAAAACACTAAAATTGTGGAATATTTAAAACTTTTATACATTTCCTTCTTTCTTGCCCTGAATCGCAACCTTTACATTACATCTCTTTGATTCAATCTTATATCATGAATCGTTACAACAAAATGACTATACAAAGTCTTACATTAACTCACCTAGCACATATCTTTACCTTAAAATCTTGACCTGTAAAAGTGGTTATTTGCAAGAGTGAGCTCGACAGCCCAGCAAAGTCTAACAGTTTTCATGCATCACATAGCACATAATAACATGCTCGATATACATCTCGTTAAAGTAACATAGCATACATTCTTTTAATTCACATAGCAAATATAAAGATTGAGTTCCTTACTAAATCATCATTACTTAGCCAAAACAATGCAGTCATATATCGACTTTAACATTTCATGATTTCAACATGCATAACATATCATTCAATTTAAAACAGTTCATCAAGTCCACGTAACAAATAGGAACCGAAAGACTTGCCTTGATCGTTGTTTACCAATAACAGTTTAACAACTTACAGTTATATGCACTTCACGTGCCCTACACAATTATATAATCATTCACATCCACTATTAGTCACATATAGTAATTGTAATGTAAACTCTACTCCACATCTCATAATCTTTTCTATTAATTAGCACACAATGTTCAATTAGATTGTGTTAACTTTCAACTTATATCTCACTATATTTCATAATCAAAGTTCATTCAAGTGCTTAAGTCTTGCTAGGACTACTTATTGGTTTTATATTAAACCCATTTCATATCCTATAATATTCATTTCAATTGAATTAAAATACTTTTTAAGTTCATTAACACTTGGCATGGCATTTCGACGTTCAATCGTCACACGCCCGATTTGCCTCTCTTGTGTATGCTTAATATGCTTCCATAACTTATTTAATACATCATTTATTAATGTTAAGCATCATTATATTTACTAACATTCATGTTTTATAACTTACGACATCATCTTTTATGGTCAGGAGCACTACACATGCATATGTGTATGCCCGGCGCCCTCCGATTTCCCCCGAAAACATAACAGTCCTAAAGATGACCATTTTGACTATTGTTACAGACCTCAAATTGAAAAACATAAAAAACAAAAGTTGTAGGTCAACTCGTTCTCGTTCCGGATCATCTTGAATCACCTCAATCGGAGTTCGTATGAGAAAGTTATGGCCATTTTACTACAGGAGGCCAAAACTGTCCGACTCATACTTCTGTCCCCGCGCCGCGGCGCGAGAACTAGGCTAACCAATGGCGTCGCAGCGCGAGATTGGCGCTGGGGCATAAATTTCAGTGCTGGGACGCGAACTTCTGGAGCTCGGGCGCGAATTTCGGCGCTGGGGCTCCATTCTTGGCGCTAGGGCGCCAAAACTTGCAGAACGCATCCTACGAAGAACAAAACAACTAAATTTATGTCTATAACTTAATTTCTAACACTAATTAGCATGCATAACTTCATCGTAAACTACACATAAACGTTAACAATCATCCATATAACAATTACCAACAATTAAATGACTACTTTAGAAAACATAATTCTTTGAAAACACTGTTTTAAGAAAAACTCCTTTGTTAACGTTGTTTAACACTGTAATATCAATAATAACCCAAACTTGATTACTTTAAAGTAAGATTCTCTGAAATTCATACCCAATTAACATACATGACGTTCAATTTCATAAATAGCATACAATCACCCACTAATTTTTGTTATCATGCAAAACATACGTTTATACATATATATTCACTGTAAAAACTATTCCCTTCTTGTTAACGTAATTTATCATACAATTCTTCATCTAACACTAGAGTTAATCCTCATAATCACATACCATCACTATAATTCAATTGTATAAAAGCAATTACAGAAATTATACCACCAACGCAGTGAATTTTAAGAACACCGAGACTAAGGAATTATAGTATAACACATATATGTTAAGATTATAAAACTTACCTTTTGTTGCTTTGAAACTATTTGTTAATCACTGATAATAGCTAGAAGAAGTCAGAACTTGCTTTGAAAATCACAGCCTTTTCTCTCTCAAATTTCTTTTCTTTTCTTTCTTAGGTTCAGTCTTAGACTAGGCTAGCGTAAACCAATAATTGATAAAAGTATACGTTAAAATAAAAATTAATATGGCAATAATAAGCCTACTTATTATATCAGTTACAGAAGATAACGTATAGATTAAATATATTTTATTTATTTATTTTATTTTATAAATAATTTAAATTTCAAAAATCCAAAAGCCATAGGGCTTTGTTTGGCAAACCAGTTAAAATTAAGGAATTTATATCCTTAAGCATTGTTTGGGTAAAACCAAATCAAAACTACTTTAATTTATGTTAATAACTAATTATAATATAGTTATTTGTCACACTTCTTTTAATTAAGTTTTCATACTTAATTAATTAATTCTAATAATAATTCATTGCATAATATAATAATTTATTTAATCATTATAAACTCTCTAACTTAATTATTAAATTAAATTAGATTACTATTTTAAAATAATTACTTTCCTTAACTCATTAATTATTTATTAAACAAATAAATAATTAAATCACATCAAATCAATTAAACAAATACTTATTCAACGATAAATACATCCATTAAATATTTATATAATTTAATAAATATTTAAATTTTTAATTAAAAATCTGGATTGTTACAACGGAGCTTGAGGACTTTCCTACAAATCCAAGAACAATCCAAGGGGATAGGAATTATCCAGAAGAATTTGTTTTTTAGATGGACAACACGAATCCACCTGGCCCAGAAAGAGGAGGAGGAGGGAGATATGATTTGCCATAGATGCAACAAAATCTGAGCTTTGTTCCAGTCTTCAAAGTTCTTAATAGCCAACCCCCCTTCAGCAAAAGGGAGACAAATTTTGCTCCAAGCAACTTTAGCAGCAGATTTATCCATAGAAGGCCCTTTCCAGAGGAATCTGGACATGGAAGATTTCATATCATTGATAATGGAAGTAGGGAGTATAAAGTGGGCTGACCAATAGGCTTGGATAGAGTGAATAACTGATTTAATTAATTGCAATCTACCAGCATAAGAGAGGAAACGATTAGTCCAAGAAGTAATTCTAGATTTCAGCTTTCCAAGAAGGGGTTGGCAGTCTGCAAGACTGAGTTTGGATGTGATTAACGGAACCCCAAGAAATTTTGCCAGAAAAGTACCCAACTGGAATCCCAGATGTAAGACCCCGAATTTTATGAAATAAAAGTATTCAATTTTTCTTATAATTACAATTCAGTAAATGGTTAAATTGATAAAAGGTTAAAGTTAAGGGTAATATAAGATTTTTTTTTCAAAATACGCAAGTGGTTATAAAATATTCATTTATCGGGGTATTCGTTTGGTCGTAGAATATTCTTTCTATCGGGGAATATTCGTACGACGGCGAAGCTATTTGTGGGTCCCATAACGGATAACTATCGGATGAAGAAAATGACAAAGTTTGAGTTTTTATAAATAACGGCGTAGTTAATACTGTTAAGACTGTTGGAATACCCGGTGGTTAAAATACAGTAATACGCTGTGGTTGCACAATAGCACACGATATTGCACAATATTGTTGAATTATTGATCCTTCGTAAGAAGGCACTACTCAATAATTGTTACAGTAATTACTGTTCAATATTTTATTTTATTGATTCAATAATTGCTTCGTTGATATTTTATATTATTGTTGTGCAATAATTGTCACTGCACAGTATTTCCCATTATCAGATCAATAATTCATATTATTTGAATAATATTATTAGATAACATTATTGGCAATGTCTAGAAAGTTCTGTCAAGGAGAGGTTTGGTCACCTAATTGCGCGCCAGTAAGGAGAAATCCTTATCGGAAAGCCCCCTCTTTCCTGGGAACTGCTTGGTTGTCATTATTGTGATTCTGTAATATTATTTGTGAATAATTAATTATTGATTTATATGATAATGAAATATTTATTTGATGTGGATATAAATGATGGATTTATTTATATGGTTATAAATGAAGGAATTAATGTTGAGGTATTTTATCAGTATTTTGTCGGATTGGAGGTATTAAAAGAACAAATCAGTGTTCTTACAGCTTTATTGTGTGAGTTATAATTTTTAATCTGGTCGTTGGATCTTTGTAATTTTTTGATATGTTATACATATATAAGTTGAGTATATGTTCACAAATTTTGAACCGTTAAAAATGAACGAATGATTTGTTATGAATTTTAAGAGGTGACTGATTCGGAAATTAGGTTTATAAATGATTTTGGTGGAAAATTCTAGAAATGGGTGGGCCACACTTTTGGTTGTTTAGGAAGATGGCTGATTTTTGATGGGTGGATTAGTAGCAGGTAAAGCCATCAGGTAGCAGGTCAAGTCTGCTTCGGCGTGCTAACATTTTCCTATAAATAGAGGGCTAAGTTAGAATTAAAAATCACACCAAAATTCATAAGTTTTCTCTCTTTTTCTCTCTAGATTATCGAGTTTATTTTGTGAGTATTTAGATACTTGGTGAGTTGCTATTCATCAGTGTAAGCTTCCTTCAACATCATATCCGATATCCAGTTAGAAGTACTACTTTTTTGAGATAAGGGATAGTAAGGGATTTTAAGGGATTGTAAGGGATGTTTTTTTTTCTCGTAATGATATTATTCTTTCAATATCATTATACCGAAATATTGGTATAAATTTTATTGTGGAAGTTCTACCTTTTTGTGTCGGGGTTACTATTCACGTATACGACACTATTCACGTATATGGCATTATTCACGTATACGACAATAATCATGTATATGACATTTTTACGGATACGGTACTATGTACGAATACGGAGTACTATTCATGAGTTACTATTCACGAGTTACTATTCATGAGTACTATTCACAACAAAATTGGTTTCTTTTTCTGACTAAATTATCGTTGATTTATGAATCTTACTCTTGAAATTAAATCCATGTTTTGTTGATATTGTTTTTATTATCATATATAACATTTTTATAATTCTGGTGAAAAAATTTCTCTTTGACTTGAGTGTAAAGATGGGTAGATTATTGGTATGATCATGACTATGAGTTCTCTTTGGCCAGTAGTGTAAAGATGAATTGTGACTAGTATGATCATGACCGTTGAATTTACAATTGAATTTTTTTAGCTTAAGTGCAAAGGTGAATTGATCAACATAGTTATAATTATGGTTTATATAGATTTTGAAATGATTATATATTTCTTTGAGATATTAATATCTTTGGCCTGTAGTGCAAAGATGAACTGTTAGTGAATATCTTTGGCCTGAAGTGCAAAGATGAATTGTTGATGAATATCTTTGGCCCGTAATGCAAAGATGATCTGTTGTTGAATTTTTTTGGCCTGTAGTGCAAGGATGAACTGTTAATGAATATCTTTGGCCCGTAGTGCAAAGATGAATTTATTAGTAAAATTATGAACAGGAACTGTGATTTGGTATAACCATGATCTTTGGTATTTCAGGTAAAGACGGGTGATAAAATTATCTTTGTCCTGGATGAGAAGAGGAATTTAGAACTACAATTATGATTATGAGTTATTCACATGATTGTGGACAGGAACTGTTGATTGACGTTACAGGGATAAAACATTGTTGGTGGACTTTTAACATGGAGAAGATAATAGACTTTATAGTCTATTTGACTCTTCTAATGGATTGCTCGTTTTGCTGCAACTATGGTTGAAAAGTTTTATCATCTACTATATGTTCTAAATCTCTGATTTATTACTGATGAAGGCTATTGATAATTTAATCAACTTTAGTCATGATATTCTTTACTGGGCTAGTTGTGCTCACCCTTTTGCTTCACAATTCCTTTTCAGGTAATAAAAGTGTAGTAGGGTCGAGCGAGGGTAACGGGGAAATAGAACGGTGGTCTCTAGCTGTGGAGGTTCTCCCTAAGCAGTATAGAAAGGTGTTGTATACATCATTTAGTAGTTATATTTGGTGAATCAAATAGGGAGAGGCGAAACCAACGTTGGAAGGGTGTTTTGCCACTATCATACAAGATATCTAATGACATACAACCTCGTGTCATCATAAGACATGGTTGTGCTCATCCACTTGCATAGTATATCTACGAGCACTACCTATATAATCTTGATGTTTGGTTGAAGTATAACTCTCAATTAGGGACAGTGGAGATAATGATATATCAAGAGAAGACTCACCATTGGAAAGAATATGATAGTAATCTTCTCGTTTTTCTTTGGGGTCTATTAGGTCAACCAAGGATAATTCTGTTGCCATATGATATCTATCACAACCTAGACGCATGACCTCCCATGTACGAAGGTTTCCTTGAGTACTTTCCAAAGATTTTAATTTCTAAAACAATTTTTGACTATACCCTTATGTAAGATGTCATGGTGACGATGCTACCCAAGTTGGTGTCGAGAGTCACAGTTGATATATATATTTTTTTATCAAAACTCACAACACATGAGTTGTTGTATTTTGCACGACAATTGTTGTAATAAAGTTGTAGTTGTTTTCTGTACCATGTATTTGGCGACTCAGAATGGGTTGGGTTAAATGGACCTATTTTGGGGTTGTCACAGTTGGTATCAGAACTTAGGGATATGATCTTTGGCGGAGATCGGGGAATAGAACTAGGAGGGGAGAGATGAGTAAATCCTTCGCTAGTGTGTCATACCTAAGCTTAATTGTTGGCCAGTATCGGGATATTATATGATATGTTAATTTGTTCAATTAACCCTTATTTTAAAGTTGTATTCTATAATGATATCTGAAATACAGGAGATGAGTAATGGAGAAATCATGATAACAGGGAAAATGGAATCTTGAAATGAAAGCAAGGTATTCTCAACTCTTTGAAATACCAAGTTCGTAAATTTCAGGGACGAAATTTCATAAGGAGTGGAGATTGTAAGACCCCAAATTTTATGAAATAAAAGTATTCAATTTTTTTTATAATTACAATTCAGTAAATGGTTAAATTGATAAAAGGTTAAAGTTAAGGGTAATATATGAATTTTTTTTCAAAATACGCAAGTGGTTATAAAATATTCATTTATCGGGGTATTCGTTTGGTCGTGGTATATTCTTTCTGTCGGAGAATATTCGTACGACGGCGCAACTATTTGTGAGTCCCATAACGGATAACTGTCAGATGAAGAAAATGACAAAGTTTGAGTTTTTATAAATAACGGCATAGTTGTTACCGTTAAGACTATTGGTATACCCGGTGGTTAAAATACAGTAATATGCGTGGTTGCACAGTAGCACACGGTATTGCACAGTATTGTAGAATTATTGATCCTTACGTAAGAAGGCACTACTCAATAATTGTTATAGTAATTACTGTTCAATATTTTATTTTATTGATTCAATAATTGATTCGTTGATATTTTATATTATTGTTGTGCAATAATTGTCACTGCACAGTATTTCCCATTATCAGATCTGTGATAGCCCCGAATCCGGGCCCCAAATCGCCGCGGATTCGGTACACTAATCATTCTATAACTATTTGCGGAAGATATAAACATAAATCGTTTATACATTAAACTTTACACATTTATCCCCAAGGTCGAGTAACCTTAACTTTTACATAATTTATAAACTATCTAAAATACAACACATTTATCAAAATACGCTATTACAAACTAGCCGCACTTTATATCCCAAGCTGAACTTGGCATTATCTTTTTTCTGTATTCGAACATGTTCACCTTATCTGCAATGTTTTATCATGATATAGCAAGGGTGAGCATGAAAGTTGCCCAGCAAGTTTAAATACAACAATATAACGAGATATCATGATTGAAGAGTATGAATAATAGGCTGACTATAATTCATCAATATGGTTGAGAATTATCAAGGAACAAACTTTTGACTGAACAAGTTTTAAACATGAACAAACATTTCTGAACCAACTGGTAATGAAGGTGATCAGCCTTTCATACCTGACTTATACATGCAAAATGTATAGAGTACAATTTTTCATGGCAATCAGCAATGATTAACCATAAGCTTGAATAAAACACTCTTAGTAGAGTTTAGTAAAAAGAAACTTGCCTGAACCGTTGATTACCGCAACGCAATTTATAATGCTTTACCCGAAGACCTAATATTAGTAATATAGATCTCCAATATTAGAATAATATCATCACAGTATAATACTGTTATATTTATACACACAGAATAACCTAAACACATATCACATAAGCCTATCAGTCTATAACACACATAAGACTAGGTATCAAGTCAAACTATTTAAGTCTGAGTTGAAACCGACACAATTCTAACATCCCGACGGTCTAGTCGGACAATAATCGAGTTTAAGTTTAATTAAACTCTGCTTAAACGCTTAACAATTAACCCAGATAATTATCTTATCAGTCAAAATAATTTTTAAAGACTTATAATAATTTACAGATAATTATTATCATTTATCACCATTTTTCAATCATTAAAACCGTATTTAAATGAATTAAATATCACATAATTCCTTAATCATTAATATTAATTTAATATAAAATATTAATGAAAATCATAACATAATATTATAGTATAATTATAATATATCAAAGTATTTTTAATACCTTAAAATCATAATTATATGATTTTTAAACACTTAAATCCATTATCCGATAATTAATATTAATATTAAAATATTAATATTTTCATGACTAAATATCAAAAGTTATAATTTATAACTTCAAATATTTTTAGATCACTTAAATCATTTTTATATAATTTATAAAGCATTAATTCCATTTTTCCTTAATTTATTTAATATATCTATTAAATAAACTAATTATCATTAATATTGATTAATTAATGAATTTCATCACAAAATATTAAAAGTCATCAAAAATAATTTAAAATATTTTCTTATACCATAAAATAATTTTCATGATTTTTCATGAATTAAAATAATTTTTAAATCATTTATTTAATATTCTAATTAAATAAATAAATACCTTTTATATTCCAAAAATATTAAATATTTTCAAAATATACTTAAAATAATTAAAAACTATTTTTTAGAATTTAAAATAATTTTTCAGAATTTATTATGCATTTTTAATAATTAAAAACTATTTTTTTAATTAAAATAATCATTTTTAGAAAATAATAAGTAATTTCTGAAATTAAGTGTCGCTAAAGGGCCCTATAGCGACAGAACCGTTGCTATAGGTGGTCTTGGTGTTCTTCAGTCAAGCCCAGAAACTCATGTCAGTCACCGAGGGGCATAGTTTGACCAACTTTTAATCTATGATCTATTTGTTTTCGAGGCTACTTGATGGATTAAAACTGTAGTATAAATGTAATACTATCATTATCTATAAATTTCATGAAAATCCAACAACTGAACATCAAGATCTGGGCAGTCGAAAATCATGTCAGGCCTGTTATTGAATTTCTGGACTGCCCAGAAATTCAAACAGTGCCGAGGTGCAACTTTGCAGCTTTGGTTCTTACCATTCTGGGCTCGAATAATGTGATCTAGTGATTGATTATTGTAGAACAGATGTTAGTCTACAATAATAAACTAACATGTTAGTCTAAAAACAACAGGTATTAGAAATATTGGCTGGTCAAAGTCTGACACAAAAATTCTACATGAAGATTTCTGGGTTTTCCAGAAATCCTCAAGAACAGCCGGTCAACCCTACTTTGACCCTTTTTATCTTTGATTCTATACATGATTTGTGAGTTATATAAGCATGAAACTGAAGTATAAATGTCAGTATACAATTATATTACACTAACATGTCCAGATCGATTAACAGCATGAAGATCAGAGTATTCAAATGGGTTGTCAGAAATTTCTGGGTAATCTGGGTTACCCAGATTCATCACAGTCAACGCCGGTCAATGCAGTTTGACTGCATATAACTTAAGATCTAGACAAGATCTGGACTTGATTCAAGTTGGAAATGAAAGATCTCATGGCATAGAATAAATCTATAACTTCAAACACACTAAACATCTAACACACAAAGATCTACGAGGTCTGACATAAGACTGTCAGACTCAAATTTTTCCAAATTTCCAGATTTCTAAAAATGTCAGATTCGAGCTCTTTAATGTTATGGATCTGGGATTTAACAACTCAGATCACTAAATGACACCTTATTACACAACTTTAACCAATCAATTACAACAAATAACTTCAGATAATAGGATTTCTAGGTTTAGTGTTTTATACCTCCTTTAAAGCTTGATTCATGAACTGATTATTGATTTCTGGACTTGGAATGATAACACATGATCTTAACTTTGTATCCTACTCTCTCTCACTTCCTATTCCCGAAATTTAGAGAGAGAATGGCTTGGTGAAAAATGAGAAACAAAGTAAGCAGCTTTACTTCCTTTTAAATTTTTTTTACAAGCTTGGATTCAATGCATTTGGTAGCAATTTGGCTGATTTTGGACACATGGCTAGGGCTAGGGCTAGGATTAGTCACCAACCATTTATCTTGGCAAGATTTGCACTCCACCAATTAAAGAATGTGACATATGGATACTTTGGACATTTCTCAACCATTTTAATTCCAATTTTGTCATTTGATCAAACCCATTAGGGTTTAAGGTTTGGTTAGGGTTTAGGTTTTGGAGCATTTAGGGTTTAGGATTTAACCCTTAACTTCCAATTTAAATTTCTAAAATTTTCAATTTCGGTTATAAAAATAGAAAATTAATATTTCTAACTTATAATTAGGATTTCCTAATTATATAAAAATTTCTTAATCATACATTAAATATTGCTAATTAGGATTAGTATTTCCTAATTAAAATCGCAAATTAAGCAATTAGGGTCAAAAATGGTCATTAGGGTTTATAACCTAAAAATTA
Source organism: Panax japonicus (assembly GCA_020205505.1). Classification (NCBI taxonomy): domain Eukaryota; kingdom Viridiplantae; phylum Streptophyta; class Magnoliopsida; order Apiales; family Araliaceae; genus Panax; species Panax japonicus. The sequence continues at coordinate 62,732,663 of CM035091.1, forward strand.
GGATTTCTAATAGAAAATTAATTTTCTAAATTAAAAATTAGATTTTCGTAATTAGATTAGGGTTTTCTAATTACTATAATTTTTCTAATTACATTAGGTCTTAAACCAATTAGGATTAATTTTTTCCTAATTAATATTGCTAATTTAGCAATTAAACCCACAACTGTACGTTAGGGTTTCAGACAGAATAATTAGGGTTTACAACTTCTAAAAATTAGGGTTTGCTAGATAATTAAGCTTTTCCCTAATTAATATTATACTTAATACCACATAAGCATTATAATTATCCTTTTTATTCACAGATTAGGGCTTCAATTTATCAGAATCTGAAACTAGGGTTTTCAGATCTGGTATTAGGATTTTCTAATAATCAATTAGGATTTCCAGAAATTCATTAGGGTTTTCCCTAATTAATTTATAATTAATGACGTTTAAACCTTATACATATCATTGCATTCCCAATCTAAGGTTTTTAATATCCAAATTAGGGTTTTAGATTCCCAGAACTGACATTAGGGTTTCCAGAACCAGTTTCTTGGATTTCTTATTAATCACTAGGGTTTTCTAACCGAACATTAAAGTTCTTAATATATAATTAGGGTTTGACACATATATAATTAATCTGGTCAACCCTTGACCCTTAACCAAATTAATTCAGCACACATACATAACCATATTCACTATATTCACGGAACTTAATCACATAAATCCTTAATCCTGAATAATTCACCTATATCCTTCACAAAATTTTGAAATCATCAAAATTTCATCCCAATAATATCAAACGCATACACTTATTTCCTGTCTAGGTCTAATATTTGACCTTAAATCAATCATTTAAGATTTTAATAAATTGTCCAAATTCTCGGGTTGTCACATTCACCCCTCCTTATAAGAATTTCGTCCCCGAAATTCACCTTACACCTTACATCGTGCACCTTACACCATTCACACACATTTCACATGCTACCCAATACACCTCTTACAAAAGTAAAAGTTTTCAAATTGTGCTGAGGGGTCATATAGACCATGAACACATTTAGTTTTAACGGTAGTGATCATACCGCAAAACAATACATTACTTGGTTTGTTTACAATCACAAAGAAGGTAAATTACCGTTGCTAGTACTTTAGGTGATCAGCCCATTGTACTCTTACGTCATGCATAACGTATTAATCATTTTTAGCGAATATTTACGCTATTAGATTGGATTATTTATCCAAACATTATCGTTCACCTCAGTCTTATCATAGGATTCTGTACCAAGGCAATTTGGTTCGGGAAATTCTTTCAATAAACACTTGGAGTTTTTATAACATTAGTCTAGCTGAATCAAATAGCATAGACTCATATCGATAATTAATTTCAATCGAATTATTTAGGTGTAGCCAAACCCCGTTGGCAAATTAAATTTTTTGAAAACATTTTCGAGAATAACGTCATGATGTCGCACTGTATTAACAGTCCGTTGAGGATTCCGTCATTTGGTTATTTTATCATGCTACATCATACCATAGTGGAATAGTGACTTTAGGTCTAATTCACACTAAGTAATACTGCATTGATGACTCCATCATTTTTATCATCTCTGCACCAGGTTACATGGTACATAAGTGATAAATAATTTTTTTTTTGATATTTCAAATCATTTGCGTCTAGCCGAAATAAGTAGCATAGACTATACTTTAAACCGTTTCAAAAATGGTTACGAGTCTACATTTTTTTTAAAAGGCACATAGTGCGTATTTAGCTTGATGTCAATCATTTCGAAGTTTAGCATAGCTAGGAGTTTAGGAAAACCTAAGTCTCCACTAATGATCATTTGCTTAATAATCTATTTGTTCCTATAATCCTTATCACTCCATTCACACACAACTATACCCAATTCATAAAACCACAATTATGAGTTCATAACCTGGCCACAATTATATGAGTTTACGAACTTACCCTAGTCTGACCTTTGGCGTCCGTTCGCTGAGGGGCTCATAAACATTTCATATAACTATGAGTCAAGAATATCACATAAGTATGAGTTCTAAGAACTCGTACTTAATCCTATATTCTCTACCTATGACCTATTTATCTATATATAATAACTAGAGTGACACAACATTTCAATGGTTACCAATGCCACCAACTAAGTAGTTTTACATCAAGTACAATTCCCAGCCCATACAAGAAATCATACAACTCAGTTGCTAACACGAGTCCTCGTTGAAATCCCCACCTAATCTTAACCCCCTTTTTCAACACGAATTTCATTTAATCCGTATTCATAATCCATAACTCTTTTATGAGTTTTCATAGTACCATTTCATAGTACAACTGATACACAGCATCTTGCTGTAAACTTTTCAATCATAAGATTGATTCTTTCTGGCTGTCATAACCTTTTCAGATCACGGGGTGATCTTATCGTATATATTACGATTCAATTCTATGACTTGATCGTTTTGTTTTACGATCTCCTATTCCTGCACTTTCAGTCATTTAGACTCGATCTATTCACCATTACTGTTCAACTTTATTATCAGAGTTAGGGAACTATGTATCTTAACAACTTACCGAGATTCGTCTTTGAATCTTACCGACCAACTAACACTATTTGAGTTAGCACTTATCCTAATCACTGCGGTTATTGGTCTCAGGTATTCCTACCTAATCTTCATAACCAACAGCTCTGATACCAACTGTGATAGCCCCGAATTCGGGCCCCAAATCGCCGCGGATTTGGTACACTAATCATTCTATAACTATTTGCGAAAGATATAAACATAAATTGTTTATACATTAAACTTTACACACTTATCCCCAAGGTCGATTAACCTTAACTTTTACACAATTCATAAACTATCTAGAATACAACACATTTATCAAAATACGCTATTACAAACTAGCCCCACTTTATATCCCAAGCTGAACTTGGCATTATCTTTTTCCTGTATTCGAGCACGTTCGCCTTATCTGCAATGTTTTATCATGATATAGCAAGGGTGAGCATGAAAGTTGCACAGCAAGTTTAAATACAACAATATAACGATATATCATGATTGAAGAGTATGAATAATAGGCTGGCTATAATTTATCAATATGGTTGAGAATTATCACGAACAAACTTTTGACTGAACAAGTTTTAAACATGAACAAACATTTCTGAACCAACTGGTAATGAAGGTGATCAGCCTTTCATACCTGACTTATACATGTAAAATGTACAGAGTACAATTTTTCATGGCAATCAGCAATGATTAACCATAAGCTTGAATAAAACACTCTTAGTAGAGTTTAGTAAAAAGAAACTTGCCTGAAACGTTGATTACTGCAACACAATTTATAACGCTTTACCCGAAGACCTAATATTAGTAATATAGATCTCCAATATTAGAATAATATCATCACAGTATAATACTGTTATATTTATACACACAGAATAACCTAAACACATAACACACAAGCCTATCAGTCTATAACACATATAAGACTAGGTATCAAGTCAAACTATTTAAGTCTGAGTTGAAACCGACATAATTCTAACATCCCGACAGTCTAGTCGGACAATAATCGAGTTTAAGTTTAATTAAACTCTGCTTAAACGCTTAACAATTATCCCAAATAATTATCTTATCAGTTAAAATAATTTTTAAAGACTTATAATAATTTACAGATAATTATTATCATTTATCACCATTTTTCAATCATTAAAACCGTATTTAATTGAATTAAATACCACATAATTTCTTAATCATTAATATTCATTTAATATAAAATATTAATGAAAATCATAACATAATATTATAATATAATTATAATATATCAAAGTATTTTTAATACCTTAAAATTATAATTATATGATTTTCAAACACTTAAATCCATTATCCGATAATTAATATTAATATTAAAATATTAATATTTTCATGACTAAATATCAAAAGTTATTATTTATAACTTAAAATATTTTTAGATCACTTAAATCATTTTTATATAATTTATAAAGCATTAATTCCATTTTTCCTTAATTTATTTAATATATCTATTAAATAAACTAATTATTATTAATATTTATTAATTAATGAATTTCATCACAAAATATTAAAAGTCATCAAAAATAACTTAAAATATTTTCTTATACCATAAAATAATTTTTCATGATTTTTTATGGATTAAAATCATTTTTAAATCATTTATTTAATATTATAATTAAATAAATAAATACCTTTTATATTCTAAAAATATTAAATATTTTCAAAATATACTCAAAATAATTAAAAACAATTTTTCAGAATTTAAAATAATTTTTCAGAATTTATTATGCATTTTTAATAATTAAAAACTATTTTTTAAATTAAAATAATCATTTTCGGAAAATAATAAGTAATTTCTGAAATTAAGTATCGCTAAAGGGCCCTATAGCGACAGAACCGTTGCTATAGGTGGTCTTGGTGTTCTTCAGTCAAGCCCAGAAACTCATGTCAGTCACCGAGGGGCATAGTTTGACCAACTTTTAATCTATGATCTATTTGTTTTCGAGGCTACTTGATGGTTTAGAACTGTAGTATAAATGTAATACTATCATTATCTATAAATTTCATGGAAATACAACAACTGAACATCAAGATCTGGGCAGCCAAAAATCATGTCAGGCCTGTTATTGAATTTCTGGGCTGCCCAGAAATTCAAACAGTGCCGAGGTGCTACTTTGCAGCGTTGATTCTTAGCATTCTGGGCTCGAATAATGTGATCTAGTGATTGATTATTGTAGAACAGATGTTAGTCTACAATAATAAACTAACACGTTAGTCTAAAAACAACAGGTATTAGAAATATTGGTTGGTCAAAGTCTGACACAAAAATCCTACATGAAGATTTCTGGGTTTTCCAGAAATCCTCAAGAACAGCCGGTCAACCCTACTTTGACCCTTTTTATCTTTGATTCTATACATGATCTGTGAGTTATATAAGCATGAAACTGAAGTATAAATGTCAGTATACAATTATATTACACTAACATGTCCAGATTGATTAACAGCATGAAGATCAGAGTATTCAAATGGGTTGTCAGAAATTTCTGGGTAATCTGGGTTACCCAGATTCGTCACAGTCAACGCCGGTCAGTGCAGTTTGACTGCATATAACTTAAGATCTAGACAAGATCTGGACTTGATTCAAGTTGGAAATGAAAGATCTCATGGCATAGAATAAATCTATAACATCAAACACACTAAACATCTAACACACAAAGATCTACGAGGTCTGACATAAGACTGTCAGACTCAAATTTTTCCAAATTTCCAGATTTCTAAAAATGTCAGATTCGAGCTCTTTAATGTTATGGATCTGAGATTTAACAACCCAGATCACTAAATGACACCTTATTACACAACTTTAACCAATCAATTACAACAAATAACTTCAGATAATAGGATTTCTAGGTTTAGTGTTTTATACCTCCTTTAAAGCTTGATTCATGAACTGATTATTGATTTCTGGACTTGAAATGATAACACATGATCTTAACTTTGTATCCTACTCTCTCTCACTTCCTATTCCCGAAATTTAGAGAGAGAATGGCTTGGTGAAAAATGAGAAACAAAGTAAGTAGCTTTACTTCCTTTTAAATTTTTTTTACAAGCTTGGATTCAATGCATTTGGTAGCAAGTTGGCTGATTTTGGTCACATGGCTATGGCTAGGGCTAGGGTTAGTCACCAACCATTTATCTTGGCAAGATTTGCACTCCACCAATTAAAGAATGTGACATATGGATACTTTGGACATTTCTCAACCATTTTAATTCCAATTTTGTCATTTGATCAAACCCTTAGGGTTTAAGGTTTGGTTAGGGTTTAGGGTTTGCAGTATTTAGGGTTTAGGGTTTAACCCTTAACTTCCAATTTAAATTTCTAAAATTTCCAATTTCTGTTATAAAAATAGAAAATTAATATTTCTAACTTATAATTAGGATTTCCTAATTATATAAAAATTTCTTAATCATACATTAAATATTGCTAATTAGGATTAGTATTTCTTAATTAAAATCGCTAATTAAGCAATTAGGGTCAAAATGGTCATTAGGGATTATAACCCAAAAATTAGGATTTCTAATAGAAAATTAATTTTCTAAATTAGAAATTAGATTTTCGTAATTAGATTAGGGTTTTCTAATTACTATAATTTTTCTAATTACATTAGGTCTTAAACCAATTAGGATTAATATTTTACTAATTAATATTGTTAATTTAGCAATTAAACCCACAACTGTACATTAGGGTTTCAGACAGAATAATTAGGGTTTACAACTTCTAAAAATTAGGGTTTCCTAGATAATTAAGCTTTTCCCTAATTAATATTATACTTAATACCACATAAGCATTATAATTATCCTTTCTATTCCCAGATTAGGGCTTCAATTTATCAGAATCTGAAACTAGGGTTTTTAGATCTGGTATTAGGGTTTTCTAATAATCAATTAGGATTTCCAGAAATTCATTAGGGTTTTCCCTAATTAATTTATAATTAATGACGTTTAACCTTATACATATCATTGCATTCCCAATCTAACGTTTTTAATATCCGAATTAGGGTTTTAGATTCCCGGAACTGACATTAGGGTTTTCAGAACCAGTTTCTTGGATTTCTTATTAATCACTAGGGTTTTATAACCGAACGTTAAAGTTTTTAATATATAATTAGGGTTTGACACATATATAATTAATCTGGTCAACCCTTGACCCTTAACCAAATCCAGCACACATACATAACCATATTCACCATATTCACGGAACTTAATCACATAAATCCTTAATCCTGAATAATTCACCTATATCCTTCACAAAATTTTGAAATCATCAAAATTTCAACCCAATAATATCAAACGCATACACTTATTTCCTGTCTAGGTCTAATATTTGACCTTAAATCAATCATTTAAGATTTTAATAAATTGTCCAAATTCTCGGGTTGTCACATTCACCCCTCCTTATAAGAATTTCGTCCCCGAAATTCACCTTACACCTTACATTGTGCACCTTACACCATTCACACACATTTCACATGCTACCCAATACACCTCTCACAAGAGTAAAAGTTTTCAAATTGTGCTGAGGGGTCATATAGACCATGAACACATTTAGTTTTAACGTTAGTGATCATACCGCAAAACAATACATTACTTGGTTTGTTTACAATCACAAAGAAGGTAAACTACCGTTGCTATTACTTTAGGTGATCAGTCCGTTGTACTCTTACGTCATGCATAACGTATTAATCATTTTTAGCGAATATTTACGCTATTAGATTGGATTATTTATCCAAACAATATCGTTCACCTCAGTCTTATCATAGGATTCCGTACCAAGGCAATTTGGTTCGGGAAATTCTTTCAATAAACACTTGGAGTTTTTATAACATTAGTCTAGCTGAATCAAATAGCATAGACTCATATCGATAATTAATTTCAATCGAATTATTTAGGTGTAGCCAAACCCCGTTGACAAATTAAATTTTTTGAAAACATTTTCGAGAATGACGTCATGTGCCGCACTGTATTAACAGTCCGTTAAGGATTTCGTCATTTGGTTATTTTGTCATGCTACATCATACCATAGTAGAATAGTGACTTTAGGTCTAATTCACACTAAGTAATACTGTATTGGTGACTCCATCATTTTTATCATCTCTGCACCAGGTTACATACATAAGTGATAAATAAAAACAATTTTTGATATTTCAAATCATTTGCGTCTAGCCGAAATAAGTAGTATAGACTATACTTTAAACATTTTCAAAAATGGTTACGAGTCTACATTTTTTTTAAAAGGCACATAGTGCGTATTTAGCTTGATGTCAATCATTTCGAAGCTTAGCATAACTAGGAGTTTAGGAAAACCTAAGTCTCCATTAATGATCATTTTCTTAATAATCTATCTGTTCCTATAATCCTTATCACTCCATTCACACACAACTATACCCAATTCATAAAACCACACTTATGAGTTCATAACCTGGCCACAATTATATGAGTTTACGAACTTACCCTAGTCTGACCTTTGGCGTCCGTTCGCTGAGGGGCTTATAAACATTTCATATAACTATGAGTCAAGAATGTCACATAAGTATGAGTTCTAAGAACTCGTACTTAATCCTATATTCTCTACCTATGACTTATTTATCTATATATAACAACTAGCGTGACACAACATTTCAATGGTTACCAATCCCACCAACTAAGTAGTTTTACATCAAGTACAATTCCCCGCCCATACAAGAAATCATACAACTCAGTTGCTAACACGAGTCCTCATTGAAATCCCCACCTAATCTTAACCCCATTTTTCAACACGAATTTTATTTAATCCGTATTCATAATCCATAACTCTTTTATGAGTTTTCATAGTACCATTTCATAGTACAACTGATACACAGCATCTTGCTGTAAACTTTTCAATCATAAGATTGATTCTTTCTGGCTGTCATAACCTTATCAGATCACGGGGTGATCTTATCGTATATATTACGATTCAATTCTATGACCTGATCATTTTGTTTTACGATCTCCTATTCCTGCACTTTCAGTCTTTTAGACTCGATCTATTCACCATTACTGTTCAACTTTATTATCAGAGTTAGGGAACTCTGTATCTTAACAACTTACCGAGATTCGTCTTTGAATCTTACCAACCAACTAACACTATTTGAGTTAGCACTTATCCTAATCACTGCGGTTATTGGTCTCAGGTATTCCTACCTAATCTTCATAACCAACAGCTCTGATACCAACTGTGATAGCCCCGAATTCGGGCCCCAAATCACCGCGGATTCGGTACACTAATCATTCTATAACTATTTGCGGAAGATATAAACATAAATTGTTTATACATTAAACTTTACACACTTATCCCCAAGGTCGAGTAACCTTAACTTTTACACAATTCATAAACTATCTAAAATACAACACATTTATCAAAATACGCTATTACAAACTAGCCGCACTTTATATCCCAAGCTGAACTTGGCATTTTCTTTTTCCTGTATTCGAGCACGTTCGCCTTATCTGCAATGTTTTATCATGATATAGCAAGGGTGAGCATGAAAGTTGCCCAGCAAGTTTAAATACAACAATATAACGATATATCATGATTGAAGAGTATGAATAATAGGCTGGCTATAATTCATCAATATGGTTGAGAATTATCACGAACAAACTTTTGACTGAACAAGTTTTAAACATGAACAAACATTTCTGAACCAACTGGTAATGAAGGTGATCAGCCTTTCATACCTGACTTATACATGCAAAATGTATAGAGTACAATTTTTCATGGCAATCAGCAATGATTAACCATAAGCTTGAATAAAACACTCTTAGTAGAGTTTAGTAAAAAGAAACTTGCCTGAACCGTTAACGCTTTACCTGAAGACCTAATATTAGTAATATAGATCTCCAATATTAGAATAATATCATCACAGTATAATACTGTTATATTTATACACACAGAATAACCTAAAAACATAACACATAAGCCTATCAGTCTATAACACACATAAGACTAGGTATCAAGTCAAACTATTTAAGTCTGAGTTGAAACCGACATAATTCTAACATCCCGACAGTCTAGTCGGACAATAATCGAGTTTAAGTTTAATTAAACTCTGCTTAAACGCTTAACAATTATCCCAAATAATTATCTTATCAGTTAAAATAATTTTTAAAGACTTATAATAATTTACAGATAATTATTATCATTTATCACCATTTTTCAATCATTAAAATCGTATTTAATTGAATTAAATACCATATAATTTCTTAATCATTAATATTCATTTAATATAAAATATTAATGAAAATCATAACATAATATTATAATATAATTATAATATATCAAAGTATTTTTAATACCTTAAAATTATAATTATATGATTTTCAAACACTTAAATCCATTAACCGATAATTAATATTAATATTAAAATATTAATATTTTCATGACTAAATATCAAAAGTTATTATTTATAACTTAAAATATTTTTAGATCACTTAAATCATTTTTATATAATTTATAAAGCATTAATTCCATTTTTCCTTAATTTATTTAATATATCTATTAAATAAACTAATTATTATTAATATTGATTAATTAATGAATTTCATCACAAAATATTAAAAATCATCAAAAATAACTTAAAATATTTTCTTATACCATAAAATAATTTTTCATGATTTGTCATGAATTAAAATCATTTTTAAATCATTTATTTAATATTATAATTGAATAAATAAATACCTTTTATATTCCAAAAATATTAAATATTTTCAAAATATACTCAAAATAATTAAAAACAATTTTTCAGAATTTAAAATAATTTTTCAGAATTTATTATGCATTTTTAATAATTAAAAACTATTTTTTAAATTAAAATAATCATTTTCGGAAAATAATAAGTAATTTCTGAAATTAAGTATCGCTAAAGGGCCCTATAGCGACAGAACCGTTGCTATAGGTGGTCTTGGTGTTCTTCAGTCAAGCCCAGAAACTCATGTCAGTCACCGAGGGGCATAGTTTGACCAACTTTTAATCTATGATATATTTGTTTTTGAGGCTACTTGATGGTTTAGAACTGTAGTATAAATGTAATACTATCATTATCTATAAATTTCATGGAAATACAACAACTGAACATCAAGATCTGGGCAGTCAAAAATCATGTCAGGCCTGTTATTGAATTTCTGGGCTGCCCAGAAATTCAAACAGTGCCGAGGTGCTACTTTGCAGCGTTGATTCTTAGCATTCTGGGCTCGAATAATGTGATCTAGTGATTGATTATTGTAGAACAGATGTTAGTCTACAATAATAAACTAACACGTTAGTCTAAAAACAACAGGTATTAGAAATATTGGTTGGTCAAAGTCTGACACAAAAATCCTACATGAAGATTTCTGGGTTTTCCAGAAATCCTCAAGTACAGCCGGTCAACCCTACTTTGACCCTTTTTATCTTTGATTCTATACATGATCTGTGAGTTATATAAGCATGAAACTGAAGTATAAATGTCAGTATACAATTATATTACACTAACATGTCCAGATCGATTAACAGCATGAAGATCAGAGTATTCAAATGGGTTGTCAGAAATTTCTGGGTAATCTGGGTTACCCAGATTCGTCACAGTCAACGCCGGTCAGTGCAGTTTGACTGCATATAACTTAAGATCTAGACAAGATCTGGACTTGATTCAAGTTGGAAATGAAAGATCTCATGGCATAGAATAAATCTATAACATCAAACACACTAAACATCTAACACACAAAGATCTACGAGGTCTGACATAAGACTGTCAGACTCAAAATTTTCCAAATTTCCAGATTTCTAAAAATGTCAGATTCGAGCTCTTTAATGTTATGGATCTGGGATTTAACAACCCAGATCACTAAATGACACCTTATTACACAACTTTAACCAATCAATTACAACAAATAACTTCAGATAATAGGATTTCTAGGTTTAGTGTTTTATACCTCCTTTAAAGCTTGATTCATGAACTGATTATTGATTTCTGGACTTGGAATGATAACACATGATCTTAACTTTGTATCCTACTCTCTCTCACTTCCTATTCCCGAAATTTAGAGAGAGAATGGCTTGGTGAAAAATGAGAAACAAAGTAAGTAGCTTTACTTCCTTTTAATTTTTTTTTACAAGCTTGGATTCAATGCATTTGGTAGCAAGTTGGCTGATTTTGGTCACATGGCTAGGGCTAGGGCTAGGGTTAGGGCAAGATTTGCACTCCACCAATTAAAGAATGTGACATATAGATACTTTGGACATTTCTCAACCATTTTAATTCCAATTTTGTCATTTGATCAAACCCTTAGGGTTTAAGGTTTGGTTAGGGTTTAGGGTTTGGAGCATTTAGGGTTTAGGATTTAACCCTTAACTTCCAATTTAAATTTCTAAAATTTCCAATTTCAGTTATAAAAATAGAAAATTAATATTTCTAACTTATAATTAGGATTTCTAATTATATAAAAATTTCTTAAACACGCATTAAATATTGCTAATTAGGATTAGTATTTCCTAATTAAAATCGCTAATTAAGAAATTAGGATCAAAATGGTCATTAGGGTTTATAACCCAAAAATTAGGATTTCTAATAGAAAATTAATTTTCTAAATTAGAAATTTGATTTTCGTAATTAGATTAGGGTTTTCTAATTACTATAATTTTTCTAATTACATTAGGTCTTAAACCAATTAGGATTAATATTTTACTAATTAATATTGCTAATTTAGCAATTAAACCCACAACTGTACATTAGGGTTTCAGACAGAATAATTAGGGTTTACAACTTCTAAAAATTAGGGTTTGCTAGATAATTAAGCTTTTCCCTAATTAATATTATACTTAATACCACATAAGCATTATAATTATCCTTTCTATTCCCAGATTAGGGCTTCAATTTATCAGAATCTGAAACTAGGGTTTTCAGATCTGGTATTAGGGTTTTCTAATAATCAATTAGGATTTCCAGAAATTCATTAGGGTTTTCCCTAATTAATTTATAATTAATGACGTTTAACCTTATACATATCATTGCATTCCCAATCTAACGTTTTTAATATCCGAATTAGGGTTTTAGATTCCCGGAACTGACATTAGGGTTTTCAGAACCAGTTTCTTGGATTTCTTATTAATCACTAGGGTTTTCTAACCAAACGTTAAAGTTCTTAATATATAATTAGGGTTTGACACACATATAATTAATTTGGTCAACCCTTGACCCCTAACCAAATTCAGCACACATACATAACCATATTCACCATATTCACGGAACTTAATCACATAAATCCTTAATCCTGAATAATTCACCTATATCCTTCACAAAATTTTGAAATCATCAAAATTTCATCCCAATAATATCAAACGCATACACTTATTTCCTGTCTAGGTCTAATATTTGACCTTAAATCAATCATTTAAGATTTTAATAAATTGTCCAAATTCTCGGGTTGTCACAAGATCAATAATTCATATTATTTGAATAATATTATTACATTGCATTATTGGCACTGTCTAGAAAGTTCTGTCAAGGAGAGGTTTGGTCACTTAATTGTGCGCCAGTAAGGAGAAATCCTTATCAGAAATCCCCCTCTTTCCTGAGAACTGCATGGTAATCATTATTGTGATTCTGTAATATTATTTGTTAATAATTAATTATTGATTTATATGATAATGAAATATTTATTTGATGTGGATAGAAATGATGGATTTATTTATGTGGTTATAAATGAAGGAATTAATGTTGAGGTATTTTATCAGTATTTTGTCAGATTGGAGGTATTAAAAGATCAAATCAGTGTTCTTACAACTTTATTGTGTGAGTTATAACTTTTAATCTGACCGTTGGATCGTTGTAATTTTTTGATATGTTATACATTTATAAGTTGAGTATATGTTCACAAATTTTGAACCGTTAAAAATGAACGAATGATTTGTTATGAATTTTAAGAGGTGACTGATTAGGAAATTAGGTTTATAAATGATTTTGGTGGAAAATTCTAGAAATGGGTGGGCCCTACTTTTGGTTGTTGGGGAAGATGGCTGATTTTTGGTGGGTGGAATAGTAGCAGGTAAAGCCATCAGGTAGCAGGTCAAGTCTGCTTCGGCGTGCTAACATTTTCCAATAAATAGAGGGCTAAGTTAGAATTGAAAATCACACCAGAATTCATAAGTTTTCTCTCTTTTTCTCTCTAGATTATCGAGTGTATTTTATGAGTATTTAGATTCTTGGTGAGTTGCTATTCATCAGTTCAAGTTTTTTCAGCGTCATATCCGATATCCAGTTAGAAGTACTGCTCTTTTGAGGTAAGGGATAGTAATGGATTTTAAGGGATTGTAAGGGATGTTTTTTTTTCCGTAATGATGTTATTCTTTCAATATCATTATACCGAAATATTGGTATGGATTTTATTATGAAAGTTCTACCTTTTTGTGTCGGGGTTTACTATTCACGTATACGACACTATTCACGTATATGGCATTATTCATGTATACGACACTATTCATGTATATGACATTTTTACGTATACGGTACTATGTACGAATACGGAGTACTATTCATGAGTTACTATTCATGAGTTACTATTCACGAGTTACTATTCATGACTTACTATTCATGAGTTACTATTCACGAGTTACTATTCATGAGTACTATTCACAACAAAATTGGTTTCTTTTTCTAACTAAATTATCGTTGATTTATGAATCTTACTCTTAAAAGTAAATCCATGTTTTGATGATACTGTTTTTATTATCATATATAACATTTTTATAATCTTGGGGAAGAAATTTTTCTTTGACTTGAATGTAAAGATGGGTAGATTATTGATATGATCATGACTATGGGTTCTCTTTGGCCAGTAGTGCAAAGATGAATTGTGACTAGTAGGATCATGACCGTTGAATTTACAATTGAATTTTTTTAGCTTAAGTGCAAAGGTGAATTGATCAACATGGTTATAATTATGGTTTATATAGATTTTGAAATGATTATATATTTCTTTGAGATATTAATATCTTTGGCCTGTAGTGCAAAGATGAACTGTTAGTGAATATCTTTGGCCTGAAGTGCAAAGATGAATTGTTGATGAATATCTTTGGCCCGTAGTGCAAAGATGACCTGTTGTTGAATATCTTTGGCCTGTAGTGCAAGGATGAACTGTTAATGAATATCTTTGGCCCGTAGTGCAAAGATGAATTTATTAGTATGATTATGAACAGGAACTGTGATTTGGTATAACCATGATCTTTGATGTTTCAGGTAAAGACAGATGATAAAATTATCTTTGTCCTTGATGAGAAAAGGAGTTTAGAACTACAATTATGATTATGAGTTATTCACATGATTGTGGAAAAGAACTGTTGATTGATGTTATAGGGATAAAACATTATTGGTGGACTTTTAACATGGAGAAGATAATAGAATTTATGGTCTATTTGACTCTTCTAATGGATTGCTCGTTCCGCTACAACTATGGTTGAAAAGTTTTATCATCTACCATATGTTCTAAATCTCTGATTTATTACTAATGAAGGCTATTGATAATTTAATTATCTTTAGTCATGATATTTTTTACTGGGCTAGTTGTGCTCACCCATTTGCTTCAAAATTCCTTTTCAGGTAATAAGAGTGTAGCTGGGTCGAGCGAGGGTAACGGAGAAATAGAACGGTGGTCTCTAGCTGTGGAGGTTCCCCCTAAGCAGTATAGAAAGGTGTTGTATACATCATTTAGTAGTTATATTTGGTGAATCAAATAGGGTGAGGCGAACCCAACGTTGGAAGGGTGTTTTTCCACTATCATATAAGATGTCTAATGACATACAACCTCGTGTCATCATAAGACAGGGTTATGCTCATCCACTTGCTGAGTATATTTACGAGCACTACCTATATAATCTTGGTGTTTGTTTGAAGTATAACTCTCAATTAGAGACAGTGGAGATAATGATATATCAAGAGAAGACTCACCATTGGAAATTATATGATAGTAATCTTCTCGTTTTTCTTTGGGGTCTATTTGGTCAGCCAAGGATAATTCTGTTTCCATATGCTATCTATCATAACCTGGACGCATGACCTCCCATGAACGAAGGTTTCCTTGAGCACTTCCCAAAAAAATTTAATTTCTAAAACAGTTTTTGACTATACCTTTATGTAAGATGTAATGGTGACGTGCTACCCAAGTTGGTGTCGAGAGTCACAGTTGATATATATATATATATATATATATATATATATATATTTGTATCAAAACTCACAACACATGAGTTGTTATATTTTTCATGATAATTGTTGTAATAAAGTTTTAGTTGTTTTCTGTACCATGTATTTGGCGACTCAGAATGGGTTGGGTGAAATGGACCTATTTTGGGGTTGTCACAGTTGGTATCAGAGCTTAGGGATATTATCTCTAGCGGAGATCGGGGAATAGAATTAGGAGGGGAGAGATGAGTAAATACTTCGCTAGTGTGCCCTACCTAAGCTTAATTGTTGGCCAGCATCGGGATATTATGTGATATGTTAATTTGTTCAATTAACCCTTGTTTTGAAGCTGTATTCTAGAATGATATCTGAAATACAGGAGATGAGCAATGGAGAAATCATGATGACAGGGAAGATAGAATCTGAAATGAAAGCAAGGTATTCTCAACTCTTTGAAATACCAGGTACGTAAATTTCGGGGATGAAATTTCATAAGGAGGGGAGATTATAAGACCCCAAATTTTATGAAATAAAAGTATTCAGTTTTTCTTATAATTAAAATTCAGTAAATGGGTTAAATTGATAAAAGGTTAAAGTTAAGGGTAATATCTGATTTTTTTTTCAAAATACGCAAGTGGTTATAAAATATTCATTTATAGTGTTCGTTTGGTCGTGGAATATTCTTTCTGTCGGGGAATATTTGTACAACGGCGCAGCTATTTGTGGGTCCCATAACAGATAACTGTCGGATGAAGAAAACGATAAAGTATGAGTTTTTATAAATAACGACGTAGTTGTTACCGTTAAGACTGTTGGAATACCCGGTAGTTAAAATACAGTAATACGCGTGGTTGCACAGTAGCACACGGTATTGCACAGTATTGTTGAATTATTGATCCTTACGTAAGAAGGCACTACTCAATAATTGTTACAATAATTATTGTTCGATATTTTATTTTATTGATTCAATAATTGCTTCGTTGATATTTATATTATTGTTGTGCAATAATTGTCACTGCACAGTATTTTCCATTATCAGATCAATAATTCATATTATTTGAATAATATTATTAGATAGCATTATTGACAATGTCTATAAAGTTTTGTCAAGGAGAGGTTTGGTCACCTAATTGCGAGCCAGTAAGGAGAAATCCTTATCGGAAAGCCCCCTCTTTCCTGGGAACTACATGGTTGTCATTATTTTGTTTCTGTAATATTATTTGTGAATAATTAATTATTAATTTATATGATAATGAAATATTTATTTGATGTGGATATAAATGATGAATTTATTTATGAGGTTATAAATGAAGGAATTAATGTTGAGGTATTTTATCAGTATTTTGTCAGATTGGAGGTATGAAAAGATCAAATCAGTGTTCTTAAAGCTTTATTATGTGAGTTATAATTTTTAATCTGACCGTTGGATCGTTGTAATTTTTTGATATGTTATACATATATAATTGAGTATATGTTCACAAATTTTGAACCGTTAAAAATGAACGAATGACTTGTTATAAATTTTAAGAGGTGACTGATTCAGAAATTAGGTTTATAAATGATTTTGGTGGAAAATTCTAGAAATGGGTGGGCCCCACTTTTGGTTGTTGGGGAAGATGGATGATTTTTGTGGGTGGAATAGTAGCAGGTAAAGCCATCAGGTAGCAGATTGATGAGTGAGTTTTATACACATGAATTGGATACATTCGGGCTTAATTTATTGTTGTTCTCAAGTCTTTTAGGATGTTTTTATGTGTTTGTGTCTATTCATGCATGTTTTATATTGTTTTGTAGGAATTGGGACAAAAGTTACTTGGATCGACGTTTGGATTGACTGGATTCGCGTTTTCGGCTTGCCATTTACACAGCAGTCACTTCAGAGTGAATTTGACTATAGCTCCGGACCTTATTTCGAAACTATTAAAGAATGAAAGTTTTAGATCTACTTTTCCTCTTTCCGGAACATCTTGAATCATCAAAATCGAAGTTCGGAAGAAGACGTTATGGCCATTTTTCCAAAGGACGTCGGAGCAGAAAATGTTAGAACTTGTAACAGCGCCGGGGCGCTAATTTTAAGCCTATTTGTAGCGCCGGTGCGCTATAAGGAAGATTCTCAGCGTCGTGAACAGTGTTGGGGCGCTGGGGAAGAGGTTGTGTGCGGCCTGAACGCGTTTTGGGCGAATTTTGACACCTTTTGACTCCAAATTGGATTGGGTTTGTTCCTAAACTAAAAATTGGACTTGTAACCTATAAATACATGATGTAAGGCATAAAATAAGAAGAGATTACATAGCTTAGACTAGATTAAACACTCTTTTAGATTAGAACGTAACCCTAGTTCTTATTAGTTTTGGAGATTGAATCAACTTGGAGACCATTGAAGATTCAAAGCAGGAGCAAGAGGGGAGCATCAAATTTGCTGACAACAGATTCTATTCTCTTCGCTCATCATACTTTTATTTTTTAATGTCTATTCAGTTGTGGATTCTTGGTTTTAATTCATTAATAATGAACTAACTCTTTCATTAAGATTTCAATTGAACTTTTTATGATTATGAATTGATTATTTGATTTATTCTAATTATTTATGTTAAAGTGAATTGTTCATCTTGCTTTGTGCTTATTAATTAATTATCTGATTAGTAATTAACTGGTTACTCTAGAAGGAATTGAGAAAGGAATTCTAGGGTTAGAACTGGGCATGGTGACATGTGACTTAGTTATTTGAACAGTGAATAATTAGGTTTGTGAACAGAATGAGAATATCTATTTGCCGCATGTAACACATAAGGAATTAGGATTGTAACGAGTTTAATTCAATTGTTTTGCATAGAGATATAGCAAAATTAATCTGGGTTAAATAGAAGGCAATTGATCACTCGAGAGAGGGCTTTTGGCATTTGAGAATTCCTGTTAACAATTCAGTATGCATAATAATTGGGATAATTGGATAATTGGTTTATAGTTCATAATTGGGGATATTAGAGTCTTAGCCTTTATTTATTTGAATTCATTTATAAAGTAACCTAGTTTTAATTGATTAAGTTAGTTTTCTTAATTAGAAAAATCATGATTTGAGATTGTTTAAATAAAATTGATTTGGTTAAGAGTTAGTAATTGGTAATTTATATTAAATAATTCCTCGTGGGAACGATACTCTACTTTCACTTTATTACTTGTTGAACGTGTATACTTGCACGTATTCATTGATTGCGAAATCGATCAACAAAGGTCAAGTCTGCTTCGGCGTGCTAACATTTTCCTATAATTAGAGGGCTAAGTTAGAATTGAAAATCACACCAGAATTCATAAGTTTTCTCTCTTTTCTCTCTAGATTATCGAGTGTATTTTGTGAGTATTTAGATACTTGGTGAGTTGTTATTCATCAATGCAAGTTTTCTTCAGCGTCATATCTGATATCCAGTTAGAAGTACTGCTCTTTTGAGGTAAGGGATAGTAAGGGATTGTAAGGGATTGTAAGGGATGTTTTTTTTCGTAATGATGTTATTCTTTCAATATCATTATACCAAAATATTGGTATAGATTTTATTGTGGAAGTTCTACCTTTTTGGGTCGGAGTTACTATTCACGTATACGACACTATTCACGTATACGAAACTTTTCATGTATATAACATTTTTACGTATACGGTACTATGTACGAATACGGAGTACTATTTATGAGTTACTATTCATGAGTTACTATTCACGAGTACTATTCACAATAAAATTGGTTTCTTTTTCTAACTAAATTATCGTTGATTTATGAATCTTACTCTTGAAATTAAATCCATGTTTTTATGATATTGTTTTTATTATCATATATAACATTTTTATAATCCTGGTGAAGAAATTTCTCTTTGACTTGAGTATAAAGATGGGTAGATTAGGGTGGAGTTTTTGCTTTCATTTTGGCTGGTGCTTTCATTTTATGTGGAGTCTTATGCTTTGGGCGAGCTGGTTTCATCTGCTTTGGGCGAGCTGGTTTCATTTTATGTGGAGTCCTAGCAGCAGCTGGTGCTTCAACTCATGGGTGGGGGTCCTAGCAACAGCTAGTGTTTTCTGTTTGGGTGGGGAGTTGGTCTCAGCTACTCTTCACACATGGATGGGGTGCTGGTTCACTGCTCTTCGGCATATGTTGGCGAGCTGAGTTTAGACAGCTGCTACTCGCCACTTGCTTAGGCTTACCGTATGTGAAGTGGGCAGGTGCAAGTGGCGAGCATGTGAGGTTCATGTGTAGTGTGCTGAAGTGTTGTGTGCTGGTAGTGGCGAGCATGTGAGGTGGGGCAGGTGCAAGTGGGCTGGTATGCTAGTGAGGGCTGAGTGCTAGTAGGGGCAGGTGCTAGTGAGGGCAGGTGCAGTGAGGTTGGGCAGGTGGTATGCTTTGTGCTGGTGACGAGCATGAGTGGCGACCACGAGCATGAGGTGGCAAGCATGACATCTTCTCGTGGTTCTTTGACCCCCTTTTGGCTCTCGTTGTTTCATTGTCATATGCACATTTTACTTTATAATTTTGTACTTCCAATTGGTTTGGTCGTAGGTCTTTAGTTGTTCTTTTTGGGGTTCTCTATAATTTCTGGGGTACGCTCCTTTGCGTTTGTTTAATCTTCCTTGTATAGTTTCCTCATCTTTGGGCATGTCCATAGATGACGTTGCTATATGTTGGGGCTTCTCCCTTGTCATTGTTCTTTGGTTCCTTTTATACAAACAAAATTTAGCAAAAAAAAAAGATGGGTAGATTATTGGTATGATCATGACTATGGTTTCTCTTTGGCCAGTAGTGCAAAGATGAATTGTGACTAGTATGATCATGACCGTTGAATATACAATTGAATTTTTTTAGCTTAAGTGCAAAGGTGAATTGATCAACATAGTTATAATTATGGTTTATATAGATTTTGACATGATTATATATTTCTTTGAGATATTAATATCTTTAGCCTGTAGTGCAAAGATGAACTGTTATTGAATATCTTAGGCCTGAATTGCAAAGATGAATATCTTTGGCCCGTAGTGCAAAGATGACCTGTTGTTGAATATCTTTGGCCTGTAGTGCAAGGATGAACTGTTAATGAATATCTTTGGCCCGTAGTGCAAAGATGAATTTATTAGTATGATTATGAACAGGAACTGTTATTTGGTATAACCATGATCTTTGATGTTTCAGAAAAGACAGGTGATAAAATTATCATTGTCCTTGATGAGAAAAGGAATTTAGAACTACAATTATGATTATGAGTTATTCACATGATTATGGATAGGAACTGTTGATTGATGTTACAGGGATAAAATATTGTTGGTGGACTTTTAACATAGAGAAGATAATAGACTTTATAGTCTATTTGACTCTTCTAATGCATTGTGCGTTCCGCTGTAACTATGGTTGAAAAGTTTTATCATATACTATATGTTCTAAATCTCTGATTTATTACTGATGAATGCTATTGATAATTTAATCAACTTTAGTCAAGATATTCTTTACTGAACTAGTTGTGCTCAACCTTTTGCTTCACAATTCCTTTTCAGGTAATAAGAGTGTAGCTGGGTCGAGCGAGGGTAACGGGGAAATAGAACGGTGGTCTCTAGCTGTGGAGGTTCTCCCTAAGCAGTATAGAAAGGTGTTGTATACATCATTTAGTAGTTATATTTGGTGAATCAAATAGGGTGAGGCGAAACCAACGTTGGAAGGGTGTTTTGCCACTATCATACAAGATGTCTAATGACATACAACCTCATGTCATCATAAGACAGGGTTGTGCTCATCCACTTGCTGAGTATATCAACGAGCACTACCTATATAATCTTGGTGTCTGGTTGAAGTATAACTCTCAATTAGAGACAGTGAAGATAATGATATGTCAAGAGAAGACTCACCATTGGAAAGAATATGATAGTAATCTTCTCATTTTTTTGGGGGTCTATTGGGTCAACCAAGGATAATTCTGTTGCCATATGATAT
Organism: Panax japonicus; assembly: GCA_020205505.1. Taxonomy (NCBI): domain Eukaryota; kingdom Viridiplantae; phylum Streptophyta; class Magnoliopsida; order Apiales; family Araliaceae; genus Panax; species Panax japonicus. The sequence goes on from CM035091.1 coordinate 62,754,373, forward strand.
CTATCATAACCTAGACGCATGACCTCCCATGTACGAAGGTTTCCTTGAGCACTTCCCAAAGATTTTAATTTCTAAAACAGTTTTTGACTATACCCTTATGTAAGATGTCATGGTGACGTGCTACCCCAGTTGGTGTCGAGAGTCACAGTTGATATATATTTTTGTATAAAAACTCACAACACATGAGTTGTTGTATTTTGCATGACAATTGTTGTAATAAAGTTATAGTTATTTTCTGTACCATGTATTTGGCGACTTAGAATGGGTTGGGTGAAATGGACCTATTTTGGGGTTGTCACAGTTGGTATAAGAGCTTAGGGATATGATCTCTAGCGGATATCGGGGAATTGAACTAGGAGGGGAGAGATGAGTAAATTCTTCGCTAGTGTGTCCTACCTAAACTTAATTAGTTGTCCAGTATCGGGATATTATGTGATATGTTAATTTGTTCAATTAACCCTTGTTTTGAAGCTGTATTCTAGAATGATATCTGAAATATAGGAGATGAGCAATGGAGAAATCATGATGACAGGGAAGATGGAATCTGAAATGAAAGCAGGGAATTCTCAACTCTTTGAAATATCAGTTACGTAAATTTCGGGGATAAAATTTCATAAGGAGTGGAGATTGTAAGACCCCGAATTCTATGAAATAAAAGTATTCAATTTTTCTTATAATTACAATTCAGTAAATGGTTAAATTGATAAAAGGTTAAAGTTAAGGGTAATATATGAATTTTTTTCAAAATACGCAAGTGGTTATAAAATATTCATTTATGAGGGTGTTTGTTTGGTCGTGGAATATTCTTTTTGTCGGGGAATATTCGTACGACGGCGCAGCTATTTGTGGGTCCCATAACAGATAACTGTCAGATGAAGAAAACGATAAAGTATGAGTTTTTATAAATAACAGCGTAGTTGTTACCGTTAAGACTGTTGGAATACCCGGTAGTTAAAATACAGTAATACGCGTGGTTGCACAGTAGCACACGGTATTGCACAGTATTGTTGAATTATTGATCCTTCCGTAAGAAGGCACTACTCAATAATTGTTACAATAATTATTGTTCAATATTTTATTTTATTGATTCAATAATTGCTTCGTTGATATTTATATTATTGTTGTGCAATAATTGTCACTGCACAGTATTTTCCATTATCAGATCAATAATTCATATTAGATAGCATTATTGGTAATGTCTAGAAAGTTCTGTCAAGGAGAGGTCTGGTCACCTAATTGCGCGCCAGTAAGGAGAAATCCTTATCGGAAAGTCCCCTCTTTCCTGGGAACTGCCTGATTGTCATTATTGTGATTCTGTAATATTATTTGTGAATAATTAATTATTGATTTATATGATAATAAAATATTTATTTGATGTTGATATAAATGATGGATTTATTTATGTGGTTATAAATGAAGGAATTAATGTTGAGGTATTTTATCAGTATTTTGTCGGATTGGAGGTATGAAAAGATCAAATCAGTGTTCTTACAGCTTTATTGTGTGAGTTATAATTTTTAATCTGACCGTTGGATCGTTGTAATTTTTTGATATGTTATACATATATAAGTTGAGTATATGTTCACAAATTTTGAACCGTTAAAAATGAACGAATGATTTGTTATGAATTTTAAGAGGTGACTGATTTGGAAATTAGGTTTATAAATAATTTTGGTAGAAAATTCTAGAAATGAGTGGGCCCCACTTTTGGTTGTTGTGGATGATTTTTGGTGGGTGGAATAGTAGCAGGTAAAGCTATCAGGCAGCAGGTCACGTCTGCTTCGGCGTGTTAACATTTTCCTATAAATAGAGGGCTAAGTTAGAATTGAAAATCACAACGGAATTCATAGGTTTTCTCTCTTTTTCTCTCTAGATTATCGAGTGTATTTTGTGAGTATTTAGATACTTGATGAGTTGCTATTCATCAGTGCAAGTTTCTTCAGCGTCATATCCGATATCCAGTTAGAAGTACTGCTCTTTTGAGGTAAGGGATAGTAAGGGATTTTAAGGGATTGTAAGGGATGAATTTTTTCCGTAATGATGTAATTCTTTCAATATCATTATACCGAAATATTAGTATGGATTTTATTATGGAAGTTCTACCTTTTTGTTTCGGGGTTACTATTCACGTATATGGCACTTTTCACGTATACGACACTATTTATGTATATGACATTTTTACGTATACGGTACTATGTACGAATATGGAGTATAATTCACGTGTTACTATTCATGAGTTACTATTTATGAGTTACTATTCACGAGTTAATATTCATGAGTTACTATTCACGAGTTACTATTCACAACAAAATTGGTTTCTTTTTCTAACTAAATTATCGTTGATTTATGAATCTTACTCTTGAAATTAAATCCACGTTTTGATGATATTGTTTTTATTTACATATATAACATTTTTATAATCCTGGTGAAGAAATTTCTCTTTGACTTGAGTGTAAAGATGGGTAGATTATTAGTATGATCATGACTATGAGTTCTTTTTGGCCAGTAGTACAAAGATGAATTGTGACTAATATGATCATGACCGTTGAATTTACAATTGAATTTTTTTAGCTTAAGTGCAATGGTGAATTGATCAACATGGTTATAATTATGGTTTATACAGATTTTGAAATGATTATATATTTCTTTGAGATATTAATATCTTTGGCCTGTAGTGAAAAGATGGACTGTTATTGAATATCTTTGGCCTGAATTGCAAAGATGAATTGTTGATGAATATCTTTGGCCCGTAGTGCAAAGATGACCTTTTGTTGAATATCTTTGACCTGTAGTGCAAGGATGAACTATTAATGAATATATTTGGCTCGTAGTGTAAAGATGAATTTATTAGTATGATTATGAACAGGAACTGTGATTTGGTATAAGCATGATCTTTGATGTTTCAGGTAAAGACAGGTGATAAAATTATCTTTGTCCTGGATGAGAAGAGGATTTTAGAACTACAATTATGATTATGACTTATTCACATGATTGTGGACAAGAACTGTTGATTGATGTACAGGGATAAAACATTTTTGGTGGACTTTTAACATAGAGAAGATAATAGATTTTATGGTCTATTTTACTCTTCTAATAGATTGCTCGTTCCACTGCAACTATGGTTGAAAAGTTTTATCATCTACCATATGTTCTAAATCTCTGATTTATTACTGATGAAGGCTATTGATAATTTAATTATCTTTAGTCATGATATTTTTTACTGGGCTAGTTGTGCTCACCCTTTTGCTTCACAATTCCTTTTCAGGTAATAAGAGTGTAGCTGGGTCGAGCGAGGGTAACGAAGAAATAGAACGGTGGTCTCTAGCTGTGCAGGTTCTCCCTAAGTAGTATAGAAAGGTGTTGTATATATCATTTAGTAGTTTTATTTGGTGAATCAAATAGGGTGAGGCGAACCCAACGTTGGAAGGGTATTTTGCCACTATCATACAAGATGTCTAATGACATACAACCTCGTGTCATCATATGATAGGGTTGTGCTCATCCACTTGCTGAGTATATCTACGAGCACTACCTATATAATCTTGGTGTTTGGTTGAAGTATAACTCTCAATTAGAGACAGTGGAGATAATGATATGTCAAGAGAAGACTCACCATTGGAAAGATTATGATAGTAATCTTCTCATTTTTTTTGGGACTATTGGGTCAACCAAGGATAATTCTGTTGCCTTATGATATCTATCATAACCTAGACGCATGACCTCCCATGTACGAAGGTTTCCTTGAGCACTTCCCAAAGATTTTAATTTCTAAAACAGTTTTTGACTATACCCTTATGTAAGATGTCATGGTGACGTGCTACCCCAGTTGGTGTCGAGAGTCACAGTTGATATATATATTTGTATAAAAACTCACAACACATGAGTTGTTGTATTTTGCACGACAATTATTGTAATAAAGTTGTAGTTGTTTTCTGTACCATGTATTTGGCGACATAGAATGGGTTGGGTGAAATGGACCTATTTTGGGGTTGTCACACCAGAGACGACAGAATATCATCACTAGTGTTAGGGGGAACATGGGAGAAGAGGTAATGCAAGATTAGCAGGCCAGACTGAGAGGAGAATTGATCCAAGCAATTTTTAATTGTATTAACAGAGCCAATGTCTCCGCGGAAGAAGATGATGAGATCATGCGCAAAATAAAGATGAGTGAGGGAGAGGGCATCTGTCTTCTAGTGAGAATGAAAAGAGGGCAGCTTTGAGGCTCTAGAAAGCATAAGGGATAAAGCTTCCAAGATAATTACAAAAATATAATGTGAAATAGGCTCCCCATGCCTAAGTCCATTGTATCCTTTGAAATAGCCACATAGAGCACCATTGACCTTGACAGAGAAGGTAGTAGAGGTAATGCAAGATTTGACCCAAAATAAGAATTTTGGGGGAAAGTTGAAGGACCGAAGAACAGCTATAAGGAAGTCCCAAGAGATGGAGTCAAAAGCTTTCCTAAAATACATTTTTAGTGCACATCTAGGTGGCCTGAAAGGTCTGTGATAATTCCTGAAGAGTTCTTGAGCAAGGAGAATGTTGTCACCAATCCTTCTTCTTTTTATAAAAGCAGCTTGATTTGGAGAAATGATAGATGGAAGAATACCCATGAGACGAGAGGCAATGATCTTAGAAATGCATTTATAGGTGGTATTACAACAAGAGATAGGTCTGTAGTCATTCATAGATGAAGGGTTTGCAGTTTTGGGAACAAGAGCAATGGCCGTAGCATTAGTGCCTCTGAGGAGACATCCTTGACGGAAGAACGATTGGATGGCAGCAGTGAAAACCGGCCCCACAATATCCCAAGTAAGAATAAAGAAATTAACATTAAAACTATCCGGGCCGGGACTCTTATTCTTTTTCATGTGCTTCAAAGTGATAAGAATCTCCTCATCAGTAACATCCCGTTCAAGCAACAGAGCTTGTTGAGATGATATCTTGGAAGATACCACATATTCCAGTTCCGGGAAAGCTTGGTCAACAGCAAGGGGAGGACTGCCCAACAGAGAGCGGAAATAGTCAACAGCAATACCTTGAACTGCCGAATGACCATAACACATATCCCCCACATCATTTTCAATAGAAAGGATTTTATTATGGTTCCATCTGTTCTTGATTTGGTTATGGAAGAACCCAGAATTCTTGTCCCCTACCTTAAGCCATTGAATCCTAGACTTTTGCCTCAGTAGCTTTTCCTCACACAAAAGGTCAGCCCATAGAGTGGCCGACTGGGACTGCTGGAGAGAGAGGAAGAGAGGATTAGTAGGGTTTAATGTAATAGCCTGATGTGTTGCATGAAGGAGAGCTCTAGATTTAGCAACATTGGAGGAGAGATTACCATTAACACGATTCAGACATATTAAGGCCTTCTTGACAGCCTTGAGCTTACCCGAAAGGATTTTCAATGGATCCCCAGAGGCAGGAGTATTCCTAGCAGATTGCACAACCTCCATGAAGTTATCTAACCCAACCATGAAATTGAAGAACTGAAAAGGCTTCGGGAGACAGGGAAAAGTGCCTGTACAAGTTGAACCACCACAGGGCAATGGTCAGAAAGCTCACGAGGACTAAAAATGGCCTGAGAGGTAGGGAAAGAATCCAACCAAAATTGATTAACCATTGCTCTGTCTAGCTTTTTGTAGGTCGGGTTAGCTAACTGAGAGTCCCACTAAGTGAGGAGGGAACAGAGCTTATTGAGATGATGTCTTGGAAGATACCACAGATTCCCGTTCCGGGAAAGCTTGGTCAACAGCAAGGGGAGGACTGCCCAACAGAGAGCAAAAATTGTCAACAGCAATACCTTGGACAGCCGAATGACCATAGCACAGATCCCCCACATCATTTTCAATAGAAAGGATTTTATTATGGTTCCATCTGTTCTTGATTTGGTTATGGAAGAACCCAGAATTCTTGTCCCCTACCTTAAGCCATTGAATCCTAGACTTTTGCCTCAGTAGCTTTTCCTCACACAAAAGGTCATCCCATAGAGTGGCTGACTGGGACTGCTGGAGAGAGAGGAAGAGAGGATTGGTAGGGTTTAATGTAATAGCCTGATGTGTTGCATGAAAAAGAGCTCTAGATTTAGCAACATTGGAAGAGAGATTACCATTAACACGATTTAGACATATTAAGGCCTTCTTGACAGCCTTGAGCTTACCCGAAAGGATTTGCAACGGGTCCCCAGAGGCAGGAGTATTCCAAGCAGATTGCACAACCTTCATGAAGTTATCTAACCCAGCCATGAAATTGAAGAATTGAAAAGGCTTCGGGAGGCAGGGAAGGGCCTGACCAAGTTGAACCACCACAGGGCAATGGTCAAAAAGGTCACGAGGAGTAATAATGGCTTAAGAGGTAGGGAAAGAATCCAACCAAAATTGATTAACCATTGTTCTTTCTAGCTTTTTGTAGGTCGGGTTAGCTAACTGAGAGTCCCACCAAGTGAGGAGGGGACCAGAGGCTCGTAGGTCCACCAAGGATAAATCAGAGACAAGGTCTTTGAAGTCTTGCATGCCATAATCCCAAGAAATTGTACCTCCCATAATTTCAGATAAAGATTGAACAACATTAAAATCACCTAGAAGGGACCAAGGCTGGTTAATGTTCTGAGCAAGATCCCGAATATCCTTCCACAGAGCCTTCCTCTCAGTAGGAGTGTTGAGCCCATATATAACAGTAACAAAAAATTGGGTATCCAAATTGATAGAGGAGACAAAATAGTGTATAAATTGAGAAGACTTAAATATTATATGGACTTTCCAAAAAATAGGTTCCCAACCAACCCAAATTCTACCATTATTATGAAAGTCATAATTAAAGTACCATTCCCAGTGTTTATAAATATACTTTGAAATTGCATTGGCCTTAGTGCTCTTGACCCTAGTCTCTATAAGACCAACAAAAGAGAGACTATGTTTAACAATGAGAGCCTGGACACTAGCCTGCTTGGGAGACTTATTAACACCTTTAATATTCATAGAGCAAAAAGATAACATAAAAGATAGGACAAAGTTAAGTAGAGGACATATGGCTCCCCCCTCCTTTGATCTTTTTCTTAGAAACTTGGTTTGTGTCAGCAGAAGTTTTGGCCTTATGCTTAAGGTCACGGACATCCTTCTCATTATTTTGTCTTAACTTGGTCACAAGAGGGTTGGGGGGAAGAGTGGTGTCTGTGTCCGAAAAACCATCAGATGACGCTATAAGGTTGAAAGAGTTAGGGCTTGGCAGCATCGAGGAGAGGGTGGAAACTGAGGGGCCGACAAACTTGGGACCTTTTGTAACGCCCCGAAATCTAGTCTATCTTCACACCCAGATTCCGTACGTCACTAGTACATCATTCATTCTGCATACATCATTATATACAGAAATATAACAACATACACTCTCAAATCCCAGGTTCTGGAAACCTTATAACCTTTCTCATTACAAATAATGATAATTACATTATTTTTTTCATCTTACAAGAGTGACTTTTATCTGCCACCAAGGATACATTTAGTTCATTAAACTAATCTATAGTTTAATTTTCATATTTCTACATTACAAGTCTTCACTTGATCTTCTCGCTCATTCACATTTTGAATGGCACTTCATCTGGATATCGTCAGCTTGATCTATACGGGATCCTTAAGTTCTTCTAACATCGTTCGCTGAAAATGTTTTTCATTTAAAGCAAATGTGAGCATTCAATTGCCCAGCAAGTCATAACAGTTGAACAAACAACTTCAAGAATTTAAACATTCTTTTTAGACTTCAATAACCGAACAAGGTTACGAAGCAGCTTGAATAATAGGAATAGTCTTGATTCCTATCATCTTAAAACATTAGTCACATTCACTTTGAAATACTTTCATTCTCTACTCTCTTTCATGCACATTCTGTCTGGCTAGAATCGATAGCACAGACTTAACAATAACGGTTCATGTATAAACAGAACATTCTTTTATTGAACAGTTCAAACATAGAACAATTCATCTCATAGAAACACCGAAGTGTTCAAATTGTGGCACAAGACCTTATACATTCTACCACCTTGTACAAATATCACACATTCGCACATAGACAGAACTTCTCAAGTTCAACATCTGAGAACTTTTAAAAACTAGCATTCATTTAAAAATATGAATGAAGTTAGGAAACTTGCCTTACACACAGCTACAACTTACGCTGAACAGCTCATTCCAATCCCTATAACACATAAGGAAATAACAAATACACCAATTAGTCATATACTTGACTTACGCATTGGTTTACTTAACTTTACTTCTTAAGGTTCGCGTTTTTACAACTAAGTTTACGCGACCAACTTTCATTACCAATTTACGGTTTCATGACATACGGAGATGTCTTACTCAAAACATTCATCATCTTTGATGATTTGCATTCTTATCTTCTTCTTATTACTTCTATAGGACTCCACGTACATCGCTTCTCTGCTAGTAGTCCATATGGTACTCTGAGTGGTTTCCCACAAATAACTAACAAACAAGTTCTCGTCTCATCTACACTGCCATCACAGTGAGTTAGATCGGTTTTTAGTTTCGTATATACCTTCGCTCTCTGAAGGAATTGTTTAGTCCAACTCCCATATGTCAACCATCAAAGGTTACGATCGTACCTCAACCTAAATTTCTCTTTAACTTATACGAACTATTAAACTATAATGTTCGTTAAGTCAATTTCTTATTCCTTATGGCTTCTGGCAACTAATTGCCATACCTCAGGATTCATTCATCATCGTCTAAGTTCTCTTGTATACTCGGAAAAATAATTCATTATCAATACTATGAGAACATAGCGTTAAACATTTCATATTAACTTATTCATACCTTACAACGTCTGGTTCATTCAACTCGGAACGTTGTCCAAGTTATACTTATTAACTCTGCTTCTTAATGTTATACGTTATTATCTTTAATTCTGCTTCTTTACTGTTCATAGGTTTAATCAATAGTCTTCGCTATCTTACGGTCAAACCATACACGGGGTGTAGGTTCTACCCATTTAATATTTCCGTACACTCAACCTTCACGTCGGTTAAAGTGTTCAACGCTTACATTTCATTCTAACATTCTCATCCGAATCACAATCGGCTTTCATTAATCTTTTTACCGTTCGCTACGACTTTCTTGATAATTCATAACTTACTTACTACCTTCATCAACGTCTAAGTCATACAACTAAGGTATACTTAGAACGTTCGTCCAACGCGAATACGATTCACAAGGATCATTTACGTATTCTACATTCAAGTTGCTCGTCTCTTAATCTCTCATTCAACCTTTACTCAAGGTTTTAATTGCTTTCGATCGTTATCCATCCCATGAACCCCATGTTCATTATTCTTTCTTAATGTCAAAGCCATACGGTTCGTTGTATGCTAAGACCGATCGTTCATCGCAACAACGTTGCATTCACAGCGTCTAAACGATTTACATTCATCTCTCAATGCCATGTCATAACATCAAAATTTTATACATTAACATCATCAACCAACGTCTAAGGAATCACAACCATAGTAATCCCTCACATTCGTTTATCACGACTAAGGTCCCCGGACATCGGTTCTGTAACCCGCATCTACATTCTTTATCTTTTATTCTCATTTAATCTTTTCGTTCAACCCTTATTAAAGGTTTAAAACACTTGATTAAGTGTTACATTAGTTGAACATTATGTTCATATTTCTTTTTTTCACATTATCCAGTAACTGAGAACTAAAAATCTCATTTCTGGGCATTACTCTGCACCAGCGCTACGGCGCCGTGCCCTTCCCTTCCTCTCGCGCTGCGGCATGACCTACTTCTCTCTCCTCTCTTCCCGGACTGGCGCTGCGGCGCGAGTCCTTACTTAGTGGGCCGCGCTACGGCGCCACACTCCAGAAGATTTTTGTACTGTACAGAGCGCTACGGCACCACAAATTGTACTACGGTTCGCACTATGACAAACTCTTGCAGTGTGCTCGAACACTGTTACGCGCTACGGCGTCGGCCTCCAAGGCACAACTCACGTTGCGACGCCAAGCATGAAACCTAGAAAATTTTTCTAAGTCTTTTACAAGCTTGAGACGCTGATTTCGAAATCTCATAACTTCTTCGTTATAACTCGGAACGAGGTCGTTCCAAAGCCATTTTCTTCCTTATCTTACGTACTTCGATTACCCTTGGACAGAACTATGTTCTACATTCTCTTACATTCTTATAAAACCATACACGTTCGGGTTCATTTACTAACTTTCAAATTCTCGCTCGTCTTTTACAAACTTTTCGCCATAACTTCCTTTTATAAGTTTTAATCTGTTCTTCATGAACATTTCTAACGTTCCTAACCAAGCAATAAGCATCTAACTAATACGCGATGGTTTTAAACTTGTCCATCAACAACAATTACACTATGATGGTTTTAAATTTGTCCATCAACAATGTTCTTCGTGTTCTTGACGTGTTCTTCTTGTTCTTCGTTCGTTCTTCATTTTAATCGATATTTTGGATTACAATTCTAATTTTTCTTGGAATTTGATGTTATAGAACACCATTCCTTACTTATGTAACTTACTCATTCATAAGATTCATTCGGATCGCTCAAAATCCTCACGAATCTTATACTTGCTTAAGAAATTTATAAACTAAATTTCTTATTTTTATTTCTTCATTTTCTTACGATTTCAACCATATGAAATCTTTTATAACTTAATCTACTTCTTATCCTCCTTAAGTTATGTTTTTGAACATAAAAACTTAAAGAAAAATTAGAAGAACTAGGGTTCGGATTACCGTTCTTCTTTAATCTCATTCCTTCGGAAAAAGCATGCATTCAAGCTAGCTTTTCTTCATTCTCTTTCTCTTCCTCTCCCATCCGAAGTCTCTCTCTCTTTCTCTATCAAGTGTAGGATTTTCAAAATCCCATTCAAATGAGATTAAGCTTCCTATTTATAGATTTTAAAGGTTAGGGGCAAAATAGTCATTTCGCCCCTAAAATCACTATTCACACCTCCTTACTATTCAAGACTTAAGGACTACGTTAACTTAGCCCTCAAGTTTGCTTAGCCATTAAGTTTCGTAGTTTCGTCTTTCGGGTTTCGTCCGACAGTTTTAAAAACTGCGATTCTCGGAATCCAAATATTTTTAGATATTTCGTCTTTCCTTTACCGATTAACTTTTACGTATTCTTCGGATTTTCGAAAAACTTAAAAAAAAATTTGGCGTCAAGCGTTTTCCTTCAAGTTTTCCCCTAATGTAGCTAAACGAGTGAAAAGTACATAACAGTACTTTTTGTCATTTTTATTTCGTCTGATTTTTGCACGTTTTTCGAGAAAAACTTTTATCGGCTTACTTAACTTTTCACGATATATTATCGTCAAATCTTTTGACAGAATATCATTTCGACATACCGAACTCTCGGAAAGGCTTAGGTTATTCAAACCCTAACCCTTAGGTTTCGTTGGGTGAATAGTTCATATTTCGTCTTTTTCCCAAGAAATATTTGTGTTCCTGGAAAATTTTTATTTTTGTCTTGAAAATTCTTACTCGTTCAGTCTAGCTCGTAGCCAGAATCCTCCCTATTAATAATCATTCTAGGTTATAGAACGATTAATAAACACATAACACAGAATAGTATTAATAAAAATTCATTTTATTAATAACTAATTCTTTAAACCTAAATTCTGGATGATCCAAAATTCCGGGTTGTTACACCTTTAGACACCAAAGTCCAGCTATCTGAAGGCAAGCTACGAGGCGGGGCAGGCGAGATGATAGCTCCAGAAGATCTCGGAGGAACCGATGTGTCCAGAACCGAAGTGTCCGGAACCAATTTGGGAGGTTTAGGAATCCATTTGAAGTTTGCGGAGGGGCACCGAAGAAAAGAATGCGCAAAGGATTTACAGTGAGAGCATAGCTGAGGTTTATTTTGGTATTCGACTTTAACAATAACAACTTTTTCAGTTTTAGATTCCTCATCAAGGACCACAACATCCAGACTAGATGGAAAGGCAGAGGAAGAGGAAACTTCAATGCACATCCTAGCAAAGTTCATTGGTTCCAGTTTTTCTGTAACTTTATCCACAAACAGGGGTTGCCCTATTCCACTAGCAATGTAGCTCAAACTAGGGGCAGAGAGATAAGATATGGGAATATTATGAAATTTCACCCAGGCGGGGGTTTTAGTGCATGATTCAGATTGGAAATCCAATCCCTCCTTCCAGTATTTGAGATAAAGTAGCTTATTAGAGATGTACCAAGGGCTAAGAGCAAGTATATTATCGCGCGCAGCAGGAGAGGAGAACTTAAAGACAAAATATCCTTCCTGAAGAAAAATCTTCTACAAGCCATGCTTATCCCAAAGCTTATGCACACTTTCTTCCACAAGCTTGAAAGGAAGCCTGGAGTGAACGAAACTACCAACCAATAAGAGTTCCATAGGCTATTCCCTAACTGAAGAATCTCATAAGGGGGCTTGATAGTAATGGAACCATTCTCACTAGAAGGGGTATAGGGGGGGAAAGTATTCAAGTTTGAAGCAGGACTTCTGGGGGGGCCATAGCCACAACAGAGCTCTATGTTTTTGTGCCAGCCAAGCCAGTTGGACTAATAGAAGGGCCTGAACCAAGCACGCCACACTCGCCACCTAGAGCCAAGGGGGAGCCAGGGCCATCTACCAAGCCAAAGGCCACAGGATGAATAGAAGAATCGTTTCCAGGGGCGAAGGTTGCATTCTCAGAGCAAGGAATGCGAATAGGACATTGAACAACCATATCATGATCATCAACTTGTCTAATAGATTTACCTTTACTAGGATAATAATTAATATGTTGAGCAAAGAACCCTTGTGCTAAAATAAAGTTCATGAGAATGTTACTCTTCTTACGTTCATCAGCTGCTTTAATCCGTCCTTGATGAGACAATATTTGAGCTGCCTTGAAAATTTCGGACATAGAAGACCCTATATGAGCTTCAATACTATCATCTGCCACACTATTAGCCTCAGAATTAGAGGAAGCCTCCACATCTACCGGGACCATAATAGGTAAGGGGGCAGATTCAGCCATAGCTGACACTTCAACAGAAGGAGAGTTAGGTTTAGAGACCCGAACTCCACAAACATGTCTCTCGATGAGCTACTGGTCGAATTACCAGCAGAAAGGTGAGAATGGTCAACCATGGAGACGGAGGAGGAAGGAAGAAAGGAGGGTGGAGGAGAGGGAGGGACCAAAAAGATAAACATAAAAATTAGGTAAGGACGGAAAAGTTTGGTGAGGCTGGGTGGGAAACCAGAAATGGAAATAGGGGATAACGGTAATGGATGGAAGGAAACGGGAGGTTTAGAGAGAAGGGAGAGAACTCAACGAAGAGAGAGAATCTAACCCATCTAACCCATGGTTCTATTTTATTACATTAATAATACTAATAAAACAAAACTGAGTGACTTATCACGTAAGCATTAATAATCAATACCGTGTGCTACTATTCAACCACGCGTATTACTGTACTTTAAAATGCTGAGTAGTTCAACAGTATTAACGCTAAAACTTTCACCGTTATTTTTATAAAATATTTTTGTTGTTTTCTCAATCCGAAAATAATTGGGGTCCAATTATTGTACCGTCGAACGGATATTCCCAGACAAAAAGAATATTCCCCAACCAATCGAATATTATACAACAACTTACATACTTTTCAAAATTTATAAATATTACCCACAACTATAACACTATCTCAAATCCACACCATAATATTCAAAAAAATATTTTGAGAAAATTAAATCTTTATTCATAAAATTTGGGGTCTCACAGAAGGCCCCGTACAGATTGGCTCCGGTAGAAATGAAGGAACTGATGGTACACTTGCAAGAGCTGCTAGACAAGAAGTATATTCATCCAAGAGTATCACCGTGGGGAGCGCCAATATTATTCGTGAAGAAGAAGGATGGGTCAATGCGTCTTTGAATTGATTATAGGGAATTGAACAAAGTCACTATTAAAAATAAATATTTGTTGCCCAGAATAGATGACTTGTTTGATCAGTTGAAGGGTGGTAAATACTTCTCGAAAATAGATTTGAGAAGTGGGTATCACCAATTGAAAGTGAGGAAGGAGGATATACCTAGAACGGCATTCAGAACTCGGTATGGACATTACGAGTTTCTGGTGATGTCTTTTGGATTGACCAATGCCCTTGCTGCATTCATGGATTTGATGAACAGAGTGTTTATACCATTCTTAGATAAGTTTGTAGTGGTATTTATCGATGACATTCTGGTGTATTCCAAAACTCAAGAGGAACACGTGGAACATTTACGTTTGACGTTGGAAACACTAAGAAAGGAAAAGTTGTACGCGAAATTCTCTAAGTGTGAATTTTGGCTAGATCGTGTACAATTTCTTGGGCATGTGATTGACATAGATGGGATTTCAGTTGATCCATCAAAAGTGGAAGTTGTAATCAATTGGGAACAACTAAGAACACCGTCGAAGGTAAGGAGTTTCTTGGGACTGACGGGTTATTATAGAAGATTTATTCAAGATTTTTCTAAGATAGCCACTCCACTAACAAATTTGACAAGGAAAGTGGTAAAATTTGTTTGGACTGAGAAATGTCAAGAGAGTTTTCAAGATTTGAAGAAGAAGCTAAGTGTGGCACCTATGTTGTCGTTATCAGATAGTACAGGAAACTTTGTGGTGTTTAGTGATGCCTTACATAAAGGGTTGTGTTGTGTTCTTATGCAGAATGGAAAAGTAATTGCGTATGCATCAAGACAACTGAAGGATTATGAGAAAGGTTATCTGACTCATGATTTGAAATTGGCTGCAGTAGTATTTGCTCTGAAGATATGGAGACACTATCTCTATGGAGAAAAATGTGAGATCTACACAGACCATAAAAGTCTGAAGTATATTTTCACACAGAAGGACCTGAATATGCGTCAAAGAAGATGGATGGAATTGATTAAAAATTACGATTGTGAGATCTTTTATCATTCGGGCAAAGAGAATGTGGTTGCAGATGCTTTAAGCAGAAAAGGTCGAGAAAAATAGATGTTGTTAACCAACCAGGAAGAGCTTATTTCAGAGATGGCAAGGCTAGAGTTAGAAATTAAATTTCCAAAAGAAATTAACAAAAATTTATACCAGATAGAAGCTAGTCCAACTTTGGTGGACAAAGTGAAGAGTGCTCAACTACAAGATAAAGAATGCGAAACGATTAAAGAAAAAGTGGTTGAGGGTAGTGATGTAAAATACAAGATTGATACTGTGACACCCCCAAATCCGGGAACTTCAATTCCACAGGATTTGGTGTTCACTGTACAAATATCATCTATCTATCTACCCATAATAAATGAAAGCCATGCAATAGATAGAATAAAAATCTTCCCCTTAAGGGTTACAACATCCGAATAATAATAATACAATCCCAGGTTAAGCTAACCTTAAACATCTGTGCAGAAACATAAACAATAAGTCTTAAATAACATCAAGTCTTAACACATAAATTTAACATCTCATAAATACAAGTCTTCAACATTTGTTAATCTTGGCCTTGCCTTTACTATTAGAAGGCTCATCGGTTCTTTCGTTCTTAACTGCAATGTTATTATTAAGTAAGAGTGAGCATGATTGCCCACAAATAAAATAATGAAATAACAATGTATAATAACATGCGAGGGAATCAAAGACTTCTGAAATAAAAGTTCAACTTTTGAATCAAGAATGAATAACAAGAATCAAAATATTTCTGACGGTCATAAGACCTTGAACTATGTCTTAGGTTATCAAGGGTTATACTTGAAACCTTTAACAGTCATAAGATTATGGACCTTTATACTCGTACTTAGGGGGATCAACCCTTAGCACCATACTGTGCACAATATCTTAACGCTAACGCATAAGTAAATCCCTTTGCAGGGTTGTTCATCTCAGTTTGACATTCGAGTCCACACCAAAGGAAGTTTGGTTTGAATAATTCAATAAGGGTTCTGAAATTTAGAACGTTCATCAACTAAGGACTAGTTGAATCAATAATGTTCACTAGTCTAACAAGGTTCAACAATAATGATATTCGATTTGAATAATAATATCAAGAAGTATACAATAGGACAATTATTGTATAATTGAATCATGCTTTGAAAAGATAATCAATCTTTAATATAACATTTGGACTTGAATAATAGTAATGATGATTTACTCGAGGTAACTAATAAACTTGAACAATAATGACAAGTAGGGTTAGAAAACTTGCCTCGTGCGTAGATTACACTTTAACTAAGCACGTTCTTTGAATTTAATCCTACATACCATTCACATTCATAATACCAGTTAATTATAATATAATTAACCATCATAAATTCATTCTTTTTATCTAAACTTTGGTTATGACTATACTTAGTCAATTTATCACATTCATTGTCACATAATTTACACTTCACAAATAACAAGCTAATTATGAAATCAGTAATTCAATACACATGTAATTATGTTATTTACATGTTAAATATTTATTTCAACATCTCATTATACTTATAACATATTTTTATGTTCATTACATTAAGTTAACAATACATTGCTAGACTTAACACTTTAAAAATTACATTTCTGGACCATTCTGCAGAGTGGCGCTGCGGCGCCACGTTTATACTAGGTCTTGGCGCTGCAGCGCTGTGGCGATGCAGTCGGACACTTGGCGCTGCGGCGCGGTCACGCTTCGGCACGAGAAATAGGCAGGCAGCCGGCGCTGCGGCGCGGCGTACCGGTTGCAGAAATGGCAGTTCACGAAAAATCGCGGAACATGCCAATTTCTACCAATTTCTTATTTTCTACTCGAATTTAGACATACCCATTGTAACATTCCAGAATTTTAAAGTGTAATATTAAATATTTATTGAATTATATAAATATTTAATGGATATGTTTATTGTTGAATAAAAAATTATTCAATTTGAGTTGATGTGATTTAGTTAATTATTTGTTGAATAAATAATTATACAAGTATTTAATGGCAATTTGAGTTAATATGATTTAGTTAATTAATTAATTGTTGAATAAATAATTAAGGAGCTAAGAAAAATGAATTGTTATGAGGTTATATACTAATTTAATTTAATAAGTAAGTTAGAGAGCTTGTAAGGATTAAATGGATTATAATATTTTAATTAGAATTGTGATTAAAATAAAGTGTTAGTTGGTTGAATAAAATTATAAAGGAAATTATAATTATGTGATAATGATTTATGTGTGGAAGTAATTTAATAGATTAGTATTTGAATTGATTAAATTGATTATTTAATTTAATAGAAAAGTGACAAATAACATTGCTATAAAGGAGTTATTAAAATAAATTAAAAGAGTTTAATTTAGTTTTTGCCAAACATGTCTTATTGCATAATAAGTCTTTAATCTAATGATGTTTTAGCAAATAAGGTATAAGGATTTAATCCATTTGTTTTAATTAGGTTTACCAAACAAGGTGTAAGGATTAAAGAGTTATTTTATTAAGCTTAGCTAAACAAGCCTTATGGCTTTTGATTTTCAAAATAATATAACTGATGTCAGTTAAAATCCTATACTAAATATATCTATTATTACATACATTATATTATTATACGTAAACTAGAGAAAGGCTCAGTTGAAGAAAAAGAGAAGAAGAAGAAGAAGAAGAAGAAGAAAAGGGAAAAGGGAGAGAAAACTTGAGAGAAATCCTTGAAGGTTTTGAGAAAGGAAAGAAGTTTGATAATCAAAAGTAGCCATCATCTTCTTAATCAAATGTAGGAGCTTAATCTTTTCTTTAAAAGTTAGTTTTCTTCTTCTTCCAAAAAGTTCTCTGTGAAATTTTATAAAAGATAATTGATTGTGTTTATGGTTATATGATAAATTATTGATTATAAGATGATTACATGAGTTTATATATATGATTATAGAGAAACTAGTTCATGTATGTATGTGTTTTGTGAAGAAAATCATATTGCAGTGTTTACATGAAAATATATATGAATATGGCTTAATTCAAAATAGAAATTAAGGTTTAATTAGTTGTTAAATTCATAAATTGATTATGGAAATTGATAGAGTATGTATAATCATAACTATGATGTTTTGAAAATTCTGTTTTGATTGAAAAACAAAATCACAGTGTTAATTTTCATTAAAAATGTCAACAATGGAATTTTTGCCAAAAATATTGAAATTGGGTGTTGTAAATTTGATGTTTATGTTATTTTATGAGTAGAAACATGTTAGAAGTCTTCACGATATGTTTATATGAAGTCTATATGTGTATTACATGTTAAACAGTATATTAGATTCGAGCTTTTAGGCCAATTTGGCTTTTATTCATGCTGTTGTCGAGCTTGGTCGCCGAGTTCTGGACTCTGGCACAGCAGTGCGGTCCAGCAGTACAAATATCGCGCAGCAACGTCGGCGCCACGCCGTAGCGCCAATAAATGGCCTGTGACTTGTGCCGCAACGCCAACTCAGCGCCGCATCGCGAGTTAGCAGAATGTTCTGACAGTTTTGTTTAAGTATACAAATTTTGAAAATAAATGTTATGTGTTAATAATATGAATGTTAAATGATGATTTTAGTAGTATTAAACTATGAATGAGCATGTTATCAAGAGTTAACTAGTATTAACATAGTTTGATTATGTGAATTGGTAATTTAACCTACATGATGTATATATATATTTTTATATAGATATAAAATGTTGGTAATGACTAATTATGTCATGATGACATATGTATATGGTATTGATTCAAGTTGTAAGGTTTAGCTTGTGCTAAAGGCAAGTTCTCTAACTCAAAACTTCATTGTGCGAGTTTAATTTCATTTGGTACATTATTGTTTTCAAATTCAATTACAATTGTTGTAAGTTGCTACCTCTACACTTTCGTAGAGCTAGATTGCCTATTATTGAGTAAGTCATTATATCTGCTCATGACGATACAAATATCCCAAATCTTATAGTTTAATCTTGAACAAGTTTCTAATCTATTATCTTGTTAATTCAATTACTGTTTTCAATTCGATTACAATATAATGATGTAAGTTATTTGGAGCAAGTTATTCTTGTATTTAACTTGTGGTTTAACATGCACAACTATATATGCTATGCATGCTTATTATTCAATTCTAATTAACCTTGGCTTAGTGTTGTTCAAGCAAGGTATGCTTTAGTTATTCAAATTGTATGCTATTAGATTATTCCTAATGCACGAGTTTAGTTTACTATGATTGATTCAATCACGATTATTTTATAGTATAGTGTTATTGGTCTTATTCAACTACTCCTTAGTCGATGTTCGTTGAATTCCAAATTATCATGAAAGCTTATCCAAACTAAACTTCCTTTGGTCTGGACTTGTACTCTAAATACTGACATGAACAACTCTTTTAATAGAGGTTTACGCTTAGCGTTGAAATGGTTGTGCACAATACATTGAACGAAGGGTTGATCCCCCTAAGTACGTGGAGTCCTTATAGTCTTATGACTGTTATAGTTAAAGTTGAAAGATTACTTATAACTGTGGACATGATTTGTGGTCATTAAACCCTCAGTAATATATTTCAGAAAGTTAATAGAATATATTGTTCAGTTCTATTGAGCCTAATATTGGTAATTGATGTAAAAGTTTAAAGATTTACTTATTGTTATTTCAAGTGGGCCTTGTTTGCTCACTCTTGCCTGTAAAATTTTTTACATCTAAAGTTGAAACTGGTGACGTACCTAGCACTAGTAAGGAAAAAGGAAAGATGAACAAGTACTGAAGACTTGTAACAGATTTGATAGTTTTATTATCAGACTTTAGTTTAAAGATTGTAATGAAGTTTATTTCATTTCCACATTTGAATGATTGTTGTTAAAGGTTAGATAACCTGGGAGATTTTTATTTAAATTTAATCCTGTATGGGCAGGTTTTATTATTCAATTTTATTATAATTGGGTAATTATAAATGAATGTTTTGATTAAGTGAACATCAAATCTTGAGAAAATGAAGTACCAGGATTTGGGGGTGTCACAAGTTGGTATCAAAGCTTTAGGTTTGAAAAGATAGTGGAGATAACTCTTATCGAGTTTTAAGGAAGAAGTAATAAAACACTTATGTGCTTATGTGTTTATAGTTTATGTACTCGTGAGTGTCGAGTAGTAATGATTAATAATTAAAACTTTAAAACTTTGTTGTCTGGATGACTAATGTCGGAGAATCCAGTCAGGCTACGGAGGTGGGACCTCAAGTGCCTATAGAGGAAGAGCCTTGCGACATTCAGGTAGTTTGGGAACACCTACTGCCACGGGAGTCAGCCCCGTTGGTCACAGTAGTTGAAGATGAGGATGATGATGTGGAGACAGACGAGGAGGATCTCGTTGAGTTACCACAGGAGGATGAGGATGACGAGGATGAGGAGTAAAGGATTCCACTTAACTCGATAGCAGGCCATATATACGATGAGGTGCATGACCGTAACGTGGAACTTCAGGATACAGTTGAGGAGTTGCAGGAGATAATAGCTGAACAACAGACTGCAATGACACAAAAAGACGACGAGATCCAGGATCATGAAGAACGATTGACAAATGTCGAGGAGAAACTAGTATAGACTGAAGGAGAGAAAGAGCAACTGATCGAAGTGGTCGCTGAACTGAAGAACAAGCTGAGAAAAGAAGTTCTTAAGAGGTCAAGAGCTGAAGATTCTTACGAAGAAGCTTTTTTACGAACCAGATTAGCAGTAAGAGACATGCAAGCAAAGAGGATGAAGATGGAAGAGATGGATAAAGTATTTAACACTGCAATTAATCGAGCTCAAGATCGGGTCATGGGATATCCGATTCAGTTCGAGACGCAGCCATCATTCGTGTTAGATCGCAGAACAATGTTTCGAGTCATGGAGGAAGAACGTGATAGGGCTAAGAAGTATCTTAATAGAACATCGTAGCTGTTGTACGATGAGTGAAAGGTTAAATAAATTGTAAATCCCAAGTGTTATGCAACCTATGGGATATGACTTTGATGTTGCCCTGAAAATTTTGTAGTTCAGGAAAGTAATGTAGATAGCAGAGATGCTATTGTTTTATGTTTTCAAAAAGGTTATGAATAAATAAAAGTTGTTACTTTATTCAAAGTGTTATGTGTTATGTGATTATTTCTTTTATGGAGGCAAGTTAATTAGAAAATACTTAAAGAAGCTGAGTTAGTCTAATAGATTTTTTGTTTTAACAGAAAATGCCTCCCAGACGTGAAACACCCCGACAGAGAAACAATGAGAGAACTACCAATAACGACAATGTTGACGGTAACCCCGTTCAACAACTAGTGACACTACTGATAGGAGCGTTGCAGAATCAACCACAAAACCATGGTACAACGTTTAAGGATTTTAAGGCGATTGAACCACCTGAATTCTGTGGGTCTATGAATCCAGTCGAAGCACAAACCTGGATTATGGAGATAGAAAAAGTATTCGATGTCGCTAGGGTAGGGGATGATCAGAAGACTGCTTTCGTAACATTCATGTTGAAAACAGAAGCTAATTATTTGTGGCAGGCCAATAAAACTCGTGAAGGGCCAGGAGTGATGACCTGGGATAGGTTTAAGGAGTTGTTCTTCGAGACCTATTTCCTGGAGAGTTCGAAGAGTCAGTTAGAAGTGCAGTTTCTGGAACTAAAGCAAGGAACGATGATTGTATCTGAGTATGTCGTAAAATTCAACGAATTAGCGAGGTTTGCGCCATATCAGGTCAGCACAGACGAGCGTAAGGCGAAGAGATTTGAACAGGGACTGAAGCCCTGGCTGTACAGTAGGGTTTCCCTGTTTTAGTTGAAGACATTTGCAGCGGTGATGGAGAAAGTAGTACTCGCTGAGGGTGAAGGTGAGGCAGTGACAAAGTTCAACCAGGAACAAAAGAAGAAGAATGAGAATGAGATTAATAATTGAGGTGCTAGCAGTGGAAAAAACAATAACAACAACAGCTTGAAGAGGAAGTGGAATGGGAGCATGGGTACTGGACACCAGCAGGGTAACCAGCAAAACAAAAAGTTTGAAGCATGTGCGACATGAAGGAAATTTCACAAAGGTGCGTGCTTGATGGGGAAGCGGGTATGCTTCAATTATGGCCAGGAGGGTCACATCACCCCAAGTTACACTCAACCAAATAAAAATGTGTGCTTCAAGTGCGGATCCAAGGATCACTTTGCTCGTGAATGTCCTAAGAAGAAGGATGGAGTGACAACCAGAAGCAATGGAGGTAACAATGGAGGTACATGGGCCATTGCACGACCTGCAGCATCAAACAAACCCACAGCCAGAACCTTCAACATGAATGTCCAGGAAGTTGTGAAATCAAAAGATGTAGTGTCAGGTATTATCCCAATCAATGATATAAATGCTTATGTATTATTCAATTCTGGTGCTACTTGTTCGTTTATATCTGATGAATTTGCTAAGAGGTTAGAATTGCCTAGAGAAGAACTGAATTTTCCTTTGAACATAGAAATTGTGAATAAGGAAGTAATCCATGTTAGATTCGTATACAATAACTGTAGGGTGAACATTAAGGAAAATATCTTGTTGGTAGATTTGATTCCGATTAGACTTGGGGAATTTGATGTAATTTTGGGGATGGATTGGATATTATAATATGGAGCAGTAATCGATTGTCACAAGAAGTGTGTAAACCTTATGACTCCGTCAAAGGTAGTATTTTATGGTAGCAAGTCGCCTAGACAAATGAAATGTCTGACGACTATGCAGGCCAAGAAATTGTTGAGTCAAGGTTGTGTGGGCTATTTAGCTTACATAGTAGATTCTCAGAAGAAGAATGTGAAACTAGAAGAGATATCAGTGGTGAGGGAATTTGAAGACGTGTTTCTAGAGGATTTACCAGGACTTCCACCTGACAGAGAAATTGAGTTTGTAATCGACTTGGCACCGGGAAGAACACCAATATCGAAGGCCCCGTACAGAATGGCTCCGGTAGAAATGAAGGAACTGATGGTACAGTTGCAAGAGCTACTGGACAAGAAATATATTCAACCAAGCGTTTCGCCGTGGGGAGCGCCAGTTTTATTCGTGAAGAAGAATGACGGATCAATGCGTCTTTGCATTGATTATAGGGAGTTAAACAAAGTCACTATTAAGAATAGGTATCCGTTACCTAGAATAGATGACTTGTTTGATCAGTTGAAGGGTGCTAAATATATCTCAAAAATTGATTTGAGAAGTGGGTATCACCAATTGAAAGTAAGGAAGGAGGATATACCTAGAACGACATTCAGAACTCGGTATGGACATTATGAGTTTCTGGTGATGTCTTTTGGTTTAACCAATGCCCCTGCTGCGTTCATGGATCTGATGAAATGGCGTTTAAACCATTCTTAGACAAGTTTGTAGTGGTATTTATTGACGACATTCTAGTGTATTCCAAGACTCAAGAAGAACACGTGGAACACTTACGTTTGACATTAGAAACGCTAAGAAAGGAAAAGTTTTATGCAAAATTCTCTAAGTGCGAATTTTGGCTCGACCATGTACAATTTTTGGGTCATGTGATTGACAAAGATGGGATTTCAGTGGATCCATCAAAAGTGGAAACTGTAATAAATTGGGAACAACCAAGGACACCTTCGGAGGTGAGGAGTTTCTTGGGACTGGCCGGTTATTATGGAAGATTCATTTAAGATTTTTCTAAGATAGCCACTCTGCTAACAAATTTGACAAGGAAAGTTTTAAAATTTGTTTAGACGGAGAAATGTGAAGAGTGTTTCCAAGATTTTAAGAAGAAGCTAAGTGTGGCACCTGTGTTGACATTACCAGATAATACAGGAAATTTTGTGGTGTATAGTGATGTCTCACACAAAGGGTTGGGTTGTGTTCTTATGCAGAACGGCAAAGTTATTGTGTATGCATCAAGACAACTGAAGGATTATGAGAAAGGGTATCTGACTCATGATTTAGAATTGGCTGCAGTTGTGTTTGCTCTGAAGATATGGAGACACTATCTTTATGGAGAGAAATGTGAAATCTACACAGACCACAAAAGTCTGAAGTATATTTTCACTTAGAAGGATTTGAACATGCGTTAAAAAAGGTGGATGGAATTGATAAAAGATTATGATTGTGAAATCTTTTATCATCCGGGCAAAGAGAATGTGGTGGCAGATGCTTTAAGCAGGAAAGGCCAGGAGAAGTTGATGCTGATAACAACTCAGGAGGAGCTCATTTTAGCTATGAAAAAACTGGAGTTGGAAATCAGATTTCCAAAAGAATCTGACGAACAACTATTTCAGATAGAAGCGGGTCCAACTTTAGTGGACAAAGTGAAGAATGTTCAACTACAAGATGAAGAGTGTGGGAAAATTAAAGAGAATCTGATTGAGAGTAGTGATGTAAAATACAATATCGATACCGAAGGACTACTACGGTTTGAGGGAAGAATCTGGGTTCCAGCAACACCAGAACTGAAAGAAGAAATTTTGATCGAAGCTCATAGCTCAAAATATTCAATTCATCCAGGAAGCACGAAAATGTGTCAAGATTTGCGCTGACATTTTTGGTGGCCAAATATGAAAAGGGACATTGCAGAATGCGTAGCGAAATGCTTGACATGTCAAAGAGTAAAAGCCGAACATCAAAGACCCAGCGAAATACTTCAACCGTTGGAAATACCGGAATGGAAGTGGGAACACATCACGATGGATTTTGTGGTTGGTCTTCCAACTACTCAGAAAGGATGTGATGCGATTTGGGTGATAGTGGACAGACTGACAAAGTCAGCGCACTTTTTACCAATAAAGATTAGATTCAATCTTGATCAGTTGGTAAGATTGTACATTAAAGAGATCGTTTTGAGGCACGGGGTGCCAGTATCAATTGTGTCCGATAGAGATCCGCGATTCACGTAAAATTTTTGGAAAAGACTACAGGAATGCATGGGAACTCAATTACGAATGAGTACGGCTTATCATCCACAAACAGATGGCCAAAGTGAACGAAAAATTCAGACATTGGAAGATATGCTAAGAGCATGCGTCATGGACTTTAAAGGAAGCTGGGAAGAACAATTACCGTTGGTGGAATTTGCTTACAACAACAGTTATCACGCGAGCATCGGCATGCCACCTTACGAGGCATTATACGACAGAAAGTGCAGAACTCCACTGTGCTGGGATGAAGTCGGTGAATGCCAACTGTTAGGACCAGAACTAGTGCAACAAACTGCTCACGTTGTCAAACTCATCAGGACAAGATTAGTAGCAGCCCAAGACAGACAAAAAATATATGCTGATCAACACAAATAAGATCGTGCATTCGACGTAGGAACTTTTGTATTCCTAAAAGTTTCTCCCTGGAAGAGGAAAATTCATTTCGGTAAAAAGGGAAAGCTAAGCCCGAGGTTTATTGGACCCTTTGAAGTGTTGCGAAGAGTGGGAGAAGTGGCTTACGAGGTAGCTCTACCTCCAGAGTTGAAAAACATTCATAATAGTTTTTCACATTTCGGTGTTACGATCATATAAACCCGACTACAAACATGTGATCGAGTATGAACCATTACAGTTCGAGAAAGATTTGTCTTATGAAGAGATTCATATCCAAATAGTCGACAGAAAAGAACAAGTGCTCATGAATAAAGTGATACCTTCTATGAAGGTGATATGGAGGAACAACAACGCTGAAGAAGCTACGTGGGAACTCGAAGAGAAAATATTCAAAGAGTACCCTGAGTTATTTATTTAATCTGTGTCTTCGATTCTGGGGACAGAATCCTTGTAAGTAGGGAAGAATGTAACGAATGATTTGTTTGAGGGAATGATGTAACATTCCAGAATTTTAAAGTGTAATATTAAATATATATTGAATTATATAAGTATTTAATGGATATTTTTATTGTTGAATAAATAATTGTTCAATTTGAGTTGATGTGATTTAGTTAATTATATGTTGAATAAATAATTATATAAGTATTTAATGGCAATTTGAGTTAATATGATTTAGTTAATTAATTGTTGAATAAATAATTAAGGAGCTAAGAAAAATGAATTGTTATGAGGTTATATACTAATTTAATTTAATAAGTAAGCTAGAGAGCTTATAAGGATTAAATGGATTATAATATTTTAATTAGAATTGTGATTAAAATAAAGTGTTAGTTGGTTGAATAAAATTATAAAGGAAATTATAATTATGTGATAATAGTTTATGTGTAAAAGTAATTTAATAGATTAGTATTTGAATTGATTAAATTGATTATT
This sequence comes from Panax japonicus, assembly GCA_020205505.1. Taxonomy (NCBI): domain Eukaryota; kingdom Viridiplantae; phylum Streptophyta; class Magnoliopsida; order Apiales; family Araliaceae; genus Panax; species Panax japonicus. The sequence goes on from CM035091.1 coordinate 62,780,611, forward strand.
TAATTTAATAGAAGTGTGACAAATAACCTTGCTATAAAGGAGTTATTAAAATAGATTAAAAGAGTTTAATTTAGTTTTTGCCAAATATGTCTTATTGCATAATAAGTCTTTAATCTAATGATGTTTTAGTAAATAAGGTATATGGATTTAATCAATTTGTTTTAATTAGGTTTACCAAACAAGGTGTAAGGATTAAAGGGTTATTTTATTAAGCTTAGCCAAACAAGACTTATGGCTTTTGATTTTCAAAATAATATAACTGATGTCAGTTAAAATCCTATACTAAATATATCTATTATTACATACGTTATATTATTATACGTAAACTAGAGAAAGACTCAGTTGAAGAAAAAGAGAAGAAGAAGAAGAAAAGAGAAAAGGGAGAGAAAACTTGAGAGAAATCCTTGAAGGTTTTGAGAAAGAAAAGAAGTTTGATTATCAAAAGTAGCCATCATATTCTTAATCAAATGTAGGAGCTTAATCTTTTCTTTAAAAGTTAGTTTTCTTCTTCCAAAAAGTTCTCTGTGAAATTTTATAAAAGATAATTGATGGTGTTTATGGTTATATGATACATTATTGATTATAAGATGATTACATGAGTTTATATATATGATTATAGAGAAACTAGTTCATGTATGTATGCGTTTTGTGAAGAACATCATATTGCAGTTTTTACATGAAAATATATATGAATATGGTTTAATTCAAAATAGAAATTAAGGTTTAATTAGTTGTTAAATTGATAAATTGATTATGGAAATTGATAGAGTATGTATAATCATAACTATGATGTTTTGAAAATTCTGTTTTGATTGAAAAACAAAATCACAGTGTTAAATTTCATTTAAAATGTCAACAATGGAATTTTTGCCAAAAACATTGAAATTGGGTGTTGTAAATTTGATGTTTATGTTATTTTATGAGTAGAAACATGTTAGAAGTCTTCACGATATGTTTATATGAAGTCTATATGTGTATTACATGTTAAACAGTCTATTAGATTCGAGCTTTTAGGCTAATTTGGCTTTTGTTCATGCTGTTGTCGAGCTTGGTCGCCGAGTTCTGGACTCTGGCACAGCAGCGCGGTCCAGCAGTACAAATATCGCGCCGCAACGCCGGCGCCATGCCGTAGCGCCAATAAATGGCCTGTGACTCGTGCCGCAACTCCAACTCAGCACCGCAGCGCCAACCACATTGTAAACTGTGGCGCCGCAGCGCGAGTTAGCAGAATGTTCTGACATTTTTGTTTAAGTAAACAAATTTTGAAAATAAATGTTATGTGTTATTAATATGAATGTTAAATGATGATTTCAGTAGTATTAAACTTTGAATGAGCATGTTATCAAGAGTAAATTAGTATTAACGTTGTTTGATTATGTGAATTGGTAATTTAACCTACATGATGTATATATTTTTTATATAGATATAAAATATTGGTAATGACTAATTATGTCATGATGACATATGTATAGGGTATTGATTCAAGTTGTAAGGTTTAGCTTGTGCTAAAGGTAGGTTCTCTAACTCAAAACTTCATTGTGCGAGTTTAATTTCATTTGGTACATTATTGTTTTCAAATTCAATTACAATTGTTGTAAGTTGCTACCTCTACACTTTCGTAGAGCTAGATTGCCTATTATTGAGTAAGTCATTATATCTAGTTGCTCATGACGATACAAGTATCCCAAATATTATAGTTTAATCTTGAACAAGTTTCTAATCTATTATCTTGTTAATTCAATTATTGTTTTCAATTCGATTACAATATAATGATGTAAGTTATTTGGAGCAAGTTATTCTTGTATTTAACTTGTGGTTTAGCATGCACAATTATATATGCTATGCATGCTTATTATTCAATTCTAATTAACCTTGGCTTAGTGTTGTTCAAGCAAGGTATGTTTTTGTTATTCAAATTGTATGCTATTAGATTATTCCTAATGCATGAGTTTAGTTTACTATGATTGATTCAATCACGATTATTTTATAGTAAAGTGTTATTGGTCTTATTCAACTACTCCTTAGTTGATGTTCGTTGAATTCCAAATTATCTTGAAAGCTTATCCAAACCAAACTTCCTTTGGTCCGGACTTGTACTCTAAATACTGAGATGAACAACTCTTTTAATAGAGGTTTACGCTTAGCGTTGAAATGGTTGTACACAATACATTGAACGAAGGGTTGATCCCTCTAAGTACGTGGAGTCCTTATAGTCTTATGACTGTTAAAGTTAAAGTTGAAAGATTACTTATAACTGTGGACATGATTCGTGGTCATTAGACCCTCAGTAATATATTTCAGAAGTTATTAGAATATATTGTTCAGTTCCATTGAGCCTAATATTGGCATTTGATGTAAAAGTTTAAAGATTTACTTATTGTTATTTCAAGTGGGCCTTGTTTGCTCACTCTTAACTGTAAAATTTCTTACAACTAAAGTTGAAACTGGTGACGTACCTAGCACCAGTAAGGGAAAAGGAAAGATGAACAAGTACTGAAGACTTGTAATAGATTTCATAGTTTTATTATCAGACTTTGATTTAAAGATTGTAATGGAGTTTATTTCATTTCTGCATTTGAAGGATTGTTGTTAAAGGTTAGATAACCTGGGAGATTTTTATTTAAATTTAATCCTGTATGGGCAGGTTTTATTATTCAATTTTATTATAATTGGGAAGTTATAAAAGAATATTTTGATTAAGTGAACACCAAATCTTGAGAAAATGAAGTACCAGGATTTGGGGGTGTCACACCCATATGATATAATTCACACCTAATCATTACCCAACATTTATAGAGTGGCTTTAACAAATTTAAACACTTAATTACAGAATTAAAGCATGCAATTTTCACTGTTCTTGATGTTCTTAAAGGTTTTAAAAACAAAACATGAAAATTAACACTACGGATTTGTTATAACACTGAATCGTTCATTTAAGGTTTGGTCTCTTCATATTAACATGCATAATAATATACGACTATAAATTTTACAAAATCATTTATGTTTGACACATTAAAATTACGTATAAGGGCCATATGGCCAAAACCCATACTCTGTAAGTTTTAATCAACATATACGATGTATTTTAATGAAACAGATGATATGGTTTATGAAATATATAATTAAATACAATATGGTAACATTTAACACATAAACAACACATAATCCATACCCTTTATAAATACAGAGACCTTACAGAAAACTTGAAAGCCATTTTCATAAAACTTACACAACGTAACTTTAAAAATTTGGGAAGGAGGTGATTACCCTGAGTGTAAGGTATAGATTAGAAGACTCAGATGTTTTCTTAAATTCTCCTCTTTCAATCTCTTTCACAATATCTTAATTCTCTCTGACAATTCTCAAACTCTCTCTCAGAATATTTCTTAGACTTAGTAATAATGAAGGAGAGAATACGTATAAAGGAAAGAACTGATGCGCACTAAGGTCAGTTAACCCAATCATGGGTAACTGCTATCAACCACTACTAGGGCCTTGTTTGGCAAGCTTTAATTGATTCAAGGTCATTTAATTTAATAAAAGCTTTATAATGTAGTTTAAATCATGTCACACCCATACACAATAACTCAATCATATTATTTAATTTAATATAAAATAAATATAACAATTTCTCATAAATTTACATAGTCACATAATTAATTTTCTCATGAATTAATTATATCAAATTATTAAATCTCTAATTAATAATTAAGTTAATTAAAATAACATCAGGCTTAAATAAATATTTCATTTAATACAATAAGCTCACATAATGACATACTTCGATAATAAAATTCTCTACATTAATTTAATAGATGTAACACATATAGTTAAATTAATCTACCATAACTGCATCAATTAATTATTTAATCTAATAATTAAATCATCTAAAATATTTATTTACTTAAATAAATATTAAAATTAAATTACAAAAATCTTGTTCGTCACATCTCCCCCCCCCCCCTTAAAAGGATTATGTCCCCAGAATCACGACTCAATAAATTCGACCCGTTACATTCTCCCCTCCTTATAAAGATTTTATCCCCAGAATCGCTTACACGTAAATTAAGTAAATAAATGAGGGTAATTCTTCATCATATTCTCTTCGAGTTCCCACGTAGCTTCTTCAGCGTTGTGGTTCCTCCAAATTAACTTAACAGAAGGTATTACTTTATTTCTGAGAAATTGTTCTTTTCTGTCGACAATTTGAACAGGAATTTCTTCGTAAGATAAGTCTTTTTCAAAATGCAGTGGTTCGTATTCAATTACATGCGTGTAATCAGCTTTGTAAGGTCGTAACACAGAAACATGGAAGACGCTGTGGACATTCTCAAGTGATGGAGGTAAGGCTACCTCGAACGCGACTTCTCCGATTCTACGCAATACTTCAAATGGTCCAATGAATCTTGGACTTAATTTCCCCTTCTTTCCGAACCTGATCATTCCCTTCCAAGGAGAGACCTTCAAGAAAACATAACTACCTGATTCAAACTCAATATTTTTACGATGCGGATCAGCGTATTTCTTCTGTCTATCTTGAGCTGCTACCAGTCGTGCTCGGATAACTTTGACTATTTCTGTTGTCTGCTGTTCCAATTCTGTCCATAACAATTGCCTTTCACCAACTTCATCCCAGTAAAGCGGAGTTTTGCACTTTCTGCCGTATAACGCTTCATAAGGCGGCATGCCTATACTAGCGTGGTAACTGTTGTTGTAGCCGAACTCTACTAACGGTAGGTGATCATCCCAATTTCCTTTAAAGTCCATCACACAGGCTCTTAGCATATCTTCTAATTTCTGAATTGTTCTTTTGTTCTGTCCGTCTGTTTGAGGGTGGTACGTTGTACTCATTCGCAATTGCGTACCCATGCATTCCTGAAGACGTTTCTAGAAATTCGATGTGAAGCACGGATCTCTATCAGAAACAATTGACACCAGAACTCCGTGACTCGAAACAATCTCTTTTACGTATAACCTCGCCAACTGATCTAAGTTGAATCTGATTTTGATCAAAAGGAAGTGTGCGAATTTCGTCAGTCGGTCAACGATAACCCATACCGCGTCGTAGACTTTCTAAGTCGTCGGAAGGCCAACCACGAAGTCCATTGTAATATGTTCCCATTTCCATTCTGGGATCTCCAACGGTTGTAGCAATCCACTTGGTCTTTGATGTTCTGCCTTCACTTTCTGACAGGTCAGACACTTGGCAACACATTCTGCAACATCACGTTTTAAATTCGGCCACCAGAAATGTTGTTGAAGATCTTGGTACATTTTTGTACTACCAGGGTGAATCGAATATCGTGAACTTTGAGCCTCGCTCAAAATGTCTTCCTTAATCTCTGTGACTGGTGGTACCCAAATTCTACTCTCGAATCCCAGTATTCCTTCCTTATCCAACTTGAATCTTGGTTCAGTTCCTTCAAGTATCTTCTTTGTCACCTTTTTACATTCTTCGTCCTGAAGCTGAGCCTCCTTTACTTTATCTAGTAGAGTTGTACCAGATTGCATCTGAAATAGCTTCTCATCAATCTCCATAGGATACTTCACTTCTAACTCCAGTTTCTCCATTTCTGCAATTAGCTCCTTCTGAGCAGTCAACACCATCAATTTTTCACGACCCTTTCTACTTAAGGCGTCGGCAACCACATTTGCTTTACCCGGATGGTATAAAATCTCATAGTCGTAATTCTTAATTAATTCCAACCATCTTCTTTGACGCATATTCAAATCCTTCTGTGTGAAAATATATTTCAGACTTTTGTGGTCCGTATATATTTCTCACTTCTCCCCGTAGAGATAGTGCCTCCAAATTTTCAAAGCAAAAACAACTGCAGCTAACTCCAAATCATGGGTCAGATATCCCTTCTCGTAATCCTTCAATTGTCGTGATGCATACGCAATGACTTTGACATTTTGCATTAGCACACAACCAAGTCCTTTATGCGACGCATCACTATAAACAACAAAATTTCCTGTATCATCCGGAAGAGATAACATAGGGGCCGTACTCAACCTCTTCTTCAATTCTTGAAAACTTTCCTCACACTTATCCGTCCAAACAAATTTCACAGCTTTTCGAGTTAAATTCGTTAACGGAGTTGCGATCTTGGAAAAGTCTTGTATGAACCTTCTATAATATCCCGCCAATACAAGAAAACTTCTTACTTCCGACGGCGTTCTCGGCTGATCCCATTTAATCACGGCTTCGACTGTAGATGGATCTACCGAAATTCTATTTTTATCGATCACGTGACCAAGAAATTGTACTCGTTAAATCCAAAATTCTCATTTTGAAAACTTAGCATACAGCTTTTCTCTTCTCAATACTTCCAATGTTAATCTCAAATGCTCTTCAAGTTCTTCCTTGGTTTTCGAATAAACCAAAATGTCATCAATAAATACCACTACTAACTTGTCCAAAAACGGCTTGAACACACCATTCATTAGTCCCATAAATGCTGCAGGAGCATTCGTAAGACCAAACGACATTACTAAAAATTCATAGTGACCATATCGCGTTTTGAACGCTGTCTTCGGTACATCCTCTGGCCTCACCTTCAGTTGATGATAACCGCTTCTCAAGTCTATCTTGGAAAAGTTTCTAGCTCCCTTCAATTGATAAAAAAGGTCGTCGATCCTCGGTAATGGATATCTGTTCTTAATTGTGACCTTATTCAGTTCTCTGTAGTCAATGCAGAGCCGCATCGATCCGTCCTTCTTTTTCACAAATAAAACTGGCGCTCCCCACGGCGATACGCTCGGTTGAATGTACTTCTTGTCCAACAATTCTTGTAGTTGTACCATTAGTTCTTTCATCTCTACTGGTACCATTCGGTATGGTGCATTCGATATTGGAGCAGTTTCAGGCGCCAAATCTATCACGAAATCTACCTCTCTATCTGGTGGAAGTCCTGGCAAATCGTCTGGAAACACGTCGACTGAAGTCCCTCACAATCGGTATCTCTTCTACCTTCGGATTCTCTTCTCGACTGTCGACTATATAAGCTAAATATCCTACACATCCTTGTCTTAATAACTTTCTGGCCTGCATCATCGTCAGACAACTCGCACCTAATCATTACCAAAAATTTATAGAGTGACTTTAACAAATTTAAACACTTAATTACATAATTAAAGCATGCAATTTTCACTGTTCTTGATGTTCTTAAAGGTTTTGAAAACAAAACATGAAAATTAACACTACGGATTCGTTATAACACCGAATCTGTTCATTTAAGGTTTGGCCTCTTCATATTAACATGCATAATAATATACGAGTATAAATTTTATAAAATCATTTATGTTTGACACATTAAAATTACGTATAAGGGCCATATGGCCAAAACCCATACTCTGTAAGTTTTAATCAACATATACGATGTATTTTAATGAAACAGATGATATGGTTTATGAAATATATAATTAAATACAATATGGTAACATTTAACACATAAACAACACATAATCCATACCCTTTATAAATACAGAGACCTTACAGAAAACTTGAAAGCCATTTTCATAAAACTTACACAACGTAACTTTAAAAATTTGGGAAGGAGGTGATTACCCTGAGTGTAAGGTATAGATTATAAGACTCAGATGTTTTCTTAAATTCTCCTCTTTCAATCTCTTTCACAATATCTTAATTCTCTCTGACAATTCTCAAACTCTCTCTCAGAATATTTCTTAGACTTAGTAATAATGAAGGAAAGAATACGTATAAAGGAAAGAACTGATGCGCACTAAGGTCCGTTAACCCAATCATGGGTAACTGCTATCAACCACTACTAGGGCCTTGTTTGGCAAGCTTTAATTGATTGAAGGTCATTTAATTTAATAAAAGCTTTATAATATAGTTTAAATCATGTCACACCCATACACAATAACTCAATCATATTATTTAATTTAATATAAAATAAATATAACAATTTCTCATAAATTCACATAGTCACATAATTAATTTTCTCATGAATTAATTATATCAAATTATTAAATCTCTAATTAATAATTAAATTAATTGAAATAACATCATGCTTAAATAAATATTTCATTTAATACAATAAGCTCACATAATGACATACTTCGATAATAAAATTCTCCACATTAATTTAATAGATGTAACACATATAGTTAAATTAATCCACCACAACTGGATCAATTAATTATTTAATCTAATAATTAAATCATCGAAAATATTTATTTACTTCAATAAATATTAAAATTAAATTACAAAAATCTCGTTCGTCACATATACCGAAGGGTTACTATGGTTCGAGGAAAGAATTTGGGTTCCAGCAGTATTAGAGCTTAAAGACGAAATCTTGACCGAAGCACACAACACAAGATATTTGATTCATCCAAGAAGTACGAAGATGTATCAAAATTTGCGGCGCCATTTTTGGTGGCCGGACATGAAAAGAGATGTTGCAGAATGTGTCGCGAAATGCTTGACATATCAAAGAGTCAAGGCCGAGCATCAAAGACCAAGCGGATTAATTCAACCATTAGAAATATCAGAATGAAAGTTGGAACACATCACAATGGATTTTGTGGTGGGTCTTCAAACTACTCAGAGAGGATGCGATGTGATTTGGGTGGTGGTGGACAGATTGACAAAATCAGTGCACTTTTTACCAATAAAGATTAGGTTCAATCTTGATCAGTTGGCAAGGTTGTACGTTAAAGAGATCATTTCAAGGCATAGAGTGCCAATATCAATTGTGTCAAATAGAGATCCTCGATTTACGTCAAACTTCAGGAAGAGACTACAAGAATGTATGGGAACACAATTGTGAATGAGTACAGCATATCACCAGCAAACCGACGGGCAAATCGAACGAACAATCCAAACGTTGGAAGATATGCTGAGAGCATGCATCATGGATTTCAAAGGGAGCTGGGAAGAACATTTACCATTGATGGAATTCACCTACAACAACAGTTACCACGCGAGCATCGGCATGCCGCCTTACGAGGCATTATACGGAAGAAAGTGCAGAATCACTGTGTTGGGATGAAGTCGGTGAATGCCAACTTGTTAGGACCAGAACTGGTACAACAAACTGCTGAGGCTATCAAACTCATCAGGACAAGATTGGTACCAGCCCAAGACAAACAGAAAAATTATGATGATCAACACAGACGAGATCGTGCATTTAAAGTAGGAAATTTTGTATTCCTAAAAGTTTCTCCTTGGAAGGGGAAAATTCATTTTGTCAAGAAAGGAAAGCTCAGCCCAAGATTTATTGGACCTTTCGAGATACTACGAAGAGTGGGGGAAGTGGCTTATGAAGTAGCTCTACCTCCAGAGTTAGAAAACGTTCATAATGTTTTTCACGTTTCGGTATTACGACCGTATAAACCCGATTACAAGCATGTGATCGAGTATGAACCGTTGCAGTTCAATCAAGATTTGTCTTATAAAGAGATTCATATCCAGATAGTCGACAGGAAAGAACAAGTGCTCAGAAATAAAGTGATACCTTCTGTGAAGGTGATATGGAGAAACCACAATGTTGAAGAGGCAACGTGGGAACTCGAAGCTGAAATGATGAAAAGTTACCCTGAGTTATTTGTTTAATCTATGTCTTCGATTCTGGGGACAGAATCTTTGTAAGAAAGAAAGAATGTGACGATTTGATTGCTTGAGTTGTGATTCTAGGGATAGAATCCTTGTAAGGAGGGAAGGATGTAACAATACGAGATTTCAAATTGTAATGTTTAAATATTTATTGAATTATATAAATATTTAATGGATGTGTTTATCATTGAATAAATATTTGTTTAAATGATTTAATTTTATTTGGTTAATTATTTCTTAAATAAATAATTAATGAGTTAAAGAAATTATTATTATATTGATATTTCAATTTGATGGTTAATTGTTTATGTTGAGTTATGTGATTAAATGATTTATTTAATAAATTGTTATTTGAATTAATTAATTAAGTATAAAAATTTAATTAAATATAGTGTGACAAATAACTATATTATAAGGAGAATTAAAATAAATTAAAGTAGTTTTAATTGAGTTTACCCAAACAAGGCTTAAGTATATTAAGTCTTTATTTTTAGAGCTTTGCCAAACAAAACCTTGTGGCTTTTGGATTTTCAAATTTTGAATTTAAATAATCTAGATAAAATAAATTAAATAAATTAAAATAATAAATATAATATATTTATAACATATACGTTATATGTAGTAACTGATATACTTAATATGTGAATTAAGGTTATCAGTTTTATTTTTGTGTTTTACGCATAAGGTTTTTCAGTTGTGTTTTTGGCCATTTGTTAGTCTGAGAAAGAGAGAATTCAGAGAAACTTGAGAGAGAATTTGAGAGAAACCTAAGAATTTCACAACAGCTTCTGTGTTTAGCAAGAATTAACAGGCAAATTGAAGGTATATTTTATAACTTTGCTATTATATATGCATTTGTATGAATACGGTATAAGTTGAATGTTCTGTGAATTCAACATTTTAAATGAAGGATTATACTACTGAGTACTTATAGTTGTATGTGTTAATCATGATAAGAGTTTGTGTTTAAGCAAGAATTGTATGCTAATTTTCGGATAACAATAGAAAAAATAATGATAGTATATGTTTTCTCATATGTTTTGTAAAAGTACATATTATGATGGTCAATTAGTATGATAAACTACAAATTGAAGCTTGTTTATGCTAGTTCATTAAGAAACGAAGATAATGTAGTTTAAACAAAATGATTTGGTGAAGAATTGATATCACAGTAATGATTTTTGGTGAAGAAACTCAAAAATAGAGTTTTCATATGAAAACATGAAAATTGAGGTATTAAAATAGTTAAAAGTGTTGTTAAATTGTTCTATGTTGATGAATATGTTAGCAATTATGTTTATGATAGTGTTATATTTATTTTATATGTTAATTTCACTATTTGGTGGGTGAAATTCGTGTTAGTTGGGCTAAAAATGGCTACTGCTCATGTCGTTTCTGTCTCTGTCTGTGCACCAGCGCAGCTACGCTGGTGCCAAGGCAAAAAAACTACGCAGCTGCGCTGTGTGTGGCGCAGCTGCACCATACACTAATCTGAGTCAAAGCCTTCTGCTGCTGCTGCAGATTTTGGGGAAGTCTTACCACTTGGTCTAAGGTTATGATTAAGTGTCAAACATGTAGTAAGAAGATTAAAACAGAACCATGATATGTAATTGATAAATTTAAAGTTTCGAATGATTAGTAAGTGATGAACGTGGTATACTAGAATTTAGTGAGTATGATGAATAGTAAACAGGTGTTGTGAGGGTTAACACTTGTAATTTTTGATATTTGCATGGTATCTTAAGACTTGTGCTAAAATAATAAGTCTAACTAGAAATGCGTGTTATTTTGGAACGTGAATGTTAGTATATCTAATAGATGGTGGTTCTAAACCTATATTTGGTGAACGTGAGTTTAATATTATAGATTACGCTCGAGGCAAGTTCTTTAACTCTACTTTTATAATAATTGTGCAAGCTTCTAAATCTTATCTATTTACATTGAGCATGTTTTAATCTTAAGTTATTGGAATTCTAATCATTGTTGGCTTACTTTAACTTGTTTATAGTTAAACAAGTTTCTCTAGTTTATTCTTTTATAATAGATGTTTCTTGAACCTTAATTCCTTGTGTTGAATGGTTCAATCGCTTTGTATAGTTTATTACCATGTGGAGTAAGCATTGTTTCTAGCTTGCTATCAATTAGTGCTTGCTCGATAACTAAATTTCTAATTTGGCAAGATCACAGACCTAGCTTTTTATTGTTCAAGCCAAGGTTTATCATTTTCTTCATTTTGATTAATACTTAAGCTCTCTAGTTATTTTCAAGCATGAGTTTAGAATATAGTCAGTTCACTTATGATTCTCAAATGTTCTATGTTATACTATTATTAAACAATTGTTGTGTTATCAAGCATTGTTGATTCAACTAGTTCCCTAGTTGATGATCGTTAAACTTCAAATTACCCTTGAAAGCTTATCCAAACCAAACTTTCTTTGTTGCGGACTTGTACTCTAAATACTGAGATGAACTACCCTATTATTAGGGGTTTACGCTTAGCGTTGAAATGTTTGTGCACAATACATTGTATGAAGGGCTGATCCCCCTAAGTACGTGGAGTCCTTATAGTCTTATGACTGTCAAAATTAAAGTTGAAAGATTACTTATAACTGTGGACATGGTTCGTGGTCATTAGACCCTCAGTAGTATATTTCAGAATGTTAATAGAACATATCATTCAGTTCTATTGAGCCTATTATTTGGCAAATGTTGTAAAGTTTATCCATTCTTATTTTAAGTGAGCTTTGTTTGCTCACTCTTGCTTATATAACTATTACAGCTAAGGATGAGAAGGTATATGTACTTAGCACCAGTAAGGGAAAGTGGAAGATGAACAAGTATTGAAGACTTGTAATATGTTGACAGTTATTTATCAGACTTTAATTTGATTGATGTAATGAAGTATTTATTTAATTTCTGCATTTGAATTATTGTACTTAAAGGTTCACCTGGGAGATTTTATTAATGTAATCCCTTAAGGGAAGGTTTACTTTTCAATTTTTATTATGATTAGGTAGTTAGATATGAATATTTTGATTAAGTGAACACCAAATCTTGAGATAATGAAGTACCGGAATTTGGGGGTGTCACAATCAATGTCACTGCACTTATCAAAGTCATGTGTGAAAAAGAATTTCGATGATATATACTTTCTTTTATCTCCTTTGATGTATCATCCCTTTAATTGAGTTATATATGTAGTATTGTCTTCATACATAATGGATGGAGTTCTTTTGTAGCATTTTTCTAAGAATATGCCTCGTTAAAACCTTACCAAATAAAAATCCAAATGAAAACATTTTGGTGAAGGGAAAGAGTACAATATTCTTGTATAACTTCTAGTGCCTTGGGATTGCCTCATTAAAACCTTGCAAAGGAAAACTCAGTGGGAAAAAACCTTTGCGAAGGAAAAAGAGTACAATCAGCACATATCCTTTTTACTCCCCTTCATAAATACATAGAATTTCTATTGTTCATGGTGAAAATATCATTAAGTCAAAGCAAACAAATAGTGTGCACCATCTTCTTCAAAATTGTAGTTGGTAATGACTTAATGAATATATCAACCAAATTATCACTTGATCATATATGCTTGATATCAATATCGCCACTCTTCTGGGGCTCATGTGTATAAAATATTTTTTTGTGCAATATGCTTGGTTCTATCACCCTTTGGATAAAATAATCCCAAATCAATAGTCTCACGAAGATAACATAAAATATGTTTAATTTCATTACAATGTTTCCGAGTTGGTGCATAACTATACATTGTTAGTAAGTTAACTGCAAATGCTATATCATGTCTTGTCAAATTTGCAAGATACATCAAAGTACCAATTACATTAAGATATAGTACTTCAGGACCAAAACACCAATTTCATGAAGATATGGTATGACGCCCACAAAATATGTCCACACAACCCATTGATTCAATTATTGTCACAGTATCATCTGCACAATATTTTATATTATTAAATCAATAATTGACACGACACAATTATTCATATTATTAGTTAGCATTATTGGCAATGTCTAAAAAATTCTGTCGAGGAAAGGGGTTAGGTTATATAATTGCACGCCAATAAGGATAAATCCTTATCGAAAAGCCCCCTCTTTCCTGGGAATGATCTAGTTATTAATATTGTGAGCTTATAATATAAATTATGAATAATTATTATGTGATGGATATTGGTTCAATTTTGATATAAATGAAGGAATTTTGCATGAATTATTGGTTGAAAAATTGGCAATTATCTTCTTCGATAAAATACTCATTCAAATATATTATTATAATATTACATTATAATAATTTGATAATATAATAATATAATTTATTTATATAATTTAAATGATATATAATTTTCAACATGTGAATATAAGTGGAGTGAAGGTTATCATTTTTGTTTTGAATTTAACCGTGCATTATTCTTTTCTAATGCATCTCCTGCGCATTTTTTTCTTCAAAGTGGTGGGTGATTGACGCCTGCAAAGCTTATTTCTAAGAGTGAACCCTCACCATAAAGAAATGGGAGGAGTTAGGCTTGGAAGGAAGAAAAAAAAGAGTTAGGCGAATAGTTAGGCAAAATGTTTTGTTTTTTCCCTCTGAGGTTACACTATAAATAGAGGGTAACCCTACTTCCTAAACACACTTTCAATATCATAAATTCTTATTCTACAGTATTGTGAGTATTTCTTATGATAGCCCCGAATCCGGGCCCCAAATCGCCGTGGATCCGGTATACTATTTCTATAACTATTTGCGGAAGATATAAACATAAATTGTTTATACATTAAACTTTACACACTTATCCCCAAGGTCGAGTAACCTTAACTTTTACGCAATTCATAAACTATCTAAAATACAACACATTTATCAAAATATGCTATTACAAACTAGCCGCACTTTATATCCCAAGCTGAACTTGGCATTATCTTTTTCCTGAATCCGAACACGTTCGCCTTATCTGCAATGTTTTATCATGATATAGCAAGGGTGAGCATGAAAGTTGCCCAACAAGTTTAAATACAATAATATAATGATATATCATGATTGAAGAGTATGGATAATAAGCTGGCTATAATTCATCAATATAATTGAGAACTAGCACGAACAAACTTTTGACTGAACAAGTTTTAAACATGAACAAACATTTCTGAACCAACTGGTAAAGAAGGTGATCAGCCTTTCATACCTGACTTATACATGCAAGATGTACATAGTACAATTTTCGTGGCAATCAGCAATGATTAACCATAAGCTTGAATAAAACACTCTTATTAGAGTTAAGTACAAAGAAACTTGCCTGAACCGTTGAATACCGCAACGCAATTTATAACGCTTTACCTAAAGACCTAATATTAATATATAGATCTCCAATAATTAGAATAATATCATCACAGTATAATACTGTTATATATACATATCCACAAAATAATCTAAACACATAGCACATAAGCCTATCAGTCTATACAACACATAAGACTTGGTATTAGGTCAAACTATTTCAGTTTGACTTGAAACCGACAAAATTCTAACATTCCGACGGTCTAGTCGGTCAACACTCGAGTTTAAGTTCAATTAAACTCTTGCTTAAACACTTAACAATTATCACAGATAATTTTTTAATCAGTCAAAATAAATTTTATTGACTTGTAAAAATTTTTAGATAATTAATATCATTTATCGCGTATTTTTAATCATTAATAACGTATTTAAATGAATTAAATACCACTTAATTTCTTAATCATTAATATTCATTTAACATAAAGTATTAATGAAAATCATAACATAATATTATAATATAATTATAATATATCAAAGTATTTTTAATACCTTAAAATCATAATTATATGATTTTTATAAAACACTTAAATCCATTATCCGATAATTGCTATTAATATTAGAATATTAATATTTTCATGCCAAAATATCAAAAGTTATATTTTATAACTTCAAATATTTTTTATAACACTTAAATTATTTTTATATGATTTTTAAAACATTAATTCTATTTTTCCACAATTTATTTGATATATCTATTAAATAAACTAATTATCATTAATATAGATTAATTAATGAAATTCATCCCAAAATATTAAAAGTCATCAAAAATAACTTAAAATATTTTCTTATACCATAATATTATTTTTCATGAATTAAAATTATTTTTAAATCATTTATTTAATATAATAATTAAATAAATAAATAACTTTTATAATCCAAAAATATTAAATATTTTCGAAATATACTCAAAATAGTTAAAAACTATTTTTCAGACTTTAAAATAATTTTTTAGAATTTATTAAGTATTTTTAATAATTAAAAACCATTTTTCTAAGTTTTTAATTCATTTTCCGGAAAATAGAAAATAAAACTGTCACTAAAGGGCCCTATAGCGACAGAACCGTCACTATAGGTGTTCTTGAGCCCAAACCCAGAAAATCTGACAGTCGCTAGGGGCATGGTTTGACCACAATTAAAACAGTGTTCTTGTTTCTTCCTGGTTTGGTTAAAACTTTCAGATTGTAGTACTCATGTAATTATACAACTACAATCAAGTTTCATTGTCAAATAACAATACAGCTGAGAGATCTAAGCTCTCAAACTACTTGTCAGACCTGTTCTTCAACTTTCTGGGTTTAACAGAAACAAAGGTACCTACTTATGGTCTTTATAGTTTACATTCTATGTTCGCTTTATGTGATCTAGAGGTTAAATCATGTAGTGGAGATGTTCGGCTACAATTCTATTTCATCAGATCATCAAATTAACTTCACATGTATAAGATCTAGCCAGTCAAAGTAGAGGCCAAAAACTGTTCTGGGCGAATTCTGGGTTTTTTCCCAGAATTTGGTAAATCAGACGGTCAAGGTCACTTTGACCAGAAATATTTTTGATTCTATGATAGATATAGGTGTTATAACGACTTTTCTTGTAGATAACATACCAGAGTACAACATAACAACAACAAATTATCCAAAAACGTAAATCACAGCAAGATCAAAAGCTTCAAAAACGTTGTCAGAAATCTGGGTTTCTGGGTTTACCCAGATTCTTGGCCAGTCAACGTCGGTCAACGCAATTTGACTGCATATAACTTAAGATCTCGACAAGATCTGGACTTGATTCAAGTTGGAAATGAAAGATCTCATGACATAGAATATATCTATAACATCAAACACACTAAACATCTAACACACAAAGATCTACGAGGTCTGACATAAGACTGTCAGACAAATTTTTGGAATTTTTCCAGATTTTGAAAAAATGAAATTTCGTGCACTTTGATGTTATGGATCTGGGATTTATCAACCCAGATCATCAATTGACACCCCCTAATACACAACCTTAACCAAACAATTTCAACATATAACATAAGATCAAGAGTTTTCGAAATTTAGGGTTTTTTATACCTTTTGAACTTTAATTCTTAAATCTGATCCTTGTGATCTGATCTTGTGAAGTTAAAGGCTGATACTTGCTTATCTTATCACACTTTCTCACTCTTAATTTTCGGATTTGAGATAGAGAGAAGGAGAGTTGGCATGAACAAGAAATAAAGTGGCATTTTCTCTCTCTAAATCTCTTAAATAATCACTTGGATGCATGTATGATCTGAGATAGCTGTCAAATAAGGGCTGAATTGCTGATATTTTAAATCACATGCTACACTAGGTTAGGGTTAGGGTTGGTGAACAACCAAAGATAAGGCAAAATTCACAAGTTAGCTAATAAAAAAATGTAAAAAGGGCATTTTGGACATTTCCATATATTTCTAGAATTTGCCATTTGATGAAACCCTTAGGGTTTAGGGTTTGGAGTATTTAGGGTTTAGGGTTTAACCCTTAAAAAATTTTAGCAACTTGGATTTCTAAGATTTTCTAGTTAAATTATAAAATAGAAAATCATGATTTCTATATTATAATTAGGGCTTTCTAATTATATCATAATCTCCTAATTATAAATCAATCTTACTAATTAGGATTAATTTATCCTAATTAAAATTGTTAATTTAGCACTTAGGGTCAAATTTGTACATTATAATTTATAACCCATAAATTTGGGTTTTGAATAGAAAATAATCTTTTAAATTAAGAAATTAGATTTCCTAATCAGATAAGGGTTTCTAATAACTTGACAATTAGGATTTATAATTCCTAATTAATATTGCTAATTTAGCAATTAAATCCATCACTGTATAATTAGGGTTCAAAAATTGGAAATTAGGGTTTTCAATCCCACAATTTATGGTTTCTAATAGAAAATAATTTTCTAAAATAGAAATTAAATATTCGTAATTAGATTAGGGTTTTCTAATTACTTAATCTTGAAAATTAGAATTAATATATCCTAATTAACATTAAAAGTATTAAATTAACACTTTCGTTTTCCCTAATTATAAAATTAGGGTTTTCTAAATTTGAAATTAGGGTTCGCTAATAATTAAGATTTGCCCTAATTAGTAGTATAATTAATACCACATACGCATAATAATTATCCTTTCTTTTCCAGATTAGGGCTTCAATTTATCAGAATCTAAAACTAGGGTTTTCAGATCTGGTATTAGGGTTTTCTAATAATCAATAAGGATTTCCAGAAATTCATTAGGGTTTTCCCTAATTAATTTATAATTAATGACGTTTAACCTTATACATATCATTGCATTCCCAATCTAGGGTTTTTAATATCCGAATTAGGGTTTCGGACTCCCGAAACTGAAAGTAGGGTTTCCAGAACCGATTTCTAGGGTTTCTTATCAGACGTTAGTGTTTTCTAACTGAACGTTGGCCTTCTTAATATACGATTAGGGTTTGACACATACATAATTAATCTGGTCAACCCTTGACCCTTAATCACATTCTGTACACATACATAAATATTTTCACAAAACTTAATCACATAAATCATTAATCCTAAATAATTCACCTAAATCCTTCACAGAATTTTGAAATCCTCAAAAATCCATCCTAATAACATCAAATGCATACACTTATTTTCTGTCTAGGTTCTAATTCTGAACCTTAAATCAATTAAAAAAAATTTAAAAATATTCGAAATTCTCGGGTTGTCACATTCACCCCTCCTTATAAGAATTTCGTCCCCAAAATTCACCTTACACTTTACACCGTGCACCTTACACCATTTATACTGAGCGATCACACAAGATCTTGAACTTATTTTCTCGGGTATCTATCAAAGATACTCAAACTTCTCGGGTATCTATCAAAGATTTACTTTGATACATACACAAATTTCTCGGATATCTATCAAAGATACTCAAAACGCACGCAAAGGTCAAATTCACACTAAGTATTCCTGTATTTACAACTCCATCACATTTTTATCATCTCTGCACCAGGTTACATGGTACATGAGTGATAATTAAAAACAAATTTTGATATTTCAAATCATTTTCTTAAACATTCTATTTGTTCCTATAATCCTTAACACTCCCTTTACACACAACTATACCCAGTTCAGAAAACCACACTTATGAGTTCATAGCCTGGCCACAATTATATGAGTTTAAGAACTTACCCTAGTCTGACCTTTGGCGTCCGTTCGCTGAGGGGCTCATAAACATTTCATATAACTATGAGTCAAGAATGTCACATAAGTATGAGTTCTAAGAATTCGTACTTAATCCTAAATTCTCTACCTATGACCTATTTATCTGTATATAATAACTAGCATGACACAACATTTCAATGATTACCCATGCCACCAACTAAGTAGTTTTTACACCAAGTATAATTCTCTGCCCATACAAGAAATCATACAACTCAGTTGCTAACACGAGTCCTCATTGAAATCCCCACCTAATCTTAACCCCCTTTTTCAATACGAATTCTATTCGTATTCATAATCCATAACTCTTTCATGAGTTTTCATAGTACAACTGATACACATCATCTTGCTGTAAACTTTTCAATCATCAGATTGATTCTTTCTGGCTGTCATAACCTTATCAGATCACGGGGTGATCTTATTATATATATTACGATTCAATTCCATGCACTATGATCGTTTTATTTTACGATCTACTATCCTTGCACTTTCAGTCTTTTACACTCGATCTATTCATCATTATTGTTCAACTTTATTATCAGAGTTAGGGAACTCTGTGCTTTACACTCGCCGAGATTCGTCTTTGAATCTTACCGACCAACTAACTCTATTTGAGTTAGTCTTATCCTAATCACTGCGGTTATTGGTCTCAGGTATTCCTACCTAAGCTTCATAACCAACAGCTTTGATACCAACTGTGATAGCTCCGAATCCGGGCCCCAAATCGCCGCGGATCCGGTATACTATTTCTATAACTATTTACGGAAGATATAAACATAAATTGTTTATACATTAAACTTTACACACTTATCCCCAAGGTCGAGTAACCTTAACTTTTACACAATTCATAAACTATCTAGAATACAACACATTTATCAAAATACGCTATTACAAACTAGCCGCACTTTATATCCCAAGCTGAACTTGGCATTATCTTTTTTCTGTATCCGAACACGTTTGCCTTATCTGCAATGTTTTATCATGATATAGCAAGGGTGAGCATGAAAGTTGCCCAGCAAGTTTAAATACAATAATATATATCATGATTGAAGAGTATGAATAATAAGCTGGCTATAATTCATCAATATAAATGAGAACTAGCACGAACAAACTTTTGACTGAACAAGTTTTAAACATGAACAAACATTTCTGAACCAACTGGTAAAGAAGGTGATCAGCCTTTCATACCTGACTTATACATGCAAGATGTACAGAGTACAATTTTTGTGGCAATCAGCAATGATTAACCATAAGCTTGAATAAAACACTCTTATTAGAGTTAAGTACAAAGAAACTTGCCTGAACCGTTGATTACCGCAACGCAATTTATAACGCTTTACCCGAAGACCTAATATTAATATATAGATCTCCAATAATTAGAATAATATCATCACAGTATAATACTGTTATATATATACATATCCACAGAATAACCTAAACACATAGCACATAAGCCTATCAGTCAATACAACACATAAGACTTGGTATTAGGTCAAACTATTTCAGTTTGACTTGAAACCGACAAAATTCTAACATCCCGACGGTCTAGTCGGTCAACACTCGAGTTTAAGTTCAATTAAACTCTTGCTTAAACACTTAACAATTATCACAGATAATTTTCTAATCAGTCAAAATAATTTTTATTGACTTGTAAAAAATTTTAGATAATTAATATTATTTATCGCGTATTTTTAATCATTAATAACGTATTTAAATGAATTAAATACCACTTAATTTCTTAATCATTAATATTCATTTAATATAAAATATTAATGAAAATCATAACATAATATTATAATATATCAAAGTATTTTTAATACCTTAAAATCATAATTATATGATTTTTATAAAACACTTAAATCCATTATCCGATAATTGCTATTAATATTAAAATATTAATATTTTCATGTCAAAATATCAAAAGTTATATTTCATAACTTAAAATATTATTTATAACACTTAAATCATTTTTATATGATTTTTAAAACATTAATTCTATTTTTTCCATAATTTATTTAATATATCTATTAAATAAACTAATTATCATTAATATAGATTAATTAATGAAATTCATCCCAAAATATTAAAAGTCATCAAAAATAACTTAAAATATTTTCTTATACCATAATATTATTTTTCATGATTTCTCATGAATTAAAAATATTTTTAAATCATTTATTTAATATAATAATTAAATAAATAAATAACTTTTATAATCCAAAAATATTAAATATTTTCGAAATATACTCAAAATAGTTAAAAACTATTTTTCAGACTTTAAAATAATTTTTCAGAATTTATTATGTATTTTTAATAATTAAAAACCATTTTTCTAATTTTTTAATTCATTTTTCGGAAAATAGAAAATAAAACTGTCACTAAAGGGCCCTATAGCGACAGAACCGTCGCTATAGGTGATCTTGAGCCCAAACCCAGAAAATCTGACAGTGGCTAGGGGCATGGTTTGACCACAATTAAAACAGTGTTCTTGTTTCTTTCTGGTTTGGTTAAAACTTTCAGATTGTAGTACTCATGTAATTATACAACTACAATCAAGTTTCATTGTCAAATAACAATACAGCTGAGAGATCTAAGCTCTCAAACTACTTGTCAGACTTGTTCTTCAACTTTCTAGGTTTAACAGAAACAAAGGTACCTACTTATGGTCTTTATAGTTTGCGTTCTATGTTCACTTTATGTGATCTAGAGGTTAAATCATGTAGTGGAGATGTCCGACTACAATTCTATTTCATCAGATCATCAAATTAACTTCACATGTATAAGATCTAGCCGGTCAAAGTAGAGGTCAGAAACTGTTCTGGGCGAATTCTGGGTTTTTTCCCAGAATTTGGCAAATCAGACGGTCAAGGTCACTTTGACCAGAAATATTTTTGATTCTATGATAAATATAGGTGTTATACCGACTTGTTCTCGTAGATAACATACCAGAGTACAACATAACAACAACAAATTATCCAAAAACGTAAATCACAGCAATATTAAAAGCTTCAAAAACGTGTTCAGAAATCTAGGTTTCTGGGTTTACCCAGATTCTTGACCAGTCAACGTCGGTCAACGGAGTTTGACTGCATATAACTTAAGATCTAGACAAGATCTGGACTTGATTCAAGTTGGAAATGAAAGATCTCATGGCATAGAATAGATCTATAACATCAAACACACTAAACATCTAACACACAAAGATCTACGAGGTCTGACATAAGACTGTCAGACAATTTTTGGAATTTTTCTAGATTTTGAAAAAATGAAATTTCGTGCACTTTGATGTTATGGATCTGGGATTTATCAACCCAGATCATCAATTGACACCCCCTAATACACAACCTTAACCAAACAATTTCAACATATAACATAAGATCAAGAGTTTTCGAAATTTAGGGTTTTTTATACCTTTTGAACTTTGATTCTTAAATCTTATCCTTGTGATCTGATCTTGTGAAGTTAAAGGCTGATACTTGCTTATCTTATCACACTTTCTCACTCTTAATTTTCGGATTTGAGATAGAGAGAAGGAGAGTTGGCATGAACAAGAAATAAAGTGGCATTTTCTCTCTCTAAATCTCTTAAATAATCACTTGGATGCATGTATGATCTAAGATAGCTGTCAAATAAGGGCTAAATTGCTGATATTTTAAATCACATGCTACACTAGGTTAGGGTTAGGGTTGGTGAACAACCAAAGATAAGGCAAGATACACAAGTTAGCTAATAAAAAATGTAAATAGGGCATTTTGGACATTTCCATATATTTCTAGAATTTGCCATTTGATGAAACCCTTAGGGTTTAGGGTTTGGAGTATTTAGGGTTTAGGGTTTAACCCTTAAAAATTTTAGCAACTTGGATTTCTAAGATTTTCTAGTTAAATTATAAAATAGAAAATCATGATTTCTATATTATAATTAGGGCTTTCTAATTATATCATAATCTCCTAATTATAAATCAATCTTACTAATTAGGATTAATTTATCCTAATTAAAATTGCTAATTTAGCACTTAGGGTCAAATTTGTACATTATAATTTATAACCCATAAATTTGGGTTTTGAATAGAAAATAATCTTTTAAATTAAAAAAATAGATTTTCTAATCAGATTAGGGTTTCTAATAACTTGACATTTAGGATTTATAATTCCTAATTAATATTACTAATTTAGCAATTAAATCCACCACTGTACAATTAGGGTTCAAAAATTGGAAATTATGGTTTTCAATCCCACAATTTAGGGTTTCTAATAGAAAATAATTTTCTAAAATAGAAATTAAATATTCGTAATTAGATTAGGGTTTTCTAATTACTTAATCTTGAAAATTAGAATTAATATATCCTAATTAACATTAAAAGTATTAAATTAACACTTTCGTTTTCCCTAATTATAAAATTAGGGTTTCAAATCCCAAAATTAGGGTTTTCTAAATTTGAAATTAGGGTTTGCTAATAATTAAGCTTTGCCCTAATTAGTAGTATAATTAATACCACATACGCATAATAATTATCCTTTCTATTCCAGATTAGGGCTTCAATTTATCAGAATCTGAAACTAGGGTTTTCAGATCTGGTATTAGGGTTTTCTAATAATCAATAAGGATTTCCAGAAATTCATTAGGGTTTTCCCTAATTAATTTATAATTAATGACGTTTAACCTTATACATATCATTGCATTCCCAATCTAGGGTTTTTTAATATCCGAATTAGGGTTTCGGACTCCCGGAACTAAAACTAGGGTTTTCAGAACCGATTTCTAGGGTTTCTTATCAGACGTTAGAGGGTTTTCTAACTGAACGTTGGCGTTCTTAATATACGATTAGGGTTTGACACATACATAATTAATCTGGTCAACCCTTGACCCTTGACCCTTAACCACATTCTGTACACATACATAAATATTTTCACAGAACTTAATCACATAAATCCTTAATCCTGAATAATTCACCTAAATCCTTCACAGAATTTTGAAAACCTCAAAATTCCATCCTAATAACATCAAATGCATACACTTATTTTCTGTCTAGGTTCTAATTCTGAACCTTAAATCAATTAATAAAAATTTTAAAAATATTCTAAATTCTCGGGTTGTCACATTTCTCTTGAGTATAAGGATACTTTGAGTGTAGCTTTTTGTGCATGATTTTCTCAGAATAATATTCGATATTCCAGTCAAATCCAATTTATACTAAGGTAAAGAATATTATTTTATTGCAATACTCGTAAGAAATATTATTTTCTTTCATACTCCATTTATGTAAGGGATATTATTTCATTTCATATTCCTAAATTTAAACTTACTATGCTAAGTATTGCTTCTATAATTCCTGAAATGATTAGAAAATCCTTAAGTTTTGCGCTTCATCTAATATCATTTTACTGGAATATTGGTCTGAACTTTCTTATTAAATTTTAAACTTTTCATGTCTAGGTACTATTCGTACGGTACTATTCATGGGCACTATTCATACAATACTATTTGTAAGACCCCAACTTTTATGAATAAAAATTATTTTTTCTCGAAATATATTTTTGAATATTATGGTGTGGATTTGATATAATATTATAGTTGTGGGTATTATTTACAAATTTGGCAAAGTAAGAAATTGGTTATATAATATTCGATTGGTCGGGAAATATTTGTTTTAACAGGGAATATTCGTACGACGGCACAATCATTGGTGGACCCCACAACGAAAGTATTGTCGTAGTTAGAAAATGACAAAATTATCTTTTTATAAAAATAACGGCGAAAGTTTTACCGTTAAACTGTTGAACTACCCGGTGGTAAAAGTACAGTAATACGCGTGGTTGCATAGTAGCACACTATATTGATTATTGATGCTTACGAGAGAAGTCACTCAGTTATACTCAATTATTGCTACAGTAATTACTGCATCATATCTCTCATATTATTGATTCAATTATTGTCATAGTATCATCTGCATAATATTTATTATTATTAAATCAATAATTGAGATGACAAAGTTATTCATATTATTATTTGCAATATTGACAATGTCTAGAAGTTCTGTTAAGGAGAGGTTTGGTCACCTAATTACGCGCCAATAAGGAGAAATCCTTATCGGAAAGCCCTCTCTTTCCTAGGAACGACCTGGTTGTTAAATATTGTGAGTTATAATATTAATGATGAATAAGTTCGTGTTGATTAAAGATGAAATTAATAGTTCCATTGTGTTGGGAATATTAGTGTTAATGGAAATCAATATTTATTTCGATAATAATTGATGTCTGGAGGTTATATTGACCAATCGGGTAATTAATCAGATAAATGATCAAATAATTGCTATTATTTCACATGCTTATAACTATTTGTTCACATTTGTGTACTATTAATTCACATTCATGTACTATTAGGGGAGGTGGTGCAAGATTGATAATACTTGCATGACTAAATTAAAAATGGAGGTATAGATGAAGGTATTATACTGTAATTAGTTTTTTTCACATGATTATATTATTAAGTCACATGAATGAGCTATTAATTCACATAATTTACTATTAGGGGAGGTGGTGAAAGTTTGATAATACTTGCAGGACTAAATTAAAAATGAAGAAAAAGAGGAAGGTATTATACTGTAATATTTCGAGCCCCAAAACATGCAATTATTAAAACTATATTTTCCTATAAATAGAAGCTCATTCTTCTTTCATTCTCACCAATTCACTAAGTCTCACAAGAGCAATTATTATAGAGAAAAATTATAGAGAGAAAGAAGAAGAGAAATCTGCTACCTCACTATTCCAATATCCAGTTTCTTCTAAGGTAAGGGGTATTATTTCTTTTGTATTCATGAAGAGAGTTATTTTCTTTCAATACTCGTAAGGGTAGTTATTCTATTCTTTATTATTCTGTTGGAATAACCTGTCTGTGCGGTCTATCGAATGCCTGGTGAATTCTTTTGTTATTCCATTCTTTATTATTCTGTTGGAATAACCTGTCTGTGCGGTCTGTCGCATGCCTGGTGAATTCTTTTGTTATTCCATTCTTTATTATTTTGTTGGAATAACATGTCTGTGCGGTCTATCGCATGCATGGTGAATTCTTCTGTTATTCCTTTCTTTATTATTTTGTTGAAATAACCTGTCTATGTGGACTATCGCATGCATGGTGAATGATCCTTTGTATTCATTCCTTATTAAATTGTGGAAATGATCAGTCTACATGGATTACCGCATGGCGGGCAAAAATCTATTTGCAGTTTCATATATTCTATTATACTCAGTTGGTTAAAGTTTTGGCTTCTATACTCCATGAAATTAGTAGAATATCCTAGATATTTGGGCTTCATCCAGTATCTTTTCATGGAAATATTCTTCTGAGCATTCTTGAATGTTACTCCACAAAACAATATCATGTTGACAATTTCGACGTTATTGATTTCTGGATAAATTAAATTATAAATCTTTGAAAATTTATCCTTGAACTTATTTTATTGAATTCTTATATCATTTTCATCATCCTCATGTTTATAATATGTTGAAAGTCATCTGTGGCCTGTAGTGCATAGATGGACTTGGTATGATTATGACCAGGGATTATTCGGTATAATCATGACCGTAATATTATAAATGATGTGGTAAAAGTCCTCATTGGCCGTAGTGCATTGATGGACAGTTGTTGGCATGATCATAACCATTGATGAATACACGAATATCATTGGCCCGCAGTGCATGGATAATTTGTGGTCGTGATACTAATGAATATCCTTGGCCGTAGTGTAGGGATGATGTGGTTTATTTATTAAGCTGAGTCTCAGCGATAAAAGTGATGAAAAACCTATTAAATCATAGAAGATAGTAGATTTTATTCTCTACTTGACTCTTCTAATGGATTGCTTGTTCCGCGGCAGTTAAACTTGATGTTTGTTATATTTTATCAGTTTAACACTGTTGAAGGCTAACGATAAATTATTCTGAATTATTTTAGTCATAATATTTCTTACTGGGCTAGTTAAGCTCACCCTTTCTTTCACTGTTCTCTTCAGGAAATGAGAATATAGTTGGGACGAGTCGGGAAACGGATTGACGGTCCAGATGGTTGTTTTAGTAGTCCTCACTATTCTATAAAATAGTGTGACAATAAATTTAATGAGGACTCCATTGAGTGTGGATATTGTTTAGATGACAATATTCTTATTAAAACTCTTAGATTATGTTTTGTTGTATTTTACACGACTATTGTATAATTAATTTGTATTAGAATTTTGTACCATTAATTTGGCAACTCAAGATGGGTGATGTATACCTATTTTGGGGGCGTCACACTATTCATACATACAGTACTATTCATACGGTACTATTCACGAGTACTATTCACAACAGAATTAAATTTTCTTTCTATCCAAGTTATTTTTAATACATAAATAGCATTCTTGAATTTTACTTCACAAATAGTTATTATGTTGACAATTTGGACATTTTTAAACTCTGGATAAATTAAATTATAAATATCTAATATTTATCTTACTTGATTGAATCTTTATATAATTGTCATCAATCCTCATGATTATATTGTACTGGAAGTCATCTTTGGCCCGTAGTGCAAAGATGGATTATTGATTGGTATAATTATGACCAGGAATTGTGTATTCGTATAATAATAACATTTAATGTTACAGATAAGGTTTGTGGTGAAAGTCCTCTTTGGCCCGTAGTGCATAGATGGACAGGTGTTTGGCATGATCATGACCATTGGTGATACTAACGAACATCTTTGGCCCGTAGTGCATGGATAATTCGTTGATTTGGAATATTTATTGAATGATGTTACATAGATAAATATTGATGATGGACTTTTAAATCATAGAAGATAGTAGATATCATGATCTACTTGACTCTTCTAATGGATTGTTATTTTTGCTGCAGTTATACTCTAAAACTTGTTGTCTATTATATTCTATCAGAGTTTTCCCTGTTGAGAACTAAGGATAATTTGTTCTATATTATCTAGTCATAATATTCTTTACTGGGCTAGTTGAGCTCACTCTTTTCTTTTTTGTTCCATTATTCTTCTTAGGAAGCGATAATATAACTGGAACTAGTCGGGGAGTAGAGTAAGGATTCAAGATGGTTATTATAGTAGTCCTCACTATTTCTTAAAATAGTGTAACAATAATTGTAATGAGGACTTTATTTGAGTTTGGATATTGTCTACAAGACAATATTTGTATGTGTTGTCGTATTTTGCATGACAGTTGTATTAATGAAGTTTATATTTTGTTTCTGTATCATGTATTTGGCAACTCAGAATGTGTTGTGTGGACCTATTTTGGAGGTATCACATATATATCACTCTGAATTCTTTCTTAGAAAGATGAAAACTAAATAATAATAATTAAATGTGATAGTTTGGTAATTAATTTTCTTTGATATAATCAACAGGTAAAAGAATCTTCTAGTTCTTTAAGGGATGTTCATGGGAGTTTTCAATAATTCAACGCATCATTATTGATCCTAGATGGTCATGCCAAAGAATAAAAATATTTGGATCCGAACACTTCTGGTGTATTGCATACTTCTAGTGGATTACAACATTTGTTTCAACTATTCTCATTTGAGTATAATATAAACCAGAAGAGAAAATAGACAGTTTTTCTAATATAAGCTTCTGGCATGATACTATTAAATTAATATAAAGAAATTTTTGACTGTATTTGTTATTGGTTTCAATATGATAACCATTATAATTTATATCCTTAAAGCTGAGCAAATTTCTGCTTGTCTCAGAAGAATATAAAGAATCATCAATACAAAGTTTTGTGCCCTTTGATAACATTATAATCGCTCTTTCAGAGACTTTAATTAAGTTTAATGAATAATCGCTCTTTCAGAGCCTTTAATTAAGTTTGATGAGCTTTTTGGCCAATACATCTTTATATATGCAAAAACATAAATTTAACTTTATTACTTGAAACATAAATAAAACATATAATAAAAATACTTGTTATAATGCCATAATACAATGAAATAAAAATAATTAATTAGTATGAACATTTATATCAATATCATCAAGGAAATCATAGATATCAAAATTAGGTATATCCACTCCATTTGAAAAGTCAAAATAATTCATGTGATCTTCAAGATCATTATGATTGTTAAAATTTGTTTCAATTACCTTCCCTTTTTCTTTTATGGAGGCATTGTGCAAATCTACCAAATGTTTAGAAGTACAACATGTACATTCTCTTTTCTATATTGATTGTTCCTTTCACGCCCACACCCACAACCATAATTTCCTCTATGTTTATCAAATGAGGTTCCATTCACTTCAGGGAATGGAGTAGAACCGGTCAGACGGGATTGGTAATTTTTTAGCAAAAACTCATTATTTGTTCAGCCACTAGAAGAAATGATATCACTTCTAAGAATATAATTTCCTTTATCGCTTCAGGAAATATATTATGAACTTACACTCACAATTTTGCTACTACAGGAGCATATTCGAGGCTTGAAATATAGTAAATATTTTTTTTCTAACATGTCTTTATCAATATTTTTTTGCATGGAGATGATGGCGAATAAAAATAATTGATTTTACATGATCCTGCAGGGATGCATGTTTGTCAATCTTAATTATATCTTCAAAGTTGTCTTTATATGAATATCAGTATCAAGAGTCCATGACAAGTAGTTCTTCCTCGATATATATCAAGGACAACAAATTCAAATTCATAAGATTTGACATCTATATAAATATATAAATACGTAAGAAATTAAATAACTAAGTATGAAGACAATAAAAATATTTACCCTTCTCTAGTCACTTTCAAAGTGGGAGAATTGGGAGGTGGAATGATTATTTGTTTATACTAATACTACTACATCACAAAAGTAGTGTACTTACGTAATTTGTATTCTCAGAAACTTCAGAGTTGTCCATTATCATTAATGTCTCACGTGTCTTTTGTAAAACAATATGTTTATATGTATATCAAATTTAATTGTAATGAAACAATACTTACAAAGTTGAGAGAACCTTTTTTTTCTTCCCAAAATTGAGTAGAGACTCGTGCTGATAACGTGTTATAAAAATTATACTAAATATTAAGAACAATGACGATTAGTAGAAAAGAGAGAGTATTCTCATTGTATTTGTATATCCCTTCCATCCTCTTGACAATACTTTTATTTATAAGTACATGTACATAAATTCTTGGAAGTTTCAAAACGCATAGGTCATAGGAGTTTCAAAGCTTAGAGGATATGAGAGTTTAAAAGCTCAAAGGTCATTACAATAAAGATGGGTAGGAATGTATCTAGACATGGGTAGGAATATATCTAGACATTCACACACTATGTATAACTTTATAACACTCCTTGCTATTTTTTACTACTAGTAGTATATTTATTTTCTTTTTATGTTTAGACTAGGGCTAAACAAGTAACCAAATTAGAACCAAAACTGCACCAAAAACTGCACAAACCGCACCAATTAAAATCGCACCAACATTTCTGACGTATGTGACATTTTTAAGTTGGTTGAAAAAATCAAATTTACGATTTCGGTTTGATTACTAGCCAAAATCGCACGCATAAAACTGAAACCAAACCGCACAATGAAAATTAATTAATTATACAATACTATTATAGGAGAGATGTTTCATTTAACATTGTGTAATGAACCTCCCATGAAAATTAAGCTACTATTTTTGAATTTGGAATGTATCGATCTACATGATCACCATCACCATACAAATCTCATACAATTTTTCCTTAATTGTAAAAAATTATTGGACTACACAGTGCTTGAACATATATACGTATATATACTTCATAATATATATATATATATATATATATATGTATATATAATATTTGGATTTAATGTAAGACCCCAACTTATTATAAATAAAATTGAATTTTCCTATTTATTATCTTGAAATAGTAAGGTGATAATTTGATTTAATACTTTGGTTATGGGTGAAATGTGTAAATTTTGCAAAATAAGCAAGTGGTTATAAAATATTCATTTTGTCGGGGAATATTCGTTTGGTCATGGAATATTCTGGTTGTCGGGGAATATTCGTACGACGGCGCATCCATTTGTGGGCCCCATAACAGAATAACTGTCGGATGAAGAAAACGACAAGTTTGAGTTTTTATAAATAACGGGGTAATTGTTACCGTTAACATTGTTGGATTACCTGGTGGTTAAAATACAGTAATACGCGTGGTTGCACAGTAGCACACTGTATTGCACAGTATTGTTGAATTATTGATTCTTACGTAAGAAGGCACTACTCAATAATTGTTACAGTAATTATTGTTCAATATTTTATTTTATTGATTCAATAATTACTGCGTTGATATTTTATATTATTGTTGTTTCAATAATTGTCACTGCACAGTATTTCCCATTATCAGATCAATAATTCATATTATTTGAATAATGTTATTAGATAGCATTATTGGCAATGTCTAGAAAGTTCTGTCAAGGCGAGGTTTGGTCACTTAATTGTGCGCCAATAAGGAGAAATCATTATTGGAAAGCCCCCTCTTTCCTGAAAATGGCCTGGTTGTCATTATTGTTTATAGACTCCACGGCACGCTTGCGTGAGGTGGTCGTCGCCCGAATCCTTTCTAGCACAGTTGTTGGGTGAATTGCTTGCAATACCTTAACCCCTCGTCTATACTTTAGACGGTAATCTTGGTACAATTGCTCGCGTTCGGAAATCTGCGTTGAATGGACACCAACGACACCTTAACCCCTCGCTTATATTGAAGCGGTAATCTCGGTACAATCGACGATTGATGCGGTAGAATACGCCACACACAACTATGAATTGTTGTATGATAAGTCAAATTGAATCTCAAAAAAATAACTAAGAATTACTAGTTCTTAGGAATTCTTCAAAGAACCAAAAGTAGAGAATAAACTCACAAATATATTGAATAATAATAATGAATAATGTGTTTGATTACATCAACCTGAACCTCTATTTATACTACTCAAAACAATCCAAATCCTAATAGGAATTTATAAGCTATAACCCTGATTTCTATAAGGAAATAGAAGTCAATTTGGAAAAGAGATTCTAATTTAAAAAGAAATCCTAATTACAATAGAATTTAAAACTAATTCTAGATCCCAAATATTTTCCAAGCCGTGTGCTGCTACTAATCTATGTACCGTTAGGAACATAACCGATCCAGCTTTATGATTGTTAATATGTAGAACGTGGCCCACATAAAAAATATGTTGAACATGCTGAAATCAGATCACTTATTGGACCTTAATTGGAATCTATGCTTTGCTTCATGAATATTAATGTTGAGAAATCCCACTTGAATTGCTATGTTTACATGATTACTTGCTAAATTTGGACAAAATTCGTGGCACCTCCAATGGAAATAAAAGAATTAACTTGGTAGTTGCATGAATAAATAAGTTCAGCCTTCATTTGTACGAATTAAATCACACATGCTTGAATTAAACCTCTATCTCTACCCAATTGTCGAATTGGGTTTCAAGACCCACACAATCGGTCAATCTGTCATCATTCCCCTCCTCTTCAAAAGGATTTCCTCAAATCTAGCCCATTGTCCTCTCGAAAATGATTCAACAACAAAATTGCTCCTGCATAAAAACAAACTAAGTTAGTAGCATCAAACCAAACATAATGCCAAAACTCAACTTGCAAATGACATATATAAGCAACAAAAACTCCAACTCCCACCAAGAACATAGCAATGTATGACTTTTCTCCCGAATTGACAATTTGTAGACCAATTACTCCCAAAACACTAATTATATAAACTAATCTACTATCCACTAAAATAATCATGAATGCAAAGTAAGAAAGAATATGAAAAGTCTTATATCCTCTTGGATCAAAAATCATCACACAAAACTCTTCATGTGGTAGATTCTCCCAGTGACGAATCCCTGGATCAAAAGTCAATATAATGATCTCAATCCTTCGCAGAAACACATTCGACAATGCACCTGGGTCAAATATCAATACTTGAAATTCGTAATGCTTCTCACGCAAAATATCTTGAATTCCTGGATTAAACACAAAACAAAACAAATCAATAAGTTCCTTTTGTCTAATCACAAAGAAATTAAATAAACCAAAATCATATGCATGTTGTCAACGGATTAAAAAGGTCACAACCAACTTCACAAGATAAAAACTTAATAGCATACTTATTATGACAAACAAACTCAACACATGCTATAGAATTTCGCAAATTGTTGACAAAATAGGAATATCATCAAAATAGAGAATAACAATTTTTCCCTTAAAAGAATGTAAAATATAATTCAACAATTCCATGGAAGTATGTAATGTCTTAGCTAATCCAAGTGAACTAACTAAACATGCAAATAACTCATCCCTCAAACGATCTTGATGATAAACACTTGTATAATCAAAACCATATGATAGCAAATCATGCAAGGAAGATTGCTCGAATGAACAAACATGATCACTACCATTGTCAACTAACGACAACTCATGTAAAGATTGATTAGCATGAAAACCTAACTCAACATATGGATAAGAAAACCTAGAATGAATTTCATGCAAGTAACAACATTGAAAACGAGAATATATATCATAATCATAAACTAACTCAACATAAATCAAATATCCACCATAGTTCATGATAAAGATGATTTTACCCTCAAAATAGCTAACAACAAATCCAATGGAAGCATGCAAAACATGTTTTAAATAACTCATGAAAACACTAGATGCATCAGTTAATCTAACAGAAATAACTAACCACCTATATAACTCACATGCTAAAACAATTTTCCATTTATCATAATCTCTCGTGCTAAATTGATTAGGCATTGTCATCACATGATTATTATCATATTTAGATAAAACATAAGAACTATACAATTTATCAAACATATTATCTAAATAAAGAAAAGAATAACGATACTTGTTTACCAATTCAAAATCGATGAACAAACTCGTTGTCCCATCCTCTTTAGGTAATATGATCTCATAATCAATACATGAACTCATGTTTTCTCTCACGATACCCACTTTCACCAATTCTCCAACCCGCCTTGGTAACTCCGTCGTCTTCTCGGGAATACTATCAGCTGATCGGTACATAATTATATCATGGGGTATTTCATCAATAACCTGTACAAGAGACAAAACAGAACTATACAAAGAAGAATCATTAGTGTTAGTATTCAAAAGCACCGTCTTATACGAATGTACAGTCATTGGCTTTTCAAAATACAACTCACTTCTCAACTCACTCTCTTTTTTATAGTCACATATTTCTTCTCTCTTTTTTTATGCTCACCCTCTCGTTTGTTTTTCTCTCGTTTATTTTCATTCTCTCTATTCTTTTCTCTCTCATTCTTTTCAAACTTTTCTTTTACATTATCAATATTTTGAACAATTTCTTTTTATCGATCTTTTCCATATGTATTTCCTTTTACAAACTTATCTTCTTGCTTACTTTCTTTCGGATGTTCACCATCTTGCTTTTGATCATGGATTTCATCTTGAACACTCGAACCCAATAACTCTCCTTGGACTGCATATTTTATAATTTCTTCCACCTCCCCCGACTAATCATGTTTCTTTTGCGCCTTAGCAGTATATTTAACTGCATCCAATAATCTTCCTTGTTTACTTGTGTGCGAACCCTCTTATTATTATCTACTATAGAATGCCTTGAAGGTTGCTCAACATGTCTTTGAGATGTATACTCCTCCCTCATGTCATGTTGTACTGGAGCAAACCGTTTTCTCATTGCTATTTTTAATTATGCTCATGTCTCAAACGGACGCTCCCCGTGTTTTTGTTTGCTAAGCTGCCACCATATAATTATATGATCGGAGAACTCTTGAACTGCCCGTCTGACCTTCCTCCGCTCGGAGTAATTATGACAGTAAAATTCTCGCATTTTTATCTCCCATCTCAGATATACCTCTGTATCAATATTGCCTTGGAAAGTATTCCTTCGAGACCCATAAGAACTTTCATAATTGTAGCCATACATGTTTGCTGCAAAACAAAGGTTAGTAGATAAAAAAAATCCTCACACTCCCTTATGTGTTTCACTCGAATCAATGGTTCACTCGTGTATACTCTCAATAAATTGGCTTTTACCCTCGATTAATCTCACCACTAAGCCTTTTACCTCAAAATTCTCTCTAATAGGTTCTTTTTGAATTCCCCTAGTAAAATTCTTGATTTTTACTAATCAATTCAAAAATTACTTATCACAAAATAAAAATATAGATGGTGTGACTATCAGAATACCACAAAATCATTGATCGATTGTCTTGTACTCCTCTTGTATGCCTCAATTTTGTAAATCTTAGCTCCGTTTCAGAACTGATGATGGAACTGTATGAACTCTTGGTTGGAATTTGATGATTTGATGGTGTGCTACAAGTTTGGTTAGCATAATGGAAATAAAATATGATTCTTTTTTTTTTCTTTTTCTATACTCTTTTTTAGAATATATATTTCAACAGAAAGTTAAAGATAAGTAACTTGCTAGAAATGCTTAGCTTTGATACCAAATGATAGACTCCAGGGCACGCTCGCGTGAGGTGGTCGTCGCTCGAATCGTTTCTAGCACAGTTGTTGGGTGAATTACTTGCAACACCTTAACCCCTCGTCTATACTTTAGACGGTAATCTTGGTACAATTGCTCGCGTTCGGAAATCTGCGTTGAATGGACACCGACGACACCTTGACACCTCGCTTATATTGAAGCGATAATCTCGGTATAATGGACGATTGATGCGGTAGAAGACGCCACACACAACTATGAATTGTTGTATGATAAGTCAAATTGAATCTCAAAATAATAACTAAGAATTACTAGTTCTTAGGAATTCTTCAAAGAACCAACAGTAGAGAATAAACTCACAAATATATTGAATAATAATAATGAATAATGTGTTTGATTACATCAACCTGAACCTCTATTTATACTACTCAAAACAATCCAAATCCTAATAGGAATTTATAAGCTATAACCCTAATTTCTATAAAGAAATAGAAGTCAATTTGGAAAAGAAATACTAATTAAAAAGAAATCCTAATTATAATAAAATTTAAAACTAATTCTAGATCCCAAATATTTTCCAAGTCGTGTGCTGCTACTAATCCATGTACTGTTAGGAACATAACTGATCCAGCTTTATGATTGTTAATATGTAGAACGTGGTCCACATAAAAAAAATATGTTGAACATGCTGAAATCAGATCACTTATTGGACCTTAATTGGAATCTGTGCTTTGCTTCATGAATATTAATGTTGAGAAAGCCCACTTGAATTGCTATGTTTACATGATTACTTGTTGAATTTGGACAAAATTCGTCGCCCAACTCCAATGGCAATAAAAGAATTAACTTGGTAGTTGCATGAATAAATAAGTTCAACCTTCCTTTGTATGTAATTAAATCCCACATGCTTGAATTAAACCTCTATCTCTACCCAATTGCTGAATTGAGTTTCAAGACCCAAACAACCGGTCAATCTGTCATCAATTGTGATTCTGTAATATTATTTGTGAATATTATTTATTGATTTATATGATAATGAAATATTTTAAGTGGATATATTTATTTTATGTGGATATAGATGAAGGAATTTAGCATGAATTATTTGTTGAAAGTTGGCAATTATTTTTTTCCAAGAAAATATTCATTCATATACATTATTATAATATATTATAATTGTTTAATAATAATATTATTATAATATATAAGCATGTGGTTAAAATGTATTTGACTACTTCGTATTAGCATTGTTATGGTTGCTGGGAATGGTTGGTGAGAATTTGCTTGTAAAGGATATTGCCTAAATCTTGTGGGCCCTCAATTATGAAAATAAGTTGTTAGACCATTGATTGGTGGAAGTGAGTTGGTGAATTTGATTCATGCAAGCTAGTTTTCAAAGAGTGGGCCGCCAACATTGAAAAATTAAGGAGTTAGGCAGAGTTAGGCATGAAAAGTTTGGCTCGGTAATCTTTTTTTTTCTCCGAAGCTGCACTATAAATAGAGGGATAACCCTCTTTCCTCAATCACACCTTCAAATCCAGAAATTCTTATTCTAAAGTATTGTGAGTATTTTTCTTGAGTACAAGAATACTTTGAGCGTAGTTTTTCTGCAAGATTTTCTCAGAATAATATCCGATATTCCAGTCAAATCCAACTTCTACTAAGGTAAAGGATATTATTTTATTGCAACACTCGTGAGAAATATTATTTTCTTTCATACTCCATATTACGTAAGCGATATTATTTCTTCTTGTATTCTTAAATTTGAACTTACTATGGTAAGTATTGCTTCTATAATTTCTGAAATGATTAAAAATTTCGCTTCACCTAATATCATTCCATAGGAATATTGGTCTGAACTTTTTATCAAATTTAGAACTTTTCATCACTAGGTATTGTTCACGGGTACTGTTCACGGGTACTTTTCACAGGTAATGTTCACAAGTACTGTTCATGGGTACTGGTCAAGGGTACTATTCACAAAAGAAAATAAAATCATTTTTTTCTTCTAAGTTATCTATTGTGACCCTTAT
This sequence comes from Panax japonicus, assembly GCA_020205505.1. Lineage (NCBI taxonomy): Eukaryota > Viridiplantae > Streptophyta > Magnoliopsida > Apiales > Araliaceae > Panax > Panax japonicus. Next base: position 62,818,324 of record CM035091.1, read on the forward strand.
TCTTGAAATTTAATCCATGTTTTGATCTTTATTCTTGAATTTTACTCCACTATAGTTTATTATGGGGTATTATTGAACTTGAATAAACTGAAATATGAATCCCTAATATTTGTCCTTCTGTCTCACTGGATTCGTTCTCTAAAATATTTTTCATCATTCTCAGTCCGTAATAGGTGATACTTGATGAATATCTTTGGCCTGTAGTGCAAAGATGAATTATTACCTGATGAATATCTTTGGCCCGTAGTGCAAAGATGAACAAGTGTTGAGATGAACATGACCAACTGATGATATAAATGAATATCTTTGGCCCGTAGTGCAAAGATGAATATTTGATGCAAGATGTATATTGATTGATGTTACAGGGATAAAATATTGATGATGGACTTTTAAATCTTAGAAAATAGTAGAATTCATTCTCTACGTGACTCTTCTAATGGATTGATGTTTTTGCTGCATTTGTTGATCTGAAACTTGTTGTCTATTATATTCTATCAGATTTTCCCTGTTGAAGACTAATGATAATTTGTTGTATATTATCCTAGTCATAATATTCTTTACTGGGCTAGTTGAGCTCACCCTTTTCCTTGTTGTTCCATTTTCTTCTCATGAAGCGAGAATATAGCAGGAACCAGTCGGGGTAGAGAGTGATGGTTCTAGAAAGTTGTTTTAGCAGTCCTCCCTATTTGTTTTTTGTAAAATAGTGTATGAATAATTGTATTGAGGACTTATTTGAGTGTGGATATTGTCTAGAAGATAATATTTGTATTTAAACTCACAGTATATGTTGTCATATTTTGCACGACAATTGTAATACTGAAGTTGTAGTTGTTTTCTGTATCATGTATTTGGCGACTCAAAATGGGTGATGTATACCTATTTTGGGGGCGTCACAGTTGGTATCAGAGCTTAGGGATATGGTCTCTGGCGGAGATCGGGGAATGGAACTAGGAGGGGAGAGATGAGTAAATCTTTCACTAGTATGTCCTACCTAAGCTTATTTGTTGGTCGGTCATAATATAGGGATATTATGTGATATGTTAAATTGTTTAATTAACCCTTGTTTTATGGCAGTATTTAAGAATGGCTGCTAAGAACGTTAACAATGGAGTGTATGAGACTGTGGAACAACCTTTAGTCACAAACCAGGAGAACATACAACAGGAAGGCAATATTCCTCCTGTAAACAACACTACCGAGCAAACGTTGAATGATGGAATGTTTAGGAGCTTTTTGCAGTTCATGCAAAATCAGAAGAGGGAGACTCGTGTACAAAATAAGGGTGGAAGTGATAGCAACGCGCGGTCTGTTTCAGCCAAGCAGTTCAAAGAGTTGGGACCACCAGAATTTATTGGAAAGACGGATCCGATCAAGGCGGAAACGTGGGTCAGGCAAATTACCAAGATATTCGATGTCTTGGGATGCACGGAGGAACAGAAGGTTCCATTCGTCACATTTATGTTCCGCGGTGCGGCAGACTACTGGTGGGAGTCTGTGAAGCATACCCTGTCTGCCGCACTCAATATGTCTTGGGAAACATTTCATAAACTATTCAATGACAAGTACTTTCCTGAAAGTATTAGTTATATGAAGGAGGTAGAGTTTATCAGACTGGAAGAAAACAACATGACGGTGTCCCAGTTTGAGGCAAAGTTCGCTGAGTTATCCAGGTTTGCAACTCATTTGGTAGATAATGAGGAATGAATGACAAGGATGTTTCTGAGAGGTCTAAAACCTAAGATTCGGAAATATCTTATCTCTCATAAATTTTCTTTATATTCAGATGTGGTAAACAGGGCTCAATTATTAGAGCGAGATAATGATTATGTTCAACCAAGGGAACACAACCAGGGTCATACCTGTGGCAGCGGTCATCGGAGCAATGAAAACCAGCAAAGAGGAAAACATTCGGACAAAAGCAGTAACCACTCTGGTGGTAATCGTAGTCGTGATAATAGAAGGAGCGAGTCGGGAGTCTAGAAAGTTCTATCAAGGAGAGGTTTGGTCACCTAATTGCGCGCTAGTAAGAAGAAATCCTTATTGGAAAGCCCCCTCTTTCCTGAGAATGGCCTGGTTGTCATTATTGTGATTCTATAATATTATTTGTGAATAATTATTTATTGATTTATATGATAATGAAATATTTTAAGTGGGTATATTTATTTTATGTGGATATAGATGAAGGAATTTAGCATGAATTATTTGCTGAAAGTTGGCAATTATTTTTCTCCAATAAAATATTCATTCATATACATTATTATAAAATATTATAATTGTTTAATAATATTATTATTATAATATATAAGCACGTGGTTAAAATGTATTTGACTACTTCGTATTAGCATTGTTATGGTTGCTGGGAATGGTTAGTGAGAATTTACTTGTAAAGGATATTGCCTAATTCTTGTGGGCCCTCAATTATGAAAATAAGTTGTTAGGCCATTGATTGGTGGAAGTGGGTTGGTGAATTTGATTCCTGCAAGCTAGTTTTCAAAGAGTGGGCCGCCAACATTGAAAAATTAAGGAGTTAGGCAGAGTTAGGCATGAAAAGTTTGGCTCAGCAATCTGTTTTTTATTCTCCGAAGCTGCACTATAAATAGAGGGATAACCCTCTTTCCTCAATCACACCTTCAAATCCAGAAATTTGTATTCTAAAGTATTGTGAGTATTTTTGTTGCACTATAAATAGAGGGATAACCCTCCTTCCTCAATCACACCTTCAAATCCAGAAATTCTTATTCTAAAGTATTGTGAGTATTTTTCTTGAGTATAAGAATACTTTGAGCGTAGTTTTTCTACAAGATTTTCTCAGAATAACTTACATGAATATTTACAAATAATTTTATTTTAGAATTATTAATTTTTTATAAAGTATATTCTTATAATAATTAATTTATAGTAGAAATGTTTATTAATTATTTTCCATGAAAATATAATCATGTATTATTTAAATAATATATGGAGTAATTTGTAGAATAATTATAATAATTATTTTATTATATGAATTTTAGTACAAAATATTAAGTTAATTATTTTACCTTAATTATTAAGGTTAAATATAAAGAATAAATCAGATATGGAATCCAAACCCTAGTTTTAGATTTTTATCAGGGAATTAGAATAATAATATAATATTAATTATATTTTAATTTTTCAGTGCTATAAATATGTACTGTATGTACGTATTGAGGATGGTTGGTCAATTATGGTGTTTAATTTTAAAACCTTAATATCAATTGGTTAAACCCTAGTTTTACTCAGGGAAACCCTAATTTGAAAATCAATTGTGAGTTTAAAATTGTTATATCATTGGGTTATATGTGTTATGTTGTGTATTAATTGATTAATTAGGTAAACCCTAATTTTAGAAACTCTAAATAAATTCTTTAGAAAAACCCTAATTATTAAACCCTAATTTGAAATTCAAATTAGAGTTTTAGGTTGTTTGTAATTGTGTTAAGATGATTAATTTACAAGTATTAGAATTATATTTGTTAATTAGGAAAACCCTAATAAAAAATTAGAAACCCTAATTAACTAGAAACCCTAAATCTAAAATTAGTAACCCTAATTTGCTAATTTGTTAACCCTAAATTATTAATTATAAGCTAAATGCTAATTAGTGGACACTAAAACACTAATGTTCATATCTAGTATAATTAGAAAATTAATCATAATTAGGAAACCCTATTTTCAAAATTTTAGAAACTAAATTTTATTTTATTTTATTTTTTTGCAAACCCTAAATTGGAAATCCTACAAATGCTATGTACTAAATCCTAAGGGTTAAACCTTAAGGGTCAAACCCTAAGGGTTTGCCAAATGACAAGTTTCCCATTAAAATTCCCAACCAAATAACCAAAATACCCCTCTTGTATTATTGAATTTTGCCAAGTGTTGGAGTGGTTGGAGTTGTTGGCCAACCCTTAACTCTCTATGTGACTCAAATGCAACACATATCAGCCAACAGATCTCAGCCATGCATTGCAACATTATATAAATAGATCCAAGAGAGAGAGAAAATCAGTTTGCTCACTCATTTTGTCCGAACACTCAACCAAATAATCCTCTCTCAAAACCTACGAATTTCTCTAGCATATCAGTCCGTAAGAACAGCCCCACGATCAACCATAACAAATCAGAAGCCAGAAATCAAAATTGATCAAAGAAGGTATAAACCCTAGCCAAGAAATATGTCCATCGATCTGTTGTTAAAAGTTATGATTGAGTGTTAGAATATGTTATTTGTAGTGTATAAAGATGATCTGGGTTGCTAGATGTTAGATCCATAACATCTAGAGGCTCGAATTTGGCATTTTAAGAAAATTTGGGGAAAAAAATTTTGTTGTCTGACATCTAATGTCAGACCTGATAGATCTATTTCTGTGTTTGGTTTTTGTGTTTTGAGCGTTGGTAATTATAGTGTGTCAGGTGGTCTGTATTCTAGAACTTTAATCTAGCCCAGATCGTGCACAGAATGAAAGTTACAGGTGGTCAAACCTCATTGGCCGACCATGACTATCGAATTTCTGGAAAACCTAGATCGTACCCAGAAACGTCTGGAAAGATGTTCTTGGACTCTGATCTTCAAGTTGTTTGTCGATTTATTGTTTGTGTTGCATCTATGTTGTAGTAGGTAATATGATCTACAATATCATGCCTTAAGATCACCTAAACATCAAATATTATGAGCACAGAGTCTGGTCAAAGTAGGTACCACGAGCACGTTTTCTGTTTTCTGGGTAACCTAGAAAACAGATGAGCGTGTCGTCTGACATCCTTTGACCGTTCGATATCTAGCGATTCTGTTATTTTTATAGTGATGTTAAGTAATGAATCTCTTCATATACATGTTGGTTACACACTACAATCGTTAGATCACTAAACCTTTACAAGAATCACTAGTTATGGAAGCCCAAATATAAGCAGTCGAACTGTTCTTCATTTCTAAGTAACCCAGAAAATGAAGAACAGCTCTGACAGCTTGTTCAAGGCTCTAGATCTCGCTTATGTTATGCTTGTTGGCCATGATTGTTGTTGGTTCTTTTAGTGTTGCAAGTGTACTACACAATTAGGCCAGAATCGGTCACAGAAACACAATACACAGTTCATAATTTATGGTCAAAGTAGCACCCTCGAAACTGAGTATGAATATCTGGGTTTGCATGAATAACATGAAGAACACCTATAGCGACAATTATGTCACTATAGCTGGTCTTTAGCGATGGACAGTGTAAATTAATTATTTTAATTTCTGAAAAATAATTAATTTAATTAAATAGATAGAAAAAAATAGTTTTTAATTATTAAAAATACTAAATAAATTATTAAAAATTATTTTATATTCTAAAAATTAGTTTTTATTTATTTTAAGTATATTTCATAAATATTTAATATTTTTGAAATATTATTGGTATTTAATTTATTTAATTATAATATTAAATAAATTAGTTAAAAATGGTTTTAATATTTGAAAAAGCATTTAAAATTATATTATGATATAAGAAAATATTTTAAGTTATTTTTAATGACTTTTAATATTTTGTGATAAATTTCATTAATAAATTAATATTAATGATAATTAATTTATTTACTAAATGAAATAAAAAAATTAATTAAAAAAGATTTTATTATATTAAAAATCATTTTAAATAATAATAAGGTATTTAAAAATATTTTAAGTTATAAAATATAAATTTCAATATTTAAAGGTAAATTTCATTAATTAATTATTATTAATGATATTAAGGTTATGTAATAATTATATTAAATAAATTAATTTAAAAAGGATTTTATTAATATAAAAATCATTTTAAATGAAAATAAAGTGTTTAAAGATATTTTAAGTTATAAAATATAACTTTTAATATTTAAAGGATAATTTCATTAATAAGTTAATATTAATAATTGTTAATTTATTATTAATGATACTAAATTTATTTAATAATTATATTAAATAAATAGCTTTAAAATGGTTTTATTAATTTAAAAATCATTTAAAAGGGATATAAATGAATTAAAAATATTTTGAGTTATAAATAATGACTTTTAATATTTTGATAAGTAAAACATTAATATTTAAATATTAATGGTAATTATTTAAAAATAATTTTAAATGTTTTAAAAATCATTTAAGGATAATATTAATACTTTAAAAGTATTTTGATTTATTATAAATAACTTTAACATTTTGGAAATGATTTCATTAATAGTTTAATATTAATTAAATTTAATGATAATAGAATTGTTTAAAATTTAAATCATTTAATAATGATTCCGATGTTTGAAAATTCATGATAAATTATGATAAATGTTTTAAAATTATTATAGGTCATTTAAAAATAATATGACTGATATTTATAGATATTGAGTTACAGAATAGAGTCTTAGAGTCGATAATTACCCGATAAAGCAGTCGGTACACCGACATGTTTCAGAAATTGATCTGGATTTAGATAATTTATTTAGATATGTGATTATTTGTGATTCAATGGTTGTTAAACATGGGTAATAATGTGATTAAGTTATGTGCTGACTGCGAAATGCAGTACTATGTGTTATAATATATTGTTATAATCGAACGAATGATCTGATTAATGATATGTCGTGATATAAAAGATAAATCTAAATTGCAAACTGTAAGCAGCGCATCAGGCAAGTATCTTACCTTTGCATTCTCTTTATGCAATGGACATGAGTGAGAATATTTATGAATTATATTATTACTATACAGATTATTAACCTTATATTATATACGCTCATTGATTATCAACATGTTAGTATATGGTAATTCAGATATATATTCTGTTCGTTAATTTCTATAAATGGTTATACAAGTGTCCCCACTTGGATAATCATTGTATTTAATCACATGTTGATACACCTTTGTCAATTACCCGTATATATATGTTGAATTATAGATTATTGTTGAACAAGATAAAACCTTTGATTTGGAACCCATACAAGTATGAACATCCCTACATTGGAAAACTATTTATGCACCCAAGGATGACAAAGTGAACGATACCCTCGTTCTTGTATGTAGTATTGATCAATGCAAGGCATAACGGGCTGATCACCCCCCGTGCCCGTAAGTTATGACGGTTTGCAGATGAATTTCTGTTTAACCTTTTTAAAAATAAAAACAATGTTCATAGCATGTCACCATAACCTCAGTTATAGTCAATATGTAGTTTCAAAAATTTAAAAGAGTTGTTATGTTATTATTATCGATTAAGATTACTTCACAACTATTGACTTGTTGTAGAAGGGTAGTACAAAGAAAATAATTAAATTCTTTCACCTTATATATAATTGCTATTACTTGTTGGTCACTCAAATGCTCATCCTTGCTTAATTTAAATGTGTTCAGCTAAGGGTGAACAACCAGAGAGTTCTACTAAGAATAAGGGAAAAGGAAAGGTTGCTGAATGAACGCAATGATATGTTATGTAATAGTTAACTTTATTAAGACAAATATGATATATATTATCTATCATGGGTTGTAATGAATGTTTAAAGGTTACGTACTTGGGATTCAGACTCTGATGATATGTAAATTAAGTTGATCTTTATATTATTGATATTATTATTAGTATTATTACGCTCATAGAAATGGTATCGTGAAGCACCGAGTTCGGGTTTCAAGTACCCGAATTTTGGGGCTCTACAGGTTGGTATCAGAGCGTAGGGTTAAAAATCTTAGGTGGATTAGACCTTAGGCTATAACCTTAGAATAGAGGGAAACGTTGAAAATATAAATAACTCATATAGAGTTTAAAAAGAGATGAATTGAATAAATTCATCGTCTAACAAAATAAAAGATAACTTATATAAAACTATTATTTGTTGTGTGTATATACAATATGCTAATCAAAATAATTTATGTGTGTAGATGTCTGGTGGAAAAGGCTTGTTATATGCATGTAGCATGAAGAATGATCAAACCCATACACCCGAGCTGATATCGAAGCCAATAGCTGAAATAGAGGCTCACAATGAAAATAACTCAGACGATGTAGTTATCATAGAAAATGTAGTACCAGATCCGGAGATGGTGGAGCTGACAGATAGTGATTCAGACACTAAAGTTGAAATTGATCAAGCATCAACGGAGGTGCAGGATTTGAGGAACAAGGTTTCTTCTCTAGAAAGGCTGTGAAAAATAGAAAAGTTGTTGAGTAGTTAGTTGCGCCAAGCGTTAATAGAAATAATGGAAGAACAAGATAAGCTTAAAATCCAAATTGATCAGATGGGAGCCACAAGCTACACATCTGTGGAGCTCTGAGCAAGAAGGGGAAAAGAAAGATAGGAGACCATAACTTAGGAAAATTCGATAAGAAGAAGGGGAAAAGAATATTTTATTTTCTTACATACATGATTTTCATATATATAGTAAATTATTTTATAAAGAAATTTTGAAGGAGGAATTTGAGTTCTTTTAATAAATCAAAGTTCTGTTTAATCAGAAAGACAAGTTTTATGTAAAAAGTTAAAGATCAGTTCGATCAATTATGGTCGAGATCTACTTGAAATAACTGTGTATGCTATATACCCTTGTATGTATAGGTTTTAAAACGGTGATTCCGGGGACGGAATCTTTATAAAGGAGGGTGAATATAACAACCCGATATTTTCTATATAAATAAATAAGAAATTTTGCGTATAATTTTTTTTGTTTTTGTTTTAAGGATGAGGATTTGTACAAGATAAGGTGTATATGTATTTATGTGATTAATAAAAATATATTTATTACATGAATATTTACAAATAATTTTATTTTAGAATTATTAATTTTGTATAAAGTATATTCTTATAATAATTAATTTATAGTAGAAATCTTTTATTAATTATTTTCCATGAAAATATAATCATATATTATTTAAATAATATATGGAGTAATTTGTAGAATAATTATTATAATTATTTTATTATATGAATTTTAGTACAGATTATTAAGTTAATTATTTTACCTTAATTATTAAGGTTAAATATGAAGAATAAATCAGATTTGGAATCCAAACTCTAGTTTTGGATTTACATCAGGGAATGGGAATAATAATATAATATTAATTATATTTTAATTTTTCAATGTTATAAATATGTACTGTATGTACGTATTGAGGATGGTTGGTCAATTATGGTGTTTAATTTCAAAACCCTAATATTAATTGGTTAAACCCTAGTTTTACTGGGGGGAAAACCCTAATTTAAAAATCAATTGTGAGTTTAAGACTGTTATATAACTGTGTTATATTTGTTATGTTGTGTATTAATTGATTAATTAGGTAACCCCTAATTTTAGAAACCTTAAATAAATTCTTTAGAAAAACCTTAATTATAAAACCCTAATTTATGGAAATAAGACACCCTAATTTGAAATTCAAATTAGAGTTCGAGGTTGTTTGTAATTATGTTAAGGTGATTAATTTACAAGTATTAGAATTATATTTGTTAATTAGGAAAACCCTAATAAAAAAATTAGAAACCCTAATTAACTAGAAACCCTAAATCTAAAATTAGTAACCCTAATTTACTAATTTGTTAACCCTAAATTATTAATTATAAGCGTATAATTTGTTATGAATTTTAAGAGGTAACTGATTCGGAAATTAGATTTTGGTGGAAAATTCTAGAATTGAGTGGGCCCCACTCTTGGTTGTTGGGGAGATGGCTGATTTTTGGTGGGTGAAATAGTAGCAGGTAAAGCCATCAGGTAGCAGGTCAAGTCTGTTTCGGCGTGCTAACATTTTCCTATAAATAGAGGGCTAAGTTAGAATTGAAAATCACACCAGAATTCATAAGTTTCCTCTCTTTTTCTCTCTAGATTATTGAGTGTATTTTGTGAGTATTTAAATACTTGGTGAGTTGATATTCATCAGTGCAAGTTTCCTTCAGCGTCATATCCGATATCCAGTCAGAAGTGTTGCTCTTTTGAGGTAAGGGATAGTAAGGGATTTTATGGGTTGTTATGTTTTTCAGTTTCGTAATTTTTCTGACCTTCAAAAATTCTGGAAAATTTTGAAATGATATTTTGATGAGTTTTATTGATTGTGTCAAAAAATGGTGATTTTTGGATGTATAGATTAAGAGTTATGAATTTTATGAGAAAAGACTATTTTAAAAGTAACCGCTTATAACTCCTTGTGGTTAACTCCAAAATTGATGAAATTTTTATTGGGAGTACATCTATATAATATCAGTGTACTCTATGAATTTCGGAATTTTTGGATAAAAGGACAATTTATGATAAATGTCTAAATATTCGGCGGTTTTGGTCATATGAAAAATAGTAAATGAATTTTAAAAATTCTGAGAAAAATATATGTTCAATATGGGACTATATTCTGTTAATCCCAGAAAAGAAATAGTTTTGGAACTGATTTGGTATTTTTCATGAAAATAGACTAGTTATGAATAAATGAATTAAATATGTTATGTGAATGAAGAAAATTGGAAAATATGATTTCATGGCTTGAGAATCCTATATGAGGTATATGCAGATTTTTGATGATGGTTTTGGTTATTGGTGATGAAATCTTATGAGTTTGGCATTTTAGGATGATTAAATGCATTATTTAGTAAAGTGTAAACAATTAAAATAAATTGTTTATAAGTTTAAGAAATATTATTCTTTCAATATCATTATACTGAAATATTGGTATGGATTTTATTGTGGAATTTCTACCTTTTTGAGTCAGAGTTACTATTCATGAGTTACTATTCACGAGTTACTATTCACGGGTACTATTCACGACAAAGTTGGTTTCATTTTCTGACCAAATTATCGTTGATTTATGAATATTTCTCTTAAGATTAAATGCAGGTGTTGATCATATTATTTTTATTATCATATATAACATTTTTATAACCCTGATGTTGAAATTCTCTTTCACTTGAGTATAAAGATGGGTAGATTATTGGTATGATCACGACTAGGGTTCTCTTTTGCCAGTAGTGAAAAGTTGAATTGTGACTGGTATGATCATGACCATTTAATTTATAATTGAATATCTTTAGCTTAAGTGCAAATGTGAAATAATGAACATGGTTATAATTAATGTTTATATAAATTCTGAAATGATTATATATTTCTTTGAGATATTAATATATTTGGCCTGTAGTGCGAATATGAACTGTTGATGAATATATTTGGCTTGTAGTGCAAATATGAACTGTTGAGGAATATCTTTGGCCTGTAGTGCAAAGATGAATTGTTGATGAATATCTTTGGTCTGTAGTGCAAAGATGATCTGTGGTTGAATATCTTTGGCCAGTAGTGCAAAGATGAACTGTTGACGAATATCTTTGGCCCGTAGTGCAAAGATGAATTTATCAGTATGATTATGAACAGGACATGTGATTTGGTATAACCATGATCTTTGATGTTTCAGGTGAAGATAGGTTATGAAAATTATCTTCGTCGTGGATGAGAAGAAGAATTTAGAACTACAATTATGATTATGAGTTATTCATATGATTGTGGACCAGAATTGTTGATTGATATTACAGGGATAAAACATTGTTGGTGGACTTTTAACATGGAGAAAATAATAGACTTTATAGTCTATTTGACTCTTCTAATGGATTGCTCGTTCCGCTGCAACTATGGTTGAAATTTTTGTCATCTACCATATGTTCTAAATCTCTGATTTATTACTGATGAAGGCTATTGATAATTTAATTATCTTTAGTCATGATATTCTTTACTGAGCTAGTTGTGTTCACCCTTTTTCTTCACAATTCCTTTCAGGTAATACGAGTGTAGTTGGGTCGAGCGGGGGTAACAGGGGAATAGAACGGTGGTCTCTAGCTGTGGAGTTCTCCCTAAACAGTATAGACAAGTGTGTTGTATACATCTTTTCGTAGTTATATTTGGTGAATCATATAGGGAGAGGTGAACCCAACGTTGGAAGGGTGTTTTGTCACTATCATACAAGATGTATAATGACATACAACCTCGTATCATCCTAAGACAAGGATGTGCTCATCCACTTGCTGAGTATATATACGAGCACTACCTATATAATCTTGGTGTTTGTTTGAAGTATAATTCTCAATTAGAGACAGTGGAGATAATGATATGTCAAGAAAAGACTTACCATTGGGAAGAATATGATAGTAATCTTCTTGTTTTTCTTTGGGGTCTATTGGGTCAACCAAGGATAATTCTGTGGCCATATGATATCTATCATAACCTAGACGCATGGCCTCCCATGTACGAAGGTTTCCTTGAGCACTTCCCAAAGATTTTAATTTCTAAAACAGTTTTTGACTATACCTTTATATAAGGTGTCACTGTGAGGTGTTGTCCACAGTTGGGACATGTGTCACATTTGTTATATATTTGTATCCAAACTCACAGCATATGTGTTGTTATATTTTGTACGACAATTGTTGTAATAAATTTGTAGTTATTTTCTATACCATGTATTTGGCGACTTAGAATAGGTTGGATGCTATGGACCTATTTTGAGGTTTTCATAGTTGGTATCAGAGCTTAGGGATATGGTCTTTGGCGGAGATCGGGGAATATAACTAGGAGGGGAGAGATGAATAAATCCTTCGCTAGTGTGTCCTACCTAAGCTTATTTGTTGGTCAGTCATAATATTGAACCCATGTTTTATGACAGTTTTGAGAATGGCTGCTGAGAATGTTAACAATAGAGTGAATGAGACCATGGGGATACCTCTAATCACCATCTAGGATAATGTGATGTCAGGCGAAGAAAGAATTAGAGAAATCCATGTGGTGAGTGAAGAATTGATAGTTGCACCCGAGATAGTCGCAGAGGTAACAGCTGAGAGTGAGGAAGAAGAGGTACTTGAGGAGAATTTATTAGAGGTATTATATGATCAAAATGTAGAATTGCAAAATCGTGTTCATGAGTTAGAAGAGCAGGCTGAAGAACGGCAGGCAGTCGTGGAACAAAAGGATGCAACAATTCAAGCTTCTGTTACCCGATATGTGATGCTTGAACAGAAGCATTATTTGGCAGAGTATAAGATGATAAAGATGGAATCTGAGCTGAAAGAAGAAAAAACTAAACGAGTGAGAATAAGTGATGCATGGACAAAATCCGCACGACACGTGGATATTGTGGAAAGAGATGTCCGATCTAAGAAGGCTAAAATAGATGATATGAATTTCTCTTTCTGGAAAGCAATTGGGAGAACCCAACATCGAGTTTTGAATTACCCTGTACAGAGCGGTCAACCTGAATTTGATATGGATCGAAGATTGATGATTCAAATCATGAATCAGGAGTACGATGAGGCAGTTGAGGGAGGAATATGTCCTATAGAAAAGTATATTCCAACGGTAGTGATGATGCCAAATGCTGCCCCAGACAAGTCAAAGCCGGGTAGGTCAAGGGAGAGCTGTTGTCATGACTTCCCAACAAGTGAAGAACCCAAATGAATTTATCACGGGAGATGAGCAATGGAGAAATCAGGATGACCCGGTAGATAGAATCTGAAATGAAAGCAAGGTATTCTCAACTTTTCGAAATACCAGGTACGTAAATTTTGGGGACGAAATTTCATACGGAGGGGAGATTATAAGACCCCGAATTTTATTAAATAAAAGTATTCAATTTTTCTTATAATTACAATTCAGTAAATGGTTAAATTGATAAAAGTTAAAGTTAAGGGTGATATATGAAATTTTTTTCAAAATACACAAGTGGTTATAAAATATTCATTGTTGTCGGGGAATATTCGTTTGGTCGTGGAATATTCTATTCTGTCGGGTAATATTCGTATGATGGCGCAGCCATTTGTCCCCATAACAGAATAATTGTCGGATAAAGAAAATGACAAAATTGAGTTTTTATAAATAACGGCGTAGTTGTTACCGTTAACACTGTTGGAATACCCAGTGGTTAAAATAATGTAATACGCGTTATTGCACAGTAGCACACGGTATTGCACATTATTTTTGAATTATTGATTCTTAGGTAAGAAGGCACTACTCAATAATTATTACAGTAATTATTGCTTAATATTTTATTTTATTGGTTCAATAATTGCTACGTTGATATTTATATTATTGTTTCTCAATAATTTTCACTGCACAGTATCTCCATTATCAGATCAATAATTCATATTATTTGAATAATATTATTAGATAGCATTATTGGCAATGTCTAGAAAGTTCTATCAAGGAGAGGTTTGGTCACCTAATTGAGCGCCAGTAAGGAGAAATTCTTATTGGAAAGCCCCCTCTTTCCTGGGAACTGCCTGGTTGACATTATTATGATTCTGTAATATTATTTGTGAATAATTAATTATTGATTTATATGATAAGGAAATATTTATTTGATGTGGATATAAATGATGGATTTATTTATGTGGTTATAAATGAAGGAATTAATGTTGAGGTATTTTATCAGTATTTTATCGGATTGGAGGTATTAAAAGATCAAATTGGTGTTCTTACAGCTTTATTGTTTGAGTTATAATATTTAATCTGACCGTTGGATCGTTGTAAATTGTAGATATGTTATACATATATAAGTTGAGTATATGTCCACAAATTTTGAACCGTTAAAAATGAGCGTATAATTTGTTATTAATTTTAAGAGGTAACAGATTCGGAAATTAGGTTTTGGTAGAAAATTCTAGAATTGAGTGGGCCCCACTCTTGGTTGTTGGGGGAGATGGTTAATTTTTGGTGGGTGAAATAGTAGCAGGTAAAGCCATCAGGTAGCAGGTCAAGTCTGCTTCGGCGTGCTAACATTTTCCTATAAATAGAGGGCGAAGTTAGAATTGAAAATCACACCAGAATTCATAAGTTTTTTATCTTTTTCTCTCTAGATTATTGAGTGTATTTTGTGAGTAATTAGATACTTGGTGAGTTGATATTCATCAGTGCAAGTTTCCTTCAGCGTCATATTCGATATCCAGTCAGAAGTGTTGATCTTTTGAGGTAAGGGATAGTAAAGGATTTTATGGGTTGTTATGTTTTTCAGTTTCGTAATTTTTCTGACCTTCAAAAATTCTGGAAAAATTCAAAATGATATTTTGATGAGTTTTATTGATTGTGTCAAAAAATGGTGATTTTTGGATGTATAGATTAATAGTTATGAATTTTATGAGAAAATATTATTTTAAAAGTAACCGCTTATAACTCCTTGTGGTTAACTCTAAAATTGATGAAATTTTTATTGGGAGTACATCTATATAATATAAGTGTACTCTGCGAATTATGGAATTTTTGGATAAAAGGGTAATTTATGGTAAATGTCAAAATATTCGGCGGTTTTGGTCATATGAAAAATAGTAAATGAATTTTAAAAATTCTGAGAAAAATATATGTTCAATATGGGACTATATTCTGTTAATCCCAGAAAAGAAATAGTTTTGGAACTGATTTGGTATTTTTCATGAAAATAGACTAGTTATAAATAAATGAATTAAATATGTTATGTGAATGAAGAAAATTGGAAAATATGATTTTATGGCTTGAGAATACTATATGAGGTATATGCAGATTTTTATGATGGTTTTGGTTATTGGTGATGAAATCTTATGAGTTTGGCATTTTAGGATGATTAAATGCATTATTTAGTAAAGTGTAAACAATTAAAATAAATTGTTTATAAGTTTAAGAAATATTATTCTTTCAATATCATTATACAGAAATATTGGTATAGATTTTATTGTGGAATTTCTACCATTTTGAGTCGGAGTTACTATTCATGTGTTACTATTCACAAGTTACTATTCATGGTTACTATTCATCGAGCTTTGAATTACCCTGTACAGAGCGGTGAACCTGAATTTGATATGGATCGAAGATTGATGATTCAAATTATGAATCAGGAGTACGACGAGGCAGTTGAGGGAGGAATATGTCCTATAGAAAAGTATATTCCAACAGTAGTGATGATGCCAAATGCTGCCCCAGACAAGTCAAAGCCGGGTAGTTCAAGGGAGAGCGGTTGTCATGACTTCCCAACAAGTGAAGAACCCAAATGAAGTTATCACAGGAGATGAGCAATGGAGAAATCATGATGACCGGGTAGATAGAATCTGAAATGAAAGCAAGGTATTCTCAACTTTTCGAAATACCAGGTACGTAAATTTTGGGGACGAAATTTCATAAGGAGGGGAGATTGTAAGACCCCGAATTTTATGAAATAAAAGTATTCAATTTTTCTTATAATTACAATTCAGTAAATGGTTAAATTGATAAAAGTTAAAGTTAAGGGTGATATATGAAATTTTTTTCAAAATACACAAGTGGTTATAAAATATTCATTGTTGTCGGGGAATATTCGTTTGGTTGTGGAATATTCTTTCTGTCGGGCAATATTCGTACGATGGCGCAGCCATTTGTCCCCATAACAGAATAATTGTCGGATAAAGAAAATGACAAAATTGAGTTTTTATAAATAACGGCATAGTTGTTACCGTTAACATTGTTGGAATACCCAGTGGTTAAAATAATGTAATACGCGTTATTGCACAGTAGCACACGGTATTGCACATTATTTTTGAATTATTGATTCTTACGTAAGAAGGCACTACTCAATAATTATTACAGTAATTACTGTTTAATATTTTATTTTATTGGTTCAATAATTGCTACGTTGATATTTATATTATTGTTTCTCACTAATTTTCACTGCACAGTATCTCCATTATTAGATCAATAATTCATATTATTTGAATAATATTATTAGATAGTATTATTGGCAATGTCTAGAAAGTTCTGTCAATGAGAGGTTTGGTCACCTAATTGCGCGCCAGTAAGGAGAAATTCTTATTGGAAAGCCCCCTCTTTCCTGGGAACTGCCTGGTTGTCATTATTGTGATTCTGTAATATTATTTGTGAATAATTAATTATTGATTTATATGATAAGGAAATATTTATTTGATGTGGATATAAATGATGGATTTATTTATGTGGTTATAAATGAAGGAATTAATGTTGAGGTATTTTATCAGTATTTTATCGGATTGGAGGTATTAAAAGATCAAATTGGTGTTCTTACAGCTTTATTGTGTGAGTTATAATATTTAATCTGACCGTTGAATCGTTGTAAATTGTGGATATGTTATACATATATAAGTTGATTATATGTCCACAAATTTTGAACCGTTAAAAATGAGCGTATAATTTGTTATTAATTTTAAGAGGTAACTGATTCGGAAATTAGGTTTTGGTAGAAAATTCTAGAATTGAGTGGGCCCCACTCTTGGTTGTTGGGGGAGATGGTTGATTTTTGGTGGGTGAAATAGTAACAGGTAAAGCCATCAGGTAGCAGGTCAAGTCTGCTTCGGCGTGCTAACATTTTCCTATAAATAGAGGGCGAAGTTAGAATTGAAAATCACACCAGAATTCATAAGTTTTCTCTCTTTTTCTCTCTAGATTATTGAGTGTATTTTGTGAGTATTTAGATACTTGGTGAGTTGATATTCATCAGTGCAAGTTTCCTTCATCGTCATATCCGATATCCAATCAGAAGTGCTGCTCTTTTGAGGTAAGGGATAGTAAGGGATTTTAAGGGTTGTTATGTTTTTCTGTTTCGTAATTTTTCTGACTTTCAAAAATTCTGGAAAAATTTGAAATGATATTTTGATGAGTTTTATTGATTGTGTCCAAAAAGGGTGATTTTTGGATGTATAGATTAAGAGTTATGAATTTTATGAGAAAATATTATTTTAAAAGTAACCGCTTATAACTCCTTGTGGTTAACTCCAAAATTGATTAAATTTTTATTGGGAGTACATCTATATAGTATCAGTGTACTCTATGAATTTCGGAATTTTTGGATAAAAGGACAATTTATGATAAATGTCTAAATATTCGGCAGTTTTGGTCATATTAAAAATAGTAAATGAATTTTAAAAATTCTGAGAAAAATATATGTTCAATATGGGACTATATTCTGCTAAATCCCAGAAAATAAATAATTTTGGAACTGATTTGGTATTTTTCATGAAAATGGACTAGTTATGAATAAATGAATTAAATATGTTATGTGAAGGAAGAAAATTGAAAATTATGATTTTATGGCTTGAGAATCCTATATGAGGTATTTGCAGATTTTTTTTATGATGATTTTGGTTATTGGTGATTAAATCTTATGAGTTTGGCATTTTAGGATGATTAAATGCATTATTTAGTAAAGTGTAAACAATTAAAATAAATTGTTTATAAGTTTAAGAAATATTATTCTTTCAATATCATTATATAGAAATATTAGTATGAATTTTATTGTGGAATTTCTACCATTTTGAGTCGGAATTACTATTCAGGAGTTACTATTCATGTGTTACTATTCACAAGTTACTATTCATGGGTACAATTCATCGAGTTTTGAATTACCCTGTACAGAGCGGTGAACCTGAATTTGATATGAATCGAAGATTGATTATTCAAATCATGAATCAAGAGTACTACGAGACAGTTGAGGGAGGAATATGTCCTATAGAAAAGTATATTCCAACGGTAGTGATGATGCCAAATGCTGCCCCAGACAAGTCAAAGCCGGGTAGTTCAAGGGAGAGAGGTTGTCATGACTTCCCAACAAGTGAAGAACCCAAATGAAGTTATCACGAGAGATAAGCAATGGAGAAATCATGATGACCGGGTAGATAGAATCTGAAATGAAAGCAAGGTATTCTCAACTTTTCGAAATACCAGGTACGTAAATTTTGGGAACGAAATTTCATAAGGAGGGGAGATTGTAAGACCCCGAATTTTATTAAATAAAAGTATTCAATTTTTCATATAATTACAATTCAGTAAATGGTTAAATTGATAAAAGTTAAAGTTAAGGGTGATATATGAAAATTTTTTCAAAATACACAAGTGGTTATAAAATATTCATTGTTGTCGGGGAATATTCGTTTGGTCGTGGAATATTCTTTCTGTCGGGCAATATTCGTATGATGGCTCAGCCATTTGTCCCCATAACAGAATAATTGTCGGATAAAGAAAATGACAAAATTGAGTTTTTATAAATAACGGCGTAGTTGTTACCGTTAACACTGTTGGAATACCCAGTGGTTAAAATAATGTAATACGCGTTATTGCACAGTAGCACACGGTATTGCACATTATTTTTGAATTATTGATTCTTACGTAAGAAGACACTACTCAATAATTATTACAGTAATTACTGTTTAGTATTTTATTTTATTGGTTCAATAATTGCTACGTTGATATTTATATTATTGTTTCTCAATAATTTTCCCTGCACAGTATCTCCATTATCAGATCAATAATTCATATTATTTGAATAATATTATTAGATAACATTATTGGCAATGTCTAGAAAGTTCTGTCAAGGAGAGGTTTGGTCACCTAATTGCACGCTAGTAAGGAGAAATTCTTATTGGAAAGCCCCCTCTTTCCTGGGAACTGCCTGGTTGTCATTATTGTGATTCTGTAATATTATTTGTTAATAATTAATTATTGATTTATATGATAAGAAAATATTTATTTGATGTGGATATAAATGATGGATTTATTTATGTGGTTATAAATGAAGGAATTAATGTTGAGGTATTTTATCAGTATTTTGTCGGATTGGAGGTATTAAAAGATCAAATTGGTGTTCTTACAGCTTTATTGTGTGAGTTATAATATTTAATCTGAGCGTTGGATCTATGTAAATTGTGGATATGTTATACATATATAAGTTGAGTATATGTCTAAAAAATTTTAACCGTTAAAAATGAGCGTATAATTTGTTATTAATTTTAAGAGGTAACTGATTCGGAAATTAGGTTTTGGTAGAAATTCTAGAATTGAGTGGGCCCCACTCTTGGTTGTTGGGGGAGATGGTTGATTTTTGGTGGGTGATATAGTAGCAGGTAAAGCCATCAGGTAGCAGGTCAAGTCTGCTTCGGCGTGCTAACATTTTCCTATAAATAGAGGGCGAAGTTATAATTAAAAATCACACCAGAATTCATAAGTTTTCTCTCTTTTTCTCTCTAGATTATTGAGTGTATTTTGTGAGTATTTAGATACTTGGTGAGTTGATATTCATCAGTGCAAGTTTTCTTCAGCGTCATATCCGATATCCAGTCAGAAGTGTTGCTCTTTTGAGGTAAGGGATAGTAAGGGATTTTAAGGGTTGTTATGTTTTTCAGTTTCGTAATTTTTCTGACCTTCACAAATTCTGGAAAAATTTGAAATGATATTTTGATGAGTTTTATTGATTGTGTCCAAAAATGGTGATTTTTGGATGTATAGATTAAGAGTAGGGCTGATCATTCGGTTATAACCGAACCGAATAGGCTATTCGGTTATAACCGAATACCGAAATATTCCTATTTTCAATATCCGAACTGATAACCGAATTTTGATAATAACCGAATAACCGAATACCGAATTACCGAATTATAAATTCGATATTCCGGGTAATAACCGAATAATGCTAATTGTAAATCTCAAGTTACAATTTTTATCCTTGTTTATTCGAATACTTCCTTGTTTATTGAGTTGTCCCTCTCTGGAACAGAAGAACAGAAGAAGCCAGTGGGGGCGCTCTTCGACTTGAAGAATAGAAGAAGCCCTTCATTTGTAAATCTGAGAGAAGAAGCCAGTGAGACGAGATCGAGTCGATTGAGAGATGAGAGATCGAAATCTGAGAAAACAGAGGTAGAGAGAAAGTGAGAGGTGAAAGGAAGAAGGCGGTGGGAAGTACAAAGGCGGTGGTGGCCGGTACTAGCACTGGGCTGAATATCACCAGCAGCGACGTGGCCAGCACTAGGCTGATGATGGTCACCGCCAACGTCAGACCGGAGAGGACCACCATAGAGCCGCCGAACGTGACGGCAGTAATGGTTTTGGCCAGTTGGTGAGATATTTGCTCCTGCTGATGTGGCTGGATGGCTGCTGATGTTGAGCCATTTTTGATGGTAAGGAATTAAGAATTAAGAAGAATTTATGTGAAGAAAAAGTAAGGGTTTTGATGAAGGGGGAGTGGAAAGTACTTCGGTTTTAATGGCCAGATAAAGATTAATTTTTTCAAACATCTTATTCGGTTATTCTGGTAGACCGAATTATCCAAAATTGAAATCCAAACTAATAACCGTAAACCGAAAAATAATTCGGATATACCCGAATTATAAAAAATACCTGAATTATTAAGAAATTTCGGTTAAATTATTTCGGTTGTGATCGATTTTTCGGTTATATCCGTTTTTTGCTCAGCCCTAATTAAGAGTTATGAATTTTATGAGAAAATACTATTTTAAAAGTAACCGCTTATAACTCCTTGTGGTTAACTCTAAAATTGATGAAATTTTTATTGGGGGTACATCTATATAATATCAGTGTACTCTGTGAATTTTGGAATTTTTGGATAAAAGGGCAATTTATGATAAATGTCTAAATATTCGGCGGTTTTGGTCATATGAAAAATAGTAAATTAATTTTAAAAATTCTGAGAAAAATATATGTTCAATATGGGACTATATTCTACTAAATCCCAGAAAAGAAATAGTTTTGGAACTGATTTGGTATTTTTCATGAAAATGGACTAGTTATGAATAAAAGAATTAAATATGTTATGTGAAGGAAGAAAATTTGAAAATATGATTTTATGGCTTGAGAATCCTATATGAGGTATATACAGATTTTTTATGATGGTTTTGGTTATTGGTGATGAAATCTTGTGAGTTTGGCATTTTAGGATGATTAAATGCATTATTTAGTAAAGTGTAAACAATTAAAATAAATTGTTTATAAGTTTAAGAAATATTATTCTTTCAATATCATTATACAGAAATATTGGTATGAATTTTATTGTGGAATTTCTACCATTTTGCAGTCAGAGTTACTATTCAGGAGTTACTATTCATGTGTTACTATTCACAAGTTACTATTCATGGGTACTATTTACGACAAAGTTGGTTTCATTTTCTGACCAAATTATCGTTGATTTATGAATATTTCTCTTAAGATTAAATGCAGTTGTTTATCATATTATTTTTATTATCATATATAACATTTTTATAACCCTGATGTTGAAATTCTCTTTCACTTTAGTATAAAGATGTTGGGCTTCGGCACAGAAACGCACAGCGAATATTAAAATTTTAAAGCAATTTCCGAAACCCTAAAACAGGATCCATGCGAAAAATCAATTAATTCAGAGGTTTAGAGATTATACCAGATATGAAAAAAAAACAAGAATCTTAAACCGACTGCGCCTCGAATCTCCAACGCAATACAAACCGATTGCGCCTCTACGGTATCCACACGAACGCCGCACGAACCGTCGAACGATTCTGCAATAAGAAGGACTTGCGATACTAGCCACCAAAAGGAATGGATTTTCTGAAACTGTTTTCTCTCTAGTCCCTCTCTAAGAGCGGCTAGGGTTTTTCAATTATGATATATCCCTAAGTAGCAGCTATATATCATATATATATAGTAGTTAAAAGGAATTAATCAAATCAAAACCTAATTTCATAAAATCCGAATTTATATATATATATATATATATATATATATATATATATATTAATTAAGTCTTACTTAATTAATATACATATATACAAATTATCCTTTTAATTTAAATTCGTGATTTAAATACTATTAATCATATTAATATATTTAAATCCTTAAAATTTAAATTAATTCCCTTTTAAATAACGTTCTATGTGTGTGACCCTATAGGTTATTATTACGTTGGCAATAATTTCAAAATCATATTATAAATTATAAACAGTGAGTGGCATCTAGTAATGCATCACTGCTACCCAAGTAATAATAAGATCGATGATTCGATGCAACCTTTTTGTGACCAATGTTTCAATGTAATTTAATCCTTTTAACCTTAATATCCTAGATTAAACTCGAGTCATGGAATGTGTCATACTCTTCATAATTTAATCTGAGTTTTCTTGATCAATGAGTAGACTATATGAAACAAATCACTATTTGAGCATTGCCATGCATTTCATAGTCCTACTCAATCAAGAGGCCTATGGATATCACCCATAATATATAGGATGGTTAAATTCCATCTAGATCACTCATATTTCTCACACGATTAATGATGAACCCAATAATCACCTTTATAGTCCACCCTATTAAAGGTGACATTTGATGATATCAAAGTACATAAATTC
This sequence comes from Panax japonicus, assembly GCA_020205505.1. Classification (NCBI taxonomy): domain Eukaryota; kingdom Viridiplantae; phylum Streptophyta; class Magnoliopsida; order Apiales; family Araliaceae; genus Panax; species Panax japonicus. The sequence continues at coordinate 62,841,424 of CM035091.1, forward strand.
TCGTGTAGTAATATAGCGATTTCAGGTCGGAGGACCAGTACATCATTGTCACTATGAGAATTGCTAATGACACTTCGCATAATGCTCCATATAGAATTCTCATGGTGGGTCTGTCCAGTACATCGTTCTCTAACATGTACTTATGCATTGACTTAATATCTCATATATTTATGACCAATGAGATTTGGTCATCAGTCAATCCACATACTAGTCTCAATGCATCATTGTTGTCCCATCAACAATGATACTCGACTAGGGACATTTAAGAACACTGATACTAATGGTAATATATAATCTCATGTTCAAGTCACATACTTGAAACTATATAATTTGTATCACTATTTTAAGGAATTTTATTATGTTAACAATTATATTATGCAGTAAATAAAATCATATATTTATTCAATCAAATATAATATCAAAACATTAAGCAATTATATCAAATAATTGGCCTCTAGGGCATAAACTCTAACAGTCTCCCACTTGCACTAGAGTCAATCACTCATGTATCTAATACCCATGGAACTAGTGTGACCGTCGTGCTTCTGCTGCAAGAAAGCCTTGGTTAGTGGATCTGTTGGCACTCTTCCTATATGTATATATCCTCTATCAATGATTTCACGGATCAGATGGTACCGCCTAAGTATATGCTTGGATCGTTGGTGAGATATGGGTTCCTTAGACTGTGCAATGGCTCCATTATTATCACAGTATAGAGCAACCAGATCAACAATAGTTGGAACAACACCAAGTTCAGTGATGAACTTTTTAATCCATACAGCCTCCTTGGCTGCACTAGAAGCAACAATATACTCAGCCTCTGTTGTAGAATCAGCTACTGTCTCTTGCTTCGAACTTTTCCAGCTAACAGCACCACCATTAAGGCAAAACACAAAACCTGACTGAGACTTATAGTCATCATTGTCAGTCTGGAAACTAGCATCTGTGTAACCCTTTACTGCTAGTTCGTCTTCACCTCCATATACCAAGAATGAATCCTTAGTCCTTTTCAGGTACTTGAGGATATTCTTGACTGCTGTCCAGTGACCTTCACCTGGATTCGACTGGTATCTGCTCGTCATGCTCAAAGCATACGAGACATCCGGACGAGTACATATCATTGCATACATGATAAATCCAATTGCCGAAGCATAAGGGATCTTTCTCATACGCTCCTCATCATCTTGTGATTTAGGACATTGGGCCTTAGAGATCTTTACACCATGAGTCACGGGTAAGTTTCCTCTTTTCGCCTCTTGCATGCTGAACCGTTTCAACACTTTATCAATATATGTACTTTGACTTAGGCCGAGCATTTTTCTTGATCTATCTCTATAGATCTTGATACCTAAAATGTAGGCAGCATCGCCCAAATCTTTCATGGAGAAACATTTTCCTAACCATGTTTTTACAGCCTGAAAGGAAGGAATGTCATTCCAATAATTAATATGTCATCAACATATAATACTAGGGATACAATGTGACTCCCACTAACCTTCTTATATACACAAGGTTCATCTTCATTTTTAATAAAGCCAAATTCTTTGACTGCTTCATTAAATCGAAGATTCCAACTCCGAGAGGCTTGCTTCAATCCATAAATGGATCGCTGCAGCTTCCATACCTTTCCAGCATCCTTTGGAGTGACAAAACCCTCAGGTTGTGTCATATACACATCCTCGAGGAGATTTCCGTTAAGGAAAGCAATTTTGACATCCATCTGCCAGATTTCGTAATCATAAAAAGCTGCAATAACAAGTAAGATCCTGATGGATTTAACCATTGCCACTTGAGATAAGGTTTCATCATAGTCAACACCTTGAATTTGTTTGAAACCTTTTGCTACCAGTCGGCCTTTATAGGTTTGTACATTACCATCCATGTCGGTTTTCTTCTTGAAAACCCACTTGTACCCGATTGGTTTTACCCCTTTGGGTGGATCAACCAGAGTCCATACTTGGTTAGTATACATGGAGTCCATCTCAGATTTCATGGCTTCAAGCCATTTCTCAGAATCTAGTCCATTCATAGCTTCTTGGTAGGAAGCAGGCTCATCTTGATCTATGAGCATCACATCGCCGTTTTGAGTCACAAGATATCCATAATATCTCTCAGGCTCTTGGCGTGTCCTACCAGATCTACGAATGACTTGTGTAATTTGAGCAGATTCACTTTCCACAATTTCTTGTGGTTCCTGCTCATGTTCCAACTCAGGTTCAATGATATTTTGTGGTTCTCGAGTTTCTTCGAGTTCTACTTTCCTCCCACTGTTTCCTTTAGAGACAAATTCTCTTTCTAGAAAAATACCAGTTCGAGCAACAACAACTTTGTTCTCAGAAGGTTTGTAGAAATAATACCCTTTTGTTTCCTTTGGGTATCCCACAAAATTACATTTGTCAGATTTGGGTCCGAGCTTGTCAGAATCTAGACGTTTTACGAATGCCTCGCAACCCCAAATCTTCATGAACGACATACTAGGACATTTCCCAGTCCACATTTCATATGGTGTCTTCTGAACCGTCTTTGTAGGAACACGGTTAAGTGTGAATGCAGCTGTCTCTAGGGCATGACCCCAGAAGCTTATTGGAAGATCTGCATGACTCATCATTGATCGTACCATGTCCAACAAGGTTCGATTCCTCCTCTCAGATACACCATTCCATTGCGGTGTTCCAGGTGGAGTGAGCTGTGATATAATACCACACTCCTTTAGAAGGTCATCAAAGTCTTGGCTTAAGTATTCACCTCCTCGATCGGATCGAAGGGCTTTTATGCTTTTGCCAAATTGGTTTTGAACTTCATTCTTGAATTCCTTGAACTTTTCAAAGGATTCGGATTTGTGTCTCATAAGATACACATATCCATATCTACTAAAGTCTTCAGTAAATGTAATGAAGTAATAAAACCAACCTCTTGCTAACGAACTCATGGGTCCACATACATCACTATGTATAAGTCCCAATACATCGCTAGCCCGTTCACTATGTCCAGTGAAAGGGGCTTTAGTCATCTTGTCTAATAAAAAAGACTCGCATTTCTCATATGATTCAAAATCAAATGAATCCAAGAACCCATCTTTATGGAGTTTGGATATGCGTTTCTCATTTATATGGCCTAAACGACAGTGCCAGAGATATGTCGGATTTGAATCATTTGATTTAAATCGTTTTGTATTTATGTTATAGATAGGAATTTCTAAATCAAGAATATAGAGACCGTTAAACAATTGTGCAACACCATAACAAATATCATTTAAGTAAAACAAACAACAATTGTTCTTTATTATAAATGAAAAACCTTTCTTGTCCAAACAAGAAACAGAAATAATGTTTTTGCTTATAGCTGGAACAAAATAACAATCTTCTAATTCTAAAACTAGCCCAGTGGGCAAAGATAAATGATAAGTTCCTACGGCCAGTGCAGCAACTTTTGCTCTATTTCCCACTCGTAGGTCAACCTCTCCTTTCTCCAAAGTTCTACTCCTTCGGAGTCCCTGCACATTAACACAAATGTGAGAACCACATCCAGTATCCAATACCCATGATGTAGAAGTAGACAAATTGACTTCTATAACATATATACCTATATCAGAAGTCATACTTCCTTTTCTTTTCTTCACTTCTTCCAGATAAGCATGACAGTTCCTTTTCCAGTGTCCAGGTTTTCCACAGAAGTGACATTCACCTTCTTTAGCCACCCCACCTTTGGGTTTTAAAGCCTGTTTGGTTTTGGAATTGGGTTTGGCAAAAGATTTAGATCCTATCTTCTTCTTGCCTTTCCAATTTCCCTTAGCATTCCCCTTTTGCACCATCATTATGGGAGCGGGTCCTGCCTTTTTCATGTTGTTCTCGGCAGTTCTTAACATGCTCAACAACTCAGTAAGGTGTTTCTCAATTTCATTAATAAGATAGTTCATAACAAATTGAGAGTAGATGCTGTTCAAAGATTGCAAAACAAGGTCAGTTTGGGCTTCCGGGGTGATTAGAAAACCCAACCTATCAAGGTACTCAATATACCCAATCATTTTCAGCACATGTGGACCAACTGGATCACGTTCACCCATTTTACAGTGATACAACGCCTTGCTTGTATCATACCTCTCCTGTCGAGCATGCCCTTTGAACAATTTCTTGAGATGCTCGATCATCTCATAAGCATCCATCAACTCATGTTGCTTCTGAAGCTCAGCGTTCATGGTTGCTAGCATGACACAACTCACATCCAGAGCATCATCTTGATGCTTCTTGTAAGCATTGTGCTCCGCACGTGGTGCAGTGACAGCTGGTGCTGCAAGAATGGGCCCATCAAGGACATATAGCTTACACTCTTGTTTGAGGACAATCCTCAAGTTCCTATGTCAGTCAAGGAAATTAATTCCACTTAGCTTGTCCTTTTCAAGGACTGATCGTAATGAAAGACTATTTGTGTTGTTGTTGTTTGCCATTTGATATCTACAATTTATAAGTGCAAAAATAATAAGTCAAATTACAGAGTTGATATTATATAATTGATAATAGTACATTCAAGATATACCTCCCACTATTTTATTCAAATTAATAGCCCTCACCATTAATTCGAAAAGCATTTTCTATTAAATCTTTCTAGTGAGCCAAGATCCATATTTCATTATGCCTTAAGTTAGCTTTGGCTATTCTCTCAAAACATAATTATTTAGGTAGACAACCCTTTGTCAATTATATCATATATAACTCCTGGATAGTTTGGTAAACAACATTTGTTTCTAGTCCATCTAATGGTACCAACCAAACTCTATGCCTCTAAGTCCACAATCCTATTGAGATAACTTAGTTAAGTCGGGCCCAATGATTTTAATAGTTTGGATATCACAATTATCCTATCGCGTCTTACCTAGATAAATAGGGTACTTTGCTTTGGCAAACCTACATTTATTGATCAAGGTCTTGATGAGTGTTATTCATTGGAAGGCATCTGATTTAGACTTAATAATTTAATGAGGGATTTTATTAATTTAGATCTCACCAATTTTAATCTTATTAAGAATGTACATTATTAATCATATCATATCGCATACAAGCATAAATAAAGTGCAAAATTAAATGTTTCACAGTTATGGCCCAATCCACTGTCAATCTTTTCAAGCTAATGAAAGATTGAAGGTCAATCTAAGGTGGTAAAAGATCTTAAAATAAATAGCTTCCTTGGATCTTCCTCTAGCATGCACCTCCTCTCCATCATCATCTTTTCATTGTGTTCTCCATCTTGACATCTTCATCAATTACAGATTATTACATGACATAAAGAAACCTCGAGTTACATTCGAGGGGATTTAGATGAGAAGAGAATATTACATTAGAATTTATAGAAAGGCACGACATGCAAGCCGTATTTCAAAACCAAAAACCACTAACCTATGGGTCAAAAGGCCATAACTGTGCACCATGCATATCACAATAAGCACATAAAAATTTATATATAATTAAAGAAAACTATATATAAAATATAGGGGACACGACCATCGTGCGCTACGACGGGGGGGTCCAAGGGGGGGTCTCCTCCCTGGCGGTGGTCCGGCTGACCGATCAGCCGACGGGTGGTCTCGCTGACCGGTCAGCGAGCGGGGTCGGGGGCAGCGCCCCTGGGATTGTAGAATTTCGAACTACATTCTGTATTGCAGAATTTTTTCATACGAATCTCTGAAACAGTTTCAGAATCATACATTTTAATCCACCAAAACACCCATAATAACAAATCATATATGTCCAGTTTCGATTTAATCATATTAAAACGAATAACAGTACACCCAGAATTTATTATATATTTCCAGTTTCGATTAATCATATTAAAACGATTCTTCATGCTTCTAATCCGATTAGAATAGTTATATTGTTATTCCACCGATTAAAGATACGATTAACAGTATCATCATATATATTACCAGAATACACATACAACGGAATATCATATATTCAATTTTATATCGGCAAACATGCATCATCATATATCATATATATCGAATACAATTAAAACACTTAATCTGAATTAATCTTTTCGCAAGTAACTCTGATACCACTGTTGGGCTTCGGCACAGAAACGCACAGCGGAAATTAAAATTTTAAAGCAATTTCCGAAATCCTAAAACAGGATCCAGGCAAAAAATCAATTAATTCAGAGGTTTAGAGATTATACCAGATATGAAAAAAAAATGAGAATCTTAAACTGACTGCGCCTCGAATCTCCAACGCAATACAAACCGATTGCGCCTCTACGGTATCCACACGAACGCCGCACGAACCGTCGAACGATTCTGCAATAAAAAGGACTTGCGGTACTAGCCACCAAAAGGAATGGATTTTCTGAAACTGTTTTCTCTCTAGTCCCTCTCTAAGAGCGGCTAGGGTTTATTGATACGCGTTATTGCACAGTAGCACACGGTATTGCACATTATTTTTGAATTATTGATTCTTACGTAAGAAGGCACTACTCAATAATTATTACAGTAATTACTGTTTAATATTTTATTTTATTGGTTCAATAATTGCTACGTTGATATTTATATTATTGTTTCTCACTAATTTTCACTGCACAGTATCTCCATTATTAGATCAATAATTCATATTATTTGAATAATATTATTAGATAGCATTATTGGCAATGTCTAGAAAGTTCTGTCAATGAGAGATTTGGTCACCTAATTGCGCGCCAGTAAGGAGAAATTCTTATTGGAAAGCCCCCACTTTCCTGGGAACTGCCTGGTTGTCATTATTGTGATTCTGTAATATTATTTGTGAATAATTAATTATTGATTTATATGATAAGGAAATATTTATTTGATGTGGATATAAATGATGGATTTATTTATGTGGTTATAAATGAAGGAATTAATGTTGAGGTATTTTATCAGTATTTTGTCGGATTGGAGGTATTAAAATATCAAATTGTTGTTCTTACAGCTTTATTGTGTGAGTTATAATATTTAATCCGACCGTTGGATCGTTGTAAATTTTGGATATGTTATACATATATAAGTTGAGTATATGTCCACAAATTTTCAACCGTTAAAAATGAGCGTATAATTTGTTATGAATTTTAAAAAGTAACTGATTCGAAAATTAGGTTTTGGTAGAAAATTAGAGAATTGAGTGGGCCCCACTCTTGGTTGTTGGGGGAGATGGCTGATTTTTGGTGGGTGAAATACTAGCAGGTAAAGCCATCAGGTAACAGGTCAAGTCTGCTTCGGCGTACTAACATTTTCCTATAAATAGAGGGTTAAGTTAGAATTGAAAATCACACCAGAATTCATAAGTTTTCTCTCTTTTTCTCTCTAGATTATTGAGTGTATTTTGTGAGTATTTAGATACTTGGTGAGTTAATATTCATCAGTGCAAGTTTACTTCATTGTCATATCCGATATCCAGTCAGAAGTGCTGCTCTTTTGAGGTGAGGGATAGTAAGGGATTTTAAGGGTTGTTATGTTTTTCAATTTCGTAATTTTTCTAACCTTCAAAAATTCTGGAAAAATTTGAAATGATATTTTGATGAGTTTTATTGATTGTTTCCAAAAATGGTGATTTTTGGATGTATAGATTAAGAGTTATGAATTTTATGAGAAAAGACTATTTTAAAAGTAACCGCTTATAACTCCTTGTGGTTAACTCCAAAATTGATGAAATTTTTATTGGGAGTACATCTATATAATATCAGTGTACTCTGCGAATTTTGGAATTTTTGGATAAAAGGGCAATTTATGATAAATGTCTAAATATTCGGCGGTTTTGGTCATATGAAAAATAGTAAATGAATTTTAAAAATTCTGAGAAAAATATATGTTCAATATGGGACTATATTCTGCTAAATCTCAGAAAAGAAATAGTTTTGGAACTGATTTGGTATTTTTCATAAAAATGGACTAGTTATGAATAAATGAATTAAATATGTTATGTGAAGAAAGAAAATTGGAAAATATGATTTTATGGCTTTAGAATCCTATATGAGGTATATGCAGATTTTTTATGATGGTTTTGGTTATTGGTGATGAAATCTTATGAGTTTGGCATTTTAGGATGATTAAATACATTATTTAGTAAAGTGTAAACAATTAAAATAAATTGTTTATAAGTTTAAGAAATATTATTCTTTCAATATCATTATACCAAAATATTGGTATGGATTTTATTGTGGAATTTCTACCTTTTTGAGTCAGAGTTACTATTTATGAGTTACTATTCATGAGTATTATTTACGACAAAGTTGGTTTCATTTTCTGACCAAATTATCGTTGATTTATAAATATTTCTCTTAAGATTAAATGCAGTTGTTGATCATATTATTTTTATTATCATATATAACATTTTTATAACCCTGATGTTGAAATTCTCTTTCACTTGAGTATAAAAATGGGTAGATTATTGGTATGATCATGACTAGGGTTCTCTTTGGCCAGTAGTGAAAAGTTGAATTGTGACTGGTATGATCATGACCATTTAATTTATAATTGAATATCTTTAGCTTAAGTGCAAATGTGAAATAATGAACATGGTTATAATTAATGTTTATATAAATTCTGAAATGATTATATATTTCTTTGAGATATTAATATATTTGGCCTATAGTACGAATATGAACTGTTGATGAATATATTTGGCCTTGTAGTGCAAATATGAACTGTTGAGGAATATCTTTGGCCTGTAGTGCAAAGATGAATTGTTGATAAATATCTTTGGTCTGCAGTGCAAAGATGATCTGTGGTTGAATATCTTTGGCCAGTAGTGCAAAGATGAACTGTTGACGAATATCTTTGGCCCGTAGTGCAAAGATGAATTTATCAGTATGATTATGAATAGGAAATGTGATTTGTTATAACCATGTTCTTTGATGTTTCAGGTGAAGATAGGTTATGAAAATTATCTTTGTCCTGGATGAGAAGAGGAATTTAGAACTACAATTATGATTATGAGTTATTCATATGATTGTGGACCAGAATTATTGATTGATATTACAGGGATAAAACATTGTTGGTGGATTTTTAACATGGAGAAAATAATAGACTTTATAGTCTATTTGACTCTTCTAATGGATTGCTCGTTCCGCTGCAACTATGGTTGAAATTTTTATCATCTACCATATGTTCTAAATCTCTGATTTATTACTGATGAAGGCTATTGATAATTTAATTATCTTTAATCATGATATTCTTTACTGAGCTAGTTGTGCTCACCCTTTTGCTTCACAATTCCTTTCAGGTAATAAGAGTGTAGCTGGGTCGAGCGGGGGTAACAGGGGAATAGAACGGTGGTCTCTAGTTGTGGATTTCTCCCTAAACAGTATAGACAAGTGTGTTGTATACATCTTTTAGTAGTTATATTTGTTTAATCATATAGGGAGAGGCGAACCCAACGTTGGAAGGGTGTTTTGTCACTATCATACAAGATGTATAATGACATACAACCTCGTATCATCCTAAGACAGGGATGTGCTCATCCACTTGCTGAGTATATATACGAGCACTACCTATATATAATCTTGGTGTTTGTTTGAAGTATAATTCTCAATTAGAGACAGTGGAGATAATGATATGTCAAGAGAAGACTTACCATTGGGAAGAATATGATAGTAATCTTCTTGTTTTTCTTTGGGGTGTATTGGGTCAACCAAGGATAATTATATGGCCATATGATATCTATCATAACCTAGACGCATGGCCTCCCATGTACAAAGGTTTTCTTGAGCACTTCCCAAAGATTTTAATTTCTAAAACAGTTTTTGACTATACTTTTATGTAAGGTGTCACTGTGAGGTGTTGTCCACAGTTGGGACATGTGTCACATTTTGTATATATTTGTACCCAAACTCACAGCATATGTGTTGTTATATTTTGTACGACAGTTGTTGTAATAAAGTTGTAGTTATTTTTTACCATATATTTAGCGACTCAGAATAGGTTGGATGCTATGGACCTATTTTGAGGTTGGCACATAAACCCTAGCTAAAAATCTGTCCATCGATCTGTTGTTAAAAGTTATGATTGAGTGTTAGAATATGTTATTTCTATTGTATAAAGATGATCTGGGTTGCTAGATGTTAGATCCATAACATCTAGAGGCTCGAATTTGGCATTTTAAGAAAATCTGGGAAAATTTTTTGTGTTGTCTAACATCTAATGTCAAACCCGGTAGATCTATTTCTGTGTTTGGTTTTTGTGTTTTGAGCGTTGGTAATTATAGTATGTCAGGTGATCTGTATTCTGGAAACTTTACACTACAAAAAAATGGGCCTTTAACAACGATTTTTCGGGCAACGACTTTATAAGTCGTTGCTAAAAGTTTATGTTTAGCAACGAAATTTGTCCTTCGTTGCAGATTGTGTCAGGCTTTCACTTTTTGCAACGAAATTCATTAGTCGTTGCAAAATTTCGTTGTTAATTCATTGCCAGGAAAAAAATTTTGTTATAAATTCGTTGCAAAATTTTTGGCCACTTGATTTCCCATCATCGTGGGCAATAAAAGTTTTTTTATTGCTAAAAATGGGGCTTTAGCAACGATTTTTCAAGCAACAGCTTTGTAAGTCGTTGCTAAAAGTGTATGTTTAGCAACAAAACGTGTCCTTCGTTGCAGATTGTGTCAGTCTTTCACTTTTTATAACGAAATTCACAAGTCGTTGCAAAATTTGAAAAGAAAATTCGTTAGAAATTCGTTGCAAAATTTCTAACCAATTAATTTCTCCTCATCGTGGGCAACAAAAAAATTTTTTTGCTATATTTCGTTGCCTAATATGGACCACATTCATTGGCAATAATTTTTATTTTCGTTGCATATCTTACACAACTTTTTGCAACGACTATTATAATGTTGCCTTAAATTAAGATAATCCCAATAAACATGTTTTTGTAAGACAATATTCGTTATTCGGAGAATTGTCAAAAAATATTCATATTTAGTATTTAAAAATTATATCCAAATGCGAAACATATTCGAACATGTGACCTATCATTTGTTACTTTGGTCATTTGACCGCTGGAGCAACACGAGTTATTTTTTAATATCTTGCAAGGATTAATATTTATATCAAAACATGAGATTTCGTCCATATATTCCTTTCTTCTCCTTCACTACGTACCATTAATATAATCTCAAGAAGTTATATACTACAATAATAATAATAATAATAATAATAGTACTAATAACAATAATAATAATAAAAATAATAATAACAATAACAATAATAATAAAGTTGCACCAATGGTGTGTAAGTTGTTTTTAACTCCCATTTTTTAAATTTTCCTTTTTCTTGACTTGTAATTTTTTTTTAATCAAATATTAATTTCTCTTTATATCTTGTATTAGAGTGTATTTGAAAATGACTTATAAGTTAGTTAAACTAAGTTATAATTCATTTGTTATTATTTAGTGTTTGACAATAACTTAAATTTTAACTTTTTTTTACTTATAAGTCATTATTAAAAAAAATCATGCTTCATGTGCTATATTTTTTATTATTATTACTATTACTATTACTATTATTATAATTATTATTATATTTACAATTATTATTATTATTACTATTATTATTATTATTACTATTATTAATAAAAAAATTTATTATTATTATTAGAATAATTATTACTAATCTTATAATTATTATTTTTATTATTATAATAATTATAATTAATTACTATTATTATAATTTCTATTATTATTATTGTTGTTGTTGTTGTTGTTGTTGTTGTTTTGTTGTTGTTGTTGTTGTTGTTGTTGTTGTTATTATTTTTATTATTATTGTTACTATTATTATAATAATTATTATTGTTACTATTATTATTGTTATTATTGTTGTTATTATTATTACTATAATATTAATAATAATATTATTATTATTATTATAATTGTTAGTATTAATTATAATTATTATTACTATTACTATTATTATAACTACTACTATTATTATTATTGTTATTATTAATCATTATTATAATTACTATTATTATTTTTATTATTATTATTATTATTATTATTATTAATTATTATTATTATAATTATAATAATAATAATTACAATAATTATAATAGTACTAATAATAAAAAAGTCTGGCTCGACCTGTGGCTTTTTTAAAAATAAAATATAATAATGATCTCTAGACCTCCCACTCTCCTTAAACAAATGCTCAAACCAACTAAGCTATAAGAATTTTTTATTATAAAGTCAGTTACCCAACACTAAAATACTACAAATACTAATTACATATTTACATCAAATACTAAAAATACTAATTAAAAAAACTAAAATACTAAAAAAATCAAATTAAAAAATAATAAAATTCAAAAAAAATACTAAAATTCAAATTATTTTGTTAATTAATCAAAAGGACAAAAATTCAAATTATATCATTAAAATACTAAAATCATAACATATTTACATCATAACATAACATTTTATCATATTTACATATTTACATCATTTACATCATATTTATATCATAACATATTTACATCATTTAATCAAAATACTAAAATTCAAATACTAAAATATTAAAAATTTACTCAAATACTAAAATTTTACCATAGTTGTATAATATATCAAAATACTAAAATTTTTCCATAGTTGTATAACATATCAAAATACTAGAAGTCACTTACCCGACACTAAAAATACTAATTACATATTTACATCAAATACTAATTAAAAAATACTAATTAAAAAAATACTAAAATACTAAAAAAAATCAAATTCAAAAATACTAAAATTCAAAAAACTACTGAAATACTATAATTCAAATTATTTTGTTAATTAATCAAAACAACAAAAATTCAAATTACATCATTAAAATACTAAAATCATAACATGTTTACATCATAACATAACATATTATCATATTTATATATTTACATATTTACATCATTTAGTTTAATTGATATAATATGTACATTATGATGTAAATATGTAAATATGATAATATGATAATTAATTATTACTGTTATTGTTATTATTATAATTATTATTATTAGCAGCAGCAGCAGCAGTAGCAGTGCTACTAGCAGTAGCAGTAGTAGCAGTATTGTTATTGTTATTGTTATTATTATTATTAGTAAAATTTGTTCATATTTGACTCATTTATATTTCGAGTCGAGCTCGAATCGAACTTTTAGTCGAGCGAGTACGAATCGAGCCCGAACTGTTTGCTCATTTTACAGCCTTAACTACTACTACTGCTGCTGCTGCTAGCTTCTACTGCTGCTGCTGTTGCCGCCGTTGCCGCCGCCACCACCACCACCACCACCACTAATACTAATACTACTATTACTACTACTACTACTACTACTACTACTACTACTACTACTACTACTATTACTGTTATTGTTATTATTAGTACTATTATTATTATTAAGACTGTTATTATTATCATCATCATCATCATCACGCAATTAGCACCACCACCACCACTACTACTACTATTACTATTACTGTTATTATCATCATCGTCATCATCATCATCATCACGCAATTAGTTATGTACATAACAGATCTAAAGAAAGAGGATCTGTTTTAATTTGGGTGAAATAATTTGTTCAATTATAAATACTAATCCTTGCAAAATAATAGTAATTAGGCCTATGTGCTCGGGTGGTCATTGGATCAATATTCCAAACTGGAGGTCTTATGTTTGAATCTATGCATCAAAATATTTTTTGGAATAAAGTTCAACGTTCGTTAAAGTGATGTTACATCTTACTTTTCTTTTTTACAAATTTACTTTATAAAAAAATTTAAAAAAGTTACAAAGCCGGTTAGTTTGGCATTGGATCACATTTTTATCTTTTTCAAATTTCTTTAAAAAATTAAATTATTTTTAAAAAATTAAGACAATTTTTTTAATTCATTTTTTCTAAAAAAATATTTTTTAAAAGTGGCGTTGGTTGCCTTTATGATTTTTAGCCCAAAAAAATATCCAAAAATTCAACGCCATTTCAAATGGTGTTCAGTAGTTTTTTTCAAATTAGATGTGAGAGCATTTACTCCCAACGACAGTCGTTGAAGTTTTTATTTTTAAAAAAATATTCGTTTTAAAATAAAATCTTTTTAACACACAAAGGATTGATCCATCGAATTATTATAGGGTCCTTTACATAAGTATACAAGTATTAGAAAGATATTACAGTAATAGTGCATCAAAAAAATAATAACAATAATAGTGCAATAATATAAATAAATATCAGTTATAGTACAATCCACGTCCAATAAAACAACTCAACTGAAAACCCAAACACCTTAATTTTAGGAAAACAACCCCATCATTTACGTCAGTTACCAACTAAAAAAACATCCAAAAATCATCCAAGCAAAAAACGGATGACAATATCATAACAGATCTGAAAGCTTTTGCATATAATCGTCATCTTCAACTGATTTACCATTTTTAGCATATGAACGATCGAAAATAAAGAGAAGAATTCGATCAATAGAAGCCTAATTCGAAAGCACAGAAAAGCGAAAACAGAGAATCGGAAAATCAACATTCACAAACCGATTACATGTTTCCGAAACTGAAAGCAGATGTGTAAACGAAGATTGCAAACCGAATCTGGAAACTGAATACAGAAGGTACGAATCAGTTATATAAATATTAAAATCATTATTTGTTGCCTACAAAAAATCAATTACAGATAACATATTTATAACTATAAATATTTGTTTTTTTACTACATTTTTGATACGCATACAAAGAATTTTGGGAACATTCATATAAAGATTTGTTAACCTTGTTTCAATTTTTTAAAATATACGACATTAAAATTTTAGTTTTGAATTTTAAATGAATTAAAACATTACTTTACAATAACAAGTATACCAATAACGAATATTTTGGTTACTTAACAATGATAATTTGGTAACCAAATATATAGATTTTTTAATTTCAGAATCCAAGTACTATTGGTTACCAATGCCAATTTTGGAAGCATTTATGAAAAAATTTGGAAACATTCTTATAATTATTTGGATTCAAAGTTTTTAGGGTTTAATATTTAGTAATTTATTTTGAGGAGCATTATATTTTGGGTTTTGCTTATGTACGGAATGAAAACATTATATTACAGTAACAAATATACCAGTAACTTATATTTTGGTTACTGAATAATGTTAATTTGGTAACCTGGTTAAATAACTATTGAAATTTCAGAAGCCAAATAATGATGGTTATAAATGCATATTTTGAAAGCATTTATATCAAAATTTGGCAACAATCATATAAATATTCGGAAACCTAGATTTTAGAGTTTAATCTATAATATTTCATCTGCAGGCATTTTAAATTGTGATTTGTTTATAACATACATATTTCTTTACGCATACAAATAAATGGAAACAATCATATAAATATTTGGATACCAATTGAATTATTACGTCAATGATACTGTTTCAGGATTGGGAACATGGATATGCTTCCAATTGTAGTTTACTACAACGGAACGTGGACAGACAATAGCCAATATCAAAATTTCGAAGTTACAGGCCTGCTAGCACCGTCAGATTGTTCATTCACAGAAATGCACAACATGATATGTACTGCATTAAGTCTAGACTACAGAAAAACGGAATTGGAAATCAAGTTTCAGATTAAGAGCAACATTCCTCCAATCAAGATGACAAATGAAGCAACCTTGAGATTCTATATGGAAGTCAGTAGAAGATCAGATGAAAATGGAAAGTTTCCACTAATTATAGATTATGAACAAATCATTGGAGGGAGTACAAGCTTACATAACGTGATAAATGAAGAAGGATATATAGTGCAAGCAGAAACGCCAATGCGATTGACACATTGGAATTCTGAATTTGGTTCATTGGAAACACAAGAAGACCAAAATGAATCACAATATGTTGAGCAGCTGGCAATTGAAGTAATTGACAAAGAAACAGACAGAAACCAGTACATATCAAACACTGCAGTTCAATGTGATGAGGTCATTTCAGATCCAAATACGTTTGAGCTCAAACTACATCAAACATACATAAACAAGAAAATTCTTTCACAAGCAATAAGGCTACATTCCATAAGACGAAACAGACAACACAAGGTTGAAAGAACAAGTGGTCGAGATTTTGTTCTGGTATGCCTAGACAATGGAAATTGCAATTGGAAGCTAAGAGCATCAAAGTTTCGGAAAACAACTATGTTCAAGGTAAGAGAATTTAATGATGTACACACTTGTTCGTCAAACACACTGCTTGGAGATCACAGACAAGCAAACAGTGAGATGGTTAGTGAGTGCATTAAGCATAAACTAACTAACTTTAAGAAAATTTACACACCAAAGGACATTGTAGAAGACATGATGACGGAGTATAACGTTTCCATCTCCTACCAAAAAGCATGGAGATCAAAGGAAAAAGCAATGCAAAAAGTAAGAGGAAATCCACACGACTACACTTTGATCCCTTCTTGGTTGTACATGTTGCAGAAAACTAATCCAGGTATCAATTACATACTATTTATTAAATGTTTCAACTATTTTGGTTACTCAAAAAAAGAAGTTTAGTCACTTCCAAAAAACATGTATGGATACTACATATTTTAACTAAATAAAACTAAATCTGATTTTTTGTAGAAGATAAATATATACATTAATTGAAACTATTAAATATCATTTTAGATACCATCTAAACACTATAAAAACATAAAAATATAAGTTATTATAAAGCAAAAGTAATACACATAATAATAATATATACAAATCTGGACAATAATTATTGCATATAATTACATTTACCTAACTTTAAAATTCATTTCAGGATCCATCACATCATTGGAGTTGGAAAAAAATGGTCGCTTCAAATATCTCTTCTTCGCAATAGGAGCATCAATCGAAGCATGGCAACATTGTTTCCCAATCATTGTAGTTGATGGGACATTCATACAGTCAAATTACGGGGGTACACTGCTCATAGCAAGCACGCAAGATGCAAACAGGAACATCATACCAATTGCTTTTGCTGTAGTTGATAGTGAAAATGAATCATCATGGAGATGGTTTTTCATCAATTTAAGAAATGCTTGTGGTGTTAGAGAAGGACAGTGCATCGTTTCAGACAGACATGAAGCAATTATCAAGGGACTTAACTGTGTGTATCCTGATGTCATGCACGGTTCATGCACCTACCATATTCTGAAAAATATTAAAAACAGGTTCAAAAAGAAAGGAGAAGAGATAAAAAAAGCATACAACGCAGCTTGTAGGGCTTACACTATAGAAGAATTCAACATACATATGTCTGAACTAGATGCAATTGATACTAGAATAAGAACATATCTGGAGGAAGAAGTTAAGCTTGAAAAATGCACGAGGCTCCATGGAACTGTAAGCAGGTATTCAACAATGACTTCAAACACCGCTGAGTCTATTAACCATGCAATCAAGGGAATTAGAGATCTTCCAGTTGCGTCGATGATTGAATGCCTACGTTGTATGGTTCAAAGGTGGTATTTCAAAAACCAACAGTCAGCAATATCAACGTTCACAAATCTATCCACGACAGCTGAGAGAAGATTGCAAGATAATATCAACGAGTCAAAGAAACTTAAGGTAAGCCATAAAACCCATAAATTGTTACTGCACATCTTTGGAAAAAATATCATTAACAATTATATGAAACCACAATATGAATTCTTGGTTGCCAATATAAACTGTAAAAGTTACTAACAATACATATAATTATAATTATTCTATATATATTTTAAAAAAAATAATAATTAATATACATACTAACTAAACTATTAAAATTTGTTGTAGGTTGAGACATCAAATCTGTTGATTTTTACTGTTTATGATGTCACCAAGCAATTTATTGTGGATATGGGAAAAAAGACGTGCACATGCAATAAATTTCAATACCAAGAAATGCCTTGCTCACACGCTGCTGCTGTTATTAGCAAACGGAATATGAGCTGTTATGATTTTTGCTCAAAATACTATTCAAAAAAAACTTTGATGGACACATATTCATCTTCTGTCATGCCATTGGACGACAAAAAGAATTGGGATATTCCAGACGAGATTAAAAACATATGTGTCAAACCACCAAATACAAGAAGACCAGCTGGACGACCAAAGATTGGAAGGTACAAGCATGTGTCTGAAAATACCGTTCAGAATAAATGCAGACGATGCCAACAAAAAGGTCACAA
Source organism: Panax japonicus (assembly GCA_020205505.1). Classification (NCBI taxonomy): domain Eukaryota; kingdom Viridiplantae; phylum Streptophyta; class Magnoliopsida; order Apiales; family Araliaceae; genus Panax; species Panax japonicus. The sequence continues at coordinate 62,859,580 of CM035091.1, forward strand.
CAAAAAAACATGCAATAATCCACCAATTTTGCAGCCGAAAACGTTGTAATATATTTCATTTTTAACCAACAAAATTTATAACAGACTCATCGATGATTACTGAGGTTGCTCAACATACATTCATATTGTAATCGTTTTATTGATTAAAAAAAAAATTTAATATTGCACAATATTGAAATATGTTTATTTTTCATTAATTTCTTTTTAACAAGAAGAAATTATGTCTTCAAATCAACAAATGTATATTATAAATTATTGATGTATATTTTATTTACAACCTAAAACCTACAGCAGTTACCTGTAAATTCAATTTTGGCTACCAATTGAACAATGAAGAAAATTTGCAAGTACACAATTTAATTAATATATTAATTTAAATTAATATAACTATTTGGTAAACCACAAAATAATGATTAATATAATATATTCCTGGAAATGAAATTATGTCTACTAACTATAACATATTAAAAAAGTATAATAGTAATATTTGGTTACTATCTACAACTAAAATATATACCTTTAAATTAAATTTTGGCAACTAACTATTCCATGTTAAAAAACTATAAAATTACTAAAATTAATTAATATTGAATTTTTAATTTAATATAAATGTTTAATAAAACTAAAATACTGTTTATTATAAACAATATATAAAAAAAAAACATAAAATAATATGTAAAATGTGATACAGTTTCCTGTTATGACTGATTCACCTTTTTAAAATGTTTTAATCTAATTAATAACATAAAAAAAACTAGTAGTTCTAATTACAAATTACATATTATGTAAAACATATTTATGTATATATTGGTTACTATTTAAAACTAAAATAGTTACCTGTAAATGATAATTAGGATACCAACTGTACCATGTTAAAAAAATAAAACTACAAAAATTAATTGTCCATACTAATTCCCTTTACATTTTCGGTTGACACATATTCAATTCTAAACATTTTCGTTTGCTAGGGAAATATACCAGCTTATGTCTCTGTGTTTGTATTCAATTCTGTAAGTGAAACATTGATTAGGTTTCTGTTTATATTTTTCCTCCACTCCAACATTATTGTCATTTACTCTGTGTTTGGTTTTGTACCCATCTTATCTTTGTACACATGATTACAATAAATGGTAACTCTCTTTACATATATTACTGACAACGCCACATATAAATGTTGTATTTTAACAAACAAAAACTCGCTTTATGAGACATTACAAGTGCAAATAATAACGTAATTTTATATGGGTCAACAACTATATCTCATTGACATTAGTTTGAATACATATTACATGTTCAACATTATTCATTTTTTTTAGTGTTTTTTACAATATATTATCCATAATATTTGGATACAACTACAAATTCAAATAGAAACCGTAACATACACATTTAGAAACCAACTGTACCATAAATTAAAATGTTAATAGAAATAAGTACGAAAATTAAATACAAAACAAAAAACAACAATGTGTGACAACAAAACATACTCATACTTCCACTGGTAAAAATAGATACATCATTCAGCCATCATTATAATTACAAAGCATTCCACGACAAATAACCACATCAAATCAGAATAATAATAACAAATTTCCAAAACCGATAAACATATCAAGATGCATAATCATACTAGTCTTCAGTAGCTAATCTTCCTGGGTATTCTGAATCAGATTCATATCCAACTAAATGCTTGTTCCTTGCATGATTAAACAAGTTGACACATAGCTTCCTACGGTATTGAAGTATCGGAAATGGTTTTGGCATTTCAGATATCCTCTGATGAATGAAATATGCCGCATAACAAATGGTAAACATTCCGCAATCGCTGAAAAAATAATAAATATATAACAAAAATCAAAACTTACTTCATTATATATACAAAACTGAACACATAAGTAATAGGAAACTTACCCTTCAATTTGTTCCGGAATATCCTCTGCAAATTCTAGCTCAATGATATCATGTTCTCCTTTGTTGCGGTATGGAACACTATCGAAATCAATATCTGTTCTATTCTTCCAAAACCCGCAACTAGACAAGATTATGGGGAGAATAAAGATGTAAGGCTCGCACACATCCATAATATTTGTGCGCATAACATCCCTATTTTGTTGAAGAGAATTATAAACCACAAATACTCTACGATGCACGTCAAACACAAGCAGGAACCAATGACCAGGAGCTGACATATGAATGGGAAACATAACAAAATCGACGTTAACCCATGGTGTGTAGACTTCCATAAGATACCCATGAATGTACTTCGCTATATCACCAGAGTCCAGCAACAGATTCTTGTCCCAATTACTATTACAATATTTCCCAAATAAATTGGTTAACTTAATATGAAACCAACAATCAGTTGTTGTAACCCTTATTTGAATTTGGTTCGAGTGCTTAGCCACTTTACGAATGTAATACAAGCATATGTTGATGTGCTGAACAAAAATTAAAAACAAAATAACAGTCAGAGTTAAACAAAGGAAAATAAAAATTATAGTGTAACATATTAGTTTCCAATAAATCTTAAAATAGTTACCAATATAATTCAATAAGGTGACCAAAACTTACAAACATGTATTGAAAGGAGATAAAAAAACTCACATCATCATCAAGCCACTGGCCTGGGGTCTTAAGCTTGTAAAACCACATTTTAGAATCTATTGGCACAGACCCAAATCTGAATGATGGTTGAATTTTGTCATTGTTACCAGGAAACTTTTCAATCCTTCAAAACAGTAAAACAATGGAAATACCATATAAATTATTTTATATACTACTAAAAAACATAATGAAAATATATTAAACTCCAATATACTTACCTTTTCCGGTTATTTAGTCCAATCTTAAACCACTGCTCAAAAAGAACATCTTCATCTTTCGAAGGAATACACATACATATATCTGGAAATACAGACAGAGGTGGGGGTACTTGACGAACATCAACATCTGCAGAGGTAGAACCAGCTGAGCCAAACTTTGAAGTAAAAGGACTCTTCAAAACAGCACTCTTCACAACCGTGCGAACAGGCCTGCCAATTGGTCTTGCAGCAGATTTTTCAACTTCAGAACATTGAATTAAATCCTGAGTTGTAAACACCAACTCATCAAGTATAGAAATGTCTGATCCTTCGAATTTAATACCCTGTAATGTTTTAAAATACATTACACAAAAAACATCATAAATATCAAGTTAAGAATACAAAACTTTTGATTGCTACAAAAATAAACACTATAGCAAACTAACTAAAACAAGAAATCAACTAAATTGCTGATAAAAATAATAACAAACCTCAATGGGGGTAAAAACAACAATTTCCTTTCCACTAGATTGACTTAAAATGTCAAAGCTAGGAACATCTTCCATCTTCACAACCTGTTTAAAAAAACAATTTATAAATATAACACATTAAAATAAATAACATTTTAAAAAAGATGTTTAACCTTTTCATCCTCAACATGAATTTTAGCCCCTCTAGGAGTATAAACAACTATCTCTTTCCCAGAAGAATTTAAACCAACATTATTGCTCTCAATCTGTTAATAAAAAACAAAAAGAAGTAAGCATTAACATAATAAGAATGAAAAATAAAATGAAAAACTAAAATAATTGTAAACCTGTTCATCCTCTTCCTCAAACTGATTTCCAACAATACCACCAACAGGAGGATCAACACTCACTTTAATATTACCTACATCAACGTTCTCAACCAACTCATCATCATCAGCAGCAGCAGCAACAAAACCATCAGCATCATCAACATCATCATTATCAGCAACACCACCATCACAATCACCATCACCATCACGAACGTCATCATCATCATCATCATCATCATTATCATCATCATCATCATCATCATCATCATCATCATCATCATCAACAGAAGTAACATTTTTATGTTTACTAAAAATAGACTGACCATATACAAGCTTTCTAATCATCTTTTTTACATCAATGCAAATCTGCATTTGAAACACTTGCAGTTGGTCTTTTAACTCAACACCCAAATTCTGAATATCTTTTTTCATCTCCATCATCTTACATTCTAAAGGTTTTACCCGTTTATCAAAAACTTCTTCCACATCATTAATAGAAAAAACAGTATCATTTCCCTTCCTCGATGAGTCATCTTTAATATCAGAAATTTTGCCTGCAATATCATTTCCACTAAAAAAATGAAAACCACCCAACCCCAACCGTACTTTTTCATCAACCGTAGGAAGAATACTCTGAACAATCAACTGAAAATAATAAAAACAACACATATACCATGTCAAAAAGCTTACATATAAAACAAAAGCAAAACAATACAAAAAAAAAATAACAGAAACCAAAAACAAATATGAATGGAAACCAAATATTCAGCAACTGGAAACCAACGTACCTGACCAGATCCAAAAACAAGGTCATTCAAACTCTCATTTTTGGGAGGCTTTCCTAACTCCCTCCATCTAAATAATCTAAACTCTGCAGGATGGTCATCAACACAAAATCCTCTGATTTTCAAAGTAGGTATTGTTTCAAACAAAAAAATTTGAAACACATAAGGCAATCCATTAAGTTTGTAAGTTTTACAATGACCATCACTATAAACATTGTAGATCACCCCACCGTGCTTATCCTTCTTTACATGACCCTTGACTGCAATGGATAATGAATTTTTTAACTGTTGAAATGCAAATTTACCCCACGGATAACTTTCAATATCCCCATAAGACAAAAAGTTGAACAAAGTTTCATCAATATAATTGTCAGAAACGGAAGCTAGAATGAAATTAAAAACCAATAAAATAATGGACATCCTAACTACCTCGTCATCATCATCAAAAACAACACTTCTATATATTTTGCCGATAGTAGAACGGGTGACAACCTCATCACCAAAAAACTTATCCACAAACATATTTTGAATCCCCTTAAAACTATCAATATTTTCATTTCCTTGCCACTTCAGACCTGATATCAAACAAAATTCGGGCAACCCAAACCTAACCCTTTTCTCACCAAACAAAAACCACAACTCCCCGTCATCCCTTTGATAAACTTCTCTAATCAATGCCTGGTGAATAGTCTGAGAAAACATTTGTTGTTGTCCAAACTCTAAAAATGTACCAAAACATGACAACTTAAATTTTTTCAGTTGAACCTCAGTCAATTTGTTTTTGATAATAGTTGGTACCTCCATATCACACCAATAAATTATTTTTGCTGAAAAATTCCTGTTACGCTCCTCGTAGAATAAATCCCAGATCTGAAAATTCATAAACTAACATTAAAAACACAATAACCAAATTATAAAACTAAATTAAAACTTTAAATCAAAAACTATAGAATGAACAAGAAGATTTTGAACAATCCTTAAAACAACACAAACTTTAATGAACCATTATACATTGTAACAACTATTACAAACAATTATTTTCCAAACATATAGAATAAGGTAACCAAATAACAATTATCAGGTTACTTATATTGAAATAAAATACATATGAACAATAATGGTATCAACAGTTTCCAATCCTTCCAATATTGGTAACAAAAAAACAAATATCTAGTTACCAGCATATTATAAATCTAAATAATAACAAAAATTTAATTTTAAAACCAAAAAAATATCTAATATTATCTAATACTCAAAAAGAATAAAAACATTTATTTAAACAATAACAATTTGAACAATCCTTAAAACAACAAAAACTATAATGACAGATCAGTTTTAACAACACAAACTCTAATACATTTCAACAACTAATACATAAATCAGTTTCCAAACATATAATAAATGGTAACCAAATAACAATTCATATGTATCTTCTACTGAAATAAACTACAAGTTAACAAATATAGAATCAAAAGTTTCCAATAATTTCAATAGTGTAAACAAAAAATAAAATAGCAAGTTACCAACAAAATATAAATTTAAAAAATAACAACTTCTTCAACATCAATAATACTACAGAAAAACAAAAAAAACAACAATACAAACCAAAATATCACCATGCAGAAAATAAAAACACTAAAAAAACAACTAAAATATAAAATTCTTAAAAAAAATAAAAAAACAAACCTTCAAATGTTTCTGACAATGAACCTTTTTCCGGCTATGAGCCTCAGCTTTATGTTCTTTAACAACTTTTTTATCAGAACCTTCAAAATCAGAATCAATACACACCATTGATTTCGCCTTCTTCTTCGAATGTTTCCCAATATTCTTAATATCAACATCTGGTTTCAACAAAAAACTCTTCCCCTGTTTAGAAGACTTTGGAGAAGTATCCTTCACTATTAAAGACAATTTCGAATCTTCTAAAGACTGATCTTGTAAAACTCTTTTCCTCTTCCCATCCGGCTTCTTAACCCCCATTCCCTCCATGCTCTTCCTCGTAGAGACCATCACGAAAAAATTATAGAAAGAAATCAGAAAATGTAGTACCGATAACTAGCAACAAACCAAAAAAACCTAAGAATAACACGATCTGAAACAAAATACGACAAATACGAAGTAAAAATCAAACGCCGACGACAATAATCTACCCGAAAATCAACAAGAACACAAAGAAGAAGAATGATAAGGGTTTACTAAAAAGTGAACAAAACACCGAATAAGGGTTTCCAAGAGAAAATAACTACATACGGAACAAAAAAAATTTAAAATGAACCCAATCCCGGAAAAACGCAAAATCAGTTTTTTTTTTAAAAAAAAACTGAATTGCCATGTCATCTGAAATTTAAATCACAACCCATAATAAAAGGAGGTATAAATATGTACTATTTATGAGAATAAAATTTTAAATATATTAATTGTGTAAATATTTAATGAGTGCACTTTTTTTGTAATTATGTTTGTAAAGGTACTTTAAAATGTAATTGTTCCATTATTATATTGGGGTTCTATCTATATATTGACTTTATATAAAGACACTACAAGAAATTAGGGATGTAGTGAAGGACAATTTGTGAAGGAATTCAGTACTTCACATGAAGAGTTTTCTAGCAAAGGAACAGTGAAGAAAAAAAATTTAGTGACAATATAGTTATTAGCAAAGGAAACATCTTTCACAATTTATATTTTTTCCATCACTACAACTCAAATTGTAATGTAATTAATATTTTAAGAGAAATTTTATTCTTAATAAAAAAATTTAAGCAATTTACAATATTAATTGTATTAATTAAAATATTAAGTTAGAATAATTTAAATTTTAAAATATTGTAAATTGACAATAAACAAAATTATAATAATTATGACTTTTTGTGGAGAAAATTATAAATGTTAAAATATTAATTTTTTTCTACTAAAGACTTATATTTCAATTTTTTATTATTAATTTATGATATCTTAAAATTTAATTTTAGATTTATGTTTTAAGTTTTTGAAAAAATAATTTTACATATAATATTACTTCTAAAACACTTTTTAAATGTTTTCAAACTCTTCTTTTTTTGGAACAAAGTCCCTAATTTAGGAGTTGTGTGCGTGGTCTGGAAAAAGAGTTAGGCATGAAACAAGACCAATTTGGGTTTCAAATCTATAATTTTTCTCATCTTTGAGGAGGTTTAATCCAAAACTTGAAATATCAAATTCTACTTTGTTGGAACCCTAGCCGATTTTGATCCAAAAGAGCTTCGATTTCAAACATGGACGCTAATTCGTGGAGCGCCCGTCTATGTTCTGCTTCTAAGCGCTATTAATTCACTCTTCAATCGCGATCTGGTAAGCTTAATTTTGTTAAATCTAGGTTTTTGCAGTCATGTTTATATGTGAATTCGTTTATCCCCAATTTCATCTCTGTCATACTGTTATAGTACATTAGAAGTTTTCATATGCTCAAGGTCAAACTCATGAAATTAATAAGAACATCCAATCAATTTCATGTATGCAGTAGCATCGGTTAATTTTGTAGTCATGTTTATTTGGGACAACATTCAGTGATTGTGTTTATAAATTAATTGGGTTAGATTATGTTATCGTTTGGGGAAGAAGGTGTGTATACGTGTGTAGAGCACAATTGGATTTTCGGCTGAACCTAAATCATAGGCATCTGAATCTCTTTCCTTATTCTTCAATATTGAGTATTTGATTTTCAGTTTTAGATATTGTGTAGGTCTCAACAGTTGCAATTAATTGTGTAGTTTATGAGTTCCAAAACTGCTTTTAGTTGTTTAGGTTGTAATCGGGATGTTAATTGTTTGGGTATTACAATCAGAATGTTTATTTTTCTTAATTAGAATATATGTTACTCATTTAAAAACTCGCTTGTTCTTTCTCCTTCAACGATTATGTTGGCTGGTTAAAAATCGTTGATCAGTACTACGTTGGCGCCAAATAATTCCATTCAGGTACTTTTTTTTCTATATTATTCATATATCTATGTGTGTGTGTGTGTGAATTAGTTACTTGACTGGTTATTATTGATTTTTTGAATTAATAATTAGGGTGCTTGTGCTCAGAACGTATTGAATTCTGTAATTTCAGCTTTGTTGGATGACAAGAATTGCAAGTTCATCTATGTTGAAATGGCAATATTTCTCTCTCCACATTAACACATTTACTCATGTCTTTATACTTGGAGTAACTTATATTATGAATGCATATTTTTGAAATGCATATGAATAAACACAGTGCATTTCATGGTGGATATGTCACTTTTAGACATTCTTCCGGCGGTGGTGGAGACATCAGAGCCAAGCACTTCAGAAAAAAGTCAAAGAGCTTGTCAAATCTCTAGTCAATTACAGTTCATTCCGTTATCAAAAATTTTTAAATATGTGATTCTTTCCTAAACTAATTAGTAATTGCCAAGTCTTGGTTACCCAATTTGTTGAAAATTTGACTTTTAATTTTTGCCTGCTGCAGAAACATATCTATTTTCTTGTAACTTATTTTTCCTGTTTCACTTTCCTTTGAATTAGAAATGGTGGTAGGTGTATGCATGATGAGGAAACACCACATTACATTGATCTGATTGATCAGACAACTTTGGGACATTTGTTTATCAAAGATGAGTTTGATCAGAAACCTAGAGTGGGTTGGCAGATTGATCCATTCGGACATTCTGTTGTTCAAGCTTACTTATTTGTATATATATGAACGAGTTGTGGCCATTAGTATTCTGCAGTTTTTTTCTAATAAAAAAGATGAAGAAATCATTGGTGTGTTAATCATAGGAGTCGAAAGTAACTGATGATGGACTTTATTTTAGTTCTTCTGTTAACAAAATTTGAATGGATGTACCTTTCATGTGAATATATAGTTTGACTTCTTGATATTTACAGAGTGAGAAACCCAATGTCAGTGTGTGGTTATGTAGTTTTCTTCCCTCTTACTCAAACATAAAAGCTAGAAAAAATTATAAAGAAGAGTGGGTCAGAATGACAAGATGAGTGAAATGAAAGCTAGAATCCAAAGTTACAATTAATCACAGCACAAGGCAAATTACTTTATGATAAGATTATATATATTTTTTTACCTTTTTTACTTGATTTTGTCCTACGAAGAAATATAATATACATTGGACAAGGTCCCATGTATATTAGTATATTGTATAGAACATGGTTTTAACTTTTCAATATGCTAATATATTTTTGTAGAAAGAGGAGGTAAACTAAAATCACCCTGGTAACAAAAATTAGAAAGGGCAAAAGGGTTGTTGGTCAGCTAAAAGGTTGAGACAGACAGATGCCAAACCTGTGAATGTGGATGATGCCAATACTTGGTCATAAATACATACATAGATGCATAAAATTGTTGTATGCAATTTGGTTTCTTCTAGTTGCCAATAAAGCCGAGGAAGATGCCTTTTGTTTTGGGTAATGTCATGTCATTTTTCATCACAAGGGGACAATGGGCTCTCTCTGTATACAAAATATTCTCATAACTTTTTGTGTATCAAGTGAAAAAGATTTTATGACACTAACATGGTGGGATGGCAAATTTTCTGAAATTAGAGCACTCTTTATATATTTACTGCTTAAGAATCTTTGATGGGGCCCTCATTCTTCATCCTTCTGGTTTTTATGCAGGCATGGTCTCTAAATTGATAATGCTTAAAAATTAAAAATAAAGAAAAAATAAAAAATAGTGATAATGAAACTATTAAATTGTGAGAGAAAATAATTGTTATTAAGGTGGTGATACAACGTTCCAAATTATCACCCTTTATTGTACACAAAACTGGATAGTGTAGGAATTCGTACACAAAACTGGATAGTGTCGTAAAAGATAATTGTGTAGACATCTTTCTTGTAGTGATTTCAACTTTAGGGACCCTGATTATATTAATCATGATCTTGACAATTGTTATTCCTACATGAGATATGATGTTGCCTCTTGTATTCATTTTTTGTTGCTTCTTCATCTCTTAAGCTATCTTTTACATCATGTGTTGGGGCATGGGAAACCGCATGAACGTTCAACTATAATCCAGGAATTAGCTGGGAATATAGTTCAAATGAGCCAGCAGAAGTTTGCCTCAAATGTGGTTGAGAAGTGTTTAACTTTTGGTGATCCTAGTGAACTTGAACTCATGGTGCATGAGATGCTTGGTACTACTAATGAAAATGAGCCTCTTCAGGTATGCCAATGCTCCCATTTTCTATTAACAACTCAACATATGAAATGAATATCTGTGAACAATATATTATATTTGCCTCTATACTTGTAATTACCATTCAAGTTGTTTTGTTTGCCATTATCATTATAGTAATGAAAGTCTAGTTTATCAAAGAAAAAAGTGTTATGGTAAACACACTAAAAAATTTGGTACTTTTTTTAGCTCACCACGAAATAATATTGCAATAGCATGATTATAGACAATATTATAGGTCTTGTGGACAATAGCCGAAAGTGGAAGCTCCCTAGACATGCACACTAGTATGTGTTGTAGACTAATGTTGCAAGGCTGCTTTTATTAAAATTTGTACTCCCACTATCCGGAAGAATGAGTACCATTTTCAATGAAAATTACATAGAAAGCAAACATATTTTTGGGACGGAGGGAGTATAATTGTAATTCTTATATTGTATGCTCAATGTTGATCTTCGTACTTTTTCTTAATATTGTTGCCAGGACATGGACGGTTAGATAATCCTGAGTATGAAGGGCTGATTGCGGTCTCTCTATCTCTCTCTCTCAGTAATCTGTTTCTTTAACTACATAACTGTAGACACTACATAAATTTTTGGAAGTATGGTCTTTAATTTATCTTGGCTTACATGATCTATAGATCTGAGTCAAGGTTCCTTGCTCCCTTTGTTTTTATTAAAATAATTTTTTTTACTGCATTGCATCTTTTATTCTCAAGTATTCTCCAATGAAGGTTAATCATAGATTTACCATTGTGAACCATCTAATTTATTTTAGAAGTTAACATAATATTACTTTTTGCACAAGATTATTCAACTATTTTCTATTTTGTACTACTTTTGTAGGTGCTACTGATGACCTTACAAAATGCACCCCCAGGACTTAAGGGACAAGAGATTTTCAAATGTCTGGGCTGATGCTGTTTTAATATTGGCAGAATACCTGAAGAATGAACCATGGTTGAAACTCTTGTGTAAGCTTAAGTATTGTTTTCTATTACAAACATTTCTTTCTTGATTTTTTTTCATATATGGCACTAGTGTTAACCTTTTGATGGCAAATAGTGTCAACTAAGACGGGCTTTGTAGTTTTCAGTCGTACGAAGTTTGATTGTAAAGATGATGAATGATCATTGTATCAAATGATTTTATTTAATTAATAATATTTTAGTTTTTTTGTATTTCTGTCATAATTTGTAATGGGGTTATTGATACATAATTTTTTTGTTTATAAAATAATTTTGAACAAGTTTTAATATAGCAACAATTTTTTATACATTTAGCAACAAATTTTCGTTGCTAATGGCATTAAAAATATAATATTTGGCAACGAAAAATTAACCTAATAACAACGGAGAGGATATTGTTGCTAATACTAACATAAAATGCAACATTTTTTATCGTTGTACATCATATCAACTTTCGTTGCACATATAAAGAAATTGCAACATATAATGGCGTTGCTAATCGACGAAATTCGTTGCTATTGAAATATAACCATCAACAAACATTTTCATTGCTGATTCAGCATAATGTCGTTGCCAAATAATATAATCAGCAACGACAATCGTTGCTAAAAAGTTTACATTCTGCAACGAAAGCAAGCTTAGGCAACAATTTTCATAATTTATTGCAACGAAAAATGTCGTTGCAAAATGGTGTCATTTGCAATGAAAATGCATGGTCGTTGCAAAAAAAAAAAAAAGAATTCATTTCGTTGCCAATTAACAGGCTTTTGCAACGAAATGTGGTTTTTAGCAACAAATTTTTAATTATTCTGCAACAATACGTTTTGTTGCTAAAGTATCGATGTCTCTGTACGAAAGTCAAATTTCGTTGCAAAATGTATTTATTTTGGCAACGAAAAAAAAAAAACGTTCGTTGCGAAATAATTAGCAACGCTCATTGCGCAACGAAAGACGCAACGATAGTAAAGTCGTTGCCAAAAAAATCCTTTTGCAACGAAATTAGGCACCTTTAGCAACGAAAATCGTTTGTTGCTGAAGCCCCATTTTTTTGTAGCGTTAATCTAGCCCAGATCGTGCACAGAATGAAAGTTACGGGTGGTCAAACCTCATTGACCGACCATGACTATCGAATTTCTGGAAAACCCAGATCGTACCCAGAAACGTCTGACAAGATGTTCTTGGGCTCTGATCTTCAAGTTGTTTGTCGATTTATTGTTTGTGTTGCATCTATGTTGTAGTAGGTAATATGATCTACAATATCATGCCTTAAGATCACCTAAACATCAAATATTATGATCACAGAGTCTGGTCAAAGTAGGTACCACGACACGTTTTCTGTTTTCTGGGTAACCCAGAAAACAGATGAACGTGTCGTCTGACATCCTTTGACCGTTCGATATCTAGCGATTATGTTATTTTTATAGTGATGTTAAGTAATGAATCTCTTCATATACATGTTGGTTACACACTGCAATCTTTAGATCACTAAACCTTTACAAGAATCACTAGTTATAGAAGCCTAAATATGAGCAGTCGAACTGTTCTTCATTTCTAAGTAACTCAGAAAATGAAGAACAGCTCTGACAGCTTGCTCAAGGCTCTAGATCTCGCTTATGTTATGCTTGTTGGCCATGTTTGTTGTTGGTTCTTTTAGTGTTGCAAGTGTACTACACAATCAGACCAGAATTGGTCACAGAAACACAATACACAGTTCATAATTTATGGTCAAAGTAGCACCCTCAAAACTGAGTATGAATATCTGGGTTTGCATGAAGAACATAAAGAACACCTATAGCGACAGTTATGTCACTATAGGTGGTCTTTAGCGACGGACAGTGTAAATTAATTATTTTAATTTTTGAAAAATAATTAATTTAATTAAATAAATAGAAAAAAATAGTTTTTAATTATTAAAAATACCAAATAAATTATTAAAATTTATTTTAAATTCTAAAAATTAGTTTTTATTTATTTTAAGTATATTTCATAAATATTTAATATTTTTGAAATGCTATTGGCATTTAATTTATTTAATTATAATATTAAATAAATTAGTTAAAAATGGTTTTAATATTTGAAAAATCATTTAAAATTATATTATGATATAAGAAAATATTTTAAGTTATTTTTAATGACTTTTAATATTTTGTGATAAATTTCATTAATAAATTAATATTAATGATAATTAATTTATTTACTAAACGAAATAAATAAATTAATTGAAAATGATTTTATTATATTAAAAATTATTTTAAATAATAATAAGGTATTTAAAAATATTTTAAGTTATAAAATATAACTTTCAATATTTAAAGGTAAATTTCATTAATTAATTATTATTAATGATATTAAGGTTATGTAATAATTATAATAAATAAATTAATTTAAAAAAGATTTTATTAATATAAAAATCATTTTAAATGAAAATAAAGTGTTTAAAGATATTTTAAGTTATAAAATATAACTTTTAATATTTAAAGGATAATTTTATTAATAAGTTAATATTAATAATTATTAATTTATTATTAATGATACTAAATTTATTTAATAATTATATTAAATTAATAGTTTTAAAATGGTTTTATTAATTTTAAAATCAATTTAAAAGGATATAAATGAATTAAAAATATTTTAAGTTATAAATAATGACTTTTAATAGTTTGATAAGTAAAACATTAATATTTAAATATTAATGGTAATTATTTAAAAATAATTTTAAATATTTTAAAAATCATTTAAAGATAATATTAATACTTTAAAAGTATTTTGATTTATTATAAATAACTTTAACATTTTGGAAATGATTTCATTAATAGTTTAATATTAATTAAATATTAATGATAATAGAATTGTTTAAAATTTAAATCATTTAATAATGATTCCGATGTTTGAAAATTCATGATAAATTATAATAAATGTTTTAAAATTATTATAGGTCATTTAAAAATAATATGACTGATATTTATAGATATTGAGTTACAGAATAGAGTCTTAGACTCGATAATTACCCGATAAAGCTGTCGGTACACCGACATGTTTTAGAAATTGATCTGGACTTAGATAATTTATTTAGATATATGATTATTTCTGATTCAATGGTTGTTAAACATGGGTAATAATGTGTTTAGGTTATGTGCTGACTGCGAAATGCAGTACTATGTGGTATAGTATATTGTTCTAATCGAACGAATGATCTGATTAATGATAGGTCGTGATATAAAAGATAAATCTAAATTGCAAACTTTAAGCAGCGCATCAGGCAAGTATCTTACCTTTGCATTCTCTCTATGCAATGGACATGAGTAAGGATATTTATGAATTATATTATTACTGTACAGATTATTAACCTTATATTATATACTCTCATTGATTATCAACATGTTAGTATATGGTAATTCAGATATATATATTCTGTTCGTTAATTTCTATAAATAGTTATACAAGTGTCCCCACTTGGATAATTATTGTATTTAATCGCATGTTGATACACCATTGTCAATTACCCGTATTTATAATCGCATGTTGATACACCTTTGTCAATTACCCATATAACGGGCTGATCACCCCCCGTGCTCGTAAGTTATGATTGTTTGCAGATGAATTTCTGTTTAACCTTTTCGAAAATGAAAATAATGTTCATATCATGTCACCATAACCCCAGTTATAGTCAATATGTAGTTTAAAAAATTTGAAAGAGAGTTGTTATGTTATTATTATCGGTTAAGATTACTTCACAACTATTGACTTGTTGTAGAAGGGTAGTACAAAGAAAATATTTAAATTCTTTCAGCTTATATATATAATTGCTATTATTTGCTGGGCACTCAGATGCTCATCCTTGCTTAATTTAAATGTTTTCAGCTAAGGGTGAATAACCAGAGAGCTCTGCTAAGAATAAGGGAAAGGGAAAGGTTGCTGAATGAACGCAATGCTATGTTATGTAATAGTTAACTTTATTTTGACAAATATGATATATATTATCTATCATGGATTGTAATGAATGTTTAAAGGTTACGTACTTGGGATTTAGACTCTTATGATATATAAATTAAGTTGATCTTTATATTATTGTTATTATTATTAGTATTATTCCGCTCATAGAAATGGTATCATGAAGCACCGAGTTTGGGTTTCAAGTACCCAAATTTGGGGGCTCTACAGGTTGGTATCAGAGCTTAGGGTTAAAAATCTTAGGTGGGTTAAACCTTAGGCTATAACCTTAGAACAGAGAGAAACGTTGAAAATATAAATAACTTATATAGAGTTTAAAAAGAGATGAATTGAATAAATTCATCGTCTAACAAAATAAAAGATAACTTATATAAAACTATTATTTGTTGTGTGTATATAAAATATGCTAATCAAAATAATTTATGTGTGTAGATGTCTGGTGGAAAAGGCTTGTTATATGCATATAGCATGAAGAAGGATCAAACCCATACCCCCGAGCTGATATCGAAGCCAATAGCTGAAATAGAGGCTCACAATGAAAACAACTCAGACGATGTGGTTATCATAGAAAACGTAGTACCAGATCCATAGATGGTGGAGCTGACAGATAGTAATTCAGACACTAAAGTTGAAGTTGATCAAGCATCAACGGAGGTGCAGGATCTGAGGAACAAGGTTTCATCTCTGGAAAGGCCGTGGGAAATAGAAAAGTTGTTGAATAGTTAGTTGCGCCAAGGGTTAATAGAAACAATGGAAGAACAAGATAAGCTTAAAATCCAAATTGATCATATGGGAGCCACAAGCAACACATCGTGTGCAGCTCCGAGCAAGAAAGGGAAAAGAAAGATAGGAGACCATGACTTAGGAAAATTCAATAAGAAGAAGGAGAAAAGAATATGTGATCTTTGCGGCTATGAAGGACATACTACTCTATATTGTCCCGACTATAAACCAGGAGCATATTTTAGCTGTGGGATAGAAGGTCATCAGACAAAAAGTTGTCCAAGGAAAAGGTGTAATAAATAAGTAGTATAGGTTCGATTGTGTAGATGTGTTTAATGTAATATATAGGATAAGTATGTCTGTTTAATGTAATGTTCCCAACTTTTATAATGATCAAGTTTGTAAATCCCGACTTTTGTAGTCACCAAGGGATAGCTGATGTTTAAAGCATTATGTGTTATGCTATGTAAAATATTCGCTAAATGAATATGAACCTATGTTTGAGTAATGAAACAAGTTTAATATATTATAATTGTTGCGATAAGGTTTAGAATGTAAGTTAAATTTATGATTTCATTTAATCAGATAATGCCGCCAAGACGTCGAACTCGCAATCAAAGGGCAGAAGAATCTGTCAACAACGCTGAGGGACAACAACAAGCAGACCCGATGCAACACTTTGCAAACATGGTAGCACAAGCTATGAAACAAGGAATACCAGTCGTTGGGAATCATCCGGATAATCTCTTAGCAAACTTCAAAGCCTTAAAGGCTGTAGGACCGCCGGAATTCAAAGGTATAACTTGTGACGCCCCCAAAATAGGTATACAACACCCATTCTGAGTCGCCAAAATACATGGTATAGAAAGCAAACTACAACTTCAATAATACAAGTGTCGTATGAAATACGACAATACATACTGTGAGTTTAAATACAAATATTGTCTTCTAGACAATATTCACATGCAAATAAGTCCTTATTACAATTATTCAAACACTATTTTACAGAAATAGTGAGGACAACTACAACATCATCCTAGAATCATCACTCCATACCCCGACTCGATCCCGCTATGTTCTCACCTCCTGAGAAGAAAAATGGAACAAAAAGGAAAGGGTGAGCTCAACTAGCCCAGTAAAGAATATTATGACTAAGATAATATACAACAAATTATCGTTAGTCTTCAACAGGGAAAAATCTGATAGAATACAATAGACAACAAATTTTAGATCAATAAATGCAGCGGAAACAGCAATCCATTAGAAGAGTCATGTAGAGGATGAATTCTACTGTCTTCTAATATTTAAGAGTCCATCATCAATATTTTATCCCTGTAACAACAATCAATATACATCTTTAATCATCTTTGCACTACAGGCCAAAGATATTCATTTATATCACCAGTTGGTCATGTTCATCTCAACACCTGTTCATCTTTGCACTACGGGCCAAAGAGATTCATCAGTTTAATCATTCATCTTTGCACTACAGGCCAAAGATATTCATCAAGTATCATCATTTAGGACTGAGGATGATGAAAAACATTTTTAAGAATGAATCTAGTGAAATAGAAGGACAAATATTAGGGATTCGTATAACAGTTTATCCAAGATCAATAATACTTCATAACAACCGATTTTGAAGCAGAACTCAAAAATAACGATCAAAACATGGATACAATCAAAGATAGTAGCCAAAATAGACATCTTGGACAAAAAGGAAAATTTTCATTTTTCGGTGAATAGTGCCGTATTCGTGAATAGTGCCGTATACGTGAATAGTGCCGTATACGTGAATAGTAACTCCGACACCAAAAGATAGAAATTTCACAAAAAACATCTTCACGCTTCGTGAATAGTACTCGTGAATAGTAACTCGTGAATAATAACTCATGAATAGTAACTCGTGAATAGTAACTCGTGAATAGTAACCCCGACATGAAAAAGTTCCAAATTTGATAAAAAGTTCCAACCAATATTTCAGCATAATGATATTGAAGAAATAATATCATTTTAGAAGAAAATAACATCCCTTACCTCAAAGAAACAGTACTTCGGAAGGAAAGGTCGGAAGTGATGCTGATTGAAAACTTCTATGAACAGCAACTCTCAAAGTATCAAAATACTCACAAAATACACTCAATAATATAGAGAGAGGGAGAAAACTTTGTTTCTGGTGTGATTTTCAATTCTAACTTAGCCCTCTATTTATAGGAAAATTTTAGCCCGCCGAAGCAGACTTGACCTGCTACCTGATGGCTTTACCTGCTACTATTGCCACCTACCACATTTGAAATAAAAATTCAGCACATTTTCACCAACCACAAGTGGGGCCCACTCAATTCTAGAATTTTCCACCAAAATCATTTATAACCCTAATTTCTGAAGCAGACTCCTCTTAAAATTCATAACAAATCATTTGTTCATTTTTAACGGTTCAAAATTTGTAGACATATACCAAACTTATATATGTATAACATATCCAAAAATCATAACGATCCAACGGTCGGATTAAAAATTATAATTTTCGCAAAAGAGCTTTAAGAACACCGAAATCCGACAAAATACTGATAAAACACCTCAGCGTTAATTCCTTCCACATAAATAAATCCATCATTTATATCAAATAAATATTTCATTATCATATAAATCAATAATTAATTATTCACAAATAATATTACAGAATCACAATTATGACAACCAGGCCGTTCCCAGGAAAGAGGGGGCTTTCCAATAAGGATTTCTCCTTACTGGCGCGCAATTAGGTGACCAAACCTCTCCTTAGACAGAACTTTCTAGACATTGCCAATAATGTTATCCGATAATATTATTCAAATAATATGGATTATTGATCTGATAATGGAAAATACTATGCAATGACAATTATTGAAACAATAATAATATAAATATCAACGCAGCAATTATTGAATCAATAAAGTAATGAACAGTAACTCCTGTAGCAATTATTGAGTAGTGCCTTCTTACGTAAGGATCAATAATTCAAAATACTGTGCAATACCGTGTGCCACTGTGCAACAACGCGTATTACTGTATTTTAACCACCAGGTAACCCAACAGTGTTAACGGTAACAATTTACGCCGTTATTTATAAAACTCAATCTTTGTCGTTTTCTTTCTTCCAACCGTTTTCTGTTATGGGGCCCACAAATGACTGCGCCGTCGTACGAATATTCCCCGACAGCAAGAATATTCCATGACCAAACGAATATTCCCCGACAAAAATGAATATTTTAATAACCACTTGTTTATTTTGTAAAAATTTCACATTTCACCCATAACCAAAGCATTATATCAATTTAACCCTTATTAATTTAGAATAATGAATAAAGGAAAATTTAATTTTATTTAATAATAAGTTGGGGTCTTACAACCTCCCCTCCTTATGAAATTTCGTCCTCGAAATTGACGTACGTACCTGTTGTTTCGAACAGATGAGGGTACCTCGCTTTCATTTCCGATTCCAACTCCCAGGTCATTTCTTCAATAGCATGGTTTCTCCACAAAACTTTTACTTGTGGTATAACCTTGGTGCGTAGGATATGCTCTTTCCTATCCAAGATCTTAACAGGTATCTCCTTGTATGTTAAATCTTCGGCTATCTCGTCTGGTTCTAACTCAATAATATGGTTCGGGTCTTTCACATATTTACGAAGCATAGATATGTGAAATACATTGTGAACACGAGACATACTTGGAGGTAACGCGAGTCTATAGGCCACATTTCCTATTCGGTCAAGAATCTCAAATGGACCAACAAATCTTGGATTGAGCTTTCCTCTCTTCCCAAATCTTGTAACTCCCTTCCATGGAGCAACACGTAACAATACATGATCTCCAATATTAAACTCCACGTCCTTTCTATGAAGATCAGCATAACTCTTTTGTCGATCTTGTGAAGTTTTAATACGTTGTCGAATCATTTGGATCTTTTCTGTAGTCATGCGTACTAAATCTGGTCCCAACAACGTTGCTTCTCCCACCTCGTCCCAACATACTGGAGAACGACACTTTCTTCCATACAACGCCTCAAATGGAGCCATGCCTATACTTGCTTGATAACTATTGTTGTAGGAGAATTCCACTAGTGGCAAGTACTTATCCCAACTTCCTTTGAAATCTAGGACACAGAGTCTTAATAGATCTTCAAGGGTTTGAATAGTCCTCTCTGATTGTCCGTCCGTTTGAGGATGGTATGCTGAACTAAATCGTAAATCCGTGCCCATAGCTTTCTGCAAGCTAACCCAAAATCTTGAAGTGAATCTTGGGTCACGATCTGAAACTATGGATACTGGCATGCCATGCAACCGCACAATCTCATTCACGTACATACTAGCAAGACGTTCAAGGGAATAAGTCTCACGTATCGGCAAGAAATGGGCAGACTTGGTTAATCTATCAACAATAACCCAAATCGCATCTATACCTTGAAAAACTTTGGGAAGACCTGTAACGAAATCCATTGTAATGTGTTCCCACTTCCATTCCGGAATCTCAAGTGGTTGCAATGGACCCTTTGGCACTTGATGCTCCGCCTTTACGCGTTGACATGTTAAACACCTCGAGATAAACTCCGCAATCTCTCTCTTCATATTATTCCACCAAAATGTATGTCGAATATCATGATACATTTTGGTACTCCCAGGATGGATTGCAAACGGGGTATTGTGTGCCTCCATCATGATTCTATGCTTCAAGTCAGAATCGTTCAGAACGCAAAGTCGAGAGTTGAATCGAAGTATTCCTTCTTCATCGATTCTTGCTTCTGGAATAGCACCTTCTTGTACTTTCTTCTTCATTTGCATCAGCCCCAGGTCCGTAGCTTGAGCAGCTTTAACTTTATTGATTAAAGTCAGTTCTACTCGTATATTCGCCATCATCACGTGGGTCCCTGGAGTCTTTAATTCTACCTCCATCCTTTGCAAGTCATATAAAATGGGCCTTTGCGTTGACAATATCGCACTCGTATTTGCATATGATCTTCTACTCAATGCGTCAGCTACTACGTTCGCTTTTCCAGGATGATATTGAATAGTGTGATCGTAATCTTTTAACAGTTCAAGCCAACGTCGTTGCCGCATATTGAGTTCTTTTTGGGTGAAGAAATATTTGAGGCTTTTATGGTCCGTATAAATCTCCACTTTCTCTCCATACAAGTAGTGTCTCCATATCTTCAACGCAAATACGACTGCTGCCAACTCCAGATCATGAGTAGGATAATTCCTCTCATATTCTTTGAGTTGTCGTGAGGCATAGGCTATGACTTTCCCATGTTGCATGAGAACACATCCTAACCCCTTGCCAGAAGCATCGCTGTAGATAACAAATCCATCCGAACCAGATGGTATTGTCAGAACAGGTGCCGAAATGAGTCTCCTCTTAAGCTCTTGGAAACTCTTCTCACATTCCTCGCTCCATATGAATTTTGTATCTTTCCGAGTCAGCTGAGTTAACGGAGTAGCGATTCGAGAAAATCCTTCCACGAATCTCCGATAATAACCAGCTAAGCCCAGAAAGCTACGCACTTCGGTCACCGACTTTGGCTGCTCCCAACTTTGTATTGCTTCAATCTTCGCCGGGTCAACAGATACTCCATGTTTTGACACCACGTGCCCAAGGAATGCTACTTCCTCAAGCCAGAACTCGCATTTCTTCAGCTTGGCATAAAGCTTGTGTTCACGAAGTCTTTGTAGTACCAGCTTCAAATGGTGCTCATGATCTTCATGGCTTTTGGAATAGATGAGGATGTCATCAATAAAGACAACAACGAACTGATCCAAATATTCCTTGAATACACGGTTCATCATATCCATGAAAGCAGCAGGAGCATTAGTCAATCCAAAAGACATGACTAAGAATTCATAATGCCCGTATCGAGTCCTGAATGCCGTCTTTGGAATATCCTCAGTTTTAATCTTCAGCTGATGATATCCAGAACGAAGATCGATCTTTGAAAAGAATTGTGCTCCTTGTAACTGGTCGAACAGGTCATCAATGCGAGGTAGCGGATACCTATTCTTGATAGTGACATGGTTTAATTCTCGGTAGTCAATACAAAGTCGCATACTCCCGTCTTTCTTCTTTACGAATAAAACAGGAGCACCCCAAGGAGATGTACTAGGACGAATGAAACCGATGTCTAATAATTCCTGTAGTTGGACTTTTAACTCCTGAAGTTCAATAGGAGCCATTCGATATGGGGTTTTAGAAATGGGCTTTGTACCCGGTTCAAGGTCAATAAAGAATTCAACATCACGTTCTGGGGGTAGACCGGGAAGTTCTTCAGGAAATACATCAGGAAATTCTTTAACAACAGAAATATTATCCAAATTTGACTTGTCTCTGTTCAAATCCATAACATGGGCTAAGAAAGCTTGGCATCCGTTTTTCAATAAACGAATAGCTTTGTGGCTTGATATGACAGTGACTGTTTTTAGTGGTTTAGTGGTTTGAATTCGTATGACAGGTTGGTTAGGAATATGAAAACTAACAACCTTACGAAAACAATCAATTTTGGCATGATGAGTGGTTAACCAATCAATTCCTAAAATCACATCAAAAGCAAGTATCTTTAAAGAGATAAGATCAACAGGTAATGTGATAGTGCCAACTTGGATCATGCAAGATTTATAAACTGTAGATGTAACGAAGGTTTCACCCAACGGAGTTTCAACAGATAGATCAAAATCTAATTTCTCCGGAGTCAAGTTTAAACGTTGAGCACAAGTAGGAGAGATAAAAGAATGGGTAGAACCGGTATCTAGTAAGGTATAAACTTCGCAAGAATTCAAGATTAGCTTACCCGTGATCACTTCGTTTGGGTTCCTCACGTTTTGGCCAGTCACGACAAACGCTCTTCCAGGAACTGCTGATTTCGACTTATCCGGGACAGCCCTTGGAATCACCACTCCCGCTGAACTTGGTTTCGCTATAGTACAATCTCGAGCGATGTGGCCTTCCTTCCCACAGTTGTAACATACCTTGGATTGTTGTGGACAGTTTGGGCTGATATGTCCCTCCTTCCCGCATTTGTAACATCTAACTGGCGGTCGTTCTCCTCCCCTAAAATTTGTTGTTGGTGTTGGTGCTGCTGCTGATGTCTTCCCGTCGTTGTTGAATCTCCTCTTTCTGAAATTTCCACTTGAGTCACCTCTCTTATTATCATGTCCACGATTACCACCTGAGTGGTTACCACCTTTGTCCGTATTCTTTCCTCCTCGCTGGTTATCATCGTTCTGATGACTACCCTGGTTGTGGTCCCTCGGTTGAGTATACTCACCATCTCGCTCTAATAACTGAGCCCTGTTTACAACATCTGAATATAAAGAAAATTTATGAGATATAAGGTATTGGCGAATCTCGGGTTTTAAACCTCTCAGAAACATTCGCGTCATGCGTTCCTCATTCTCCACCAAATGAGGTGCAAACCTGGACAACTCTGCGAACTTTGCCTCGTATTGAGACACCGTCATGTTGTTCTGTTCGAGTCTAATAAACTCTACCTCCTTCATATGACGAATACTTTCTGGAAAGTACTTGTCATTAAACAGTTTCTGAAATCTTTCCCATGACATGTTGAGTGCATCTGGCTGGGTACGCTTCACAGATTCCCACCAGTAATCTGCTTCACCACGAAACATAAAGGTGGCAAATGGAACCTTCTGTTCCTCCGTGCATCCCAAGACATCGAATATCTTGGTAATTTGCTTGACCCACGTTTCTGCCATGATCGGATCCGGCTTTCCCTTAAATTCTGGTGGTCCCAACTCCTTGAACTGCTTGGCTGTGACAGACCGCGCATTGCCATCATTTCCACCCGTATTTTGTACACGAGTCTCCCTTGTCTGATTTTGCATGAACTGCAAAAAGCTCCTAAACATTCCATCGTTCATCGTTTGTTCGGTAGTGTTGTTTACAGGAGGAATATTGCCTTCCTGTTGCCCGTTCTCCTGGTTTGCGACTAAAGGTTGTTCCATCGTCTCATAAACTCCATTGTTAACGTTCTCAGCAGCCATTCTTAAATACTGCCATAAAACAAGGGTTAATTAAACAAATTAACATGTCACATAATATTCCTATATTATGACCGACCATCAAATAAGCTTAGGTAGGACACACTAGCGAAGGATTTACTCGTCTCTCCCCTCCTAGTTCTATTCCCCGATCTCCGCCAGAGATCATATCCCTAAGCTCTGATACCAACTGTGACGCCCCCAAAATAGGTATACAACACCCATTCTGAGTCGCCAAAATACATGGTATAGAAAGCAAACTACAACTTCAATAATACAAGTGTCGTATGAAATACGACAATACATACTGTGAGTTTAAATACAAATATTGTCTTCTAGACAATATTCACATGCAAATAAGTCCTTATTACAATTATTCAAACACTATTTTACAGAAATAGTGAGGACAACTACAACATCATCCTAGAATCATCACTCCATACCCCGACTCGATCCCGCTATGTTCTCACCTCCTGAGAAGAAAAATGGAACAAAAAGGAAAGGGTGAGCTCAACTAGCCCAGTAAAGAATATTATGACTAAGATAATATACAACAAATTATCGTTAGTCTTCAACAGGGAAAAATCTGATAGAATACAATAGACAACAAATTTTAGATCAATAAATGCAGCGGAAACAGCAATCCATTAGAAGAGTCATGTAGAGGATGAATTCTACTGTCTTCTAATATTTAAGAGTCCATCATCAATATTTTATCCCTGTAACAACAATCAATATACATCTTTAATCATCTTTGCACTACAGGCCAAAGATATTCATTTATATCACCAGTTGGTCATGTTCATCTCAACACCTGTTCATCTTTGCACTACGGGCCAAAGAGATTCATCAGTTTAATCATTCATCTTTGCACTACAGGCCAAAGATATTCATCAAGTATCATCATTTAGGACTGAGGATGATGAAAAACATTTTTAAGAATGAATCTAGTGAAATAGAAGGACAAATATTAGGGATTCGTATAACAGTTTATCCAAGATCAATAATACTTCATAACAACCGATTTTGAAGCAGAACTCAAAAATAACGATCAAAACATGGATACAATCAAAGATAGTAGCCAAAATAGACATCTTGGACAAAAAGGAAAATTTTCATTTTTCGGTGAATAGTGCCGTATTCGTGAATAGTGCCGTATACGTGAATAGTGCCGTATACGTGAATAGTAACTCCGACACCAAAAGATAGAAATTTCACAAAAAACATCTTCACGCTTCGTGAATAGTACTCGTGAATAGTAACTCGTGAATAATAACTCATGAATAGTAACTCGTGAATAGTAACTCGTGAATAGTAACCCCGACATGAAAAAGTTCCAAATTTGATAAAAAGTTCCAACCAATATTTCAGCATAATGATATTGAAGAAATAATATCATTTTAGAAGAAAATAACATCCCTTACCTCAAAGAAACAGTACTTCGGAAGGAAAGGTCGGAAGTGATGCTGAATGAAAACTTCTATGAACAGCTACTCTCAAAGTATCAAAATACTCACAAAATACACTCAATAATATAGAGAGAGGGAGAAAACTTTGTTTCTGGTGTGATTTTCAATTCTAACTTAGCCCTCTATTTATAGGAAAATTTTAGCCCGCCGAAGCAGACTTGACCTGCTACCTGATGGCTTTACCTGCTACTATTGCCACCTACCACATTTGAAATAAAAATTCAGCACATTTTTCACCAACCACAAGTGGGGCCCACTCAATTCTAGAATTTTCCACCAAAATCATTTATAACCCTAATTTCTGAAGCAGACTCCTCTTAAAATTCATAACAAATCATTTGTTCATTTTTAACGGTTCAAAATTTGTAGACATATACCTAACTTATATATGTATAACATATCCAAAAATCATAACGATCCAACGGTCGGATTAAAAATTATAATTTTCGCAAAAGAGCTTTAAGAACACCGAAATCCGACAAAATACTGATAAAACACCTCAGCGTTAATTCCTTCCACATAAATAAATCCATCATTTATATCAAATAAATATTTCATTATCATATAAATCAATAATTAATTATTCACAAATAATATTACAGAATCACAATTATGACAACCAGGCCGTTCCCAGGAAAGAGGGGGCTTTCCAATAAGGATTTCTCCTTACTGGTGCGCAATTAGGTGACCAAACCTCTCCTTAGACAGAACTTTCTAGACATTGCCAATAATGTTATCCGATAATATTATTCAAATAATATGGATTATTGATCTGATAATGGAAAATACTATGCAATGACAATTATTGAAACAATAATAATATAAATATCAACGCAGCAATTATTGAATCAATAAAGTAATGAACAGTAACTCCTGTAGCAATTATTGAGTAGTGCCTTCTTACGTAAGGATCAATAATTCAAAATACTGTGCAATACCGTGTGCCACTGTGCAACAACGCGTATTACTGTATTTTAACCACCAGGTAACCCAACAGTGTTAACGGTAACAATTTACGCCGTTATTTATAAAACTCAATCTTTGTCGTTTTCTTTCTTCCAACCGTTTTCTGTTATGGGGCCCACAAATGACTGCGCCGTCGTACGAATATTCCCCGACAGCAAGAATATTCCACGACCAAACGAATATTCCCCGACAAAAATGAATATTTTAATAACCACTTGTTTATTTTGTAAAAATTTCACATTTCACCCATAACCAAAGCATTATATCAATTTAACCCTTATTAATTTAGAATAATGAATAAAGGAAAATTTAATTTTATTTAATAATAAGTTGGGGTCTTACATAACTGACCTTGTTGAAGCCCAAACTTGGGTCAAAGAGATTGAAAAAGCATTCATGGTAGCTAGGGTATATGAAGGGCAGAAGACTGCTTTTGTCACTTACATGATAAAGGGGGAGGCAATTTTTTGGTGGGAATTGAATCAGGCGAGGGCAGGAGCAGGTGTAGTTACTTGGGATATGTTCAAAACTTTGTTTTTCGAAAATTATTTTTCGCCTAGTATGCAGGCTAGGATGGAGGTGAAATTTTTAGAGTTGAAGTAGGAAAACATGACGGTGTCAGAATACGCCGTGAAATTTAATGAATTAGCTAGGTTTGCCCCACATCAAGTTGATATGGAGGCTAGGAAAGTGAGAAGGTTTGAGCTGGGACTAAAATCATGGCTCTACAACAAGGTGGCGATGTTACAGATCCCTACATTTGCAGCACCCATGGAGAATGCGATTATTGCTGAGGAGGGGAGTGAGGCTATGAGCCTCTACAACAAGGAGAGGAAGAATAAGGGTAAGACCGAAGGAGCTGGGAAGGTAGGAATTAATAGTGGGAGTAGGAGTGGAGATAGCAAGAGGAAGGTGAATAACTTTGGGAATGTTCAGATCAAGCAGGAAGGTGTTAAGAAGCCAGCAGTACAGTGCAAGACTTGTGGAAAGAACAACTCTGGAGAATGTCTAAAGGGAAAATATGTTTGTTATAAGTGCGGACAGGAGGGCCATATCTCTTGCAACTGCCCCAATCCTAGGATGACCAGTGGATGTTTTCTGTGCGGATCGACTAAGCACAAGGTGAAGGATTGTCCGAAGAGGAGGGCTGAGGTAGGAAGTGTGAATACTGGCACTGGTAGCGGGACGTTAGTTGTAAGACCCCCAACTTTTTAATGAATAAAATCAAATTTTCTTTATTTATTATTGTGAATAATAAGGTATTAATTTGATATAATAACTTTGGTTATGAGTGAAATGTGAAAATTTTACAAAATAAGCAAGTGGTTAAAAAATATTCATTTTGACGGTGGAATATTCTTTCTGTCGGGGAATATTCGTACGACAGCGCAGCCAATTGTGGGCCCCATAACAGATAACGGTCGAATGAAGAAAACGATAAAATTGAATAACGGCGTAGTTGTTATCGTTAACACTGTTGGAATACCCGGTGGTTAAAGTAAAGTAATACGCGTTGTTGCACAGTAGCATATGATATTGCACAGTATAGTTGAATTATTAATCCTTACGTAAGAAGGCACTACTCAATAATTATCACAGTAGTTACTGTTCAATATTTTATTTTATTGATTCAACAATTGCTGCATTGATATTTTATATTATTGTTGTTTCAATTATCGTCATTGCACAGTATCTCCTTTGTCAGATCAATAATTCAGATTATTTGGAAAAATATTATTAGATAACATTATTGGAAATATCTAGAAAGTTCTGTCAAGGAGAGGTTTGGTCACCTAATTGCGCGCCAGTAAGGAGAAATCCTTATTAGAAAGTCCCCTCTTTCCTGGGACATCCTGGTTGTCATAAATGTGATTCTGTAATATTATTTGTGAATAATTTAATCATTGATTCATACGATAAGAAAATATTTATTTTACGTGGATATAAATGATGGATTTATTTTTGTGGTTATAAATGAAGGAATTAATGTTGAGGTGTTTTATTAGTATTTTGTTGGATTGGAGGTATTAAAAATCAAACCAGTGTTTTTTGAGATATATTGCAGGAGTTATAATTTTATATCCGACCGTTGGATCGTTGTAATTTTTGGATATATTATACATATATAAGTTGAGTATATGTCCACAAATTTTGAATCGTTAAAAATGAGCTTATGATTTGTTATGAATTTTAAGAGGTGACTGATTCGGAAATTAGGTTATAAATCATTTTGGTTGAAAATTCTAGAATTGGTGGGCCCCACTCTTGGTTGGTGAAGAAATGTGCTGAGATTTTTATTCAAATGTGGCGGGTGGGAATAGTAGCGGGTAAAGCCATCAGGTTGCAGGTTAAGTCTGCTTCGGCGTGCTAACATTTTCCTATAAATAGAGGGCTAAGTTAGAATTGAAAATCACACCAGAAATAAGTTTTCTCTCTTTCACTATCTTGATTATTGATTGTATTTTGTGAGTATTTAGATACTTTGTGAGTTTCTGTTAATCAGTGCAAGTTTCCTTCAGTCTTATACCGATATTCTGATCAGAAGTACTAATATTTTGAGGTAAGGGATATTATCTTCTTCTTTAATGATATTTTCTTCAATATCATTATGCTGAAATATTGGTTGAACATTTTATCAAATTTGGAACTTTTTGTGTCGGGGTTACTATTCACGTATACGTCACTATTCTGTATACGGTACTATTCACGAATACGGCACTATTCATCGAAAAATAAAATTTTCTTCTTTTTGTCCAAGTTGTCTATTATGGTTACTATCTTTAATTGTATCCATGTTTTGATCATTATTTTTGAATTTTGCTCCTCATGTTTTTGTTTGCTAAGTTGCCACCATATAATTATATGATCGGAGAACTCTTGAACTGCCCGTCTGACCTTCCTCCACTCGGAGTAATCATGACAGTCAAATTCTCGCTCCATTTTTATCTCCCATCTCAGATATGCCTCTGTATCAATATTTCCTTGTAAAGTATTCCTTCGAGACCCATAAGAACTTTCATAATTGTAGCCATACATGTTTGCTGCAAAACAAAGGATAGTAGATAAAAAAATCCTCGCACTCCTTTACGTGTTTCGCTCGAATCAATGGTTCACTCGTGTATACTCTCAATAAATTGGCTTTTACCCTCGATTAATCTCACCACAAAGCCTTTTACCTCAAAATTCTCTCTAATTGGTTCTTTTTGAATTCCCCTAGTAAAATTCTTGGTTTTTACTAATCAATTCAAAAATTACTTATCACAAAATAAAAATATAGATGGTGTGACTATCAGAATACCACAAAATCATTGATCGATTTTCTTGTACCCCTCTTGTATGCCTCAGATTTATAAATCGTAGCTCCGTTTCAGAATTGGTGATGGAACGGTATGAACTCTTGGTTGGAATTTGATTATTTGATGGTGTGCTACAAGTTTGGTTAGCATAATGGAAATAAAATATGATTATTTTTTCTTTTTTCTTTTCTTTTTTTTATACTCTTTTTTTAGAATATATATTTCGATAGAAAGTTAAAGATAAGTAACTTGCTAGAAAGGCTTAGCTTTGATACCAAATGATAGACTCCACGGCACGCTTGCGTGAGGTGGTCGTTGCCCGAATCGTTTCTAACACAGTTGTTGGGTGAATTGCTTGCAACACCTTAACCCCTCGTCTATACTTTAGATGGTAATCTTGGTACAATTGCTCACATTCGGAAATCTGCGTTGAATGGACACCAACGATACCTTGACCCCTCGCTTATATTGAAGCGGTAATCTCGGTACAATCGACGATTGATGCGGTAGAAGATGCCACACACAACTATGAATTGTTGTATAATAAGTCAAATTGAATCTCAAAACAATAACTAAGAATTACTATTTCTTAGGAATTCTTCAAAGAACCAACAGTAGAGAATAAACTCACAAATATATTGAATAATAATAATGAATAATGTGTTTGATTACATCAACCTGAACCTCTATTTATACTACTCAAAATAATCCAAATCCTAATAGGAATTTATAAGCTATAACCCTAATTTCTATAAAGAAATAGAAGTCAATTTGGAAAAGAAATACTAATTAAAAAGAAATCCTAATTATAATAGAATTTAAAACTAATTCTAGATCCCAAATATTTTCCAAGCCGCGTGCTGCTACTAATCCATGTACTGTTAGGAACATAACTGATCCAGCTTTATGATTGTTAATATGTAGAACGTGGCTCACATAAAAAAATATGTTGAACATGCTGAAATCAGATCACTTATTGGACCTTAATTGGAATTTGTGCTTTGCTTCATGAATATTAATTTTGAGAAAGCCCACTTGAATTGCTATGTTTACATGATTACTTGTTGAATTTGGACAAAATTCGTCGCCCACCTCCAATGGCAATAAAAGAATTAACTTGGTAGTTGCATGAATAAATAAGTTCAACCTTCCTTTATATGTAATTAAATCCCACATGCTTGAATTAAACCTCTATCTCTACCCAATTGTCGAATTGGGTTTCAAGACCCACACAACCGGTCAATCTGTCATCAATTGTGATTCTGTAATATTATTTGTGAATAATTATTTATTTATTTATATGATAATGAAATATTTAAAGTGGATATATTTATTTTATGTGGATATAGATTAAGAAATTTAGCATGAATTATTTGTTGAAAGTTGGCAATTATTTTTTTCCAATAAAATATTCATTCATATACATTATTATAATATATTATAATTGCTTAGTAATAATATTATTATAATATATAAGCATGTGGTTAAAATGTATTTGACTACTTCGTATTAGCATTGTTATGGTTGCTGGGAATTGTTGGTGAGAATTTGCTTGTAAAGGATATTGCCTAATTCTTGTGGGCGCTCAATTATGAAAATAAGTTGTTAGGCCATTGATTGGTGGAAGTGGGTTGGTGAATTTGATTCATGCAAGCTAGTTCAAAGAGTGGGCCGCCAACATTGAAAAATTAAGGAGTTAGGCAGAGTTAGGCATGAAAAGTTTGGCTCAGCAATCTGTTTTTTTTTCTCCGAAGCTGCACTATAAATAGAGGGATAACCCTCCTTCCTCAATCACACCTTCAAATCCAGAAATTCTTATTCTAAAGTATTGTGAGTATTTTTCTTGAGTACAAGAATACTTTGAGCGTAATTTTTCTGCAAGATTTTCTTAGAATAATATCCGATATTCCAGTCAAATCCAACTTCTACTAAGGTAAAGGATATTATTTTATTGCAACACTCGTGAGAAATATTATTTTCTTTCATACTCCATATTACGTAAGCGATATTATTTCTTCTTGTATTCTTAAATTTGAACTTACTATGGTAAGTATTGCTTCTATAATTCCTGAAATGATTAAAAATTTCGCTTCATCTAATATCATTTCATAGGAATATTGGTCTGAACTTTTTATCAAATTTAGAACTTTTCATCACTGGGTATTGTTCACGAGTACTGTTCACGGGTATTGTTCATGGGTACTGTTCACAGGTAATGTTCACTGGTACTATTCACGGGTACTGGTCAAGGGTATTGTTCACAAAAGAAAATAAAATCATTTTTTCCTTCCAAGTTATCTATTGTGACCCTTATTCTTAAAATTTAATCCATGTTTTGATCTTCATTCTTGAATTTTACTCCACTATAGTTTATTATGGGGTATTATTGAACTTAGATAAATTGAAATATGAATCCCTAATATTTGTCCTTCTGTCTCACTGGATTCGTTCTCTAAAATATTTTTCATCATTCTCAGTCCGTAATAGGTGATACTTGATGAATATCTTTGGCCTGTAGTGCAAAGATGAATTATTACCTGATGAATATCTTTGGCCCGTAGTGCAAAGATGAACAAGTGTTGAGATGAACATGACCAACTGATGATATAAATGAATATCTTTGGCCCATAGTGTAAAGATGAATATTTGATGCAAGATGTATATTGATTGATGTTACAGGGATAAAATATTGATGATGGGCTTTTAAATCTTAGAAAATAGCAGAATTCATTCTCTACGTGACTCTTCTAATGGATTGATGTTTCTGCTGCATTTGTTGATCTGAAACTTGTTGTCTATTATATTCTATCAGATTTTCCCTGTTGAAGACTAATGATAATTTATTGTATATTATCCTAGTCATAATATTCTTTACTGGGCTAGTTGAGCTCACCCTTTTCCTTGTTGTTCCATTTTCTTCTTATGAAGCGAGAATATAGCAGGAACCAGTCGGGGTAGAGAGTGATGGTTCTAGAAAGTTGTTTTAGCAGTCCTCCCTATTTGTTTTTTGTAAAATAGTGTATGAATAATTGTATTGAGGACTTATTTGAGTGTGGATATTGTCTAGAAGATAATATTTATATTTAAACTCACAGTATGTGTTGTCATATTTTGAACGACAATTGTAATAATGAAGTTGTAGTTGTTTCTGTACCATATATTTGGCGATTCAAAATGGGTGATGTATACCTATTTTGGGGGCGTCACAGTTGGTATCAGAGCTTAGGGATATGGTCTCCGGCGGAGATCGAGGAATAGAACTAGGAGGGGAGAGATGAGTAAATCTTTCGCTAGTATGTCCTACCTAAGCTTATTTGTTGGTCGGTCATAATATAGGGATATTATGTGATATGTTAAATTATTTAATTAACCCTTGTTTTATGACAGTATTTAAGAATGGCTGCTAATAACGTTAACAATGGAGTGTATGAGACTGTGGAACAACCTTTAGTCACAAACCAGGAGAACGTACAACAGGAAGGCAATATTCCTCCTGTAAACAACACTACCGAGCAAACGTTGAATGATGGAATATTTAGGAGCTTTTTGCAGTTCATGCAAAATCAGAAGAGGGAGACTCGTTTATAAAATAAGGGTGGAAGTGATAGCAACGCGTGGTCTATTTCAGCCAAGCAGTTCAAAGAGTTGGAACCACCAGAATTTATTGGAAAGCCAGATCCAATCAAGGCGGAAACGTGGGTCAAGCAAATTACCAAGATATTCGATGTCTTGGGATGCACGGAGGAACAAAAGGTTCCATTCGTCACATTTATGTTCCGCGGTGCGGCAGACTACTGGTGGGAGTCTGTGAAGCATACCCTGCCTACCACACTCAATATGTATTGGGAAACATTTCATAAACTATTCAATGACAAGTACTTTCCTGAAAGTATTCGTCATATGAAGGAGGTAGAGTTTACCAGACTGGAACAAAACAACATGACGATGACGGTGTCCCAGTATGAGGCGAAGTTCGCTGAGTTATCCAGGTTTGCACCTCATTTGGTATAGAATGAGGAACGAATGACAAGGATGTTTCTGAGAGGTCTAAAACCCGAGATTCGGCAATATCTTATCTCTCATAATTTTTTTTATATTCAGATGTGGTAAACATGGCTCTATTATTAGAGTGAGATAATGATTATGTTCAACCAAGGGAACACAACCAGGGTCATACCAGTGGCAGCGATCATCGGAGCAATGAAAACCAGCAGGGAGGAAAACATTCAGACAAAAGCGGTAACCACTCTGGTGGTAATCTTAGTCGTGATAATAGAAGGAGCGAGTCAGGAGTCTAGAAAGTTCTATCAAGGAGAGGTTTGGTCACCTAATTGCGCACTAGTAAGAATAAATCCTTATTGGAAAGCCCCCTCTTTCCTGGAAATGGCCTGGTTGTCATTATTGTGATTCTGTAATATTATTTGTGAATAATTATTTATTGATTAATATGATAATGAAATATTTTAAGTGGATATATTTATTTTATGTAGATATAGATGAAGGAATTTAGCATGAATTATTTGTTGAAAGTTGGCAATTATTTTTCTCCAATAAAATATTCATTCATATACATTATTATAATATATTATAATTGTTTAATAATAATATTATTATAATATATAAGCATATGGTTAAAATGTATTTGACTACTTCGTATTAGCATTGTTATGGTTGCTGGGAATGGTTAGTGAGAATTTACTTGTAAAGGATATTGCGTAATTCTTGTGGGCCCTCAATTATGAAAATAAGTTGTTAGGCCATTTATTGGTGGAAGTGGGTTGGTGAATTTGATTCCTGCAAGCTAGTTTTCAAAGAGTGGGCCGCCAACATTGAAAAATTAAGGAGTTAGGCAAAGTAAGGCATGAAAAGTTTGGCTCGGCAATCTGTTTTTTTTTCTCCGAAGCTGCACTATAAATAGAGGGTAACCCTCCTTCCTCAATCACACCTTCAAATCCAAAAATTCGTATTCTAAAGTATTGTGAGTATTTTTGTTGCACTATAAATAGAGGGATAACCCTCCTTCCTCAATCACACCTTCAAATCCAGAAATTCTTATTCTAAAGTATTGTGAGTATTTTTGTTGCACTATAAATAGAGGGATAACCCTCCTTCCTCAATCACACCTTCAAATCCAGAAATTCTTATTCTAAAGTATTGTGAGTATTTTTCTTAAGTATAAGAATATTTTTAGCGTAGTTTTTCTGCAAGATTTTCTCAGAATAATATCTGATATTCCAGTCAAATCCAACTTCTACTAAGGTAAAGGATATTATTTTATTGCAACACTCGTGAGAAATATTATTTTCTTTCATACTCCATATTACGTGAGCGATATTATTTCTTCTTGTATTCTTAAATTTGAACTTACTATGGTAAGTATTGCTTCTATAATTCCTAAAATGATTAAAAATTTCGCTTCATCTAATATCATTTCATAGGAATATTGGTCTAAAATTTTTATCAAATTTGGAACTTTTCATGATTGGGTGCTGTTCATGGGTACTGTTCATAGTTACTGTTCACGGGTACTGTTCACAGGTAATGTTCACAGGTACTGTTCACAAAAGAAAAAAATTATTTTTTTTCTTCCAAGTTATCTGTTGTGACCCTTATACTTGAAGATTAATCCATGTTTTGATCTTCATTCTTGAATTTTACTCCACTATAATTTATTATGGAGTATTATTGAACTTGGACAAACTGAAATATGAATCCCTAATATTTGTCCTTCTGTCTCACTGGATTCATTCTGTAAAAAAAATTCATCATTCTTAGTCCGTAATAGGTGATACTTGATGAATATTGTAACAACCCGATATTTTCTATATAAATAAATAAGAAATTTTACGTATAATTTTTTTTGTTTTTTTGTTTTAAGGATGAGGATTTGTACAAAATAAGGTGTAT
Source organism: Panax japonicus (assembly GCA_020205505.1). Taxonomy (NCBI): domain Eukaryota; kingdom Viridiplantae; phylum Streptophyta; class Magnoliopsida; order Apiales; family Araliaceae; genus Panax; species Panax japonicus. Next base: position 62,895,479 of record CM035091.1, read on the forward strand.
ATGTATTTATGTGATAAATAAAAATATATTTATTACATGAATATTTACAGATAATTTTATTTTAGAATTATTAATTTTTTATAAAGTATATTCTTATAATAATTAATTTATAGTAGAAATGTTTTATTAATTATTTTTCCTGAAAATATAATCATGTATTATTTAAATAATATATGGAGTAATTTGTAGAATAACTATAATAATTATTTTATTATACGAATTTTAGTACAAATTATTAAGTTAATTATTTTACCTTAATTATTATGGTTAAATATGAAGAATAAATCAGATATAGAATCCAAACCCTAGTTTTGAATTTTTATCAGGGAATGAGAATAATAATATAATATTAATTATATTTTGATTTTTTAGAGCTATAAATATGTACTGTATGTACGTATTGAGGATGGTTGGTCAATTATGGTGTTTAATTTTAAAACCCTAACATTAATTGGTTAAACCCTAGTTTTACTCGGGGAAACCCTAATTTGAAAATCAATTGTGAGTTTAAGACTGTTATATAACTGTGTTATATGTGTTATGTTGTGTACTAATTGATTAATTAGGTAAACCCTAATTTTAGAAACCCTAAATAAATTCTTTAGAAAAACCCTAATTATAAAACCCTAATTTTTGAAAATGAGAAACCCTAATTTGAAATTCAAATTAGAGTTTGAGGTTGTTTGTAATTGTCTTACGGTGATTAATTTACAAGTATTAGAATTATATTTGTTAATTAGGAAAACCATAATAAAAAAAATTGGAAACCCTAATTAACTAGAAACCCTAAATCTAAAATTAGTAACCCTAATTTGCTAATTTCTTAACCCTAAATTATTAATTGTAAGCTAAATGCTAATTAGTGGACACTAAAACACTAATGTTCATGTATAATATAATTAGAAAATTAATCATAATTAGGAAACCCTAATTTCAAAATTTTAGAAACTAAATTTATTTTATTTTATTTTTGTGCAAACCCTAAATTGGAAATCCTACAAATGCTATGTACTAAACCCTAAGGGTTAAACCCTAAGGGTTTGCCAAATGACAAGTTTCCCATTAAAATTCCCAACCAAATGACCAAAATACCCATCTTGTATTATTGAATTTTGTCAAGTGTTGGAGTGGTTGGAGTTGTTGGCCAACCCTTGACTCTCTATGTGACTGAAATGCAACACATATCAGCCAACAGATCTCAGCCATGCATTGCAACATTATATAAATATATCCAAGAGAGAGAGAAAATCATTTTGCTCACTCATTTTGTCCAAACACTCAACCAAGCAATCCTCTCTCAAAACCTACGAATTTCTCTAGCATATCAGTCCCTGAGAACAGCCCCACGATCAACCATAACAAATTAGAAGCCAGAAATCAAAATTGATCAAAGAAGGTATAAACCCTAGCCAAGAAATATGTCCATCGATCTGTTGTTAAAAGTTATGATTGAGTGTAAGAATATGTTATTTGTAGTGTATAAAGATGATCTGGGTTGCTAGATGTTAGATCCATAACATCTAGAGGCTCGAATTTGGCATTTTAAGAAAATCTGGGAAATTTTTTTTTTGTCTGACATCTAATGTCAGACCCGGTAGATCTATTTCTGTGTTTGGTTTTTGTGTTATGAGCATTGGTAATTATAGTGTGTCAGGTGGTCTGTATTCTGGAACTTTAATCTAGCCCAGATCGTGCACAGAATGAAAGTTACGGGTGGTCAAACCTCATTGACCGACCATGACTATCGAATTTCTGGAAAACCCAGATCGTACCCAGAAACGTTTGACAAGATGTTCTTGGGCTCTGATCTTCAAGTTGTTTGTCGATTTATTGTTTGTGTTGCATCTATGTTGTAGTATGTAATATGATCTACAGTATCATGCCTTAAGATCACCTAAACATCAAATATTATGAGCACAGAGTCTGGTCAAAGTAGATACCACGAGCACGTTTTCTGTTTTCTGGGTAACCCAGAAAAAAGATGAACGTGTCGTCTGACATCCTTTGACCATTCGATATCTAGCGATTCTGTTATTTTTATAGTGATGTTAAGTAATGAATCTCTTCATGTACATGTTGGTTACACACTGCAATCGTTAGATCACTAAACCTTTACAAGAATCACTAGTTATGGAAGCTCAAATATGAGCAGTCGAACAGTACTTCATTTCTGGGTAACCCAGAAAATGAAGAACAGCTCTGACAGCTTGTTCAAGGCTCTAAATCTCGCTTATGTTATGCTTGTTGGCCATGTTTGTTGTTGGTTCTTTTAGTGTTGCAAGTGTACTACACAATTAGACCAGAATCGGTCACAGAAACACAATACACAGTTCATAATTTATGGTCAAAGTAGCACCCTCGAAACTGAGTATGAATATCTTGGTTTGCATGAATAACATGAAGAATACCTATAGCGACAATTATGTCACAATAGCTGGTCTTTAGCGATGGACAGTGTAAATTAATTATTTTAATTTTTGAAAAATAATTAATTTAATTAAATAAATAGAAAAAAATACTTTTTAATTATTAAAAATACCAAATAAATTATTAAAAATTATTTTAAATTCTAAAAATTAGTTTTTATTTATTTTAAGTATATTTCATAAATATTTAATATTTTAAAAATATTATTGGTTTTTAATTTATTTAATTATAATATTAAATAAATTAGTTAAAAATGGTTTTAATATTTGAAAAATCATTTAAAATTATATTATGATATAAGAAAATATTTTTATTTATTTTAAATGACTTTTAATATTTTGTGATAAATTTCATTAATAAATTAATATTAATGATATTTAATTTATTTACTGAATAAAATAAATAAATTAACTAAAAATGATTTTATTATATTAAAAATTATTTTAAATAATAATAAAGTATTTAAAAATATTTTAAGTTATAAAATATAACTTTCAATGTTTAAAGGTAAATTTCATTAATTAATTATTATTAATGATATGAAGTTTATGTAATAATTATATTAAATAAATTAATTTAAAAATGATTTTATTAATATAAAAATCATTTTAAATTAAAATAAAGTGTTTAAAGATATTTTAAGTTATAAAATATAACTTTTAATATTTAAAGGATAATTTCATTAATAAGTTAATATTAATAATTATTAATGATACTAAATTTATTTAATAATTATATTAACTAAATAGTTTTAAAATGTTTTTTATTAATTTAAAAATCATTTAAAAAGGATATAAATGAATTAAAAATATTTTAAGTTATAAATAATGACTTTTAATATTTTGATAAGTAAAACATTAATATTTAAATATTAATGGTAATTATTTAAAAATGATTTTAAATGTTTTAAAAATTATTTAAGGATAATATTAATACTTTAAAAGTATTTTGATTTATTATAAATAACTTTAACATTTTGGAAATGATTTCATTAATAGTTTAATATTAATTAAATATTAATGATAATAGAATTGTTTAAAATTTAAATCATTTAATAATGATTCCGATGTTTGAAAATTCATGATAAATTATAATAAATGTTTTAAAATTATTATAGGTCATTTAAAAATAATATGACTGATATTTATAGATATTGAGTTACAGAATAGAGTCTTAGACTCGATAATTACACGATAAAGTTGTCGGTACACCGACATGTTTCAGAAATTGATCTAGACTTAGATAAGTTATTTAGATATTTGATTATTTGTGATTCAATGGTTGTTAAACATGGTTAATAATGTGATTAAGTTATGTGCTGACTGCGAAATGCAGTACTATGTGTTATAGTATATTGTTATAATCGAACGAATGATCTGATTAATGATATGTCGTGATATATAAGATAAATCTAAATTACAAACTGTTAGCAGCGCATCAGGCAAGTATCTTACCTTTGTATTCTCTTTATGCAATGGACACGAGTAAGAATATTTATGAATTATATTATTACTATACAGATTATTAACCTTATATTATATACGCTAATTGATTATCAACATGTTAGTATATGGTAATTCAGATATATATATATTCTGTTCATTAATTTCTATAAATGGTTATACAAGTGTCCCCACTTGGATAATCATTGTATTTAATCACATGTTGATACACCTTTGTCAATTACCCGTATATATATATACATATATATATATATATTGAATTATAGATTATTGTTGAACAAGATAAAACCTTTGATTTGGAACCCAGACAAGTATGAACATCCCTACACGGGAAAACTGTTTATGCACCCAAGGTGGACAGAGTGAACGATACCCTCGTTCTTGCATGTAGTATTGATCAATGCATGGCATAACGGGCTGATCACCCCCCGTGCCCGTAAGTTATTACGGTTTGCAGATGAATTTCTGTTTAACCTTTTCGAAAATGAAAACAATGTTCATAGCATGTCACCATAACCCCAGTTATAGTCAATATGTAGTTTCAAAAATTTGAAAGAGAGTTGTTATGTTATTATTATCGGTTAAGATTACTTCACAACTATTGACTTGTTGTAGAAGGGTAGTACAAAGAAAACATTTAAATTCTTTCACCTTATATATATAATTACTATTACTTGTTGGTCACTCAAATGTTCATCCTTGCTTAATTTAAATGTTTTCAGCTAAGGGTGAACAACCAGAGAGCTCTGCTAAGAATAAGGGAAAGGGAAAGGTTGTTGAATGAACGCAATGCTATGTTATGTATTAGTTAACTTTATTAAGACAAATATGATATATATTATCTATCATGGGTTGTAATGAATGTTTAAAGGTTACATACTTGGGATTCAGACTCTTATGATATATAAATTAAGTTGATCTTTATATTATTGTTATTATTATTAGTATTATCCTGTTCATATAAATGGTATCGTGAAGCACCGAGTTCGGGTTTTAAGTACCCGGATTTTGGGGCTCTACAGGTTGGTATGAGAGCTTAGGGTTAAAAACCTTAGGTGGATTAGACCTTGGGCTATAACCTTAGAATAGAGGGAAACATTGAAAATATAAATAACTCATATAGAGTTTAAAAAGAGATGAATTGAATAAATTCATCGTCTAACAAAATAAAAGATAACTTATATAAAACTATTATTTGTTGTGTGTATATATAATATGCTAATCAAAATAATTTATGTGTGTAGATGTCTGGTGGAAAAGGCTTGTTATATGCATGTAGCATGAAGAAGGATCAAACCCATACACCCGAGCTGATATCGAAGCCAATAGCTGAAATAGAGGCTCACAATGAAAACAACTCAGACAATGTGGTTATCATAGAAAATATAGTACCAGATCCAGAGATGGTGGAGCTGACAGATAGCGATTCAGACACTAAAGTTAAAGTTGATCAAGCATCAACGGAGGTGCAGGATCTGAGGAATAAGGTTTCTTCTCTGGAAAGGATGTGGGAAATAGAAAAGTTGTTGAATAGTTAGTTGCGCCAAGCGTTAATAGAAACAATAGAAGAACAAGATAAGCTTAAAATCCAAATTGATCAGATGGGAGCCACAAGCAACACATCGTGTGCAGCTCCGAGCAAGAAGGGGAAAAGAAAGATAGGAGACCATGACTTAGGAAAATTCGATAAGAAGAAGGGGAAAAGAATATGTTATCTTTGCGGCTATGAAGGACATACTTCTCTGTATTGTCCCGACTATAAACCAAGTGCATGTTTTATCTGTGAGATAGAAGGTCATCAGGCGAAAAGTTGTCCAAGGAAAAGGTGTAATAAATAAGTAGTATAGGTTCGATTGTGTAGATGTGTTTAATGTAATATATAGGATAAATATGTCTGTTTAATGTAATGTTTCCAACTTTTATAATGATCAAGTTTGTAAATCCCGACTTTTGTAGTCACCAAGGGATAATTGATGTTTAAAGCATTATGTGTTATGCTATGTAAAATATTCGCTAAATGAATATGAACCTATGTTTGAGTAATGAAACAAGTTTAATATATTATAATTGTTGCGATAAGGTTTAGAATGTAAGTTAAATTTATGATTTCATTTAATCAGATAATGTCACCAAGACGTCGAACTCGCAATCAAATGGCAGAAGAATCTGTTAACAATGCTGAGGGACAACAACAAGCAGACCCGATGCAACACTTTGCAAACATGGTAGCACAAGCTATGCAGCAAGGAATACCAGTCGCTGGGAATCATCCGGATAATCTCTTAGCAAACTTCAAAGACTTTAAGGTTGTAGGACCGCTAGAATTCAAAGGTACAACTGACCCTGTTGAAGCCCAAACTTGGGTCAAAGAGATTGAAAAAGCATTCATGGTAGCTAGGGTAGATGAAGGGCAGAAAACTGCTTTTTCCACTTACATGATAAAGGGGGAGGCAATTTTTTGGTGGGAAGTGAATCAGGCGAGGGCAGGAGCAGGTGTAGTTACTTGGGATAGGTTCAAAACTTTGTTTTTCAAAAATTATTTTTCACCTAGTATGTAGGCTAGGATGGAGGTGAAATTTTTAGAGTTGAAGAAGGAAAACATGACGGTGTCAGAATACGCCGTAAAATTTAATGAGTTAGCTAGGTTTGCCCCGCATCAAGTTAATACGGAGGCTAGGAAAGTGAGAAGGTTTGAGCTGGGATTAAAATCATGGCTCTACAACAAGGTGGCGGTGTTACAGATCCCTACATTTGCAGCACTCATGGAGAATGCGATTATTACTGAGGAGGGGAGTGAGGCTATGAGCCTCTACAACAAGGAGATGAAGAATAAGGGTAAGACCGAAGGAGCTGGGAAGGTAGGAATTAATAGTGGGAGTAGGAGTGGAGATAGCAAGAGGAAGGTGAATAACTTTGGGAATGTTCAGATCAAGCAGGAAGGTGTTAAGAAGCCAACAGTACAGTGCAAGACTTGTGGAAAGAACAACTTTGGAGAATGTCTAAAGGGAAACTTTGTTTGCTATAAGTGCGGACAGGAGGGCCATATCTCTCCCAACTGCCCCAATCCTAGGATGAACAGTGGATGTTTTTTGTGCGGATCGACAGAGCACAAGGTGAAGGATTGTCCGAAGAGGAGGGCTGAGGTAGGAAGTGTGAATACTGGCACTGGTAGCGGGACGTTAGCTGTAAGACCCCCAACTTTTTAATGAATAAAATCAAATTTCCTTTATTTATTATTGTGAATAATAAGGTATTAATTTGATATAATAACTTTGATTATGGGTGAAATATGAAAATTTTGCAAAATAAGCAAGTGGTTATAAAATATTCATTTTTTCGGTGGAATATTCTTTTTGTCGGGGAATATTCGTACGACGGCGCAGCCAATTGTGGGCCCCATAACGTATAACGGCCGAATGAATAAAATGATAAAATTGAATAACGACGTAGTTGTTACCGTTAACACTGTTGCAATACCCGGTGGTTAAAGTAAAGTAATACGCGTTGTTGCACAGTAGCATACGGTATTGCACAGTATTGTTGAATTATTGATCCTTACGTAAGAAGGCACTACTCAATAATTGTCACAGTAGTTACTGTTCAATATTTTATTTTATTGATTCAATAATTGCTGCATTGATATTTTATATTATTGTTGTTTCAATTATCGTCACTGCACAATATCTCCTTTATCAGATCAGTAATTTAGATTATTTGGAATAATATTATTAGATAACATTATTGGAAATGTCTAGAAAGTTCTGTCAAGGAGAGTTTTGGTCACCTAATTGAACGCCAGTAAGGAGAAATCCTTATTGGAAAGTCCCCTCTTTCCTGGGAACAGCCTGGTTGTCATAAATGTGATTCTGTAATATTATTTATGAATAATTAATCACTGATTCATATGATAAGGAAATATTTATTTTACGTGGATATAAATGATGTATTTATTTATGTGGTTATAAATGAAGGAATTAATGTTGAGGTGTTTTATTAGTATTTTGTCGGATTGGAGGTATTAAAAATCAAACCAGTGTTTTTTGAGATATATTGCAGGAGTTATAATTTTATATCCGACCGTTGGATCGTTGTAATTTTTGGATATGTTATACATATATAAGTTGAGTATATGTCCACAAATTTTGAACCGTTAAAAATGAGCGTATGATTTGTTATGAATTTTAAGAGGTGGCTGATTCGGAAATTAGGTTATAAATCATTTTGGTGGAAAATTCTAGAATTGGTGGGCCCCACTCTTTGTTGGTGAAGAAATGTGCTGAGATTTTTATTCAAATGTGGTGGGTGGGAATAGTAGCGGGTAAAGCCATCAGGTTGCAGGTTAAGTCTGCTTCGGCGTGCTAACATTTTTCTATAAATAGAGGGCTAAGTTAGAATTGAAAATCACACCAGAAACAAGATTTCTCTCTCTAGACTATTGAGTGTATTTTGTGAGTATTTAGATACTTTGTAAGTTTCTGTTAATCAGTGCAAGTTTCCTTCAGCCTTATACCAATATTCCGATCAGAAGTACTGATATTTTGAGGTAAGGGATATTATCTTCTTCTTAAATGATATTTTCTTCAATATTATTATGCCGAAATATTGGTATGAACTTTTTATCAAATTTGAAACTTTTTGTGTCGGCGTTACTATTCATGTATACGACACTATTCACGAATACGGCACTATTCACCGAAAAATGAAATTTTCTTCTTTTTGTCCAAGTTGTCTATTATGGTTACTATCTTTGATTGTATCCATATTTTGATCATTATTTTTGAATTCTGCTTCAAAATTGGTTATTTCGGAATATTATTGAACTTGGATAAACTGTAATACGAATCCTTAATATTTGATCTGTTATCTCACTGGATTCGTTTTCTTTAAAATATTTTTCATCATCCTCAGTCCTAAATGATGATATTACTGAATATCTTTGGCATGTAGTGCAAAGATGAATGGTTTACTAGTGAATATCTTTGGCCCGTAGTGCGAAGATGAACAGGTGTTGAGATGAACATGACCAACTAGTGATACAAATGAATATCTTTGGCCTATAGTGCAAAGATGAATATTGATTAAAGATGTATATTGATTGTTGTTACAGAGATAAAATTGATGATGGACTTTTAAATCTTAGAAGATAGTAGAACTCATTCTCTACTTGACTCTTCTAATGGATTGTTGTTTCTGCTGCAGTTGTTGATCTAAAACTTGTTGTCTATTATATTTTATCAGATTTTTCCTGTTGAAGACTAACGATAATTTGTTGTATATTATCTTAGTCATAATATTCTTTACTGGGCTAGTTGAGCTAACCCTTTTCCTTTTTGTTCCAATTTTCTCAGGAGGTGAGAACATAGCAGGAACTAGTCGGGGTACGGAGTGATGGTTCTAGAAAGATGTTTTAGTAGTCCTCACTATTTCTGTAAAAAAGTGTTTGAATAATTGTAATGAGGACTTATTTGAGTGTGGATATTGTCTAGAAGACAATATTTTTATTTAATCTCGTAGTATGTGTTATCGTATTTTGCACGACAATTGTATTATTGAAGTTGTAGCTTCTTTCTATACCATGTATTTGGCGACTCAGAATGGGTGTTGTATACCTATTTTGGGGGCGTCACAGTTGGTATCAGAGCTTAGGGATATGGTCTCTGGCAGAGATCGGGGAATAGAACTATGAGGGGAGAGATGAGTAAATCCTTCGCTAGTGTGTCCTATCTAAGCTTATTTGTTGGTCAGTCATAATATTGGGATATTATGTGATATGTTAATTTGTTTAATTAACCCTTGTTTTATGGCAGTATTTAAGAATGGCTGCTGAGAACGTTAACAATGGAGTGTATGAGACTGTGGAATAACCTTTAGTTACAAACCAGGAGAACGTGCAACATGAAGGCAATAATCCTCCTATAAATAACACTACCGAGCAAATGATGAATGATGGGATGTTCAGAAATTTTTTGCATTTTATGCAAAACCAGACGAGGGAAACTCGTGCACAGAATACGGGTAGAAATGCTAGCAATGCGTGGCTTGTCACCGCCAAGCAGTTCAAAGAGTTGGGACCACCAGAATTTAAGGAAAAGCCGGATCCGATCATGGCGGAAACGTGGGTCAAACAAATTACCAAGATATTCGATGTCTTGGGATGCACGGAGGAACAGAAGATTCCATTCGCCACCTTTATGTTCCGCGGTGAGGCAGACTACTGGTGGGAGTCTGTGAAGCGTACCCAACCAGCCGTACTCAGCATGTGTTGGGAAACATTTCAGAAACTATTCAATGACAAGAACTTTCTTGAAAGTATTCGTCATATGAAGGAGGTGGAGTTTATCAGACTGGAACAAAATAACATGACGGTGTCCCAGTACGAGGCGAAGTTTGCAGAGTTATCCAGGGTTGCACCTTATTTGGTCGAAAATGAGGAGCGATTGACGAGGATGTTTCTAAGAGGTCTAAAGCCCGAGATTCGACAATATCTTATCTCTCATAAATTTTTTTTATATTCAGATGTTGTAAACAAGACTCAATTATTAGAGCGAGATAATAATTATGTTCAACCGATGGAACACAACCAGGGTCATGCCGGTGGTAGCGGTCATCGGAGCAATGACAACCAGAGGGGAGGAAAGCATTCGGACAAAAGCAGTAACCACTCTTGTGGTAATCGTGGTCGTGATAATAGAAGGAGCGAGTCGAGAGGAGATTTCAAAAGGAGAAGGTACAACAATGATAGCGTAAAGACGTCAGCACCAACTGTTTCTAGGGGAGGAGAATGACCACCGGTCGTATGTTACAAATGCGAGAAAGAGGGACACATCAACCCAAACTGCCCACAACAATCCAAGGTGTGTTATAACTGTGGAAAGGAAGGTCATATAGCTAGAGATTATCTAGTTACGAAACCAAGTTCAACAGGGATGGTGACTCCAAAGGCTGTCCCGGACAAGTTAAAGTTAGTTGTTCCCGGAAGGGCATTTGTCGTGACTGCCCAAAATGCGAGGAACCCAAACGAGGTGATCACGGGTAAGCTAATCATAAACTCTTACAAAGTTTATACCTTATTAGATACCGGTTCTACACATTCTTTTATCTCTCCTGCTTGTGCTCAACGTTTAAACTTGACTCCGAAGAAATTATACTTTGACTTATCTGTTGAGACTCCATTAGGAGAAACTTTCCTTACATCTACTGTTTTTAAATCTTGCATGATTCAAGTCGGTAACATCACATTACCTGCCGACCTTATTTCGTTGAAAATTCTTGCATTTGATGTGATTTTAGGGATTGATTGGTTAACCACGCATCATGCTAAAATTGATTATTTTCGTAAGGTTGTTAGTTTTCATATTCCTAGCCAACCTATTATGCGAATTCAAACAACCAAACCACTAAAATCAGTCACTGTCATATCAAGCCATAAAGCTATTCGTTTATTGAAAAACGGATGTCAAGCTTTTTTAGCCCATGTCACAGAATTGAACAAAAACACGTCAGATTTGAATACTATTTCTATTGTTAGTGAATTTCCTGATGTATTTCCTGAAGAACTTCCCGGTCTACCCCCAGAACGTGAAGTTGAATTCTTTATTGACCTTGAACCTGGTACAAATCCCATTTCTAAAACCCTATATCGAATGGCTCCTATTGAACTTCAGGAGTTAACGATCCAACTACAGGAGTTGTTGGACATCGGTTTTATTCGTCCTAGTACATCTCCTTGGGGTGCTCCTGTGTTATTCGTAAAGAAGAAAGACGGAAGTATGCAACTTGGTATTGACTACCGAGAGTTGAACCATGCCACTATCAAGAATAGGTATCCGCTACCTCACATTGATGACCTGTTTGACCAGTTGCAAGGAGCACAATTCTTTTCAAAGATCGATCTTCGTTCTGGATATCATCAGCTGCAGATTAAAACTGAGGATATTCCAAAGACTACCTTCAGAACTCGGTACGGACATTATGAATTCTTAGTCATGTCTTTTGGATTGACTAATGCTCCTGCTGCTTTCATGGATATGATGAACCGTGTGTTTAAAGAATACTTGGATCAGTTCGTTGTTGTCTTTATTGATGACATCCTCATCTGTTCCAAAAGCCGTGAAGATCATGAGCACCATTTGAAGTTGGTACTGCAAAGACTTCGTGATAACAAGTTGTATGCCAAGTTGAAAAAATGCGAGTTCTGGCATGAGAAAGTAGCATTCCTTGGATACGTGGTGTCAAAACATGGAGTATCTGTCGACCCGACGAATATTAAAGCCATAAAAAGTTGGGAGCAACCAAAGTCGGTGACCGAAGTACATAGCTTTCTGGGCTTAGCTGGTTATTATCGGAGATTCATGGAAGGATTTTCTCGAATCGCTACTCCGTTAACTCAGCTAACTCGTAAAGATATAAAATTCGGTTGGAACGAGGATTGCGAGAAGAGTTTTCAAGAACTCAAGAGAAGACTCATTTCGGCACCTGTTCTGGCAATACCATCTGGTACGGATGGATTTGTTATATACAGCGATGCTTCAGGCAAAGGGTTAGGATGCGTTCTCATGCAACATGGGAAAGTCATAGCCTATACCTCATGAAAACTCAAAGAATATGAGAGGAATTATCCTACTCATGATCTAGAGTTGGCAGCAGTCGTATTCGCGTTGAAAATTTGGAGACACTACTTGTATGGGGAGAAAGTGGAGATTTATACGGACCATAAAAGCCTCAAATATTTCTTCACCCAAAAAGAACTCAACATGCGGCAACAACGTTGGCTTGAACTATTGAAAGATTACGATCATACTATTCAATATCATCTTGGAAAAGTGAACGTAGTAGCTGACGCATTGAGTAGAAGATCAAATGCGAGTACGAGTGCGATATTGTCAATGCAAAGGCCCATTCTGTATGACTTGCAAAGGATGGAGGTAGAATTAAAGACTCCAGGGACCCACATGATGATGGCAAATATAAGAGTAGAACAACCTTTAATCGATAAAGTTAAAGCTGCTCAAGCTACGGACATGGAGCTGATGCGTATGAAGAAGAAAGTGCAAGAAGGTGCTATTCCAGAAGCAAGAATCGATGAAGAAGGAATACTTCGAGCCAACTCCAGACTTTGTGTTCTTAATGATTCTGACTTGAAGCATAGAATCATGATGGAGGCACACAACACACCGTTTGCAATCCATCCTGGGAGTACCAAAATGTATCATGCTCTTCGACATACATTTTGGTGGAGCAATATGAAAAGAGAGATCGCGGAGTTTATCTCGAGGTGTTTAACTTGTCAACGTGTAAAGGCGGAGCATCAAATGCCAAAGGGTCCATTACAACCACTTGAGATTCTGAAATGGAAGTGGGAACACATTACTTTGGATTTCGTTACGGGTCTTCCCAAGGTTTCTCAAGGCATAGATGCGATTTGGGTTATTGTTGATAGATTAACCAAGTCTGCCCATTTCTTGCCCATATGTGAGACTTATTCCCTTGAACGTCTTGCTAGTATGTACGTGAACGAGATTTCACGGCATGCTAGTATCCATAGTTTTGGATCGTGACCCAAGATTCACTTCACAATTTTGGGTTAGCTTACAGAAAGCTATGGGCACGGATTTACGATTCAGTTCGGTATACCATCCTCAAACGGACAGACAATCAGAGAGGACTATTCAAACTCTTGAAGATCTATTAAGACTCTGTGTCCTAGATCTCAAAGGGAGTTGGGATAAGTACCTACCATTGGTGGAATTCTCCTACAACAACAGTTATCAGGCGAGCATAGGCGTGGCTCCATTCGAGGTGTTGTATGGAAGAAAATGTCGTTCTCCAGTATGCTGGGATGAGGTGGGTGAAGCAACATTGTTGGGACCAGAGTTGGTACGCATGACTACAAAGAAGATCCAAACGATTCGATAACGTATATAAACGACACAAGATCGACAAAAGAGTTCTGCGGATCTTCATCGGAAGGACGTGGAATTTAATATTAGGGATCATGTATTGTTTCGTTTTGCGCCATGGAAGGGAGTTACAAGATTTGGGAAGAGAGAAAAGCTCAATCCAAGATTTGTTGGTCCATTTGAGATTCTTGACCGAATAAGAAATGTGGCCTATAGACTCGCATTACCTCCAACTATGTTTCGTGTTCATAATGTTATTCACATATCTATGCTTCGTAAATATGTTAAAGACCCGAACCACATTATTGAGTTAGAATCAGACGAGATAGCTGAAGATTTAACGTACGAGGAGGTACCTGTTAAGATCTTGGATATGAAAGAGTATGTCCTACGCACGAAGGTTATACCACAAGTTAAGGTTTTGTGGAGAAACCATGCTATTGAAGAGATGACCTGGGAATTGGAATCAGAAATGAAAGCGAGGAATCCTCACCTTTTCGAAACACCGTACGTACGTCATTTTCGAGGATGAAATTTCATAAGGAGGGGAGGTTGTAAGACCCCCAACTTTTTAATAAATAAAATCAAATTTCCTTTATTTATTATTGTGAATAATAAGATATTAATTTGATATAATAACTTTGGTTATGGGTGAAATGTGAAAATTTTGCAAAATAAGTAAGTGGTTATAAAATATTCATTTTGTCAGTGGAATATTCTTTCTGTCAGGGAATATTCGTACGACGGCGCAGCCAATTGTGGGCCCCATAACAGATAACGGTCAAATGAAGAAAATGATAAAATTGAATAACGGCATAGTTGTTACCGCTAACACTGTCACAGTAGTTACTACTCAATATTTTATTTTATTAATTCAATAATTGCTGCATTGATATTTTATATTATTATTGTTTCAATTATCGTCACTACATAGTATCTCCTTTATCAGATCAGTAATTCAGATTATTTGGAATAATATTATTAGATAACATTATTGGCATTGTCTAAAAAGTTCTGTCAAGGAGAGGTTTGGTCACCTAATTGCGCGCCAGTAAGGAGAAATCCTTATTGGAAAGTCCCCTCTTTCCTGGGAACAGCCTGATTGTTATAAATGTGATTCTGTAATATTATTTATGAATAATTAATCATTGATTCATATGATAAAGAAATATTTATTTTACGTGGATATAAATGATGGATTTATTTATGTGGTTATAAATGAAGGAATTAATGTTGAGGTATTTTATTAGTATTTTGTCGGATTGGAGGTATTAAAAATCAAACCAGTGTTTTTTGAGATATATTGCAGAAGTTATAATTTTTAATCCGACCGTTGGATCGTTGTAATTTTTGGATATGTTATACATATATAAGTTGAGTATATGTCCACAAATTTTGAACCATTAAAAATGAGCGTATGATTTGTTATGAATTTTAAGAGGTGACTGATTCGAAAATTAGGTTATAAATCATTTTGGTTGAAAATTCTAGAATTGGTGGGCCCCACTCTTGGTTGGTGAAGAAATGTGCTGAGATTTTTATTCAAATGTGGTGGGTGGGAATAGTAGCGGGTAAAGCCATCAGGTTGCAGGTTAAGTTTGCTTCGGTGTGCTAACATTTTCCTATAAATAGAGGGCTAAGTTAGAATTGAAAATCACACCAGAAACAAGTTTTCTCTTTTCTCTCTCTAGATTATTGAGTGTATTTTGTGAGTATTTAGATACTTTGGGAGTTTCTGTTAATCTGTGCAAGTTTCCTTCAGCCTTATACCGATATTCCGATCAGAAGTACTGATATTTTGAGGTAAGGGATATTATCTTCTTCTTAAATGATATTTTCTTCAATATCATTATGCTGAAATATTGGTATGAACTTTTTATTAAATTTAGAACTTTTTATGTCGGGGTTACTATTCACGTATACTGCACTATTCATGTATATAGCACTATTCACGAATACAACACTATTCACCGAAAAATGAAATTTTCTTATTTTTGTCCAAGTTGTCTATTATGATTACTATCTTTGATTGTATCCATGTTTTGATCATTATTTTTGAATTCTGCTTCAAAATTGGTTATTTCAGAATATTATTGAACTTGGATAAACTGTAATACGAATCCTTAATATTTGATCTGTTATCTCACTGGATTCCTTTTTTTTAAAATATTTTTCATCATCCTCAGTCCTAAATGATGATATTACTGAATATCTTTGGCATGTAGTGCAAAGATGAATGATTAACTGATGAATATCTTTGGCCCGTAGTGCGAAGATGAACAGGTGTTGAGATGAACATGACCAACTAGTGATACAAATGAATATCTTTGGCCTATAGTGCAAAGATGAATATTGATTAAAGATGTATATTGATTGTTGTTACAGGGATAAAATTGATGATGGACTTTTAAATCTTAGAAGATAGTAGAACTCATTCTCTACTTGACTCTTCTAATGGATTGCTGTTTCCGCTGCAGTTGTTCATCTAGAACTTGTTGTCTATTATATTTTATTAGATTTTTCCTGTTGAAGACTAATGATAATTTGTTGTATATTATCTTAGTCATAATATTTTTTACTGAGCTATTTGAGCTCACCCTTTTCCTTTTTGTTCCATTTTTCTCAAGAGGTGAGAACATAGCAGGAATTAGTCGGGGTACGGAGTGATGGTTCTAGAAAGATGTTTTAGCAGTACTCACTATTTCTGTAAAATAGTATTTGAATAATTGTAATGAGGACTTATCTGAGTGTGGATATTGTCTAGAAGACAATATTTGTATTTAAACTCACAGTATGTGTTTTCGTATTTTGCAAGACAATTGTATTATTGAAGTTGTAGTTTCCTTTCTGTACCATGTATTTGGCGACTCAGAATGTGTGTTGTATACCTATTTTGGGGGCGTCACATTAGTAATCATCGGACCGACTTCGTCAAACAAGCCAACAAAATCAACAGCAAGGGTCTACAACATGACAATCAAGGATACGATGGCAGCTTGAACTGGAACTCCATGTATTATTCGTCTAACTTTTATTTTCTTACATACAAGATTTTCATATATATAGTAAATTATTTTATAAAGAAATTTTGAAGGAGGAATTTGAGTTCTTTTAAGAAATCAAATTTCCGTTTAATCAGAAAGACAAGCTTTATGTAAAAAGTTAAAGATCAGTTTGATCAATTATGATCGAGATCTACTTGAAATGACTGTGTATGCTATGTACCCTTGTATATATAGGTTTTCAAACGGTGATTCCAGGTACGGAATCTTTATAAGGGAGGGAGAATGTAACAACCCGATATTTTCTATATAAATAAATAAGAAATTTTACGTATAATTTTTTTTTATTTTTGTTTTAAAGATGAGGATTTGTAAAAGATAAGGTGTATATGTATTTATGTGATAAATAAAAAATTATTTATTACATAAATATTTACAAATAATTTTATTTTAGAATTATTAATTTTTTATAAAGTATATTTTTATAATAATTAATTTATAGTAGAAATGTTTTATTAATTATTTTCCATGAAAATATAATCATATATTATTTAAATAATATATGGAGTAATTTGTAGAATAATTATAATAAGTATTTTATTATATGAATTTTAGTACAGATTATTAAGTTAATTATTTTACCTTAATTATTAAGGTTAAATATGAAGAATAAATCAGATATGGAATCCAAACCCTAGTTTTGGATTTTTATCAGGAAATGAGAATAATAATATAATATTAATTATATTTTGATTTTTTAGTGCTATAAATATGTACTGTATGTACGTATTGAGGATAATTGGTCAATTATGGTGTTTAATTTCAAAACCCTAATATTAATTGGTTAAAGCCTAGTTTTACTGGGGGGGAAACCCTAATTTGAAAATCAATTGTGAGTTTAAGACTGTTATATAACTATGTTATATTATGTTGTGTATTAATTGATTAATTAGGTAAACCCTAATTTTAGAAACCCTAAATAAATTCTTTAGAAAAACCTTAATTATAAAACCCTAATTTTTGGAAATGAGACACCCTAATTTGAAATTCAAATTAGAGTTCGAGGTTGTTTGTAATTCTGTTAAGGTGATTAATTTACAAATATTAGAATTATATTTGTTAATTAGAAAAATCCTAATAAAAAAAATTGGAAACCCTAAATCTAAAATTAGTAACCATAATTTACTAATTTGTTAACCCTAAATTATTAATTGTAAGCTAAATGCTAGCTAGTAGACACTAAAACACTAATGTTCATGTATAGTATAATTAGAAAATTAATCATAATTAGGAAAACCTAATTTCAAAATTTTAGAAACTAAAATTTATTTTATTTTAGTGCAAACCCTAAATTAAAAATCCTACAAATGTTATGTACTAAACCCTAATGGGTCAAACCCTAAGGGTTTGCCAAATGACAAGTTTGCCATTAAAATTCTCAAATAAATGACCAAAATACCCCTCTTGTATTATTTAATTTTGCCAAGTGTTGGAGTGGTTGGAGTTGTTGGACAACCCTTGACTCTCTATGTGACTGAAATGCAACACATATCAGCCAACAGATCTCAGCCATGCATTGCAACATTATATAAATAGATCCAAGAGAGAGAGAAACTCATTTTGCTCACTCATTTTGTCCAAACACTCAACCAAGCATCCTCTCTCAAAACCTACGAATTTCTCTAGCATATCAGTCCCTAAGAACAGCCCCACGATCAACCATAACAAATCAGAAGCCAGAAATCAAAATTGATCAAAGAAGGTATAAACCCTAGTCAAGAAATCTGTCCATCGATCTGTTGTTAAAAGTTATGATTGAGTGTTAGAATATGTTATTTGTAATGTATAAAGATGATCTGGGTTGCTAGATGTTAGATCCATAACATCTAGAGGCTCGGATTTGGCATTTTAAGAAAATCTGGGAAATTTTTTTGTGTTGTCTAACATCTAATGTCAGACCCGGTAGATCTATTTTTGTGTTTGGTTTTTGTGTTTTAAGCGTTGGTAATTATAGTATGTCTGGTGGTCTGTATTCTGGAACTTTAATCTAGCCCAAATCGTGCACAGAATGAAAGTTACGGGTGGTCAAACCTCATTGACCGACCATGACTATCGGATTTCTGGAAAACCCAGATCGTACCCAAAAACGTTTGACAAGATGTTCTTGGGCTCTGATCTTCAAGTTGTTTGTCGATTTATTGTTTGTGTTGCATCTATGTTGTAGTATGTAATATGATCTACAATATCATGCCTTAAGATCACCTAAACATCAAATATTATGAGCACAGAGTCTGGTCAAAGTAGATACCACGAGCACGTTTTCTGTTTTCTGGGTAACCCAGAAAACAGATGAACGTATCGTCTGACATCTTTTGACCATTCGATATCTAGCGATTCTGTTATTTTTATAGTGATGTTAAGTAATGAATCTCTTCATGTACATGTTGGTTACACACGGCAATCTTTAGATCACTAAACCTTTACAAGAATCACTAGTTATGGAAGCCCAAATATGAGCAGTCGAACTATTCTTCATTTCTGGGTAACCCAGAAAATGAAGAACAGCTCTGACAGCTTGTTCAAGGCTCTAGATCTCGGTTATGTTATGCTTGTTGACCATGTTTGTTGTTGGTTCTTTTAGTGTTGCAAGTGTACTACACAGTCAGACCAGAATCGGACATAGAAACACAATACACAGTTCATAATTTATGGTCAAAGTAGCACGCTAGAAACTGAGTATGAATATCTGGGTTTGCATGAAAAATACCTATAGCGACAGTTATGTCACTATAGGTGGTCTTTAGCGACGGACAGTGTAAATTAATTATTTTAATTTTCGAAAAATAATTAATTTAATTAAATAAATAAAAAAAATAGTTTTTAATTATTAAAAATACCAAATAAATTATTAAAAATTAATTTAAATTCTAAAAATTAGTTTTTATTTATTTTAAGCATATTTCATAAATATTTAATATTTTTGAAATATTATTGGTATTTATTTTATTTAATTATAATATTAAATAAATTAGTTAAAAATGGTTTTAATATTTGAAAAATCATTTAAAATTATATTATGATATAAGAAAATATTTTAAATTATTTTTAATGACTTTTAATATTTTGTGATAAATTTTATTAATAAATTAATTTTAATGATAATTAAGTTATTTACTAAATGAAATAAATTAATTAATTAAAAATGATTTTATTATATTAAAAATCATTTTAAATAATAATAAGGTATTTAAAAATATTTTAAGTTATAAAATATAACTTTCAATATTTAAAGGAAAATTTCATTAATTAATTATTATTAATGATATTAAGGTTATGTAATAATTATATTAAATAAATTAATTTAAAAATGATTTTATTAATATAAAAATCATTTTAAATGAAAATAAAGTGTTTAAAGATATTTTAAGTTATAAAATATAACTTTTAATATTTAAAGGATAATTTCATTAATAAGTTAATATTAATAATTATTAATTTATTATTAATGATACTAACTTTATTTAATAATTATATTAAATAAATAGTTTTAAAATGGTTTTATTAATTTAAAAATCATTTAAAAAGGATATAAATGAATTAAAAATATTTTAAGTTATAAATAATGACTTTTAATATTTTGATAAGTAAAACATTAATATTTAAATATTAATGGTAATTATTTAAAAATGATTTTAAATGTTTTAAAAATCATTTAAGGATAATATTAATACTTTAAAAGTATTTTGAGTTATTATAAATAACTTTAACATTTTGGAAATGATTTTATTAATAGTTTAATATTAATTAAAAATTAATGATAATAGAATTATTTAATATTTAAATCATTTAATAATGATTCCGATGTTTGAAAATTCATGATAAACTATAATAAATGTTTTAATATTATTATAGGTCATTTAAAAATAATATGACTGATATTTATAGATATTGAGTTACAGAATAGAGTCTTAGACTCGATAATTACCCGATAAAGTTGTCGGTACACTGACATGTTTCAGAAATTGATCTGGACTTAGATAATTTATTTAGATATGTGATTATTTGTGATTCAATGGTTGTTAAACATGGGTAATAATGTGGTTAGGTTATGTACTGACTGCGAAATGCAGTACTATGTGTTATAGTATATTGTTATATTCTCTCTATGCAATGGACATGAGTAAGGATATTTATGAATTATATTATTACTGTACAGATTATTAACCTTATATTATATACTCTCATTGATTATCAACATGTTAGTATATGGTAATTCAGATATATATATTCTGTTCGTTAATTTCTATAAATGGTTATACAAGTGTCCCCACTTGGATAATCATTGTATTTAATCACATGTTGATACACCTTTGTCAATTACCCGTATATATATGTTGAATTATAGATTATTGTTGAACAAGATAAAACCTTTGATTTGGAACCCAGATAAGTATGAACATCCCTACACGGCAAAACTGTTTATGCACCCAAGGTGGACAGAGTGAACGATACCCTCGTTCTTGCATGTAGTATTGATCAATGTAGGGCATAACGGGCTGATCACCCCCCGTGCCCGTAAGTTATGATAGTTTGCAGATGAATTTTTGTTTAACCTTTTCGAAAATGAAAACAATATTCATAGCATGTCACCATAACCCTAGTTATAGTCAATATGTAGTTTCAAAAATTTGAAAGAGAGTTGTTATGTTATTATTATCGGTTAAGATTACTTCACAACTATTGACTTGTTGTAGAAGGGTAGTACAAAGAAAACATTTAAATTCTTTCAGCTTATATTTATAATTGTTATTACTTGATGGGCACTCAAATGCTCATTCTTGCTTAATTTAAATGTTTTCAGCTAAGGGTGAACAACCAGAGAGCTCTGCTAAGAATAAGGGAAAGGGAAAGGTTGCTGAATGAACGCAAAGCTATGTTATGTAATAGTTAACTTTATTAAGACAAATATGATATATATTATCTATCATGGGTTGTAATGAATGTTTAAAAGTTACGTACTTGGGATTCAGACTCTGATGATATGTAAATTAAGTTGATCTTTATATTATTGTTATTATTATTAGTATTATTTTGCTCATAGAAATAATATCGTGAAGCACCGAGTTCGGGTTTCAAGTACCCAAATTTGGGGGCTTTACAAATTTCTTTGACATGTAGTGCAAAGATGAATTATTTCCTGATGAATATCTTCGGCCCGTAGTGCAAAGATGAACAAGTGTTGAGATGAACATGACCAACTGATGATATAAATAAATATATTTGGCCCATAGTGTAAAGATGAATATTTGATGCAATATGTATATTAATTGATGTTACAGGGATAAAATATTGATGATGGACTTTTAAATCTTAGAAACTAGTAGAATTCATTCTCTACGTGAGTCTTCTAATGGATTGTTGTTTTCGCTTCATTTGTTGATCTAAAACTTGTTGTCTATTATATTCTATCAGATTTTTCCCTGTTGAAGACTAATAATAATTTGTTGTATATTATCCTAGTCATAATGTTCTTTACAGGGCTAGTTGAGCTCACCCTTTTCCTTGTTGTTCCATTTTCTTCTCAGGAAGCGAGAATATAGCAGGAACCAGTCGGGGTAGAGAGTGATGGTTCTAGAAAGTTGTTTTAGCATTCCTCCCTTTTTTTTTGTAAAATAGTGTATAAATAATTGTATTGAGCACTTATTTGAGTGTGTATATTGTCTAGAAGATAATATTTGTATTTAAACTCACAGTATGTGTAAGACCCCAACTTTTATGACTAAAGATGAATTTTCTATAAATATCATTTTGGAATATTATGGAATGAATTTGATATAATGTTATAGTTGTGGGTAATATTTATAAATTTTGTAAAGTACACAAGTTGTTATATAATATTTAATTGGTCGGGGAATATTAGTTTTAACAGGGAATATTTGTACAACGGCCCAATCATTGGTGGACCTCACAACGGGATTATTGTCGGATTGAGAAAACGACAAAAATACTTTATGAAAATAACGGCGGAAGTTTTACCGTTAACTGTTGAAACACCCGGTGTTAAAAGTACAGTAATACGCGTAGTTGCACAGTAGCACACAGTATTGATTATTGATGCTTACGTGAGAAGTCACTCAGTTTTGTTCAATTATTGTTACAGTAATTGCTGCATAGTATCTCACGTTATTTGATTCAATTATTGTTAATATTTTATAATCAATAATTGATATGACAAAGTTATTAATATTATTATTTGCAATATTAACGATGTCTAGAAGTTCTGTCAAGGAGGAGTTTGGTCACCTAATTGCGCGCCAATGGGGAGAAATCCTTATTGGAAAGCCCCCTCTTTCCTGGGAACAACCTGGACGATTAATATTGTAAATTATAATAATGATGATGAGTTTTGTTTTATAAGTATTATTGATGTAATAAAACAGAAAAGCATTTTATATAAAACAGAATACTTTTATAAAATTATTCGTTTTATTAGACTAATAGTAAAATCTTTTTATATAAAACAGAATACTTTTATAAAGTTATCTGTTTTATTAGACAATAATTAGAATATATTATATTTTATTATGTATAGTATTTGCATAGTACCTACATAGTGTTTGCATAGTAAAATCTTTTTATATAAAACAGAATAATTTTATAAAGTTATTTGTTTTATTAGATTATAAATATAATATATTATATTTTATTGTAAACCAATCTGGACCGTCCGTTTAAAGTAAATCAATCTGGATCGTTCATGAATTAGTTACTATGCAGTCCATTCTTCTATAAATAGAAGCTCATTCCTTCATTATTTCTTACGAATTCACTGAAACTCTAGAGAGAAAAACTATAGAGAGAGTTCTTCTTCTATAATCTTGAGCGTATTTCTTTAGAGTTTAAGAAAGCTTTGAGCGTAGTACAAATTTTCTTTGAGTATATCCTCGCCCTACCAGTCAGAATACTCTTTTTTACGGTAAGGGATATTATTTGTTGTACTCGTTAGGGGTATTCCTTCTTTCTTATTGGTGAAATTCTTTTGTTATTCCATTCTTTATTATTCTGTTAGAATAACCTGTATACGCGGGATACCCTATACTTGGTGAAATTTTTCTGTTATTCCATTATTTATTATTCTGTTGGAACATCATGTCGGTGCGTTTACGCATGACCTGGTTCCATTATTTCCTGTCGGTGCGTTTACGCATGACCTGGTTCCATTATTTATTATTCTGTTGGAATAACCTGTCTGTGCGGTCTATCGCATGCCTGGTGATTTCTTTTATTATTCCATTCTTTATTATACTTAGTTGGTTAAAGTTTTGACTTCTATACTCAATGAAATTAGTGGAATATCCTTGATATTTGCGCTTCATCCAGTATCTTTTCATGGAAATATTCTTCTGTGCATTCTTGAGTGTTACTCTACAAAGAAGTATCATGTTGACAATTTGGAAATTATTAGTTCTTGGATAAATTAATTCTTGAACTTGTTTTATTGAATTCTTATATCATTGTCATCATCCTCATGTTTATATTATGTTGAAAGTCATCTGTGGCCTGTAGTGCATAGATGGACTTGGTATGATTATGACCAGGGATTATTCGGTGTAATCATGACCGTAATGTTACAAATAATGTGAAAAAAGTCCTCATTAACCCGTATTGCATTGATGGACAGTTGTTGGCATGATCATGATCATTGATGAATACACGAATATCCTTGGCTGTGGTGCATGGATAATTTGTGGTTGTGATACTAATGAATATCCTTGGTTGTAGTGCAGGGATGATATGGATTATTTATTAAGCTGAGTCTCAGCGATAAAAGTCATGAAAAACCTTTTAAATCATAGAAGATAGTAGATTTGATTCTCTACTTGACTCTTCTAATGGATTGCTTGTTCCGCTGCAGTTAAACTTGATGTTTGTTATATTTTATCAGTTTAACACTGTTGAAGGCTAATGATAATTTATTCTGCATTATCTTAGTCATAATATTTCTTATTGGGCTAATTGAGCTCACCCTTTTACTTTCATTGTTCTCTTCAGAAAATGAGAACGTAGCAGGGACTAGTCGGGGAACAGAGTGATGGTCCAGATAATAGCATTAGTAGTCCTCACTATTCTATGAAATAGTGTGATAATAAATATAATGAGGACCTCATTGAGTTTGTATATTATCTAGATGACAATATTTGTATTAAAATCACAGCATATGTTTAGTCGTATTTTACACAACTGTTGTATAATTAAGTTGTATTTGAATTTTGTACCATGTATTTGGCGACTCAAAATGGGTGATGTATACCTATTTTGGGGGCGTCACATTTAATATCTATTATGGTTAAAAGAATTGAAGTTATTGGAATTAGGCAAATCATGAGTAGAACGAGGGATAAAAACTTCGACGCCTTTGTTTTGATCTCTTTTACAACTTTAATATTGCGTGATGCTAAATTGTATAAAATTTTGTTGTTTCAATTGGTTTTGGAACCTAAACCGCACCAAATGAAACCACACCACACGATTCAAACCGCACCGAACCAATCACAAGCGATTTCATATGCGGTTTTGAATTTATTAAATCGCACCTAAGCGGTTTCGTGTGCGATTTGAGCTTTAAACCACACCCAATCGCACTATACTCACCCCTAGTTTAGACGCATGGGTATTCACACAATAAAATTTTCTTTTGTAAAAAAAGATATTAAAAGAAAAAACACATAAAATACCGGTGAAAAATGAGAGCTACCAGGAAAGGTAATTGAATATTTTAACTTTCAAAGAATAATAATAATCAAAATAAAACTGCATTGATTAATAATAATGACCTGCATGCATGTATAGGAGTAATTTAAGCTCATTATAAAAATAAAACCTATAATAAGATGCATGAATCTAGTTACGATCCTAAGTTAAGATGAAATAAATATGATAATCCAACAAGATCACATATATTAAAAATTTGAATATCAAGAATAAATTAAGGCATATAGATTGAGATAATATACATATAACAATCAAATTAATAATTATAAAATAACACTCTAAAATAATAAAATTATAAATATTAAATTTTGTGTATCTAAATTTGTTTTTCAATTTATTTGAATTTGACTGAGATGATTGGAGACTTATTTTTTAGTTTGATTTATAAGCTAGGTGGTGAAAATTGTGAAGAAACGAGATAAATAACAAATTAGGTGGTTATATGCAAAAGTAAGCTAAGAAGGAGGGTATTTTAGTACTTTAACACCTTTTGTTAACGATGTTAATACTGAAGTGAGAGTTTGCAAATTTTATAAACCATAAATGGTTTAGTGGTGATTTTTTAACCACATGTGGTGATTTACGAAAACATAAAAATCATAGGTGATAAATTGTTTTTTTCTCTTACTTATATATAGATGGAAACTTATTTGGTGCGTTCGATTCTACTATAATTTGTATATACATTTAATTCGTTGACAAACTAGATGACTTAATTATTAAACTAAAAAAATTAAATAATCTACCCCATACCTTATTTAGAAATATTAATGATTCTACAATTAAGCACGAGGTACATGTTAATTATATATAAAATTAATACTCCCTCCGTCCCAAATTAACTGCTCAATTTTGACCTTTTTAAGTCAAATTGACTATTTTTAGAATTAATAATTAAGCATATATAAATATATTTCTAAAATTATAAAAATTAGGATTAGTAATAAATTGTATATACTTTCTTTTGGTTATAATCTCTTTACCTATATTTTAGTAAAAATAGTAAAAAGATTAGTTTTAAAAATGGTCAATTTGACTTTAAAAAGTCAAAACTGAGCAGTTAATTTGGGACGGAGGGAGTAAAAAGTTAAAAATTTTGCTATTTGAAAAACAAATCTATTAGAAAAGAAAATCATTAATATAACATTCTATAATTAAACACGACGTACGCATGTTAGTTATATATAAATTAATAAAAACTTAAAAATTATGCTATTTGAAAAATAAATCTATGCTAATGGGGTAGCTAGTTAAACTTAGGAGGGTGTATTTAATTAAGATTTTTAACGACTTTTAAAGACATTAAAAGTTTGGTTGTATTCAATCAAGATATTTAAAGAGTTTATAAAAGTTTACTGGTATTCAATTACAACTTTTATAATGTCTTTAAAAATTAAGTGGTATTGAATTGAGACTTTTACAAAGTCTATAAAAGTATTTTGGTATTCAAAAAGTTATAGATTTTTCAGATTTTTATCAAATGGTAGAGTTTAATAGACTTTAGAAGAAGAGATACTCATATCCAAAGTCTGACCTCATCTCTAAAGACTTTCAAAGATTTCCAAATATTTGAAAAAAGGAAAAGATGAACAAAGAAGAAAGAGAAAGAGATAGAGGAGATCAAACAAATAAGATAAAAAAAATAATGCATATATCTTATTTTTTTTTCTCTCTCTCTCTACCTCAATCCTCTCCAAAAAAAATCCCAAAATAAAAGAGAATTATTATACTCCCTCCTATTCATATAAAGTGTCATTTTGGAGAGTTTTATTTTATTCAATATAAGTGTCGTTTTAGAATCCCTATGCAATATTGCACTATTTTTTCCTAATTTACCCCTCTATTTAATATGCTTAGTAAATGCAATTCCATAGACCATTGTGGAGAGAGAAATAATTAATTAGGAATACAAAAGATATTTTGTGTTATTTCTTAATTAGTGTGCTTAACTCTAAAAAGACACTTAATATGAATAGGAGGGAGTATATAACAGGTGTGGAGAGAGAAAAAAGAGGAATGATTAAAAAGAGGGAGTATCGTTAAGGGTTTCAAATAGAACCAATGGTATAAATGGAGATAACAAATATTTTAATATCATTTTATATTTCTTCTCTTCCATAAAAAAATCTCATTTATTATATTTGTAAGTATTAAGGAGATATTTTGTTTTATGTTTATTTTTAAAAGTAATAAATTTGTTAATTTTGTTGAAAATTATAAATTATTAGTTTAGTAATAATGACTTGATAGGAAAACGACAATGAACAATTTTAAAATCGAAATTGTTATTTTATATTATTGTTAGTAGAAAATTACCTTTTTAATGAAATATAAAAATTATGAAATATGATATTTTCTTGTAATAGACTGTGTATGATCTAATAATTCAAATTCAACAATGTCTTTTATTTTAAATTAAGTTGCGACATGGTCAAAATATTTTAATATTATTTAATATCGCACTTATTTCATCTGAAATATAAGATACTTGTTGACTTTTTAACAATTAATATAAGGTGCAAAAAATATTAGAAGTATACAAAAGTTTATCAAACTCTTGGTAAAAAGTTTATAAAAATCTGTCACTTATTTCATGGAGTCTTTAAAAATATTTTAAAATCATTAAAATTCACAAACTCTACAAAAGTTTGTAAGAAAAAAAAGAAGAAAAAGAATAAAAAAACCACTCAACATGATTTCCTCCATTACATAGAAGCAAAAGGGAGGGAGACATCAACGGTTAACGTGTAAAAAGACTAATGAACGCCAAAAGCCCCGCTCAAAATGGGCGAAGAGAGACTCGGTTTCGTTGGACTATGATAAAATGAAAGTTAAAATTCTTTTGTATATTTCTCATCGTTATGTTTTTTATCATCATCATATTTTAAATCTAAATCTGGATTATGAAGGTTAGCCAAATTCCGGAGAGGAGGGAGAGAAAATAAGTTTTTCTCTCTCCTCTCCTCACTTTTCCCCTCCCTCTTTCTTGCTTCCTTCCCTCCTCTCTCTTCCTTTCTTCTTCCTTGCACCACATTATCATTAATATAACTTTTTTAAAATTTAAATTTAATTCAATTTGGTTCTTAGGTATTTGTTCTGATATGCATTCTGGTCCTTAATTTTTGTTCATACTTTCAAATTAATGTTAATTTTTCTTCAGTTACATTGTGAGGATATTTTAATTTTGAATCTCATCAATGTAAACGCAGGTTGTTTATGATTGTTCCTTGATCTTGTATGACTAGCAAAAACACCGACTCTTCTCAGGTACACTTGTTGATTTGATCCTGCATTATGTATGTTTTATTGGTATGATTTTTTTTTTCTTTTTTTAGGGGGACGGTGGTAAATTGCCACCTTCGCCTGGGGCAACCGGGGGACCTGGCCAACCTGAACACACAAATTCTAGAGCTGGCAATAAGGTAAAATTTAATTTAATTTGGGTTTGTCTTGATACTGAATCTGAATTCATAATGCAATCATTATGCTTAATGCTGCTGGGCTTTTAGGCTATGTTTGTTTTGAATATTTATACTTATTTGTATTTGGATTGTTTGTCCATGACAACAATGGACTATATTTACTCCTAAAGCCATTTGATACCTTAAAGGGGTAATATTTAATCTCACATTATCCCTTGCCTTTATATAGTCCCTCATAAATAATCTTTGAAAGGAAAGAAATAGTCCACAAGGTTGTCATCTTAGGACTAATTCCAGAATAAAAAAGTACTTAGAGGTTTTAAACTAGTATAAATAGTTGAATCCCCTACAACATAATTGCAAACAAATGTAGTCTTAGTGTCATCAAGTGGTTTTATTGTGAATATTAGAAGTTATTTATTCTATGATAACGGGGACTGGATAATGGATATATATATATATATATATATATATATATATATATATATAATTGATGGTACTTTTGACGATTCCAGACTTTAGATGTGTCAGGGTACATTAGCAGTTATTTATTCTATGATAATGGGAACTGGATAAATATCTAATCGATGGTACTTTTGACAATTCCAGACTTTAGACGTGTCAGGGTACATAAGAAGGGGGTGTTGAAGTTTACTCGACTCAAAAAAGATTTCAAAATTTATACCGGAAAGCTTTGATAACCTGAGTTTCATTTGATTTGATACTTTAACTATTGTAAATATAGCTTTATGAGTTTAACTATTGGAAATTTAGCGTTTTTCCAAACTTGTAATTCCTAGTAACAATCTCTACTTGCTCTAGTGCTTCCTTATTTCTAGGTTTCATTTTGAACATTTATCGTTCTATTCCTCTTGATTTTTCTAGCATATAGTAAAGCTCGTGTAATCTAAAGCTTCACACTTCTATGCAGGTTTACAAGAGCGGGCCACTGTTTCTGTCATCAAGAGGTCTGTTCTTATTCTTCATTAGGCTAATAGTTCCTTGTTTATTTTTCTTGACATGTTAACATTTGTCAAATGTCAATGCATTCTTTGTATTTGGACTTTAGCAGCATGCTGGTCTTTGATCCTTTTCTCTTTCTCATTCTCTACAATCGAAACTGTAAATGTTAACCTTCAAAGAGAAATTTTGGTTGCACATTATTCATTGTGTAATGATGCAAAATGAAGTATTTTTGCATGTTATTCAGAGCTATAATTTAATGGAATTGTAAATGAAGTTCATGTTTCAACATTTGTACCTGCAAATTTAAAAAGCTAACATTGCCTGTTAAATTATTCACACAATTAAGATTACTGAGCAAATGATTTTACTAAATTTGCGAGGGGGGTAAGAAATATTCATTTTGTTGTGCAAAAATGTTTGTATATATGTATATACATATATATATATATATATATATGTATATACATATATATATATATACACACACACATACACGCACACTTTATTTTATATTCTTTTGAGGTAAGAACTAATGTTGTATTAGATCGAAAAAGTTGAACATGATGCTGGAGGCTGAGAGGTACTTTCTAAAATAGATAATTCATCAATAGTTAGGACAATAGAAGCAAAGGGTGAAACGCAGCAGTTTTTGACAACAAAAAGGGGAAAATGAGTGCTCGTCAATTCTCAAGGAGGGTAAACATGGAGTTCAAAATATCTGTTGGCCGACTCAAACAATTACAAGATCTGAAAAACTGGCATATGAAATTTCTTTTTCACTTTGCAGCAAGACTATAGCTGGTTTTGGGCTCCACTCCACTAGTTGGTTGTTTGGCTCAAATATTCTAATTAAGTCAATAGCATCATCAGTTATAGTGTGATCCAATTAACAATCTCAGCTTCTTCTTTTTTGGTTTTTCTCGGGCTTTTTTCTTTTATACCTTTAGTGGCTTGTTTAAACAGTAAAATAATAAATATTCTAGGCAAGCTCAAATTCATGAGGTAATGTTAGAACTCTAACGGTGTCTCTAGCAATTATAAAAAGTGACCAGAATATTGAGAGAAGAAGTAGAAGTAAGAAATTTAGGAAAAAGGAGGTTAGAATACAGAGAGAATGAGGACTAAAAAATGGAGAACAAGAGAGAGATAGAGAGTCACAAATGTGAGCTCTTATGTAATTTTCTTTCACGTAAGCCTGAAATTTACATGAGTTCCTACTAGATACTTGAAGAGATTCTTTTACATAAGTCCCTTGCTAATAAGCACCATAAGAGAACTATAATATAAGTAACTAACAACCATCACATGGATAAATTTACATGAGTTCCTACTAGATACTTGAAGAGATTCTTTTACATAAGTCCCTTGCTAATACGCACCATAAGAGAACTATAATATACGTCTCTAACAACCATCACATGGATATTGCTTAATCTAGTTGTTATTAACTAACTTGAATTTTTATTCCTGTCCTTAGCTTGACACAACCCTCTACTTCTAATGCACCCATGTCCTCATGGGTCAAAGGGGAAGTAGGGATAATTGAGCTTAAGTAATTCTTGATCTTTCCAAGTTGCCTCTTTAATGCTCTAGTGAAACCTCCCTATGTTTTTTATACATCACTCTCTTTTCCAATACTATAAGTGTCTCATGTCAAAATTCTCTTCTGGTGTACCTGCTGGAAGTTGAGTTAGCTATAGCTTCTCCAACGTGATTCTTAAGTTGGGATATAGGGTAGGTGGGATGGATTCCCGGTAATTTTGTAACCTCCAATTTATATGCAATTGTTCCTACTTCCTATTCTCTCCAAAACCTAGTAAGGTTCATAAAATTTTGGGATGAGTTTTGTTAGAAGATATGACATATTATTAGAAGATATGATAGGATATACCATAATTGTAGCTTCCTTAATCAGTGTGTACACATTACTGTAATTTAGGAATTACCATAACTGTAATTAGGATGTTTGTATATATATATATCAATCTATACAATATAAAGAATTAACTTCAATAATCAGTGTGTACACATTACTATAATTTAGAAATTACCATAACTGTAATTAGGATGTTTGTGTATATATATCAATCTATGTAATAGAAAGAATTAACTTTAATAAAATAAGCTTCTCAATTTCTACATGGTATCAGAGCTTGATCCTTTGTCAAAAGCTTCTGCCTTTTTTCTTCTTCCTTGTTCCAACTGCCGATCATAGTTTTTCATAGAAACCTTGCATGATCAGTTTTGTGGAAAACTTGAGACCATGTTAGGGTTCTACAGTGCCAGGCGATCAGACCGGAGTTTTCCATTTTCTGACCCACCACCACACACGCGGTCCCACTCGCCGGGTGCTGACACCATGCGCCGACTTCTACCGGCGCGTGAGCCACTTTTCAGCGACTTTTTCTGTTGTGGTCTTTTCCAGCATGGTCGTTTTTCTCTCTTGCCATCTATTGTGGACTTGAGGTGTTTTGTTGAGTTTTTCACAATCCTTTGTTAACACGGTTAGTTCGTTTGGCCTTGAGATGCAATTGGTGTTTACTGTTGTTCCTTAAAAGCTTTCTTTACACCTTATTTAGACCACAATCTGTTGTCTGGAATTATTTTACCAATTTTTTTAGCCAAATTTTTGTTTACAATCCCTTGATATCATTTGTAAAGTCTATTCTCCTTGGTATAGATTGTATCTCCATGTTAATACTATTTTATGGCGGAACAAAGTGGTGCTAGCAGTAAGGTTCAGAACAGTGGAATGGAACAACAAGGCTTGTTCAGGAGTCATACTCTTAATTCAGCATCGACTCTCAGCCCTTTTAAACTAGATGGAACCAACTATTTAGCATGGTCTCAAGCATGTCGCATGTCCATTGAAGCCAATCATATGCAGCACTTCATCAATGGAACAACCACTATGCTTGAGAAACCAGGTCTGGCCCAGGAAGAATGAAAATCTGATAACTCCATGGTGAAAACCTGGATTTTTAACTCAATGGAACCCAGTATGCGAAGTAGTTACATGTTCTTAGACACTGTATATGAACTTTGAGAAGCTATCTCTCAAACCTTTTCTGTTTCTGGTGATATGTCTAAGGCCTATGATATTTGTAAACGAATCCGTGAGTTAGGTCAAGGGGAGAAGCCCGTGGCACAATATTTTGCAGAAGTTAATGCACTTTGGCAGGAGCTTGATCATTATCGAGTTTTTCAGCCAAATATCTAGAAGATGCTGTTGCTTATCAAAAGTTTGTGAGTGAAGATAGAGTTGTGGATTTCTTGGCCGGTCTGAATATAGAATTTGATCAAGTTCGAGCACAGTTGATTGGTCAGACACCTTTCCCATCACTGAGAGAGGCTCACGCTAGAGTCCAACAAGAGGAAAGAAGGCGTCGGGTGATGGTTCTAAACTTTGTTGACCGATCAGCCATGGTTGCTTCGTTTCCTAAGTTTGGCTCCACTATTCAGTCTCCTGTTGAGAATGAATCCCGTGAATGTGATTACTGTGGAGGAAAGAACCAAATCAGGGATCGCTATTTCAAGCTTCATGGACGTCCTAAAGGACGAGGGGGTCGGGTTGGTAGTGGTCGCAGACGTGGATCTCAGGCTTATGTGACTACTACAACACCTCCTGTTGATGCCTCCAGTGCTTCAGACACTACTTCTGCACTTACTCCTGAGAAAATCTCAGCTTTTCGAAAACTCTATTCAAAATCCACTTCTCATTATGCCCAGTCAGGTATACAGTCTTGTGCTCTTAATGTTTCATCAACTTGCTCTAGTTGGATCATCTCTGGGAGAGGCTCTGTAGTTTATATTCTTTCATTGATCTTATCATCTGTTCTTTATATTCCCTCATTTACTGCAAATTTGTTATCTGTTCAACGTCTTTCTGAATCATTACACTGTTTAGTAACATTTTTCCCAGCTCATTGTGTTTTTCAGGACTTAGTGACAGAGCAAAAGATTGGCAGTTGTAGTGCAGTTAGTGGTCTATTATTTAGTGTTCCTTCATCTAATATGTTTTCTACTCAGGTTCTTCACTCTACTTCTGACTCCAGCTTAACCTCTCTCCATTAATGGCATTAACGTTTGGGACATCCTTCTTTTTTAGTATTAGAGTTTTTAGTCCTTTAGTTAAACAATATAATAAAACTCAGTTTTTGTGTGAACCATGCGAATTGGGGAAACACAAACGTTCTACTTATCCTGCTATTAACAGTCGACATTCTGACTATTTTGCTATTATACATACTGATGTGTGGGGACCCTCTCAGGTTGTTTCCCGTTCAGGTTATAGATGGTTTGTTAGATTTATTGATTGTCATTCTCGTGTCACTTGGATTTATCTTCTTTGTTCCAAAAATGAGGTGTTTGTTTGTTTTCAGGAATTTCATAAAATGATTTAAACCCAATTTTAAGCGAAAGTCAAAATTCTCCAAAGTAATAATGGTCGTGAATATAATAATAACAATACTTTTGCATCTTATCTTTCTCAACATGGCATCATTCTTCAAATCTCTTGTGTCAAAACTACAAAACAAAATGGAGTAGCGGAAAGGAAAAATCGCCACTTACTCGAGGTAACCCACACTCTTATGTTTACCATGAACACTCCTAAATTTCTATGGGGAGATGCAGTTCTGACTACTGCATTTCTTATAAACCGCCTTCCTTCTCGAATTCTTGGGAACAAAAGTCCCATATCTTTTCTACTACACATGACCAGTCCTTCTCCCTCGCCTCGAGTTTTTGGTTGTGTGTTATGTTCATGATAAATCTCCCACTCGGGGAAAATTAGATCCCAATGCTCTTAGGTGTGTTTTCATTGGTTATTCTCCAACCCAAATATGTTATAAATGTTATCACCCTCCTTCTCACAAAGTATTTGTCACTCGGGATGTAACTTTTTGGGAATTGGAATATTTTTATTCTTCTTTACCTTCTCCTCAGGGGGAAGATGTTATTGATGAGGAGAAGTTTCCTCCTGAGACTGATATTACAAGTTCTACTATACCATCTTCTCATATTCTTCTTTTTTTTCCTGATAATTCTACACAGGGGAGTTACAGTTACAAGAGTCATGTGCTAGACAGAATGAGCTTGAGCTTGAGCCTGAGTTGAGGACCTATTTCGAAGGGGCAAGAATAAAGTCACCATTTCTGCACCACTACACCAACCTTGCTCCGAACCTAGTCTTGATAATGCTAATGGTGAGAATCCTTCTCCTACTTGTTCTTCTGATGATACTGACATTCCCATTGCTCTTAGAAAAGGGGTTATATCTTGTACTCAACATCCTATCTCTAATTTTGTAGCTTATAATAAATTATCTGCATCCTACCACTCCTTTGTTTTTTCTTTGTCTTCAATATCTGTTCCTCAGGGGTGGAGAGAAGCAATTAGTGATGAGAATTGGAAACAGGCTATGATTGAGGAGATGAATGCCCTGAAAAAGTGATACATGGGAACTAGTTACTCTTCCTTACGGGAAAAAACCTGTTGGTTGTAAATGAGTATATACAGTCAAACAGAAGTCAGATGAGACAGTTGAGTGACTCAAAGACAGGCTAGTTGCAAAAGGGTATACTCAAATCTATGGGATTGATTACCAGGAGACATTTGCTCCTATGGCATGAACTCTGTTCGCACCATAATCTCATGTGCAGCAAACTTCGGCTGGGATATTCAACAATTGGATGTGAAAAATGCATTCATTCGACGTGACTTGGAGGAGGAAGTATATATGGAAATACTTTCTGGTTTTGCTTCATCTGTCACTAAGGATAAAGTTTGTAAACTGCGAAAGGCTTTATATGGCTTGAAGCAATCTCCCAGAGCCTGGTTTAGTAGATTCCACAAAACAATGATAAGATTTGGGTACAAGCAGAGTCGAACAGATCATACTCTATTTGTCAAACAGATAAAAGGTAAGACTACCATTCTTATTGTTTATGTTGATGACATTGTGGTGACAGGGGATAATAGAGAAGAGATAGTTAACCTCAAAGCAATTCTGGCCAAAGAGTTTGAGATCAAAGATCTTGGTCCTTTGAAATATTTTCTTGGTATTGAAGTTGCAAGATCTCCCAGTGGGATTTTTCTATCTCAAAGGAAGTATGTCATTGATCTTTTAACAGAAACTGTCATGTTAGGATGTAAGCCTGCTGATTCTCTTATTGAAGTTAATCATCATCTAGTAGGTGGCACATGACCTACGGTTGATAGAGAAAGATATCAACGTTTGGTGGGACGATTGATACATCTTTCTCATACTAGACCTGATATATCTTATGCTATGGGAATAGTGAGTCGGTATATGCATGATCCTCTACATTGTCACATGGAAACTGTTTACAGAATTCTGAGGTATCTCAAGTCTGCTCTTGGAAAAGGGTTATTGTTCGCATCACATGGTCATATGAGAGTTGAAACTTTTTCCAACTCATATTGGGTTGGCTCTATAGAGAGGATCGTCGTTCTACATCATATTACTGTTCATTTCTTGGAGGTAATCTTGTTACTTGACGTAGTAAGGAACAGTTCGTGGTAGCATGATCTAGTGCTGAGGCAGAATATCGAGCTATCGCCTTGGGTATTTGTGAACTAATGTGGCTTTGAACCTTACTAGAAGATTTGGGTGCTACAATTAAAAGGCCTATGTAGTTATTTTGTGATAATAAGACATCCATTAGTATTGCAAACGACCCAGTACAATACGATAGAACGAAGCACATTGAGATTGACAGACACTTCATCAAAGAAAAATTAACTAGTGGTCTTATTTGTTTCCTTTTGTCAAAACAGAAAATCAGCTTGCTGATATTTTGACTAAGAGTCTTAGTAGTAAGATGTTTCATCCACTATGTTTCAAGTTAAGTATGTGAGACATCTATACACCAACTTTAGGGGGAGTGCTAGAAGATATGATAGATTGTTAGAAGATATGATAGGATATACCATAATTGTACCTTCCTTAATCAGTGTGTACACATTACTATAATTTAGGGATTACCATAACTGTAATTAGGATGTTTGTGTATATATCAATCTATGTAATAGAAAGAATTAACTTCAATAATCAGTGTGTACACATTACTGTAATTTAGGAATTACCATAATTGTAATTAGGATGTTAGTGTATATATATCAATCTATGTAATAGAAAGAATTAACTTCAATAAAATAAGCTTCTCAATTTTTACAAGTTTCATATTCATTCTCAATATTATTGATCCTTGCCTATAGTGCTGAAACTTGAGGTAGGTTAGATCATTTATCTCAAAAACTTTTTCTATCTTGTTTTTATCAGCACAAGATTTCATCCTTTGTTAGGTCCTCTCCAAGTTTTCTATGATCTATAGCTGTAAATGTCTTTCTTGAAGCATTGCTTCTTGTGCTGGCATGTTGGTTTTCCATCTAGATGTTTGATTTATGTGATTAGGCTCAATCCCGGAGATAATCTGACAAGGGATTAGTTTTAGCTGCTTTATAGTATGTGGTGTTGAACCACCACTCTAAAAAGGGTATACCAATTACTTGATTGTGTGCATGGCTACTCCTGAAACTAACATATTGCTCCAAGCATTGATTAATTCTTTCAGTAGTACCATCACTTTGTGGGTGATAGGCTGTGCTTATTTGAAGCCTAATCCCCACTTGTTTGAACAAAGTTTACCAGAATTAGGAAGAGGGGGTCTCTCAGACGCTCTTGCTTAATATTGAATGGGGTAGCCATGTGACCTATAATTGTGCTAAAAAACAATAGGGATAGTTTCTTGGTTACAAATGAGATGTTTAAGGGCTATAAAATGTGAATACGCACTGAACCTATCAGTAATGACCCATAAGCTTCATATCCTCTAGAGTTTGTATGTCCAGAAATAAAGTCCATAAATGTCTTATTGATTACTTGACAAACTGGAAAGTCTGCTACCCAATGGGCCACATCCTTGTGCATACCATTCCAGTAGAAGTACAACATTATCCTTGTTGTGGCTCTGGTTTCCAGGTTCGTAAGAACTGGTGATAGGTCTGTTTATTTTGGAACTGTTGTGAGCTGATGTACTATTAGGGACTTGTTTGTATGTAGTGTAAGAGTTGGTGATGGCAGTCATAGGATTTGGCTTATTTATAAGCTTGAGTGAGGGATTTAGGCTCCAAGAGCCTTACCATCCTCTCTGTATCTTCCTTCAAGACTCGTACAAAATTCTCTACAAAGAATTCTTATGGCAATTGAGAAAAATTTCCAATATTATTTCCTTATATTTTTCATACTCATCATGCTATTGAGGTTGTAGCTTTGCTTGAACAATTTAAACTGATCACAGATTTTCTCAGTGCCAACCTCACCAAATCCAGCCACAAATCTTCAGTAAAATTACCCCAAAATATGGTTTCCTTAACCAGCATGTAGGATTTATACCAAGACTTGGGAGCCTATGCAAGTGTATAGCTGCTATGGCTGTACTATCTCATATTATCCATGCTAAAGTATACCTCACAATCCCAAATAGCTTCACCACTCATTAATTTAAGTGGGAAAAACCAACTTAAGGTGCTTTAGATCCTTGCCATTTCCCTCCTGGCCTCTCCTACCTTTTCCATAAATGTTTACCTTAAGAAATGAACAAAACTTTGAGATGGAACTGGAATCTCTATGTTAATAACTGAATGTGATGCGAATTGATGATTTAGGACTAAACTAACATCAATCAGTACATAAGTAACAGGTCTAACACAGTAATTTAAGGCCTGAAAGAACTATTTACCGAAGTAGGATTCAAAGCTATGTGAATGAATTTTTTTGGATGATATTGATGGTTGGGCTAGGGAATATGATGAAGGTGAGTGGAGTAGAACAGAAAATTACCTCAAACAATCACTACTTGTGATTTAATGTCAAGTTGCAGGTCTCACATGAAAACAGATTGCGAGGTTGTGATTTCTGGATTTCTGCTCTCTAGTTGATACCAGAACTTTTGTGTTCTGCTTCGACTTCGTTGTTTGAGATTTGTTTAGTGAGAAAATAGCAGAGGTAGAAGATTGGGAGGAGATAAGAGAGTTTGGAGACTGAGATTATTTGAGAATAACAAGGGAGGTAGAGAGAGGAGAAGAAGAAAAAGCTTTGGCCATGCTCGTGTCCTGATACATCTCTAACAACTATAGAAAGTTCCCAGAAAATTAATTGAAGAAGTAGAAGAATTCAGAAATTTTAGGAGGTCAGAATTGAGAGAATGGGGACCAAGGAGAAGAAGAACGAGAGAGAGAGAGAGAGAGAGAGTGAGAGAGATCAGGAGCCACAAGTGAGCTCATATTCAGTTTCTCATTCACATTAGCATGAAATATACACGAATTTGTAGATTCTTGTAGAGATTATTCTACATAAGACATTTTGCTAACATGCACCATAAGAGAACTATACTAATCTAAACAATCATCACATGGAAATTGCCTAATCTAGTTGCTACTTACCATCTTGAATTTCCACCTGCCCTGACAGTTCACGTTTTTAATTTTATTCAGCTTTTCTTAGTAACACTTCTTTTGGCAGGCTTGTTAACTGTAAACTTGTACATGTAAATGATAATTGGGTTGGGCATATATTCTTTTACATTGTTTCATTAAGTTTGACGTTCAAGATAGGTGCATCCAGTTATGCTATTGCATAATCTATATCTCATATATATATATATATATATATATATATATATATTCTTCTGATAAGAGTTTAAATTAGAATTATGATTATAGAATATTTAATTGTGCGGTGCACCTTCTCCAGTGTTGTGAATGGAATTGCATTTTCATCTCTAGAGTTCTGATTTTATGGCTTCATCTGAACTCACTATCTTGAGCTTCTTATGTAGGAATTGGATGGACATCTTGGAAGAAAAGGTGGTTTATTTTAACACGTACCTCATTGGTCTTCTTTAGAAATGATCCTGTAAGTTGTGTATCAAGTTGAAATCTTATTTCAGCATCATGAAGATTTATATGTTAAAAAAAGTTGTTGTCTAACTATTACAATGTACAATCTTTTATATCTTAACTAGACTTATGGAAGAAAGTTTTAACTGGTAATGTCGTGAAATTACTCTGATCTATTTTCCTTGTTTCCTTTTATCTTTATGGCCGGTTTAGGTCTTAGAAAGTATAATTTCAACCCTTTCCTTCTCTAACCGGTTATTCTTGAGGAGAATGTTTCTTAT
This sequence comes from Panax japonicus, assembly GCA_020205505.1. Taxonomy (NCBI): domain Eukaryota; kingdom Viridiplantae; phylum Streptophyta; class Magnoliopsida; order Apiales; family Araliaceae; genus Panax; species Panax japonicus. Next base: position 62,935,635 of record CM035091.1, read on the forward strand.
CATATGGTCACACTTACTTGCATTATAGTTATGTCCTGAAGTTCATTCTTCATAAGTTGCTTTTAGCATACTCAATATTTAGTGCTCAAAAACTCCAACTCTATGTGTGGTGATAATACAATAAAGGATGGGGAGAAGCTAATGGTTTAGCTGTTATGGAAGACCTTTGATCTGTCGAAGGAGAAAATGTTTGGTAAGGATGGCTTTGGATTAGTGGAAAGAGGTAGAGGAATCGACTGTGATGGGTGTGTAGCTGTTTATTTGAGTCACTGAGATAAAGAGATGATTCTAGAAGGAGATCAGGAGATCAGAGGTGACAATAGGTGTGTCTATACAGAAAGGAGATCAGAGGTCACAATTCGGTGAAAACGTCTTCAAAAGGATTGTTGATCTTTGTGGGGGGTTTCTTGCAATTTGATGAGGCTACAAAGACGTGGAACCATTTGAAATGGGAGCAGTTGTAAGTGAAATTCTTGAGGAATATTCTGTCTTCAGTCAGAATTGAGGTGGGGGGTGGAGATGTACAGTACCTATTTTGACAGAGACGGCAGAATGGGCTGAAGTTGGGGGCCGTCATCAAAGGCCGTGTTAAAGTAGATAATGACGACATGTGGTTTTCACGTGTGGTTTTTAAATGATTGAGGCACACCGAGCTCCCCGGGGCCTAGGCCTAAGGCACAAGGCAAGGCGCACGCATTGTCAAATGAGGCTGCACATACTCAAAAAATACAATTTATATATCAAGTAATTTATAATATATATATACTTTCTAATGGAGTAGCCATATACATCCTTGGCCTGCTGTAACTCAAAAGTCAAAAGTACTCAACAACCAGAATGGAGTTTGAGATTTTGAATAATTACTTGATACTCCCTCCGTCCCAGGATAAAAGTCCTGGTGGACTTTTCACGCATATTAAGAAGGGGAATAAAATGACAAAATTGCCTTTCTTAATAATTATTAAATGATTATATGCTCAATAAATTTTGTTGTGTTTCTCTAAAAAGTTGCCATAATCAATTAAACTCCACATTCAATTCTATATTCACTACTTCTAATAATCTGTGCATGAATATGCCAACTAAAAGTAATCATATTTGGCGCAAACTACTTCGGATAATGTCCCCACTCAATGTAATCATGTCATTTTTTTGTATAGTTCAACCATTTCTTGATCATCATTTGTTTTCTCATCTTCATCTTCCAGAATACCAAGGAGAGCTCGTGCTCGTTTCATCGACTTCTTGGATGGCATTTGAATACTTTTGTCCATCTCATTTTTAAATTTTTTTTACAGTCTTTTTCATTCATTGCTGCAATTATAGCAAAAAACAAAGGCATTTGAAGAAAGAGGGCATTAGAAGAAAATTTATAAGAAAAATAAAAAAAATAAAAAGTAAACTATCTTACTTTGGCCAAAAATTCTCAGCAAAACTTGTTCTTCAAATTGGTATGTAAACATGCAAATCCCATCCAAGCATGCAAAACGTACTAACTTTTGTTTTATTCCATATATGCATGCAGCTATAGTTTTATAGGAGAACAAAAGAGTTTCTAATGTGGTAGGAATAAAAAAATCAATAAACAAATTAAGTGCATGTGAGATTTTCAAGGTAGATGAGATGGTGTCTTTTAATTTTTCAATTCACAATATTTTCAGCACATAATTAATTATACTTATTGAATATGGAGAGAGAATTAGAATAATAAAAATATGAAATATTTAATGCTAAGGGTATAATAGGAAAAATTGTGTAAAAGTTTGGTTATTAAAAGAAAGTGGACATTTAATATGGCCCAACAACACATGTCATGTGTCCATAGACACCACCTCGCACCAAGCGTTATCAAAGTATTTCTTACAGATATGGTTTGAGATGCCGATCTATTTTTAATTGCAATTTTTGGACAGCCTATTCTGATACTACATTTTCACAACTGCCACTATCAATGATCATCTTGCAGACCTTATCTGCCACTGTGCAAGTTGTATGGAAGATATTGGTTCTCAACCAATCATCTCCTAAATCACCCTTAGGGGCTGTTTGATTAATACTGAATAGCTGAATCGGTCATCCATTCAGTGTGTTTGTTTTGAAAAAAAATCGTCTGAATGGCTGAATCAGTTAGCCATTCAGACGATTTCGGTTGAATGGTTTAGTGTCATTTTTGAGCTGAATGGGTTGCTTAATGAAGTATTTTTTTACAATATTAACTATTATATTAAGTAATATTTAAATAAATTTACAACAATTTTGAATTTTTCCAGAGGGGTAAAATAATAAAAATATGTTATTCAGATGTTTCAGACATATCAATTATCAAACTATTATTTTCATTCAGTATTTCAGTTTCATTCAGCTCATTCAGATTCAGAACCATTTCATTCAACTTTTATCAAACAACTCCTTAGGGGTTAACAAATACTTACGAATGACCAAAGTCTCTTGCCCATCACCATATAACACATCTTCTTCATCATAGTCATCATATATGGGAACTCCTAGCTCTTCTGTCTCATCGACCACATCTTCTTCAATCAAAAGGTTCTTACCTTACTGACCAACAGGTTTTCTGCACTCATTCTATGCCCTTGTTCGCCAGACTTAAAACATCGAATAGTAACGCTAGAATTACCTTGCAATTGTTGTGGTGCAGAACGGGGTTGTGGAGGGGGTGTTGGTTAACTGCTTGTATTGCTCCTCATCAACGGTCTTCTATTTTGTTGTTGCTATGCATCACGTGCTCGCTGATATGCCTCATAAACAGTTTATAGTGAATGAAGACCGAGGTCATCTTGCAGGGACTGCCGTAAACCCCCCAAATACTGTGCTACTAACTGCTCCTCCGTTTCTGACAAATCGTTCCGGCCTATCCATTGATAGAATTCCTCTGTATAGTCATCAACTGATTTGGTGCCTTGTCTTAATAGGTGCAGTTGCTTAAACATGGATTGAGTGTAGCTAAAAGGAAGAAATGTTCCGTGCATCTTTTTTTTCATCTTCTCCCAATCTGTGATTTTAGACTTGCCTTACCTCTCTCGTGAGCGCCTCAACTGCTCCCACCAAGCAGATGCTCTGCCCTTACGTTTGATGGCAACTAGTTTGATAACATTTGGAACTAACTTGTATTCGAAGATACGTTCAACTTCATTCATCCAATAGATGAATCCCTCGGCTTGCAACGTACCAAAAAACTCCAGTAGCTCCACCTTAAAGCCCAGATCTCGAAGACGATCATCTCGATCACGTCGTTCCCAGAATTGATCCTTGTTGTGATAAGGATTTTCAAAACTAGACTCGGAATCGTAATCCTCCTTGTTACTATTACCGAGATTTTGCGCCCTAGATGCTGGGTTAACTCTGCAACTTGTCTCTGTACAATCATCACGTCCTGAACGTTACGATAATGGTGCGATACTTCCTTAATCAGAAACTGCCCACGACGGCCACGACCACGACCACTAGCAATTGAAACTGATGAAATCTAACCCAAAAAGATGTTGATGCTTTGATACCAACTGACGCCAGGTAGAATTGTGATTATCCTACGGGCTAGTTAGCAAATAAATTCACAGGTAAAGGTCTAATGCTTGAATTATTATTATTAAATCAACAACTGACTGTAGTTCAACCCACAAGTCGGGCTTTATACGTAATAACCAAGAATTTCTAAGTCGCATGGTAAAGGAATATATCAATTATATTGAAAACTTTGTGGAATATAGTGAATGGATATGTGATGACTTTTGTGGAAAAAGGTGTATGGTTAAATAAATAAATACATTGTGTGTATGGATATGTATATTTACTATGTAAATAGAATTAAAAAGGAAAGCTACATAACCTAATTATACCTTAGGCGTGGTAATTAAATGACCCAAGGGTTATGGTATTGAGAAATGTTAGTATTTAAAATTTATACTAACTTAAAAGATTAATTTTATTATCTCAAATTATTATTTATTTTAAACCTAATTAAAAGCAAGTCTAATTGGGTTATAAAATTAAATGAACTTGAGTAAGTATTTAATTCCATAAGAGTGGGGATAGAAACCCGAAATAAATAATATGGGTAAGATAGGTTAAAAGTATTGGATTATGTTATTTCCATGGTCCAAACAATTAATTAGGAAGACCAAAGGAATTAAATTGATAGCCAAATCTTTAGCCCAATTGTTAGGGACATTTTGGACATTTGATTAATCAAATTTGGCATTAAAAATAAAGTAAAAATGGGGCAAAAGAGGGGGGCAATACCCGACCACTCCTAGCCATTTTTGACTTGTGATGTGATAATTAAATTGCAATTTTTGTTAACTAATCTCCTTATCCACATAAACCCCTTGTGTGTCAATCTCTCATTGGTCCAAAATTTTAATTAGGATTGCATGTAATCTAAAAAGATAATTATCTTTGGGACATAAGAAGTATTGGGAAAAAAATATAGATATATATTGTATATCTATACTTTTATACTAATGCCTAATTTTCCTTTTCATTTCATTTCATTCTCTCCATCTCATTTCCAAACAAAACAAAAGAGAGAAAGAGAGAGAGGGGCGGGGGCTTGAGGGAGGAGAAAGGGAGAGAGCTTCAAGCTTCTATGCATCCTAAGTTCCTTAGATACTTTGGAAAAAAAAGGAAGGTTGCTAGAAGATCAAGGTGAGGCATTAAGCTAATCTTTTCCTTTTTATTTTAGTTTGTTTTTGGTGAAATAAAGGGTAATGTTCTAAGACTCAAAAACCCTTAGATCTACATGTTTCATATATGGATCTAACTATTTTGAGTGTTAGAATGCTGATCCAAAGGAAGAAAACTGAATATATATTCCCAAGGGTGAAAAACCCTTGCTTTTCTACACTTGAATCATCAATAACTTAAGATCTACACCTCCTATTTGTGATCCATCAAAGGGGGCTGCTAGATATGTAAGTTAACTTGTAAACCCAAGTGGTAGCACTAAAAAATAATTGTTTTTCAAGCCTTGAGGGCTGTTGGAGCCAAAACAGCCCATTTTGAACAAAAGTTAAGAGGACAGTTTCTGGCCAGGCATTTTCGTCCATTTCTTGTACTCTGAAAATTCCAAAAAAATTGGGAAGATACTTTGATGAGTTATCTGTATTTAGGAAAAAGAATGGACAGTTTTGAATGTGTAGAATGAGAGTTATGGGTTTTACAAGAAAGGACTCTTTTAAAAGTGAAAATGAATAACTTTTTGTGTAACTCCAAAAATCATAAAATTTTATTTTAAGGTAGAGGATCATGATGTGAGTATACCCTGAAAGTTTCATAATTTTTGGACAAAAACTCGATTTATGAAAAATGTTGCAAGATCCGGCTGTTTTAGGCACTTTAAAAATAGTAAATCAAGTTGGAAAATTCTAGAAAAATTTGGGGATCCTCAAGAAATTATATTCTGTCAGTTTCTAGAAAAGAATTTTTTTTTGAACTATTTTGGTATTTTTTCATGTAAATGGTTTTGTTGTGAATAAATGAAAATAATTAGTTATGTGATGTCATAAATGGTAAAAATGTGATTTTAATGCTTGGAAACCCTAAATATGTTGTATACTGAATATTGGAGGGGATTTTGGTAATTTTTGATGAGAAGTAATATTTGTGACCTTTTATGGTTATTAAATAAATAAATTATTAAAGGGTAAACCATTAAAATAATTTAATAATTAGTTTATTGGTTTAATAGATGATTAAAATATTAATAATATTAGAATAAGATATTTTTATATAACTAATAATATATAGATTAAAATTGGATTTAAAATATCATTAAATGATTAATGATATTAGATTAAAGTATTAATACGTGATTAAAATATTATTAAAGGACTAATAATATTAAATTAAAATATTATTAATGTAATTAATAATATTAACTTAAAATATTATTAAAAGATTAATAATATTAGATTAATGTATCATTAGAGATTTAAATATTATTAAATGATTAATAATATACGAAATTAAATAAAACATTATTAAATGAATAAATAATATTAGTAATTGATTAAAATATTATTAAGAGGTTAATAATATTAGTAAGCGAGTAAAGTATTATTAGTTGATTAATAATACTAAGAAGTAAATAAAATATTATTCAGGGTAATAATATTGAATGAGATTAATATAAGATTAATGTGATAGTAATATTATCAAGGGATGATAATATTATAGAGTTATGATATTATATGATTTACTAACTGGAAGATCAATTATAGGTCTTTCAACGGAAGATAGTTAAATTGCTTAAGCGGATAGATTTAAATTTCGTAGCAATAGCCCGCAGATGAGGCAAGTTCCCTAACTCAAACTCGAGTTATTATTTTCAAAGCATGTTAGTGGATAATTATTGTTGATTATTCCACATCCTTAATGATTATTGTTAATCGCACTTGTGCAATTGAATTCATGTTCTACTATTATTGAATTATGAATTAATTAAAGTTCTTTTATTTTTGAACTATTTATGAGATAGATCTATGCTAATTGTATCAGCTAGATCAATCATGTTTAAAGTTGAAAATCAAATACGTTTTAAAAGTTGTTCTTAATCAATTGATTTGGTAAGAACTCTTGACTGAGAAAAATGACAATTTTATTAAAGCATGATATTGGAAAACAATTGTTGCTCAATTATTAAGTGTTAATACATAATTCACCGGGTATGAAAGGCCCTTGATTACCAAAACTTATTTAAAAGGACCAGTTTAAATACTGACAATCTTAGTATCTGTTCATTGTTATTTCAAACCACTCAGTATCTATTATTCAATTATTCGAATATTCAATTATTGAGAATTAATTCAAGTCCTTTCCCAATCGATTTCTATTGTTGAACATTGAAAGCTAAATTCCTTTCTAATCATGTATATCCCCTTTGTATTTAAACTTGCTAAGAAAATTAGTTGCTTACTCTTGCTATATCATGACGTTTATTTCAGTTAAGTCAGAGACGTCCAAGAAGGACAAGGGTAAGGGGAAAGTTCAAGAATTGTTAATGAAAATGTTTAAGTATTATTTACTTTGATGTAATTTGGTTATGTAAACCTTTTATAATATTAAAGGTATGTTTAAGTTAAGGTTAATAGGACCTTGGATTATGTTGTAAGACTTTATTATGATGAACAATGTATACTTATTATTCCGCAATAGTAGGGATCGTGAGCACTGGATCTGAGGTTAGAGAACCCGGATTTGGGGGTGTCACATTATAGCTAAAAGATTTCCTTATTAGAATGTAACATAATTCCTATAACTATGGTAATAAACTCCTAATAATTATACCATAATTAATTACGTAATAACAGAAAAGATTCACTTCCTAAAAAATAAAACACTATCATAAAAGAACGAAAACATACTCAAAAAATATGAATAGCTAAAAATAATAATTCCCAAAGCCAGACCCGAAGAAAACTCATAAGGAAATTCAATCCCGACTCCTGAAGAGATTTCCCGAAGCCAAACTCCCGAAGTTAAGTCAACTGAGCCGAACTCCCGACCCCGAAGACATAATGCCCACCACATGCGCCGATCCATTAACTCATGGTATTTCAATGCCATCAATGTACTATCCGACAAGTCAGTATTGTCGGATTCAAATCCTCCTGCATCATCATCTTTTATACAGTGTTAAGTGATCTTTGAAGTGATTTTTGAACTTAATTACAGTTCAAATGGATAACATACAAAGACAACAGTAATATTATTTGTGAAGGATAATTTACTGGCAGCTGTATGTATGTTTCAAAGAGAATATGCTTTCTTTCTTGTGCCCGAAGGATTTCATAGGAGAGATTTGAGATCCTCCCCTCCTTTTCCTTCTTCTATTTTTCATAGCTTTAGACTCCTGCAGTTTCTTTTTGACAACTGTTGTTGAATGCTTCGTTGTTTGCAAGTTTTGGTACTATACATAGTTTTTTGTTCATAAGAAATGTCAATCAACCAATTTCCATAATGATTAGACATTTTTATTTTTTTGTTTCTGCCTGGTGATTTAAAATATTTTTCTGCGTTGGATTGTTTTTCCAGTAGCACAAATACCTTTTCTTTTGGGAGTTTAGTGGGGAGCTCAAGTGATTAATAGTTTTGAAGGAAGTCTAAGGTGAAAATAATTAACTGTGATTGTTTCGGAAAGTTGTATATTCTTTTTGCCCATATTATGTTGTGAAATCATATATACCTCCATCCCAATTTAAGTGATACATTTTTGTTGGTGTATTTCTGAATGAATTATAAGACATTGAATTAAATTGGGAAGGATGGAGTACATTATACACTGACATGAGCAGCATGCACAAATAGTTGCCTAAAAATACTGAAACAAAATATGTAACATGAATTTTGTGCTGGAAAGTTGGATATTTTCATGGCTTGGTGTTTTATACATTATTTGTGTGGGAACTGATAGGAAATTGAAGTATTGTGCACAGATGCATTGAACAAATAGACCTATGCTGTGTTTGGGGAACGGCTTGGTTTTGAATTTGCATTTCAAGAACTGATGATGAAGCTAGCTAGATTGAAAATTGATAGAAACTAGAAACATATCTATTTAATTTTTTACCTTTGTCAAATAATGTGTTTTGGTGTATATGTTGTGCCTATAATATTGCACGATGCTAAAAGTTTATCCGTGGCGGTTTTTATTTTTCAGAGTGCTATTCCTCCGAAAGGGAGTGAGGTGAATCTTACTCTTGGTGGTATTGACCTGAACAGTTCAGGCAGGTTGGCTTGCTTATTCTAATTTAAAAATAATGTTTACCATATTAACTTGTTCATGTTATCATAATTAGTTATTCCGGTATTTATTCAAGAACTTTCATTTATTTATTTCTATGAATTATCAGTGTTGTTGTGAAAGCAGACAAAAAACTCTTGACAGTGCTTTTTCCCGATGGTCGTGATGGGAGAGCTTTTACACTTAAGGTACTCTTTTTTATGTTTCCTTTACCTATATGTTCATGGTTTTGATTTTCATCTTCCTTGACTTTATGCCCTTATTGTTATATTTTAAACTAGGGAAATAAATTAAATAAGGACTGTTTGTAAAACAATTACTTTAAACCATCCAATAGAAATATGTCATATAGATAATTTATTGGTAGAGAATAAATTTAGCAGTTTAACCATGGTAAATGATGATCACTTGACTCCTTATCTTGTATTCTCTCTCTTCGAATTAAAATTTGTATGCCTATAAAAAAAAGGATAAAAAAATATTATAGCTTAAAATGCACACAATCCAAAAGTTGCTATGTGGGTAAATATATAATTTTTTTTTGTAAACTTCCAAGAATATTTTCTAATAGACTCACTAAATTTATGAGATCCTTAAAATTTGTTTATTAATAATATCCAGTTGCGACAAACAGGGTCATTTATGTCTAGTTAGTAGGTGGGATTAGGGGTGTTCAAAAAATTCGGTTTTTCGGTTTTTTTACCGAACCGGTTGAAACCGGTACCGGCGGTACCGGTTTTTTTCGGTTTCGGTTTTTCGGTTTCGGTTTTTTCGGTTTTTTAGACTTTTCGGTACCGGTAGCGGTAATGAGAATTTTGAATTCGGTAAATACCGAAAAACCGAAAAAAAAACCGAAATCTGTGAAAAAACCGAAAACTTATCATTAACATTGTACATTGATACTGTGATACACTGATACATTCTGCCAAGAAAAAGAACACTAATGTAGCTAGCAGCCTAGCACATGGGAAAACGTAAACACTGCTGGTTACATATATATCAATAAACTAAACCAAATATGCTTATCATTAACATTGATACTGCAATTTAATATACAATATATTAATATATATATATATATATATACATATATATATATAATATAATATAATATATTATAATATATATTAATATATATTTAATATATTAATATGCTCCAAGTTTGTCCAACAATTTCTGCAACTTATACATTTTCTGTGATTCCTTCATCATAATATGATACTGGGTAAAGACTAATGAGTCCAGTAGATATTCCAGCCGTGCCAATGTTGACAACAGGATTTCTCAAGTACACTATATATAATTAATCAAGTAAAGTCCATATTACATATATATCTAATGGCATGGCATTTAGACGGTAGACATATATACTTATCATTAACATTGATACTGCATGCTCTGAAAATTAACTAGTTGATTCTATATTAGCCATTAGGCATGCAGCATAGTTGATTCTCTAAAATATTTATCGCTAGTAACAACTAACAAATATGGATTTTATTAATATAATTGACTGTTAATATTTAAGTAGTTCATAGTAAATAAATATTATTATTACACAAATTTTAATTTTAATTTAATATTTACTAGTCTCATTTCTTAGTTTTAAAAAAATTGTTAATATAAAAAAAATTATTTAATTATTGCGGTATAACCGAAAACCGAACCGAAAAAACCGGTACCGACTTTGTACCGAACCGGTACCGAAACCGGTTATTCGGTACCGGTACCGGTTCTTGGTTTTCTAGATTTTTCGGTTCGGTACCGGTTCGGTTTTTTCGGTACCGGTTCGGTTTTTTACCGATGAACACCCCTAGGTGGGATGAACAAAAAATTATGTTTCAAAACTCAGTATTTATGATATTTCATTAGGCGCAATCACCATTTAGTTTACAGCGAAGTGTAGTTTATTATCCTTTTAAATAGCTAATATTCGAGCTATTATAAGCTTATGCGAGATTTCCACATATGAGCTTTAGTTGTAAGGCCATGTGTAAAGCTGTTTACCTTTACACCTTGTTTGATTGTGTTGCCTTTGCCACATTATTAACATGACTTGCTTTGGTTCCCCATGGAAGATTTTGATTAAGAAACTAGGTGATTGAATATATAGATTTGCACTTTTAGAAGTCTCTCCTTCTCCCTCTCTCTCTCTCTATATATATATACGGTTAGGATCAAGAGTATTCTCCTTAAATAGCATTCCGCCTTAAATAGCATTCTTTTATTAAAACGACGTAGTTTTGGAGGAACGCGGTGGTATTTTTGTAAATACGCGGTGGCATTGTATTTACAAAAATGCCACCGCGTCCCTCTAAAATTACGTCGTTTTGATAAAAGAATGCTATTTAAGGTGGAATGCTATTTATGGAGAATGCTCTTGATCCTTACCGATATATATATATATATATGTTTTTCTCGGTCACTTACTCCCTATCTTTATACATATATTTCTCACCCTCAACCTAATATTTATATACAAGCTTGTATGCAACATACTACATAAATTTAGTTATGTATGCACCTTGAATCAGATAACTCAGTTGGGGGTGGTGTTGGCAGAGACGGTGTCAGTGCATCAAAATTCTTTTATGGGTGGTTGGCAAATTCTCGATGCACCTTGGGTTGCCAATGAGGTTGTTGTAGATGTGTCTAGAAGGGTCGTCAAGATGGATCTCAAGCTAGACTTTGAGAAAGCTTGCTACAAGGTGTGTTGGCTTTTTCCTTGATAGATCTTAGAGTGTAATGGGTTTTGAGGGAGGTGACGGTCTTGGATTCATGGTTGATGAAATTCTTCTTTTTTCTCCATTAATTGTTAATGGTGAGCCTAAATCATGGTTTCAGGCATCCAAGGGTCTACGTTAAGGGGATCCTTTTCCCTTTTATTTTCACTCTTGAGGTTGATGTGCAGAGCAGAATGATTAGTAAGAATGAGAATGTAGTTTGATGGCTGGATGCAAAGATTAGTAAGAATTTTTGAATCTCTAGCTTAAAGTTAACTTTGCAAAATGTAGTTTAGTTGGTCTTGGGGTTCCTTTAGGGGAAAATCCCAGATCTTCTACCTCTTTGCATCCGGTACTTAAGTGTGTGTCTAAGAGGTTAGGTTGTTGGATAGGTGCTTACTTCTTTGTTCTTCCTTGGAGGTTAGATTATTTTGATTCAGGCTTATATGTCCATTATTTCAATTTATTTTCTATCTGTTTGGAAGATTCTGATGGGAGTTGTGAATTTCATGAGAGATGCTAATTAATGTCCCTCTTCTTTTACTCATTCAAGTCACTAGAAGTTAATATCTCATGGCTATGCATCTTTTTTGCCTTTGGTTCGATGTCGAGTAGGAGATGGAAAACCTTTTGGCTTTTGGGAGGATGTTTGATTGGGGGATTTTCCCTTTTTGGTTGTCTTCTCGATTAAATTACCTTTCAAGCGATTGATTTAGCTTCCGTCCTTTTCTTACTTAATTTGCATTCTTTATTCTCTTTGTCTGACAAGCTTCTTTGGACTATTGATTCATTTGGAGATTTCTCTTGTAAGTCTTTTTTTCCCCTCTTATTTTGTTAGTCCCAATCCAGTGGAAAAATTTCCTGTGGGTAATTATACGTGGAAGACAGAAGCTCCTTGTGAAATTAAAGCTTTTATCTGGTCTTTGGTCCTTGATATGCTCAATACAAATAATATTCTTCAGCGAAGTAACTGCTACTAATCTTTGTCTATAGACATTTATGTGATGTGTATGCAGGCTAGTGAGGATAGCTCTCATTTGTTTCTCCATTGCATTGAGGAATGGAAGTTGTGGTGCTCATTGTATGAGATTTTTGGAGAGATGTTAAGGTGCTATGGTGGCACGATTGCTTTGCTATTGTCTGGTGTATTTAGACGAGAGGAATGTTCGGACTTTTAGCTGCCAATTCATGTCCTATTATAAGTTACATTTTAGACAGTTACTTTCCTGGCTTCTTTTTGGTCCTCAACTTTAAGTTCTTTTAACGGGATTTCAAGTTCAACTTTGAAGAGCAGTGCTCTACTAAGGGCTTTGTTATTTTTATTTTTATTTTTACTTTCCTGTTTTTATGGTTTGGAGGATAGTTAGTCCTCTTATCACATTGTAATCTTTATCTTTTCAGCTTTTCCAGTAACAATTCTTTCAACAAAGAAAATAAAAAATAACATTGCACTTTTGTAAATCAGAATCTTAAATTCCTCCTCACTTTTATACTTTAAGGGGTTTGGAGAGTTTTCCCCCCTTATGTCACCGAGCTTGGATTGATCACCTTCACCATTACTATTTTCATTTACCACTATCATCTTGAGAAGACTAGTGCACCTTCTGATCTCATGCGCTGATTAGCTTTTATTGCTGCAGGCTGAAACTTCAGAAGATCTTTTTGAGTGGAAGTCAGCACTCGAGGAAGCTTTGGCAGATGCACCAAGTGCTGCTACGGGACAAAATGGAATATTGAGGAATGACCAACCTGATGCAGCTGATAAGCCTTTGGAACAGTGTAAGTTCTTCATATTTATTGCTATGTTTCACTAATTTACTTTACTAAAACCCAAAATCTAACAAGTAGCCTGCCTTGTTTGAAGGTAGAACAACTTTTAATCCCTAATTTAGGTCGGTGCATCATCTCTTCTGTTCCAGTTTCATGCAAACAGTTTCCTGATGACATTTGGTAACCTTGGGTTTCTTTGAGTTTGAGGCAGTCCACCTCTATACATGATTTGGTTGTGTGTGCCCTTTTAGAGACTTGCCTTTTCCCTGTTCCTTTTTGTTACATGTGATAAGGAAGTTCGTTAAAAGACTTTCTCCAGTAAGTGTGAGATGATATATTTTGTAATTTTCTTTGATTATGATTGTTGATAATATTTGTTTGGTATTTTTTTTTCTCATGATCTTCAAGAACACGTAGTACTTTATTTTTGGGCCTTGAACATAGTTATAGCTATTCATTGATGGGGTGCTTGCTTCTTTTTTTTTTTTTCCTTCTAGTTTTAGTTGAAATCTTAACATCTCTGTCTTGGGCAGGAATGGATCCCAAGACCTCTCTTGCACCCAAAGCCTAATGAGTAGTTATTTTACCATTGAGCCAAGAGAGGCTTGTTTTCGCTTTATGCTGTTCTTAACTACTTCCTAGGAACTAATTATTTTTGGTTATTCTGTTACTCTTCTATAGCGAAGGACAGGCAGCCAGCAAAATTTCTAGTTATTGGTCGACCGATTTTACTTGCCTTGGAGGATATAGATGGGACTCCATCTTTCTTGGAGAAGGCCCTTAAGTTTCTTGAAGAGCATGGTAAGCTTCTCTTTCTGTTAATACCTAAATTGCATTTTACTCTAAAAATAGTATTCTCTCTGTTTCAAAATATAAAATCAATATTGATTTTTTTAAATCAATTTTAAATATTTTCAAATTCAAAATTAATATAAATTAATTTATATATAGACAATTCAATTAAGAAAGTTGTAAACTATCTAAATAGTATTACTTATTACAAGATTTATTATTTTTAAAAGTTAAATGAATATAATTTGTAAATATCTCAAATTAAATTTGAAAAGTCTAATTGAATCTTATATTTTGGAACAGAAGTCGTAGAATTCTATATATTAAAATTTAGATTTTAAGGAGTATCAATGTGCTAATTTATTATAACTAAGCCCTATGATCAGATGCTTGTCCCTATGGAGCTTTGTTATTTTCAAGCTCTCTTGTTTGTTAAATGCTCCAAAAATTTAAATTCAATGCAGCTGCTTGAGTAATGAATAACCTCCTAAAGCAAATATCTGAGCTGTTCATTCACAGATCAATTCATGCACCGATCCAGATGCATGCATGCATCTTCAAGCCATCTATGCTATACGATTTATTTAAGTTAAAAATCTTTGTTGGAGTCAACCATGAATATAAAACAACATTCAAAGTTATCTTAAATATGAATTATTATCTTAATTTTTGACTTTTTTTTTATTTTGGTAACTGGCCTTTTAATTTTTGCAATCAAGGTATAAAATTATTAATTTTTTTTTATTTTAATTCAATTAGAATCCCACGTCAAAAATTAATGATTTGACTTTAACAGGCAGCATGATAATGCATTGTGTCACAAAAGAACTCATTTTACAATATATTTAATCATTTTATTGAGTTGAGAGGACTGAAATGTAATAAATCATTGCATTTTAAAATTTAAAGATTAAAAACAAAATAAAATCTCAAATCTCAAGTCTCATTCATCACCTCCAAACTCTTAACTCATAATAATCACCATTACCGCCGCCCCAACCTTACATCTCAACCGTCACAAGTGCCCCTTTACTACGCCAAACCCATTGGTCATAACCAATTAACTTTGATAAGCCTTTAACCAAACCGTCCACCACCACCATGTCGCTACCATCCCTTGTCACCACGACCACCACTAAGCCATTCATTATCAAACATAAACAGCGGATTGAAAGATAAAAGAAAAAGAGAAGCGAATGTTGTGGCAGACGCCTAAGTAGAAAGGGGCGTGAAAAATTGAAGATGTTAACAGCTCAAGATGAGCTAATAACAACAATGGAGAGAATGGAGTTGAAAGTTATTAGACTTCCACAAGAATCAGACGAGAAATTATATTTGATGGAAACTCGTCTAACATTATTGGATAAAGTCAAGGAAGCACAATCCAAGGATGAGGAGTGCAGGAAGTTGAGGGAGAAGATTCCCGAAGAAAAAGAAAATAAGTTTAAAATTAATAATGACGGAGTAATCCGATTTGAAGGAAGAATTTGGGTTCCGTTAGTTCTAGAGCTGAAAGAAGAGATTTTGCAAGAGGCCCATTGTTCGAGGTATGTAATTCATCCTTGTAGTACAAAGATCTATCAAGATCTCCGACAACATTTTTGTGGCCGAACATGAAGAAAGAAGTCGTGGAATACGTTAGTAGATGTCTGACGTGTCAGCAAGTCAAAGCTGAACATCAGAAACCTAGTGATTTGCTTCAACCATTAGAAATTCTTGAATGGAAGTGGGAGTATATCACAATGGATTTTGTGGTTGGACTTCCGAGAACGCAGAAAGGATTCGATGCTATCTGGGTTATAGTTGATCGACTAACGAAGTCGACACACTTTTTGCCAATTAAGATTCGGTATAACCTAGATTAGTTGGCTAAACTCTATATCAAAGAAATCATTTCTAGACATGGAGTACCACTGTCAATTGTGTCGAATAGAGATCTGAGATTCACATCGAATTTCTAGAGAAGCATGCAAGTGCACATGGGAACGTAGTTGAGGTTGAGTACATCATATCATCCTAAAATTGATGGACAGAGTGAAATAACTATACAAACTCTAGAAGATATTTTAAGAGCCTGTGTAATGGATTTCAAAGAAAGTTGGGATGATTATTTACCTCTGGTAGAATTTGCATATAATAACAGTTATCACGCTAGTATAGTCATGGGCGATACGAAGCGTTGCATGGAAGGAAATGCAGAACACCATTGTTTGTTGGGATGAGATACGAGAACGTCGGTTACTAGAACCTGAATTGGTAAAGTAAACCACATAAGTTGTGAAATTAATACGTACGCGGCTCAATCGACTCAAGATCGCCAGAAAAATTATATATAGATCAGCATAGGCAAAAGAGGTATTTTGAAGTCGGATCACACGTATTCTTAAAAGTATCTCCTTAGAAAGGAAAGATACGTTTCGAAAAGAAGGGAAAGTTAAGTCCTTGCTTTATAGGACCTTTTGAAGTTTTAAGAAAGATAGGAGAGGTAGCCTACGAAGTAGCTTTACCTCCGGAATTAGAACATGTCCATAATGTATTTCACGTGTCGGTCTTACAATCATACAAGTTGGATCATAGACACGTGATAGAATATGAACCTATCTAGTTTGAGAAAGATTTAACGTATGAAGATATTCCTATTCAAATATTGGATAGGAAAGAGCAAGTTCTAAGGACTAAGGCCTTCAGTAAAGGTATTGTGGAGAAATCACAGCGCCGAGGAGGCCACATGTGAATTAGAAGAGAAGATGAGAAAGAACTACCCTCACTTATTCTAATAGTTTTGTTTTGCGATTCTGAGGACGAAATCTTATTGGGGGGGGGGGGGGGGGGGGAATGTAGCGATTTGTAATCCTTAGATTAATATTAAAATAAAGATTTAAGAAAATAAATTTTTATCTTAATAGTTTATTATATTGCATGGTATGGGTAGTTACGTGTACTGTAATATGTGGATGTATGTGAAACGGTAAATATAATAATTTATATTTACTATATTTAATAAATTGATATAAATTATGAAAAGAATAAAATTATTATTTATTTGATTCATTATACTGCTTATGTGATTATTTGTGGTATAATGTAGGTATGTATGTGATGTGATAAATATTTAAAAATATATTTTTTACGTAAATAATTTCTAGAAGTAAACTATAATATAATGGATGTAATTTTGTGTGTATTAAAGTAATTTATGGGAAATAAATTATTTTAATATAATAAATTTATTTATTAAATAAAAATTTTATTTAATAAATAGCTTCCATTTTTATGAAAAATATTTATGGATATTTGGTTGTGGTATTTGAAGAGTATTATGTATATTTAATGTACGTAATATTTGTAATGCGATGAGTATAGAGGGTATTACATAAATACATAATATATGTATATGTTTAATGCTAGTATGTTGTTTAAGTTATAAGAAGTTGTTGAGTCAGTATGGTAAAGCATGAGCTGGGCTCATGAGTGCTGCCCAAGTTTAATCAAGTTGAGTTATGAAATTTTTAAGCTGGAGCTGACTTGTTGGCAGATCAATAGCTTTAACATTCAGCGAAGCTATCAAACGTGATGAGCAAGTGTTATGAGTATTGAGCAAGGAAAGACAATACTCTGCAGAATTAAAATTCTCTATATAAACCAATTTAGGTTTTCATTTCCCAGCTTAGCTATCTTATACTACTATACTGTTCTAAAGCTTAAGATTTTAGTTGGATTCAAGAGCTGTAAGGAATTGATAATAATAAAGCAAATCAGGAATTGAAGCAAGCCTAATTAAAATCAGCCCAATGCAAGAGGCAAGGAATTCGTCTTGTAATGATTTTATTAGATAGGTTATGCATGAAATTGGGTATATGGCTATGTTCAAAGTTTTAGAAAATCAAAAGAATTTAAGAAGTATAGATAATAATTGATATTGTAATATGGTATGTAATGTTGTGACTAATATTCTGAAATCAGTTTATAGCTGTTATGGAAATGATAAAAGGTTTGTTATATGAAATGGGAAATCTGCCGAAGCAGAGCTTGTCTTGGTTTGTTGCCGAAGTGGCGCGACCGCGCCACTTCTCAAGGCAAAACCAGCGCGGTCGCTCTGGTCTTCAAAAATTGAAAATTTATTTCTTTGAGTTCTGAGTTTCTGGACAGGTGTAGTAAGGTCATATATGTTCAAAAAGATGCCTGATATGATACTTACGTTTGTTATGCAAAATATTAGTTGATTAAATGAGAAAGATCAAGTGAAAAGCTATGGTGATTTCGAAATTATGAATTACATGCATTCAAAAGATATGTAAGCATACGGTATGAAGATTTTGTAACAGTATGGTGATGTTTAAACTGTCATAGTCAAAATCTTATGAAATGAACCTATAAGTTCATTTTGGATAGAAAATTCTAAGATAAAACTAAGTGTTTTGAAAGAGAATTTGGAAGCAAGCCAAGTAAAGACTAAAATGAGAGTAAGAACTTCCATGTGATAAACTTTATGTGGTGATAAAAGGTTCAGTTATGATAGCAGATGATCAGGTCAATGAAAATTCTGGTTCTGAGCTAATAAGGGAGTAGCGCGGCCGTACCACTCCCAAGGCTAAAAGGTAGCGCGGCCGCTCCGCACTGCAGAACAAACAAAACCTGTTTGTTTTGGACTGAAGCTAAGATCATGTATACTTATGTATGATATGTTAGAATAGGGTTAAATGCAAAGCCGACCACTGAACTTTTCTGATATTTGGGTATTGAGCCCCTTTCTTCCGGTCAACGCAAACTGAGCCATTTTCTATTAAAAAATTTAGGTATTGAACCCCCAGGCGCCACATGTGCGTTGATCTGCTGACGTGGCACACATGGCGCCTACGTGGCAGGACTGACGTGGTATTTAATATTGTAATTTGACATGTGGCTGCTTCTAACGTGGCTCTTTTGAATTTTTCTCAAAAATTTTCTCTGCAAAGATTCGAACTAGAAACCTCTGGTTTGGAAATTGGACCATATGACCGCTGGAGCAACCATGCCATCTGTTAATATCTTGCAAGGATTAATATGTATATCAAAACATGAGATTTCTCCCATATATTCCTTTCTTCTCATTCACTACATACCATTAATATAATCTCAGGAAGATATATATACTACAATAAAAATAATAAAAATAATAATAATAATAATAAAAATAAATATATATAAAATAGTAATAATAATAACAATAACAATAACAATTGCTATTTTGTGAAATCCAAAATAATCATTCCCAATAGAAAACAGAGCTTATAAGATCCCTACTAAACACCCCCACTTACAAGGAAAATATATAGTTACGAAATAGCATAATTTAGTGTGTTCCAGCCATTTTTTAGTTATTTGTACATAGGAACCAACCCTCTTAGTGCCTCTTTGAATACATAATTTTACTTACCAAATAATAACAAGAATAAACAACAAACAACAATTTATTTTTATTATTGAGCGCAATTGAGAGTAATAATAATAATAAATAAATAAATAAAAAACTTGCGTGTATACACATGTTAGAGTTGAATTAATTAGACGAAGTTGTATTATTATTATTTTTATTTTTATTATTATTATTACTATTTTATTTTATTTTATTTTTATTTTATTTTTATTTTATTTTATTTTTATTTTTATTTTTATTTTTATTTTTATTTTTATTTTTATTTTTATTTTTATTTTTATTTTTATTTTTATTTTATTATTATTATTGTAGTATATATATCTTCCTGAGATTATATTAATGGTATGTAGTGAAGGAGAAGAAAGGAATATATGGGAGAAATCTCATGTTTTGATATACATATTAATCTTTGCAAGATATTAACAGATGACATGGTTGCTCCAACGATCATATGGTCCAATTTCCAAACCAGAGGTTGCTAGTTCGAATATTTGCAGAGCAAATTTTTGGGAAAAATTCAAAAGAGCCACGTCAGCAGCGGCCACGTGTCAAATTACAATATTAAATACCACGTCAGACCTGCCACGTGTGCCACGTCGGCAGGTCAACGCACATATGGCGCCTGGGGGGTTCAAAATCCAAATTTTCGAATAGAAAGAGGCTCGGTTTGCGTTGACTTGAAGAAAAGGGCTCAATACCCAAATATCAAAAAAGTTCAGTGGTCGACTTTGCATTTAACCTGTTAGAATATAGTACCAAGGAAATGTTTTAACTATTCAAATTCATATTGGCTACGTTGATAGTAAAGAATTTCTAAGTGTTTTCTAAATGTAAGCATATAGTTTCTCAAAACTAAAAGCTAACTAAAGCCGAAGTGTAATTATATGGTTTATATGCATTGATATGGTTCATATGTGACTGATTACATATATGTTACAGATGTGTATAAATTGGCAAGGAATGTTTATGCTTACTTGAACTACGTGACCACGTATGAAAAGATAATATCAAACAAAGCTTGATATAGATTTTGCGAAGCCAAGAATCTGTATAGTTCAATTGAATTTGATATATGAGCTTAATATATGTGGCTAATTAGTACCTATACATGAATACAATTGTGTAGGATACGTGAAGAAACATTAGGCTATAAACTGAAATTTGCTAGTCTACGAACAAGGCAAGTTTCCTAAACCTTTGCATTTACTTTATGCAATAAGTCATTAAGTAAGCAAGTATCCTAACTTATTTTTATTTAAACGAGTATGTTGAAACTTTATTCAGTTATATGTTGGAAGTATATCATTAATTTGATATAAGTGCCATGATGCATACTCGTTCAATTTTAGTATGCATGAACAGTTTGAAAGAGGTCTAACCCATTTGTTCGGCTAGACACATTAAAATATTTTATTTCTTTTACATCAAGTCGTGAAATATTATTGTTGATATGGTTTAAGCTGTCTAGCTATATTGATTTAGTTTGGACTCCAGTCTGAGAATGAACAATCCCTGAACTGGGAAAATTTTATGAAAGGCAAGAATGTTGGACCCGAATGTGGTTTTGGATAAGATAGTATTGATCAATACAGGGCATAAAGAGTTGTTCACCCACCGTGCCTGTAAGACAAGACGGTTCACAGATGAATTTCTGATGGAACATTTTCAAGAAAAAAAAATGAACGTTCATGGTCTTATGACCACTTATCAACTCAAAAGTTTTATATTGTTTCAAGAATGCGAGCAAAAAACAGATTATGTTTCCATAGTGTTAACGCCAAGAACCATCCACGCGCTTCAATTGCCAAAGCGCGCCCAATCCTGCACAGAAACGGGTAAACACCAAAAGCTTGACGGCATGGGCTGCCAGTAGATAACTCCGGTGTGAGAATAAGTACAGTCTGATATAAGATTAACAATGGAGGCTTAATGCTCTAGTGATATAAAGTAATAATTTTCATGTACCTTAGAATCAGGAAAAAACCTTGTATTTATAGCGTTCTCACCACCTGCATGAAATCCTTCTCCGAACCAGATCAAGGTTCCCACCCAACCAGTAGTTTAATAGGATTGCACCAAATCTCCTAGAATTAAGGCAGTTAGTTCAAACTCCAATACCTCTTTCCATATCTACAAACCAAATATAATTAGGAATCTTAATCCACAAATCCCCCGTCTACCAAAACAACCCCTTATCCAAGCCAACGTAATATCAATTGGAAAACAACCCACTGCATATCGTAGGCCCAAATATTCTTGGCCCAACATTTCCCCCCAGTCTTTCATCAAATAGAATATTTGATGGAAGAGTATTCCAAACATGGCCCAACGAGCAACAATAACCCAAATCAAGGCCCAATATCCGGAAAACCCAAACATCAAATAGTAACCCAACCTTTCAAATCCACCATCTAAACGCCATCATAACACCCATTAATGAGCTGCCCTCGGGAATAGCTGAAAAGACAAAATTATAAAAACCCCTTTTCCCCCAAATCAAACAGTTTCACCAGCCCATTTCAAAATTTAGGATAATCTTCCTCTCCCCAACTTCCCGGCTATCCTCCTTAAAAACTGCAACAATTTGAAATGGGGAGAGGAAGATTATCCTAAATTTTGAAATGGGCTGGTGAAACTGTTTGATTTGGGGGAAAAGGGGTTTTATAATTGTCTTTTCAACTATTCCCGAATGCCGAGGGCGGCTCATTAATAGGTGTTATGATGGCGTTTATATGGTGGATTTGAAAGGTTGGGTTACTATTTGATGTTTGGGTTTTCCGGTTATTGGGCCTTCATTTGGGTTATTGTTGCTTGTTGGGCCATATTTGAATACTCTTCCATCAAATATTGTATTTGATGAAAGACTGGGGGGCAATGTTGGGCCAAGGATATTTGAGCCTAGGAAATGCAGTGGGCTATTTTCCACTTGATATTACGTGGGCTTGGATAAGGGGTTGTTTTGGTAGACAGAGGATTTGTGGATTATGGTTCCTAATTATATTTGGCTTCTAGATATGGAAAGAGGTATTGGAGTTTGAACCAACTTCCTTAATTCTAGGAGATGTGGTGCAATCCTATTAAATTACTGGTTGGGTGGGAACCTTGATCCGGTTCAGAGAAAGATTTCATGCAGGTGGTGAGAACGCTATAAATACAAGATTTTTTCCTGATTCTAAGGTACATGCAAATTATTATTTTCCAGCACTAGAGCATTAAGCCTCCATTGTTAACTTTATATCAGTCTGTATTTATTCTCACACCAGAGCTATCTCCCGGCGGCCCAGGTCGTCAAACTTTTGGTGTTTACCCGTTTCTGTGCAGGATTGGATGCGCTTTGGTGATTGGAGCGCGTGGACGGATCTTAGCGTTAACAAATAGCTTTACAGTAATTGTTCTACGGTCAAAGCATGTCTTTCAGAAAACATTTATTTATTGTTAAGATATCTATGGAATGCTATTACTTGCTGAGCAATTGAATGCTCATTCTGCTTTATTATAAATGTTTTCAGCTAAGCAAGGCCCTGTAGAATGTTCAGGGAAAGGCATAGGCAATCTTAGCGAATGAATTGGAGTTGAATGCTTGTAATAAATAGACTTATGTGTTGTATTTACAATAACTATCTGTAAAGAAGCAATTAAAGGTCGTCGTACTTGGGTTAGAAGAACTTTGATGTAATAATTTTATTAAGTTTGATATTATATTATGTTGAATGTTAGTATCGTGCAACACTGAATACGAGTTTGAAGTACCCGGATTTAGGAGCGTGACAGAAGCTTCCCATGTGAGAGATTGTATATATTATGTCTGTGGCCTAATAAACCCAATCAAGGCTTTAAACCATATGACACCATAAAGGGCTAATCCATCCTTAGGTGATTATTGTTAAAAGAGTTGTCAAATTTTCTTTTGATAAAACTGCTCCTGTTGTTGCAAAAGGTACTGATAGTATCTGCAGAATGCATATTACATAATTCACTACACAGGATAATATAAGCCATGTGGGGATTACTTTAATGCTTACTTAATTAATACACTACTTGAAATGATGATAAATAATAACATTGAAACCATATCATGTGTTTTATGATTGAGAATATATAACATTGAACATCTTAATTATAGTTTCAACCGATGCTCATTTCCTAGAAATAAAATTGAATTTAGCAATGCACTGCTTAAGCTGTATGCTAATTTAATTATTTGCAAGTAGGTAGGGAAATTTATTTTATTACGTATGATCACATCATCAAAGGTTAAACCTGGGGTTCTTCAATTTGATAAACAAAGTGAAAAGATTTGATGCTAACTTTATGCGACTGTTGAGATAATGTTGTGATATCATTAAAAAAGTACTAACTAAAAATGTAAAATCCTTTTCATTATTTGGATTCATGGACAAAAAAAGGATTGCATCCGAACTAGAAAGAACATACCACCACAGATGGTTAACTTAATTTTGAAGTGGGTCTGTGTCTTGTTATGGGCATTCTCCATCAAATTTAACGGTTAGACACTCTATTCACATGTTTTTGGGGTAGTGAATCTCACTTTCCATTAAGTTGTATGGAATTGAGGTAGCGTTCAACTTTTTTTTACCATAGGAGACTTTTTAACCACAGCTGGCTAAGAGATAAAATGTGTAACCCACAAGTAGTAAATTGTATTTTACTTTTATTTTTATTCAGAAAACATGCCTTCAAAATATTGCTTTTATTTTTTAAAAAAATTGTAGTTATGTGAGCCTAATCCATGTTCATGTAATTTTGCAGACCTTAACCTATATAGTTTGATATGATTATGCTTTTATAACATTCAATTATATTTTTCTATATAACTGTTTCCGTTTATTCAAGCAACCATATGAATTTGTAGATAGTTAATGTACACTAATATTCCAGGAGTCAAAGTAGAAGGGATCTTGCGCCAAGCTGCAGATGTTGATGATGTTGAACACCGGATTCGACAATTCGAACAAGGTCCGTATGCTTCTACCCCGTGTGGTTAGGATTGATTTTCTGTTTTTTTTAACGTTACAACTGTTCAGGTTATGTGTTTTAGTGGTATCACTGTGTAAGTTGTTTGATTGTTTCCAGAAGTTTGCCATTTGTTTATATCAGTTTCAAAACCATGTCGTAAATGGTAAAATATTTTCTGTATGTAAGCGACAAAATTATCCTCTTTTTTTGGACGTAACCTAGTTTTTTGTATTTATTTTGAGTAAAGTAGAAATGTCGCCTATTTTACTGAAAATGCAGCTTAGTGATTCCCTGAAATGCTCCTTAAAAAATTCTTGAAATTGTTTCTTAAGAAACAGTCGTCTTTGAATTCTTGTCATCACTTTCATTTTCAATCTTCCAAAAACAAAGACGTGTTTAAGGAACAGAAAAAGGAATTTAACTTTCCTTGCTCTTTCTTTGTTTCAAAATGGAGTTGAGGACTTATTTTGTAATCTGGCAGTTGCTAGAAGTGCTAATGAACTGAAGTCATCTCTGTTGGGAATTAAGTCAACGCAAACCACACAATAAAATAAAGATTGATAAAACAACACAAGATTTAATGTGGAAAACCCTTAAAGGGAAAAATCACAGGCCAAACTCCGAATCTCTACTATATCAAAATAATGGGTTTACAATAATCATCCCAAGTTTTACGCCCTAAAATTTGAGATTCCATAATACTGCGACACAACCTTTTGCACGGACTAAAAGTTGCAAAACCCTCCCACCCATAATACAATTTTTTTTGCAAGAAATATAAAAGCTGCAAAAACCCTCTCCCTTACACAAAAACAAAACCCACTCACACTCTCATGACTTTTGATTGTGCTACACTTCAACAACTCAAAATAATACTCTATTTATAGAGTACCCATATATCTCATTTTCCTATTCAAAATATGACACTTCTAAAATAAAATTCCTACTACAAATTGATTTCTTTCTAAAATAATTCTCCTATTAAAAATAGGAGTTTTTCCTTTACATATTAGCAATTCTTTTCTGAATAGGATTCGAGGAGTAACTCAACAATTCCTCCCTCGACTCGAATCCCCAAATACTTCAACTTCATAACTAAATAAGATTCGAGGAGTTTCCCAACAATTCTTCCCTCGACTCGAATCCGCAAACACTTAAACTTCATCACTGTCACCGTTGTTGTAGTCACCACCATCATCCGCATTACCTGCATCAACTGAGTCATCCGCAACATACACACTATCTGTATAATCTGCATTATCCTCATTATCTGCAATATATACGTCATCTGCATCATCCACAACATTCACATCTTCTATTTCATCCGCATTATTTGCATCATCATCAGCATCGATGTTTTCATCTTTATTAGCAACTCCATCATCTTCATTATTTAGTGACTGCAACGGTGATCTTCCATAATTGCAAAATATCTTATTCATCCGCAACATGATGAAACTCAAATTCAAATCCTTCATTCACTCTCTTTACTTGTCACACCAATACGACTAATTCCCCTTCTACCTTGGATCTAATTAACCTAGCTCTTGATACCACTTGTTGGAAATTAAGTCAACACAAACCACACAATAAAATAAAGATTGATAAAACAACACAAGAGTTAATGTGGAAAACCCTTAAAGGGAAAAACCACAAGCCAAACTCCGAATCTCCACTATATCAAAATAATGAGCTTACAATAATCATCCCAAGTTTTACGCCCTAAAACTTGAGATTCCACAATACTGCGACACAACGTTTTGCACGGACTAAAAGATGCAAAACCTTCCCACCCATAATACAACTTTTTTTGCACGGAATATAAAAGTTGTAATAACCCTCTCCCTCACACAAAAACAAAACCACCCTCTCTCAACTCTTAGGATGCTACATGACTTTTGATTGTGCTACAATTCAACAACTCAAAATAATACTCTATTTATAGAGTATCCATATATCTCATCTTCCTATTCAAAATATGACACTTCTAAAAAAAATTCCTACTACAAATTGATTTCTTTCTAAAATAATACTCCTATTAAAAATAGGAGTTTTTCCTTTCCATATTAGCAATTCTTTTCTGAATAGGATTCGAGGAGTAACCCCAACAATCTCAGTCTTGATTTAATAAGCTATTTTAACATAAAGCAGAATAGCAGATAGCATAATATATTTGTTGAAACCTGTTCAGTTAGAGATGAAATAGAAATTGGCTTCATGGGAAGTAAGTTAAACTTGAGCTTCATCGCGAGAGACAAAGAGCAGTTAGTACTCTATCTCTCTTTCTCTCTCTCTCTGGTTCTTTGATTTTGATGGCCTTTAGCTGCATTATGATTAACCATGGCGGCAGAGAGGGCATGGTCTACAGGACCCCTCCCCAATCCTGGTCCTGATTAAGCAACTACCCCTGATCCATCAAACCCAAACATGTTAATCCCATCCCGCCATCAACAAAATTTTACATGATGCTCTCACATGACACCCTCACATGAAGTCTCCTTGTACTTTACAATTCTGGATCTTGATCTTATTTGGACAAGCAGAGTGTAGGAAATTAATACTCCATCTATTCTACAAAAAGAGTCATTTGCCAACAAAAAAAATTAGTTCCGCAAAAAGAGTTATCTTTTTACTGATAATAGTATAAAATGACAGAACTTCCTTAAGTTTTACATCATAATTTCATTATCATGCCACCACTACTAAACTAACAACTTATTACTTTTAGGGGTAAACATGGAACAAAATAAGAACCTTAATTTTTGCAATTTTTGACTCTTTTTGTGGAACGGAGGGAATATGATTAAGTAACAGATTCATAAGATAAGGCTGGTGCAGTGGTATTCATCCAATTCACCCATCAGCAAAATCAG
Source organism: Panax japonicus (assembly GCA_020205505.1). Lineage (NCBI taxonomy): Eukaryota > Viridiplantae > Streptophyta > Magnoliopsida > Apiales > Araliaceae > Panax > Panax japonicus. The sequence goes on from CM035091.1 coordinate 62,962,947, forward strand.
AAGGTCAAATCTTACAGGTCACAAATATGGCTCTTTCCCATTCAACCAATGTAGTGCAAATTATATTTCCTAAAAAATGGGATAGAGAAGAAAAATTAGCAGTCATTTTTGGCTAATGGACTTGCATCCATTCACCCATTCGCAAGATTAGAAGTTCAAATCTTACACGTCTAAAAAATAGCGACTCTTTCCCATTTGACCAAGCAAATTATAATTCCTAAAACAAGAGAAAGAGAAGAAAGTGAAGGAAAATTAGCGCGTTCATTTTTGGGTAATGGAATTTTATAACCTAACTAATTTGATAGTGTTGCTACTTTCTAAGCTTTCTTTCTCGCACTTTGTGATTCAGGAAAAAATGAGTTTTCTTCAAACGAGGATGCACATGTCATAGCAGATTGTATCAAGGTACTTACTTAACGACATTAAATGACCAATTTCATGAAGGCAACACTATTTTTGGAGGCAGTGCTTTATTTGATATTTGTTCTCTTTGTGTTTCTGTTTCAGTATATTCTCCGGGAGTTACCGTCATCTCCAGTTCCTGCGTCTTGCTGCAATGCTCTACTAGAAGCATTTCGTAAGTTTGTTAGGACAGTGCTTATTGTTATTTCTCATGGTTCTGTTTTTATTGTATCCCAGAGATACTCAACTAGGATCAATTTAATATGCACTCTGTTTTAGACTTCATGCGTTGTGGACTTGTATATATAAATCATCCATCAGAAGAAATTCTTTAGTTATTTACTCCAGCTGGCTGGAGCTTTCTCCCACTGGAGTCAGGATTGTTGACTATGGCATCTCTTGATTTCGGATTTGATTTCCCTTTAATTGTAGAAACAATCTAATGATAATATACTGTTGGCTGTAATCTATCTGGTTAAGCTTTGCTGTTCAAGAGTTCTGAAATATGTTTGTGATGTTTATTATTCTACAATAATTGTTTGCAAATATTCACATCTTTTATCCCTTTGCTCAGGAAATTGGATGTAACTTACTTCTTAGATTACACATGGTTTAGGTAGATCTCTCAACTAGGAATGTTACTCCTCATCGGGTTAGTTATTGTCTTCGTTGAACATATCATGCTGAATTTGTAACCTCTGCCTCATTTGTAACCTCTGCCTCATTTGGTCCCCACTCATATCCTTTGACCTTTTTGTTGCTACATGAAATATTCACGAGTGCTTTATTCTGTAACTCTTCTCTTTTTTGTATGTCCTCATAACACCCTCTTGTCATATTTTAGCCCGTTGACATGCATCTTTTGGTTTTCATTTTTACTCTGTTAAGGAAATTATAAACATTCTATATAGAGCAAGCTTGTGTTCCATAATTTTTCTTAATATTGAACTCCACTTCCTGAAAAATTTGAGTGTGATTTTAGTGTTTACGGGCTTATTTTGGAAATCCATGTAAGACTGGTATCTGAAAAATTCTGGAAAGTAAGTTTTCAGTTCTAAAGTGTCCTTAAAAGATGCCAAAATGTGATTTCTGGGAACCTGAGTTCGTTTGATGTGTAAAGTCGACAAAACATCTCCATAGACATAATTATTAGGGACATAGGAGGGGGCGAAGTAGTTATGCTGATTTGTAGGTGATGCTCTTTCAGAACCTTTTTCTTATTTATAGTTATGTTTAATTGTGGCATTTTTTATCTTAAATAAAGAAAAAATGTTTGTATTTTTATCTTTAAAAAATTGAGAGTTATTGTGGAATTTTTTTAATGATCATGATAGGAACTGATCGTAGTAAGAGAGTCGGTGCTATGCGTGAAGCTATATGTGAAACATTTCCAGAGCCAAATCGTCGTTTACTGCAGAGGTACTTCAGAAAATAACTTAATTGTATATTCCGTAGTGTTGAGTGAATTGTTGTCTGATTCTTGAACTTGATTTGTTGGTTACTATAACTTTTTTTTAAACTTGCTTTCCTTACACAGCTCTTTATCCATGATAATTTTCATCATTGTCAAGTTTAGAGAAAGAATTCTCCACTATGAAATTCCGTTAGTGTTTAAATTTTCCTCCCCCACACCTGCCCCTTTCCCAAAGTTCATATTATAGGCGAAAATATCTTTATCTTGAATATTGTTGACAATAAGAACTGATGTGGAGCGATATATGGGAATTAAAGTAATTTATTAATTTATATTATTAATGAGAGATAAAATAGTTTTTTTAATTATATTTAGAGAGATTATTCTAAACCCTATTAGAGTTACTTGGTCTCTATGTTTTAGGGTTTCTTTAGTGTATAGAAAGTAATATCATTATCATTGAAATTTAGTAAATTGATTATATTACTTTAGTTTTATGTCATTGTGCTTTTTAATGTAATTGAAGAAGAAAATTTTAGTGCTAAAAGAAACAAAGGAAATAAGAGGAAAAAATGAGGCTTAGTGGATCACCGCGACACCGCCTGCCAATCTCTGTGAAGATCTAACAAAGAAATTTCTTGAAAAACTCCCAAAGCATGATGATGTAGGACAAAGATGGAGGAAGGAAGAAAGGGAATTCAAAGAAGATAAAAGGCTAAAAGCCACAAAGTACAAAGTTTAATTCAATAATATCAATCATTCAATAATTAATAATAATTAATTATAACTGTTTATATAGGCATAGAAAAAACCCTAATACTTGGAGTCTAAGTAAAATACCAAGTAAACTAATTAAATAAGGAAATACAATCCTAGTAATTATCTACTACCTTAAATATTTAATACTCTAGAATATTCTACTAATATAATTAAATATATCTTATTATTATCTACTAAATAAACTAATTACATTGAAATCATCCATAAATAATAATATATAATAATAACCCAATAATATTATCACATGAGCCCAAGAAGAAGCAAAGAAAGCCACTCTATTCTAGAGCAAATATATATTCACTGTGTAACCACAATAATTTTAGCATTCCTATTCAAACTCCCAACAAAATGGCAAAACAAGTAATCTTCAAAGAATCCTCCTATCATTTGTACTGTCAAACCCCTGAATCAACATAAGAGAAGAGCTTCCACTAAGTGGGACAAATCCCGCATCACGGAATTAACAAATGAGAATGAGATTAACTATGTTGCACACACATAACACATACATAAGGGGATAAAGATTTTTAAGACTAGCGCTTCTAATGCATGTCGTTAGTGTTAAGCCGACCAAGGGTAAATGTTCGTACAAAACTTTAATTACCAAGGGAACCTTTGGTTTTCAAATATAAGAGACCATAGGGAAATGACATATATATGATAACCCAACAAGTAAAAGAATAAAGACTGTTAAGAGAAGATTCCAACGGATCAAAAGTCCAAGCAAGCCTATCCAAAGTTCGAGATATGGCGACTGAATTAATGAGCTGATTAAATGAGAATTCCTTTGCCTCCCTATCATTTAAATTGCAGAAGTAAAATTTCTCTCCTGGGAGAATTATGTCCGGACGAAGGTATTGACAAAGAAAAACTGCAGAGAGAAGGACATCCCAATTCCAGATATTCTCTCAAAATTGAATATACATCTTATAACCAACTTGAAGCCGAACAAGGAATTGGAATGAAAGGACCTTGAGAGATGAACATCCAAGGGATTATATGAGTAACATAAAAAGGACAATAAGCTACCCATTCTAATAGCCATTTGCCCATTCTATTGTCAAAGAGAGTTAGGTTCCAAAGAAAAGCTTCAAATAGCCATTTGCCCACCAGAGACAGGCTCTTAAATACCAGGTTCTCAAGACCTAAACCTTCTTCTTCTCTAGGACGGTACAGAGAATCCCAATCAAATCAACTGATCTTTTATATCATACCTATACCTTTGGTCATTATTTCTTTTTCCCCTTTATTCTTTCCACCTTGTCGAGCTGATAGAGTTAAACTTCGTATCTTTGACTTTACCAATATTCTCCTTACCCAATTCTATGGCTACCATCATTTTTCAAAGTTCGCCAAAGAATTGAGATCAATATCCCAAAATAAAATAGATGAGGGCGCCGATGTGTGGCATGAATTGTTATTTCCGTAGTCACTTTCATTACCTTCACTAGTAGTATCATCCATCTCACTACTCCTCAACCCCTCCCCCTTCTTAGTCGGATTTTAAAAATTCAACCCATTCCCTATCCCGTGGAGAATTATAAATTTCAACCCCTCCCCTTGAGATCCCCGCTCCCTCATTTTAAATATATAACTATAATGTAATAATCCAGCCCCATCCCGACTCCTACTTTTTGCCTTTTGGTTTTCCTTGTCCCATGCCCAAACTCTGATCAACGGTCAAAAACTCCGCCTCGTTAGTGGTGGGGGTAGGACCCCACAGGCTAGGGGAAAATTGTGATCCCTAATGTAAAGAAACTCAATTCTATAGCATGTGAACACTCTACTCTGGCAGGTAAAGATTGTTTATCTTCTCTATCCATATATCCTATAAAATAGCACAACACACCACCTTCACAAAATATTCCTTTTCCTCTGATGCCCCAAAATCTGCAGAGGGGACTCTTCACTCTAGATGGACAGACCCAACTTTATTTCTTGACTGAATTCAAATTTTAAAATGTTCACTTTAAAATTCTCTTTCTACCTTTTAATTGGCACCTTTTTTGGGCGTGTTCCACACGAATATTAATGTGCAACAATCACACACATATATATATATATATACATATGGTATATATACATACACACACACACTCCATGAGCAGTACCATTTCACGAATTTTAATTCTTGCTGAAGATATTAAATGAAAGAGCAGAACCATGTTAGATTTTACCTTAATTTTCTTGTTGAACTTCCTAGTTGCATGGGAAATAAAATTCTGTAAAATCTATTTCCCTTTTCATTAAACTAATGCCTTTGTTTCCTGTGCCTTAAAACTTACTGACACATGTTTGCTCACTTTGAATTATGACTTGATTTTTCTGCCCTTGTATGTCCAGAATTTTGATGATGATGCAAACTGTGGTTTCTCACAAGGCTGTAAATCGAATGAGCACTTCAGCCGTTGCAGCTTGCATGGCACCACTGCTTCTTCGACCCCTTCTGTCTGGTGACTGTGAGCTTGGAAATGATTTTGATATGGGTGGCGATGGTTCTATGCAACTTTTGCAAGCAGCTGCTGCAGCTAACCATGCTCAAGTCATCATTATCACTCTTCTAGAGGAATATGATAGCTTTTTTGGGGTATGGTCGTTTAGTTACTTCGTTTACTTTTTCACATCAAATTATTCCTCCTTTTACTTTGAAAGGTTAAATATAAGTGCAAATTGATGCACATTCATTTCTTATTGGGCAATGCTTTAACTTTTAACCAAATCATAAATCTGTCCGTGTTCTGTAAGCTCCTTTTGCTTATTGATATGGTTTGGTCAACTCTCTGAGCCATTTACCCCTTGTTGCGGAGGTAGCATTAACTTGTTATGGACAAATAGTCTCATGGAAACTGTAAAAACTGCATCTGATCCCTTCCCTCGCAACTAGTTCTCTAAATGTTCGTCTAATATGAAATTGATAATCATTATGCACTTGAGAGGCATGATTCAAAATCTCTTTTTTATCTTCCTTGTAGTTGTCATCTTTGTCCGGATTTGTCGGTGGCAATATAAGTGAGCACATAGTTCCAAGTACAGAAAATTTAGGAGAGATGCTAATGCTATCTTCTATTACATACATTTGTGTATTGTTTCTCAAGTAAATTTTGGCATCACAGTGCCAATGAAGTATACATTTCTGTATAGTTTCTCCTTGTTGGTTTGGGATTGTTTGTGGGTTTTCTTGCCAGGGGAAGTTTCCTCCAAGGGGTTTTGGGGCTGCTTGTTCATAGATTTGTTCCCAGTCCTTTTTAGTTTCTTCTTGTGAGTTCCACCACCCTCTTATGGCTCTTTCTCCTAATAAAAGTACTAAAACAAATCTTCGTGTGTATTGTCCAGAAGGCACCATCTACTAAGGCCTCTAATGATGATCACGATAATGCTTGGAATGACATTATTTCTTGTGGTAGTATGGGAACATCTTCAAAACCTTCGATCTGTTCTCTTGATGATTGCCTGAACTCCATGACACACTATATCCTCTTTTGTCCAGGCCACTAGTAGTTTAAAATCTGAAATAGTCCTCTTCAGCTCTTTAGCAATCACCATAGCTAGTTTCTATGTTAAAATTTCGGTATTTATATATAGCTGGAGATATTCGTTATATTTTTCAAACTGAGTAGTATTGATTGTTACTTTGTTAGTATCAATTTATCTTGAAGATATTGTATATTTTCTTCTTAATGCTTGTAATAATTTTCCCTTGATTATAAGGAGAAAATTGGTGGATAGTTAGCACCTGGAAAAGAAGCGAAATAAAATAAAATAGAGAAAAGAAGAAAAGAACGAAAGAAGTAGAAGCCAAAATTTCATTCCATAATCGGACTCTCCCAACTTGACATGTGCAGAACTATTATCTTTAAATCTAGTTTAAACCATTCTGTATGTTTGAAATTCCTTTTGAAGTTCATAAGGAAATTGACGTTTACTCTTAAAGGAGTGTCTTAAAAATTGATGTGGGTCCTTACTGCATTGTGCAAAATAATGATGGTCTAAACCTGCTGCAGTCAAAAATCATTAACCCAAGGGTTAGCTCAATTGGTAAAGGCTTACGAGGAAACACCTTGAGGTCTCTAGTATGAGGCTTTGAGTCCCCTTGGGTCTAGGCCGCGATTATCATCTGAATCCCCTAGTACCAGTGTGGAATTGCTTGCCTTTGACTGGGCTGTGGTAATTGATGAGTGAGGACAAAACCACCTAAGTGTGCAAATGTTATAGAGTTGCACTAATTCCATATACTTTATTGCATTAAGATTATGCCATAACATTATTAAGGTGGTTGTGTTTTTATCTTTCTATTGTTTATTACTCTCTCCGTTCCACAAAACGAGTCCCATTTACAAATTTCTTTCATTCCATCAAATTTCTTTCATTTCATTATTGTACCACACTACTAAACTAACAACTTATTATTTTTGGGGCATACTTGAAACAAAAATATTTTCTTAATATTAACTAATTTTACAAATGGGACACTTTTTTGGAACTGAGGGAGTATATCGAGGTTACATAATTTTGATCATCTCTTTTTAGTTTTAGCTCAATTTACCAGTAAAAGTTTTGCAGGAAGGTTCCATGTCCTCTGAATTATACTCTGACTCGGAAGAGAGTGGAAGTGAGAGTGAAGAGCTTAGTGACGACGGGTCCTATGAAGATGATGGAGAGGATGATGCAACTGAGGGCTCTGATGCAGATTTAGATGATGATATTGAACATGCATCGAGTGGAAGTTGCACTGACACTGGTGACTCTGGGGACAATGATCCTATTGACAACAAGGTTGGTTTCTCTGCTCCCTAATCAGTGCCCCTCCCTGTTCTGTACTGCACAGCCCTTCTCTATCTGTTACTTATTTTTAAGAAATCATATTCTTGTATTCTGTTGTTACAGTCTCTTTTTTTAATTTTTTTTCTGGTGTACTTTTTCTTGCTATATGTATCCTTATTAGCTGTTTCTTGGACCTAAAAAGCGCGAGTTGGGTTGTCGAGACAACCGATAGGCATATCATCTTAACTATAACTCATTTAGGGAGGATCTGTACTGCCCTTTCTGCTTTTTATGTGATAGAGCGATGTTTCTTCCTTCACTATGAGGTCTTTCCTTTGTAGCATTCATAGTAGCAACTCTTTTTGTTGATCTGTGGTATTGATAAGCTGTCCTCATTTTTGTTTCTTCTCATAGTATGTTTTCTGCCAACCCAACTACTTTAGGATAAAAGGCATTGCTGAGTTGAGATTTTTTATGTTTTCTTTGCCATTTTCATGGTGGCTGTGAACTCCACTTTTTTAAAAAATTTATCTTATAATCTCACTCCTCTAGCAATAGATTCATACTAATGAAGAAAAGTGTTAGCGGAAATATTGGCTCATTCACTAATACACGTTGGAGTTAGACGCTGGACACAGATCCTGTTTTAGCTTTAGTGTTTATATTGGAACCTTCAGGATATCCGTGTTCCCTATCTCGGGCAAGAATTTTTCCAGTTCCAATTCTATCCAGTCCAATCTCACAGCGTGATATCCAACAGAAAGAAAAAAATCTCCCACATTGGTGGGAAAGGGTGTGTGGGTTCACCTCGTGATCGCCATAGAAGCTTTTGGGGTTAGTATAGCATGTGATGTGTTAAAATTGCACAGTGTCGAATCTAAGAACTGGGAAGTACAGGTCGTATTCACAAAGACTAGATTAATTTTAATGTTTCCTTAATATCTAGTTTAGGCGAATTATAAATAAAGATTGAGAATTGATTAACTAGAATATAAAAACTAATAATGAGGAAACAATTTAGGAATCCGAATCCATTAAATAATAAACATAACATATAATTCAATCTCTTCTATTTTTATAACTCAACTACGATTTTGATCTCCCTTCCCTTTAATTTAGTAATTTTACAATTAACATGAGCAAACATAGACTATGAAAATTTAATGATTAACTCTAACCCATCAAAACTCCTTTGAGCAAACATGAATTATGAAAAACTCATATCTTAACAATAATCTATCAAAACATTTTAATTAATTTAAAATCACATAAGAACTATAAAATGAATGTATTTCAATAACGAAACATGAAGGTGAAATCAATTAAACATAAAAACATAAATAATAGAAGAGATGAAAAATATTATCATGAATAATTATTTAATTTCATCTTCATCCTAGATTAAAGAAATTAACTAGACATGAAAATAATTAAACTAACTAAAATAAAGAAGAAGTAAAAGATGAAATATAAATAAGAAAACTCCCTTTAATTAACGATCATCCAACGAACGTACAATGAAGAAGTAATTTAATTTACTCCTATTCCTAACCTAAACTAATTCAATACCTAATACTCATCTCTAAAACAAGAGACCTATTTATAGGAAAAATTAATTTGTGCCCTAATTTAGATTCATTGAACTTGGACACTTGTTCCTTTTTTTCCTCTTCTTTCCTTCTTGACTTCAATCTCTATTTGGGAATCTTCCAATAGTCCTTTTCCATCTTTAGAAGTTGGATATAAATCCTTTATTTGCTCCCCAAGAAAAATAAATGTCATTTTCTACAAAACAAAATAAAATATATTAGTTAAATAAAATAAGCATGTAATATAATAAATATGAGAATATTAAAATGTATTAATTGTGTTTCTATCAAATACCCCCATACCTAGCTATTGCCGTCCTTGAGTAAAATAAAAAGAAAATAAAAAGAAAACAAAAATTATACTATCCCATTTTCGTAGGAAACAAGATTGCACTTAACATGTGCAACAAGCCTTTAACCCCAAGGTTACCCCAAGTGGACGAGTTGTGTCTCGTGAGGGTTTGCAGTGAATATACCCAAAAAATTAAAAAATATTTTTGGGTTCAACAAATTATGAAATTGAAAGAAAACTTCTAAATATCCATGGGCATTATACATAAGCAACATTAAATTCAAAATCACATTTTCACCTTATAAAAAATACTCAATCTTCATTTTAGACACCATCCTTCATAAAATTAATTTCATGTGATGCATACATGTGTATATGATGTAACTCGTAGTAGGGATTTTTACCATGAAAATAAGCCAACTCATTTTTCTTTTTCTTTTTTTTTTCATTTTTTTTTCTTGACTTGTGTAATGTCTCATTTTCTTAGGCTTTTCAAAATTATTTATGTAGCGAGCGTTGGACTAATGACTCCCAAACCAGTTGGCTTTAGGGCACTAGGTGTAGAGACACTCCTAAGGACTTACTAACTCGAGTAACAAATGCCACAAAATTAGACTAGTCAAGCTGCTTTTATCCATCACACTTTTCAGTGTGAATATCGATGCTTTCTGAGGTTTGGATACCCATTTATTTCGTTCAATGGACATTGAAGCAGTTATTTATTTGTATTTTTCAACTTTTTAAAAAAAAAATCTACTTTTTTTTTCAATCTCTTTCTTCTTCTTTTTCTTGAAATTACTTGAATCAAAGTTACCCCACAACTAAGAATTAGTGCAAACGTGAAGTGCAAAAATGCTTATGAAATCAATTTTAATCCATATGGTATTTCAAACTAAGATTTCATATCTAATCAAAAGTTCAAGAGTTCTAAATCTTTTAATCTTACTTATGAATTTTTAACTCCACAGACACTTGTTAGAATAAATTCAATCCATAAAAAGTCGAATTTTTTTTAATTTTTTTTTGGTTTTTTGCAACTCTATTTTCCTAAAAAAATCTAATACAATAATACAAACAAACTCCCTCCATACCTAAATCATGCATTGTCCTCGATTTATACAAATGAAAAATAGAGAACAAAGATATGAAAGAATTATACCTTGTACGTGGGTGGAGTTTTTATTCTGCAAGAAAATGCGGTGAGAAAGAAAACAAACATACATATCTACAAATTTCATAAATCCTAAAAATTATGTGACTATACATGAATGATGCAAATGGGTAAGTGAGTGTGGTCTTGTCATGATTTTCAGGAGGTCTAGGAAATTGAAAATAGTCAGACTTTTCATCAGAATTATGCTTAAAGCCTACCTCAAGAAAACTTTCACTAACATGTTCAAAGGATGGAAGAATTGGTTTAAATACACGTCCTAGTTTAGTTGACTTATTCGTAGTGGATCTAAACAACTCATTGACCTTATCTAAATATTCAGATTCATTCCAATTTTGATCAAGGTGATTTAAGAAAAAATTAATTGGATTTTTTTTCAAGAGTCTATTTTCAATTATTTATTGGGCCATTGACAACTCTTGACATGTTTACTTTAATGGGTTGGTCCAAAAAAATCACTGTGGTTTTTTAAGAATAAGTCTTTCAGGGTATGGAGCTTTAGACTTATAGACTTTTTCAACAGACTCATCAACTGCAACATGATCAAATTTAGGCATAGACTCATAATTTTTAGACTCCTCAAATTCGCTTGACTCATACTGTGTAGAATTGAATACAAAATTTTCATTTTCCTTGTCATTTCCACGACTATCAAGATTTTCAAAATTAACCTCAGAATTACTAGAAAATTCAACCATATCTTGTTCATTTATTATGGTGGACTGGTTAATAGACTTATTTGAATTTCTAGACGAGATATAGTTTGATCCATGCTAAATTGATTTTCCATTAAAACTTCCATAGTTTTCTCTAAGGCACCAAGTCTTTCCTCTTCTTCATTTGTTAATTATTGTGGATATTGAGGTTCTGGATTCGAATATGGATATGGATATGGATATGGATACGAACTTAGATAAGGATTTTCATCAGTTGGAAAAAATTAATTTACTTGATGTGCATTAAAATTTTCATAGGATTCTTGAACCCAAGCAAAATTATTATTCCAACTATAATAAGAATCCATCTTTCCACAAATTACAAAACAAATAGACAACTAACCATAAAAGTCACAAAAAAAATAATAAAAATAAAAATCTTAATTCTACGGTTAACCTAAATAAAATCTAGACAACTCATAATTGTTCCAAGTTACACATTAAGGTTCACCAAATTCGAAATTAATCACACCACTAGCAAGGTAAGTGTAAGAAAGGTGGGAATCTCTCCGTTGGTACGGTGACTAATTGAATAACCACACGTTCTTTAGGCATTTGCCTTTTGATACACTTGCCTAGACACCAGTAGTTTGATTAATTTAAAATTTAGCCTCCTCTTGGAATCCCTTTTCCTAATTGAGCCCGAGAGTCCTAGGGGCCAACGTCTACTTGATTTTATTATGGCAAGGTTATGCAAAATGAATTGGTGGTTTGTGGGCTAAGGAAGGGTGATGAAATTTCCACCTTATCTTGTTACACGTTGTGCCCTTAATGTTAGATTAAATATGAAAATGCACAAATAAAAAAATTATAAACAAATAAAATGTCCTAAAACTATGTGAATTACAAAAGGACAAATTTTGACGTTCCTCAATCCTTTCGAAATCACCGCAGTTTATATTTGACAAGAAAATAAAAATAAAAACCTAACAGGATGTGCTCTACGTGTGTGAATGCATAAATACAACAATTAGTTTTCTAACTAGCCAAAAAAAACTAAGCTACTTATTTTTTAATTTTTTTTTGAGTTAAGATACAAAATACCAGGAAAAGCGCAACAATAATCTTGTCTTTCTGCACCGTTGATCCGCTTCAATAATTCTGAAAATTAAAAAAATAATAGAAGAAAAAAAAACTATTTTGAATAAATAAAAATTAAGGAATATAAAATTAAGTCTAGTCCCCGTCAGCGACGCCAAAAACTTGATGTGTTAAAATTATGTACTGCAAGTGCACAATGTCGAATTGAAGAACTGACAAGTACAGGTCGAACCCACATAGACTATATTAATTTAAATGCTTTCTTAATATCTATTTTAGGCGAATTAGAAGTAAAGATTGTGAATTAATTAACTAAAATATGAAAACTAATAATGAGAAAACAATCTAGGAATCTGAATTCATTAAATAATAAACATAACATATAATTCAATGTCTTCTATTTTTATAACTCAACTATCATTTTGATCTCCATTCCCTTTAATTTAGTAATTTTACAATTAACGTGGGCAAGCATAGACTATGAAAATTTAAGGATTAACTATAACCCATCAAAACTTATTTGAACAAGCATGAATAAAATGTAAGACTACCATTCTTATTATTTATGTTGATGACATTGTTGTGACAAGGGATAATAGAGAAGAGATAGTTAATCTCAAAACAAGACTAACCAAAGAGTTTAAGATCAAAGATCTTGATCCTTTAAAATATTTCATTGGTATTGAAGTTGTGAGATCGTCTAGTGGGATTTTTCCATCTTAGATGAAATATGTACTTGATCTTCTAACAAAAACTGACAGGTTGGGATGATTCACCTATTGAAGTTAATCATCATCTAGTAGGTGAAACATGACCTACGGTTGATAGAGAAAAATTTTTGCGGGGACGATTGATATATATACTAGACCTGATATTTTTTATGTTGTGGGACTAGTGAGTTAGTATATCCATGATCCTTGACATTGTCACATGGAAACTGTCTACAGAATTTTGAAGTATCTTAAGTCTGCTCCTGAGAAAGGTTTACTGTTTGCACCACATGGTCATGTGAGAGTTGAAGCATTCTCCGACTCATATTGGGTTGGCTCTATAGAGGATCGTCGTTCTACATCTAGTTACTGTTCATTTGTTGATGGCAATCTTGTTACTTGACGCAGTAAGAAACAATCCGTGGTGGCTAGATCCAGTGCTGAGGTCGAATATCGAGCTATCGTCTTGGGTATATGTGAACTGATGTAGTTTCGAATTTTGCTAGAAGATTTGGTTGTTACAACTAAAAGGCCTATGCAGTTATTTTCTGATAATAAGACAGCCATTAGTATTGCAAACGACTCGGTTCAGCACGATAGAACGAAGCACATTGAGATTGACAGACACTTCATTAAAGAAAAGTTAATTAGTGGTATTATTTCCTTACCTTTCGTCAAAACAGAACATCAGCTTGCTAATTTTTTGACTAAGGGTCTTAGTAGTAAGATGTTTCATCCGATATGTTTCAAGTTGGGTATGCGAGACATCTATACACCAACTTGAGTGAGAGTGTTAGAAGATATGGTTTCCATAATTGTAGTTAATCTTATCCCATAGTTAGTGTGTACACATTACTGTAAATTAGGGGTTACCATAACTGTAAATTTAGGGATTGCTATACTTGTGTATATAAACTAATGTAATTTAGAGGAAATCACTTACGAAAATTATTACCCAAAATCAGCGTCTCCTTTTTCTACAATATATGTTTTAAAGAGATTACCACCACCTTTATCCCAATACTTTTTTTTGGCCTTTACATAATATTTTTGGTGATAACCCTCTTCTGGATTACTGTCTTTTGAGTTTTGTATGCAATGTCTCTCTCTAGTTTTGTGCCCCTTCCCACATCCCATTTAATACTTTACTTACAGCTGCCATTCTGAAGATGCAAGGTTCTAAGTCCCTTGATGATCTTGAGCCAAACCTGCCATTATCATCACACCAATTCAATACTCCAAAATAATGTTGAGAGTGAGCATATTCCGAATCAGATTAATAGCAGTTCAATGACACACGATAATGTATCTGGTGAGCCAGTATTGGAAGTTCTTGCAAAATCAAGTCTAGAACACTATTTAACCGACAAAAGTGCATCCATAGGCGTTCTGAGAACTGCAACTATTTCAAATGGACCTGTACGTGGCATTAGGCAGTCCGCTTTTTGGGGACGTACTCCTTTGAGTATTAACGGCTAATACATATGTGCTGTGTACTTTCAATTATTGGGCCCTTAATTACCAATCGCTCCGTTCTTTTGAGCTTCATTTATTTACTGTTACATCTCGATCCTTGTTATACTTTTGAAATGTATAACCTATTTATTTTTTCTGTTATAACTGGAAAATTGTTCTTTCTTTTCAAGTACTGTAGGTATTGTAATTGCTTTATCTAATTGGTATTTCGAATGTATATGAATCCAGGGAAAGAAGAATTTATCTATGGAATCCATTAATATTGGCAATGTAGATGAGTAAGCATTCATCATTCTTTAATTATAGTCTGCAACTTATAATTTTTTGAAGTTCTTATATGATATTTGTTTCTCTGTCTATTAGATTAACTTGATTATAGTTGGAAATATGATAGAGAGTAGAGTTATGTTATCACATTCGCATCATGTGCAACTGTTATTGTTCTAATGTTGTTTGTATGAATGTGTATTTCTAAATGTGTTCAATGGTTTTGAAAACTTGAAGGGGGAATACTGATGATCTTTTGTCAGGCAGTGTATTTTGGGCATCAAAGGAAAATAAGTATATTCTAGTAGGTAGTACATTTTGAGTGACCATGTGAGCACACGGCAATTTGTTATATTTGAGTGAAGGATAAGAAAAGTAGTGTAGGTTAGTAGCTTTACTTTTCAGCATTCTCTCTCTATAAATAGTTGTATCTGGGAATTATTCTCCAAGCATTAAGGATTAAGTGAATTAATGAAATAAAGAGAAGCTTGTTTAAGCTTTATCCTTATTTTCTATCTCTTTCCTCTCTCATGAACTCGGTAGGAATTACTGAGTTTACTGAACTCGGTATATCTCTGTTTATGTGTCTATTTCTGGTCAGGATCCTAGCTGGGCTTGGAAAATTGGTATCAGAGCCCTAAGTTTTATCCACACTCACCATCTTCTTCCTTAATCCTCTATTTCTTCTTTATCTTCAAGTTTTGATTTCTTCTCTTCTATAAACCCAAACTAAAATCTACTTCTTCTAGTCTCTTCTATCCTTTAGACACTACCCAAAAACAGCCAAGACCTAGGAGGCTTATCTTCTTCAACCTCCTATTCTATTTTCAGATTCTTATTTTACTGTTTGGTCACTGTTTATGAACTCAGAAAACCCAAAATAAAATCAATCAATTTTCTTAGTTTCTACTATCAAAACACTTTGGGTAGTTCATTACTACTAACAAACATCAACAACAACTTCAGATTCCAACCACAAGGGATCAAAAAATACCACTTTGGAGGCTTTGTTTTTCTGCAAATTTGCAACTCAAAAATTTCAAGTGTTAAACAACTTCAAACAAGTATAAAACTTTTCTAACTCGTTTCATTCACACATATATCTCATTATTAACATCACCCAACATGTTTCAATCCATATAATGCTTGCTCGTCTCTGTCCGCAAAAATTACCAAATTCTATGGTTTAATTTTGTTTGGTCTGCAATTGTTTGTGTTTAGAAGTCTCAATTTACTTTGTGTAGCATATTTAGTGTCTTTACAAAAAATCAAAAAACAAAAAATATCAAAATCCAGTCCTTCATTAATTTTTTAGTCCATATACAAACAGTTTCAGCCATAATTTTAGTGAGACCACTCATTACTATGGTAATTGGTGTTTAAGCTAAATTTTGATCTCTTGGTGTTTGTGCTTATTTTGTGTGCTCAGTTACTCTTTAAAATTCAACTATGTTGTAGCTAGTTGAATTTAAAACTTGTTTTGCATCGGATACTCAATTTGTTTCACTGAGGATATCCATTTCTTACTTGAAAGCCACTCAAGCTCGTTTACTCTCACTCAAGTAGTATTGCTACTGCTTGGGATTAATTTTCAAACTCGATATCACAATTGTAATGTGATTCATTTCATTGTAAAACTCTAAGAAACATGACTGGACTTGCACACCAAGTGTTCAACCAAATGCTTAAATAAGATTTTTTGAGTTATAGAGATTGTATCCATGAGAAGTTGTAGTTTATTGATGAAAAATGGATTATTTCTTGTGTGGTATGAATGAGTTGTTGAAACGGGAAGGTTCAGAATATGAGAAGTGTTTTGTTAATCCTGTTGGCGATAAAAAGAATGACAAGATGCCAGTTCACATGGGCTATAGAGGAAACAAGGGATTATTTAGAAATCTCAGCCTTGCTGAGAAGTTAAGGGCCATAACAAATGAAGAAGATATGTCCAATGGAGTAGAATGAACAACTTTGGTGAAGAAAATGAGAAGGAAAAGGAACTCAAGCATCACAAGCTTGTATTACCATTATTCACTGACGATGATAATGCTAGAACCTGGATCAAGGAATGTGAAGAAACAAATTGTAAAGGAACCCCTATATATGATGATTATGTTGAGAATGAGGAGGCTTCATATTATATTTGAGTGAGCACATGGAGTAGTTTGTTATATTTGAGTGAAGGATAAGAAAAGTAGTGTAGGTTAGTAGCTTTATTTTTTAGCATTCTCTCTATAATAGTTGTATCTGATCCAAACATTATGAATCAAGTAAATTAATGAAATGAAGATAAACTTGTTTAAGCTTTTTCCTTATTTTCTCTTTTTCTCTCCTCCCTCATGAACTCAGTAGGAATTACTGAGCTTTCTATCATTCCTCACGAAATTCCCTCTAATTCTCTGTATCTCTGTTTAGATCTATATTTCTAGTCAGGTTCCTAGATGGGCATGACATCTTCACACATCAAGACCATTTTTTCTTTTTGTTATTTATTTTTGCTTGTTCGTTTGTTGTATCATTATTGCAAATGAATTTGCTGTCAGTATTTTTTGTGAATGCATTTGTCAAGTTTTTTAATCACGTGCTGGTAGTCTTCTAGGATTATGCTTTTGATATGAGTCCTGCTATGTATTGCGACAAATTTGTGCCGAATTACAATTGCGACACATGTCAATACATGGGAGTTGATAGAATTATAAGAGGGCCCTACTTATTACACATCTCTCCAGAAGAGTTACAATTAATACTTATCTATGTAACTGACAATCAAAATAATCCACGTGAACATTCACAATTAATATCATTTTCCTTTTGATATCCTTGAAAGTTAATGACCTATATTGGTTAGTTGTGTATATTGTAAATTATACTAGATATACAATTGTTGAAACTTGCTTCGTAGTTTTATGTAAAACAACAATATTACCGCCTGAATCAAATGGTTGACCACTCTTTCATTAAGACTATATTTTCCCCATACTTCAGCTACACAAGGTTACTACAAATTAGTCTCCCAAGATAAGACATACCCAAATTTTACTCTGTACTAGAATTTTTTGTGTAGAAACAAATCTAGTGCAAAACTATAAATGAGAGAAGAAAATTATAGCAAAAAATAAATATTAGAATGATAATTTTTCTATGAACTTGAGAAGGATTTTTTAAGTACAAAACTTGGGTGGATTTACAATCTATTTATAGGGTTCCAAGTGCCATTTTGAAGAGATACATATCCTTTTGAAGAGATACATCCCTTTGAAAAGTTATTTAAATTTTAAAGATATATTCCTTTGAAAGGATATGTTGAACCATTGTAATGATTCATCTAATGGTCTTATCAATTTGAACCATTGCATCTATTATTTGTTTCATCCCGAACCATTGCATTGGTTCAATTGCTTTTTAGCCCAAATCAATACATCCATTGTCCGAATAGATGTTTCTTGTTCAAAAAGTTATAATCTTTCAAACCTAACCAATTGAACCAACACATTTATTGGTTTTAATTGCAGCATATAATATATTTATTATAAATTTTCCAGATTTGAAAATATCTAACAATCATGCCCTATTTTCACAATCTTGCAATCCTTTTCCTTTGACCTTCTTCTTTCTCTTATTAGATATAACATGCATAAGTAAGAGATGTCTTTCGACTTTAAACTTTACATAGTCTATATCACAAAATATCCGAATTCATAGTAGTGTTAGCTTTGAACTAAGAAATCTTAAAGTGATATTTTGCTCAATAGACATATACTATATCTTTTATAGTTTAAGGAAACCCGACACATTTATGGTGTTGTGTTTACCTCTTGGGTTTCGTAAGTGACTTAGAGACAAGCCTCGAGTCTTGCAGAGGTGGCCCCACTTCCCTCACTTACATAGGTGAATCTAATTAGATGCACTTGTATGACCTGCATCCTCCAAACATTCATTAAAGATTTACCTTACGCTCTTTGTTCTCCATACAAGCATACACTAACTTTGAGATGGTTTCGAAGAATTAATTCTTCATGCTTGTTTAGTATATAACTGGTTATTACTATAAGTTCCTTTCCATTGAACTAATATACTAGATGTTATTCTAGTATTTAGTTGGGTTCCACTTCTAGGTTACCTCTCATTCAAAGGCTTAAAACCTATATCTCCGGAAGTCTTACATATTACATTCTTGCCTAGGCCTTTTGTAAAAGGATCTATCAGAGTTTCCATTGACTTGACATAGTTAAAGGTAACCCATTTATTGATTTGCTCCCTTACATAACTATTTCTTGAACTTATATGTCTAGACTTCATGTTATAAACCTTATTGTAAGACCATGATAATGCTGCCTCATTATCACAATATATTGAGATAGTTGTCATTGGCTTGGGCCAAAGTGGTATCTCAAATAATAAATCCTTAAGTCATTCGGCTTCTTTTCTAGCAATTGATAATGCAATAAACTCAGATTTTATAGTTGAATGTGTTATCAAGGTTTGTTTCTTGGAACCCCAAGAAATTGCCCCTCCTCCTAAAGTGAATATCCATCCACTTGCAGACTTTATTTCATCCGAATCCGCTATCCAGTTCACATCTATGTACCCTTCTACCACAGCTGGGTCAAATCCCAAGTCCGAATCAAATCAAATCCATCCAAATAAGGCTTTAAATCAATGACACAATAGTACCATTGTTAGTATTTTAATTCCTTGTATACAGATAATTTTTTCCCATATCTTTCGACGTGGGACTGGGGTGTTACAAACTCTCCCACTTAAATTTTTGACTTCCCCGTCAGAACCGATCACACGGTCCACGGATCTTTGCTTCTCTAGCCGTTGTGGGATAATACCGACTAGCTTTGTGTCCCCACCTTTGGACCTCCCTCTCTCAATTGTGGGATAATACCACCAGCCTTCGTGTCCCCACCTACGGTAACCCGATCGAATGTCCTGACCCGAGCTTTCGAGAGTCAGCTTTGATACCATATGAAACAATTAGGGTCAAATCCCGAGTACGGAACAAATCTCTGGTTAAATTCCAAGTCCGAATCAAATCCATTCAAATAAGTCCTTAAATCACTGGCCCAACAGTATCTTCTTTGTTCGTCTTTCTTCAGTACACAACAGTAAAGAATCTGATTTTCGTGTCTTTTAGAGTCTTCAAAATATCTTCATCTCTTCACTAAAATTGTAGCTCTCGAAAAGGTATACGAAATAGGCTCAAGAATCACTCGATTCAGAGTTAGTATGACTGAGTTATGAATTTTCAAAATTAGGGCTGAAAATAGTGACGGGAATTGGGACATGTTGCGGTTTTTAGCAATTTAAGGCCCGAAGATGACGTCAAATAACTTTTCTTCCTTCTTCACAATTGTAGTGGACGAAAAACTGAAGAAATAGAATTTAGATTCACTCAATTCTGATATCAGTTGAATTAATTATGATTTTTCTAAAGAACTACAGTGCTTACAAGTATTCTACTATGGAATTCAACTAATCAAATTAGAAAAGGATTAAGATTACATCTCCACTCTTTAAAGATAAGGAAACAATATAGGAGTTACTAAAACCCAAATGGACTCTTCTATTTTAATTTAATTATCTATTAAAAGAATTTAACTTTCCAAACGAAACAAGGAAGAAATAAAAAAAAATAGTAACTTACATTTTCCAATTCAATTTCACTTTTATAAAATAAAATCAATTAATATTTAATTAGTAACAAAAATCTGGGTTATTACTTGATGCATAGTTAGATATTTAAGTATCCTTGATACTTTATCCCAATGAACTTGACCTAGATTATAAGTAAACCTACTCAATACTCCAACTGCAGATGCTATATCAAGTCTAGTACACTGCATTGCATACATTATACTACCGATTATACTTGCATACTCTAACTGATATATGTTATTCTCTTTATTTGGAAATAACTTAACAGTATGATCATACATGTTAGAAGCTATCTTACAATTCTCATGATTAAACTTCTTTAACAACTTCTCAATATAATGAGACTGAGTTAAAGAAATGGTATCTTGAGACCGCACAATTTTAATACCTAAAATTACATTAGCCTCCCCCATATCTTTCATAACAAAGGTAGAAGACAAGAATACTTTGTTTTTAATACTACATTTTCACTAGTACCAAAATTAAGCATATCATTAACATATAAACAAATTATAACACCAAAACCTTTACTAAACTTAGAATAAACACATTTATCCGATTCGTTTATTTTAAATCCATTGGAAACAATCATTTGGTTAAATTTTTCATGTCACTGCTTAGGTGTTTGTTTTAGGCCATATAAAGATTTAACAAGTTTACAAACTTTTTTTTCTTGGCCTTTCAAAAGAAACCTTCTGGTTGTTCTATATAAACTTCATCTAAATCGCCATTTAGAAAAGCAGTTTTAATATCCATTTGGTGTATAACAAGTTTATGAATTGATGCTAATGCAATTAATAATATAATGATACTTATTCTTACTACTGGAGCATATGTATCAAAGTAATAAATTCCTTCCTTTTGCTTAAAACATTTGGCTACCAATCTAACTTTATACTTATCTATGGATATATCCGGGTTTCTTTTCCTTTTAAAGATCCATTTACAACCAATGGGATTACAACCAAGAGGTAAATCCACCAAGACCCAAGTCTTGTTACTCCATGATAGAATCCATTTCATCATTATTGGTTTCTTGCCAAAAACCTGAATCTTTAGAGGATATAGCTTCTCTAAAAGTCAATGGATCGATATCTCTAGAATCATGCTCAGTCACAAAAACATTGAAGAAACAATATCATCATTGTTTCCTTCTACTAGGTACATGTAGAAATCAGGGTCATAGGGATTTTCTATCCTTGCACTTGCTTCTTCTTGGTTCTATTTGTTCAGTAAATATAGTAAGTTCTATTTCATCATTTGTTTCATGATGAATTGTTCCTTTATCCTCTCTATTAGTGTCTTCTCTTGACCTTTTCCTAAAGAATGAATTCTTAAAGAACTCAACATCTCTAGACTCCAAAATTATATTTTGACTAACAAAATATGTGGTTACCATGGTCAAGAATCTATATACTTTGTTATTTTGTGCATAGCCTATAAAAGCACACTCGATTGTTTTAGCTCCAAGCTTAGGCCTTTTAGGATCGGTTAACCTTATTAATGCCTTACATACCCACACCCTAAATAGTCAAGAGAAGGTTTTCTCTTTTTTCACAATTCACAAGGTTATGTGAGTTTTCTTATGGGATATACGATTAAGTATATAGCAAGCAGTCATTAATATTTCCCCACATAAATTTTTAGGCAAACAAAAGTAAGAGGTAGTGTATTATTCATTTCTTCAAGTGTCCTATTTTTTCGTTCTGCCACTCCATTTTGTTGAGGACTATAAGGGTTGTAGTTTGATGAATCATTCCATAATTCTCACAAAAATCATTATAAGAGAAGTATTCCCCTCCTCTATCCGATCTAAGATTTTTAATTCTTTGATCTATTTGATTTTCAACTTCAGCCTTTTAGATTTTAAATTTTTCTAAAGCCTCATTTTAGTCCTTAACAAATAAACTTGAGTGTCTCCAAAGAAATCATCTATAGATGTTATAAAATATCTTTTACCTCCCCTAGTTAATATGCCCTCAAATTCAAAAATATCGGAATGAATTAATTCTAATAATTTTGAATATTTTTCTACTTTTTTAAAAGACATCTTGACAATTTTAGACTTAACACCACATTTTTCAAAATCAGAAAAATTAATCTTTGGAATTAAACTAAGATTACTTATGCTACACATACTTTTATAATTTACGTGTCCTAATCTAGAATGCCAAACATCAAAAGTAGAAATCATATAAGCAAAAGATGAATTTTCATTAATAACATTTAGTTTGTACATGCCATCAAATTTATTTTCTTTTCCGACATACATGTCACCCTTGGACAATACAATACAATTAATGTTAAACAAGACTTTTATGCTATGTTTGTCTAAGAGACTAATAGATACAAATTTTTTCCTAATTTCTGGAACATGAAGAACATCATTAAGAGTGATTGTCTTTTCAGATGATAACTTGAGAACCACCTTGCCTTTGGCCATCACTTTTGCAGTTGATGAATTTTTCATGAATAGTTCTTGATTATCCTTAATAGGATCATATGCTTTAAACATTGCTTTATTCTTGGCAATATGCTTGGTTGATCCACCATTCCATGTCATTTCTAGCTATGTTAGTCTTTGTTAACGCCAAGATCCGTCCACGTGCTTCAATCACCAAAGCTCGTCCAATCCAGCACAGAAACGGATAAACACCTAAAGCTTGACGGCTTGGGTCGCCAGGGAATAGCTCCGGTGTGAGAATAAGTACATGATGAATAAGGTTAACGATGGAGGCTTAATTCTCTAGTGCTGGAAAATAATAATTGTGTGTACCTTAGAATCAAGGTAAAACCTTGTATTTATAGTGATCTCACCACCTCCATAGAGTCCTTCTCCGTATTGGATTAGGGTTCCTTAATGGGATTGTACGAGATCTCCTAAAAAGAAGGGAGTTGGATCAAATCCCAACACCTCCTAAATTTAGAAACCAAATATAATTTGGAATCCATGATTCCCTAAAATACTCCAATTACCAAAACAGAATCCCACATGGGTAAAAATAACCTCACATGGATTTTAGCCCACCAAATAATCATGGCCCAACATTGCTCACCCAATCTTCCATTAAATAACACATTTAATGGAAGAATATTCCAAACACAGACCAATAATTAACCATAAATATTGTCAAGCCGAACCACCTTGGTAATTCGCACAATAGACGACCCACGTTCATCATTATGACAACCCATTAAATAGCCACCCCTTAATACATGCGCGAATTTGAAAAGTCATCTTTTACAAAACATGTTTACTCCCAAATCAAATCCTCACCATAATTTCAAATCTTCATACTCTTCTTTCTTTCTTCTCTGAGATACGACTTTTCGGCGAGACTAGCCCCAAAATCTTCAGCAATGGCTTCCTCTCAAACACCAGTCAACTCCTCACCTACCAACGAAAAACCCATCAGTGCCATTCCCCTTTCAACCATCCATGTTCCCCCTATAACAATCACATCCTCCTCCACGACCGACTCAAACCCCACCCAACGTAAACATAAATTGACTTCCATAACCACCGATTCCACCATCACGACCACTACCACCACCCAATCTTCTTACCAAAACCCAATCCCCACCAAAATCGAAACTGATTTCCAGAAACTGATGCGCGGATACCCCAACGAGACAAAATTTCCCCCACGCCAATACTCCTTCCCAGATCACTGACGCTGACCTCATCATGATCCGAAAGCACTACCAAATCACTAAAACCCATCAACTCAAAGCCCCCTCATCCACCGATCGGATGTACCACAGAACGGACGACTGGACCGCCATGCCTCTCACACTTCTAGAGAAAGTTATTCGGCTACCCCTGCATGCCTTCATCGTTACACTCCTAGGGTTCATTGGTGTCGGCTTCACCCAACTGGTGTTGAACTCCTATATCAACATCATAGCGTTTATTGCCTTCTGCCACGAGATCGACGTCACCCTTTCTATTGACTTCTTCTTTTCCTTATACCAACTAGGAAACTTCGGGAACCTGGGTTCAAAGTCTTGAGTAAACAACCTCTAAAACCCAACCCTAAGATCAAGTAACGTCCCCTGATGGACACCCCTTCGAGCAACAAAGACTGGCATAAAGATTGGTTCTTCGTCAAAGGACCAGAAACACACAAACTCCAGGTTCTTCGTCAAAGGACCAGAAACACACAAACTCCAGGACTAGACCTCCTACAAACGACCAAACGTCTCCTTTGGCGATACTACTCCAGAACGAGTACTAGAGATGGCGAAGCTAATCGAGAAGCTGCCGACGAAGGAATGGAGCTTCGTCCTTCTGACCAAACAAGCATGACTCTACGACCATAAATGTAAGTTTCCGACCCTGACTTCCAATTGTTTCGTCTTTCTGTTTTACCAACTGTTTCAACATACTCTCTGACTTGCAGTATCGCACATCAAACCAACAACCATCGATAGGAAAGATCTTGAAGACTTCCTATCCGTTAAATCTCCTGAAGAATCTACCGACCCCACAACTTCAGAAACCACTATTACCGAAACCATAACCAAAGAGCCAACTTCCACCCGAATCAAAAAGAGGGCAGCTAAAAAGCATCGAAACCAAAAACAATCCCAACCCCTCCCCCTCTTCAAAGAAAGCCTCTTAGACATGCCTCAATCCGAACGAACCAAAATCCTGCAAGTCAAGAAGAGACGTACCAAAATAATCCCCCTTACCTCCGAAGCCTTAAAGATCTCTTCAACCGAAGCCTCTATCACCCAAACCGAAAATCCTCACACTGTTGACACCATCCCAACCAGTAGATCAGAACCACCCCTAAACCAAAACCAGAAAAGAAAAGAGCTTGAAAGTTCTTCATCCGAACTGCCCCCCCCCCCTCCACAAAAAGGCCAACATCGAAAAATTTACTGAACAAACTCCTCCACACATTCCTTTGCCACCAAAACAACGCTCACCCGACCACACACAGGAAGCTGGTGCCCATCTGAAGCTCTTTGGCCCGATGCCTCCGAAGAGTACCCCATGCACCTTTTCGAACATTTTGTTCTTCCATCCGACGAGCCTAGTTTTGAAGACATCAACAACCGAACTCGTCTTTGCCGAATTCATGCATCAAGGAAGGGTAAGTCCTTCTGAACTTCTTTTAATAAAGCCTTCTATAATCATAAATGTGTCTAACCTCAACTAACATCCTCAGGCTGCTGCCATATCCGGACGCCTCATCCAACGATACAAAGAAATTGAAGAGGAAGAAAAGGCCGCCCGAAGACAAAATGAAATATTGAGAGCCGCCCTAGCCAGAGAAAAGAGCCATCACGGCAACACCTCTTTCTACTGCGAAGGCCTCCAGGCCGACATCGCTAGACTAAAAGAAGACCTATCGACATCTAAAGCACGTCAAAAGACTACATACACGAAATGTGACGAAGTAATAAATGAGAATGCAGATTTGAAACAAACAATCCACCAGATTTGCACTGCCTTGGAAAAACAATTCACAGAATACAAGGCCCTAGGACCTCCTTTAACCGAAGAATTACGCAACCAAATTCGCTAAGACTATCGAAAATCCGAAGAACTCTAGGCCGAAATAATACAAATGTACGTTGAGGGATACGAAGCTGCCCGAAGCAAGGACAAAGCCAAACTCATTGTTGCTAACCTGAACACCTCAGTCCTTAATTCTTCGGAAGACGAATCCGAAAACGAAGACGATTCATCACAATAATAGTTATTTATTTAACTTAGCTTTTGTATTCCCGAATATTCAATGTAACCATCACTATGTACTTACCCAACTTAATGAATGAAAATGTTATCCTTTTCGAAGATCCACATAGCCTTTTCCATTCAGTAAAGGACAAATCATCCACTTGAAATCTGGACAAGTACACCAAAGAATTAAAGAGTTCGTTCAAAGAACTAAACACCTATACAAAACAACATTAAGTACATGTTAAAAAACTAAGTACTAAAGCAATTAAAAAGTCACCTTTGTTCAACAAAACTAAATAAGTAACGATCGGACTCGTTCCACAAAACTGAGAATCTAAAGGAACTGGACACCTAATAACAATTAAAACAAGTTGCTCGTTAGAAAACGGAATAATTTTTAAGACAACGTCCGTTCCCAAGAACTGGACATTCATAAACAGAAAGAACACCCGTTCGGCAGAACTAGATGCCCGTTAAAAGGCGTTCGTTCACTGAACTGAACGACCCCCCAAACAGTATTCGTTCCTCAAAACATTAATATTCGTTCCTAAGAACTAAATTTATCTCCGAACTTCATTAAAAAAGATGTTTGTTCCCAGGAACTGAACATACCACCGAACTCCACAAAAATAAAAGGTTCGTTCCTAGGAACTGAACATACCACCGAACTTCATAAAAAATAAAATGTTCGTTCCCAGGAACTGAACATACCATCGAACTCTATAAAAAATAAAACGTTCGTTCCCAGGAATTGAACATACCCCCAAACTCCATAAAAAATAAAATGTTCATTCCCAGGAATTGAACATACCACCGAACACCAAAATATTGTTCGTTCCCAGGAACTGAACAGATTCCACCGAACACCAAAACATTGTTCCCAGGAATTGAACAGGAAATACAACACCGAACACAATATTCGTTTAAAAAACTGAATACTCGTTTTATTAATAAACTTGAAGGATTACAGAGTCGAATCATCTAGCCCTGCACTACTAATTATACTTCCGAAGTCTTCCTACATGCCAAGTATTCTTAATCTTTGTCTCATCCATCGCTCGAAGCCGGTAAGTACCTGGCTTCGACGACCTCATAAGGCCTCTCCCAATTCGGCATCAGGATATTTTGAGGCATAGAGGCCTCCACCTCCCGAAGAACCAGATCGCCAACTTCAAATCTTTTGAGCTTAACCCCTTTGTTATAATGCCGAGCCACTCTCTTTTGATAAGCCGCCAACTTTACCAGAGCTGCCTCCCTGACTTCCTCTAGTAAATCCAAATTGACGCGAATACCCTCGTCGTTCTACAGCTCTTTGAACTGGCTGACCCGAAGTGAAGTAGAGCCAATTTCCACAGGAACCAGGACATCGGTACCGTAGACCAATCTGAATGGTGAATCTCCCGTTGTAGTCCTTGGCGTAGTCCGATAAGCCCATAACACACTGAGCAACTCTTCGGGCCATCTTCCTTTTGCCTCATCGAGTCTCCTCTTTATCCCGTTCAGCAGAGTTTTGTTGGTCACTACAACTTGGCCATTCGACTGAGGATGGGCCACCGAAGTCTTACGATGCTAAATTCCCAATTCATTCAAAAATGCCTCGAACTTCGATCCCACAAACTACCTACCATTATCCGAAATTACCACCAAAGGAATGCCGAACCGAAAGACTACAAATTCTTTTAAAAATTTTAAACACTCCTGCTCTGTAATTTACCGAAGAGGCTTCGCTTCTACCCACTTAGTCATGTAATCAATGGCTACTATCACAAAGCTCACTTGCCCCTTTGCTTTTGGTAAAAGTCCCAAAATATCAACTCCCCATACAACAAAAGGAATCGGGGACAAGACAGAATAAAGCTCCTCCGGTGGCTGATGAGAGATAGTATTGTTCAACTAACACTTTGACCACTTCTTTACATACTCCGTTGCTTCCTTAAAAATTGTTGGCCAATAGTATCCTTGCTGAAGCACCTTGTAGGCCAACGCCTTAGCCACCATATGATCGCCACAAATCCCCTCATAAACTTCCCGAAGAACATATTCAGCTTCAGATAGAACCAAACACTTTAGCAAAGGAGAATAATGAGACATTTGATATAGATCTCTGTCTATGAGAACAAAATTAGAATTCTTATACTTAATCTTCTTTCTTTTCCAGCATCCGATCCGAAAGCAAGAAGCCATCAGCCAGATAATCCAAGTAGGGAGTCATCCAACAATTCGACCTCTCCACAAACATAACTTCTACGTGATGTACGCTAGGCTGATTCAAAACTTCCAAGTAAACCGATCCACCGAACGTGCTCGCATTTGTTGTAGCTAATCTCGCCAGAACATCGGCTATGATGTTATCCGATCTGTCCACTCCCTAAAAAGCAAACGAAACAAAGTACTGGAGCCGATCCTTCACCTCTGCCAGATACTTTACCATCCTGGCCCTTCGAGCCTCGAACTCTCCAGAAATCTGTTTAACTACCAGCTGTGAATCACCGAAGATTATTAACTTCTGAACATCAAGACTCTTCGCTAACCGAAGGCCTGCCAAGATCGCCTCATACTCTGCCTCATTATTGGTTGCCTTAAATCCAAAGCGGATAGCCTACTGTACTTTAAACCCCTCTGGACTTGTCAGGATTACACCGGCCCCACTGACATCCGAAGTCGAAGATCCATCCGCATACAGGGGTCCACGAACTTTGAATTGGCTGAACATTCGAGACCATCTGAACAGTCCCTTCTTCCTACCCTCATTATCATCCACCTCAGGGAAGCAACACTCAACGAAAAAATTTACTCACCCATGCGCCGCCAGGAGGAAAAATTTTCTAGCACCCACTCGTCCTCACGCCACCACAAGCGCCTGCCGCCGACGCCCCACGCCTCTTTCTGCCGACGCGTTAGCCTTTTTCTGGCGAGTTTTTTTCGATACAATTTTTCACAGGGTGCTCGATTATGTCCTCTCTTGCCATTTACAGTGGTCTTGGGGATATTGATTCAGGTTTCTTCAACTTTAGGTGTCTTCTTCCCATCTGGATTTTTTTGTGAACTGAGTTGGTTTTTTGTTTGAAAAAAATTGTTATGTTCTTGGTAATTCACTGCTATTAAGGTTTGAGCCTTTAAAGCATCCGCATACTCTTGTTGCTCTTTTTCCCTTATCATGGCAGAATCAAGTTTCATTAAAAGTGGTGGTACTACCGAAATAAATAAAGGGCAGTTGGTTAGAAAACATAATCTTAACTTTGTCTTGGTTCTTAGTCCATTTAAGTTGGAAACAATTATCTAGCTTGGTCTCAAGCGTGCCGTATGTTAATTGAAGCTAACCGGATGCAACATTTCATCAATGGTACAACAAACATGCCTACACAAGCAGGTGTGGCCCAGGAAAAATGGAAATATGATAACTACATGGTGAAAACGTGGATTTTTAACTCAACAGAACCCAGTATGCGGAATAGTTACATGTTCTTAGACACTGCATATGAACTTTGGGAGACTATCTCTCAAACCTTCTCTGTTTCTGGTGATATGTCTAAGACATATGATATCTGTAAACGAATCTGAGTTGGGTCAAAGGGAGAAGTCTGTGGCACAGTATTTTGCAGAAATTAATGAACTTTGGCAGGAGCTTGATCATTATCATGTTTTTTCAGCCAAATGTCTAGAAGATGCTGTTGTTTATCAAAAGTTTGTGAGTGAAGATAGAGCCGTGGATTTCTTAGCTGGTTTGAATATAGAATTTGATCAAGTTCGAGCACAATTGATTGGTTAGACACCTTTTCCATCATTGCGTGAGGCTCATGCTCGAGTCCAACAAGAGGAAAGTAGGCGTCGGGTGATGGTTCTAAATCCTGTTGACCGCCATGGTTGCTTCGTATCCTAAGTTTGGCTCCACTATTCAGGAGAAGGAATCCCGTGAGTGTGATTACTTTAGGGGAAAGAACCATACCATGGAGCGTTTTTTCAAGTTTCATGGACGTCCTAAAGGGCGAGGGGGCCAGTTTGGTAGTGGTCGTGAACGCGGATCTCAGGCCTATGTGACTACTATAACACCTCTTGTTGATACGTCTAGTGCTTCCGACACTACTACTGCACTCACTCTTGAGGAAATCTCAGCTTTTTCGAAAATTCTATTCCACATCTACTTCTTCTCATTATGCCCAGTCAGGTATATAGTCTTGTGCTTCTAATGTTTCATCAACTTGCTCTAGTTGGGTCATTGACACAGGTGCGTCCGAGCATATGACCGGGTCCTCCACCCTCTTTACTTCATATAAGCCTGGTTCTGGAAAAGACAATGTTCGAGTAGCTGATGGTTCCCTTTCTTCCATCTCTGGGAGTGGTTCTGTAGTTTGTACTCCCTCATTGACATTATCATCTGTTCTTCATATTCCTTTATTTACTGTAAATTTATTATTTGTTCAACGTCTTTCTGAATCCTTACATTGTTCCGTAACTTTTTCCCAACTCATTGTGTTTTTTAGAACTTGGTGATGGGGCAAAAGATTTGCAGTGGTAGTGCAGTTGGTGGTCTTTTTATTATTTGGACCCTCCTCTAACATTTTCTCTACTCAGGCTCTTCACTCTACTTCTGACACTATCCTAACTTCTCTCCATCAATGGAATCGACACTTGGGACATCCCTCTTTTTTCTATATTAGAGTCTTTATTTCCCTCTTTAGTTAAACAATGTAATAAAACTCAGTTTTTGTGTGAACCATGTGAATTGGGGAAACACAAACGTTCTACTTATCCTGCTATTAATAGTCAACATTCTGAATCTTTTGCTATTATACATATTAATGTGCGGGGACCCTCTCGGGTTGTTTCCCGTTCTGGTTATAGATGGTTTGTTAGGTTTATTGATTGTCATTCTCGCGTCACTTGGATTTATCTTCTTCGTTCCAAAAATGAGGTGTTTGGTTGTTTTCAGGAATTTCATAAAGTAATTCAAACCCAATTTGAAACGAAAGTCAAAATTTTCCAAAGTGATAATGGTTGTGAATATAGTAATAATCATGCTTTTGCATCTTATGTTTCTCAGCATGACATCATTCTTCAAACCTCTTGTGTCAAAACTCCAGAACAAAATAGAGTCGCGAAAAGGAAAAAATCGACACTTACTAGAGGTCGCCCGCACTCTTATGTTCACCATGAACACCCCTAAATTTCTATGGGGAGATGCAGTTTTGACTGCTGCATTTCTTATAAACCGCCTTCCTTCTCAAGTTCTTGGGAATAAAAGTTCCATCTCTTTTCGCTAACACACGATCAGTCCTTCTCCTTCGCCTCGAGTTTTTGGTTGTGTGCGCTATGTTCATGATAATACTCCCACTCGGGTAAAAGTAGATCCCAAGGCTCATAGGTGTGTTTTCATTGGTTATTCTCCAACCTAAAAAGATTATAAATGTTATCATCCTCCTTCTAACAAAGTATTTGTCACTCGGGATGTAACTTTTTGGGAATTAGAATCTTTTTATTCTTCTTCACCTTCTCCTCAGGGGGAGGTGATTGATGATGAAAAGCTTTCTCTTGAGGCTAGTATTACAATTTCCACTATACCATCTTCTACTGTTCCAGTTGTTGTTTCTAATACTTCTACATAGGGGAGTTACAGTTACAAGAGCCATGTGCTAGACAGAATTAGCCTGAGCCTGAGTTGAGAACCTATGTTCGAAGAGACAAGAATAAGGTGACCATTTTTGCACCACTACACCAATATTGCTCCGAACCTAGTCTTAATAATGCTAATGGTGAGAATCCTACTCCTACTTATTCTTCTGATGATACTGACTTTCCTATTATTCTTAGAAAAGGAGTTAGATCTTGTACTTAACATCTTATCTCTAATTTCGTAGCTTATAATAAATTATATGCATCCTACCACTCATTTGTTTCTTCCTTGTCTTCAATATTTGTTCCTCAAGGGTGGAGAGAAGCAATTAGTGATGAGAATTGGAAACAGGCTATGATTTTGGAGATGAATGCCCTGAAGAAGAATAATACATGGGAACTAGTTACTCTTCCTTATGGAAAAAAACCAGTTGGTTGTAAATGGGTATATATAGTCAAACAAAAGTCAGAGTTTAGAGACTCAAAGCCAGGCTAGTTGCAAAAGGGTATACTCAAACTCATGGGATTGATTACTAGGAGACATTTGCTCCCGTGGCGAAGATGAACTCTGTTCGTACCATAATCTCATGTGCAGCAAATTTCGGCTGGGATATTCGACAATTAGATGTGAAAAATCCATTCCTTCATGGTAACTTGGAGGAGAGGAAGTATACATGGAAATACCTTCTGGGATATTCAACAATTAGATGTGAAAAATGCATTCCTTCATGGTAATTTGGAGGAGGAAGTATACATGGAAATACCTTTTAGTTTTGCTTCATCTGTCACAAAGATATAGTTTGTAAACCGCGAAAGGCTTTATATAGCCTGAAGTAATCTCCCAGAGCCTGGTTTAGTAGATTCCACAAAACGATGATGAGATTTGGGTATAAGCAGAGTCGAACAGATCATACTCTATTTGTCAAACTGATAAAAGGTAAGACTACCATTCTTATTGTTTATGTTGCTGACATTGTGGTGACGGTGGATAATAGAGAAGTGATAGTTAATCTTAAAGCAAGTCTGGCCAAAGAGTTTGAGATCAAAGATCTTGGTCCTTTAAAATATTTTCTTGGTATTGATGTTGCAAGATCTCCTAGTGGGATTTTTCTATCTCAAAGGAAGTATGTTCTTGATCTTTTAACAGAAACATGCATGTTGGGATGTAAGCCTGTTGATTCTCCTATTGAAGTTAATCATCATCTAATGGTGGCACAGGACCTACGGTTGATAGAGAAAGATATCAACGTTTGGTGGGACGATTGATATATCTTTCTCATACTAGACCTGATATATTTTATATTGTGGAAATAGTGAGTCAGTATATGCATGATCCTAGACATTATTGTCACATGGAAACTGTTTATAGAATTATGAGGTATCTCAAGTCTGCTCATGGAAAAAGTTTATTGTTCGCACCACATGGTAATATGAAAGTTGAAGCTTTTTCCGACTTAGATTGAGCTAGCTCTATAGAGGATCACTGTTCTACATCAGGGTGCTGTTCAGTTGTTGGAGGTAATCTTGTTAATTGGCATAGTAAAAAACAGTCAGTGGTAGCAAGATCTAGTGTTGAAGCTGAATATCGAGCTATTGCCTTGGGTATATGTGAGCTAATGTGGCTTCGAACCTTACTAGAAGATTTGGGTGTTACAACTAAAAGGCCTATGCAGATATTTTGTGATAATAAGGCAGCCATTAATATTGCAAACGACCCAGTACAACATGATAGAACAAAGCACATTGAGATTGACAGACACTTTATCAAAGAAAAGCTAACTAGTGGTCTTATTTGCTTACCTTTTGTCAAAACAGAAAATCAACTTGCTGATATTTTGA
Organism: Panax japonicus; assembly: GCA_020205505.1. Taxonomy (NCBI): domain Eukaryota; kingdom Viridiplantae; phylum Streptophyta; class Magnoliopsida; order Apiales; family Araliaceae; genus Panax; species Panax japonicus. The sequence continues at coordinate 62,996,374 of CM035091.1, forward strand.
CTAAGGGTCTTAGTAGTAAGATGTTTCATCCACTATGTTTCAAGTTGGGTATGTGAGACATCGATACACCAACTTGAAAGGGAGTGTTAGAAGATATGATATAGATTTACCATAATTGTAGCATCCATAATCAGTGTGTACACATTATTGGAATTTAGGAATTACCATAACTATAATTAGCATACTTGTGTATATATATCAATCTATGTAATAGAAAAAGAACTTCAATGAAATAAAACTATTCTCAGTTTTATCACTATCCGAGGATGGTACTCCAAAATAAACTGAGTTAACTCCATTACCCATGCCGCAAGTCGGCCCGAGACGTCTGGCTTGCCTAACACCTTCTTCAATGGAGGATCAGTATACACCATAATCAACTGACCTTGGAAGTATTGCCAAAGCTTCAGACTGGCTATTATAGTGCATAGGCAAACTTTTCAAGGTTCGGATACCTCGTTTTTTGCATCTTGAAGAGTATGATTCACATAGTAAACTGGATGTTGGATACCCCCGATTTCACGAACCAAAACCGCTCTGACCGCTAACGAACTGGCTGCCAAGTACAAGTATAGTGGTTCGGAAGGGACCGACTTCACCAACAATGGGACCGAAGACAAGTACTTTTTTATTCCCTGAAGCGCATCTTCACATTCTGAAGTCCGCTGGAAGGTCTTCTCGTTCTTCGGCCCTTTCAAAGTGTCAAAGTCTCGAAGAAAGACAAACATCTCTCTGTTGATTTAGACATAAATGTTCTCAACGTTACAATCCGACCCATCAAACGCTAAACATCCTTGTACGACTGAGGGGATTTCATGTCCAAGATAACTTTTATCTTTTCCGGGTTCGCCTTAATTCCTCTTTTGCTGATAAGGTACCCCAAAAACTTTTCTGCTTCCAACCCGAAGGTACAATTCGTCGGATTCAACCTTAGCTTGTAGTGCCTAACAGTCTGGAAACAGTCCTCTAAATCATCTAGATGTCCCCAAACTGATATACTTTTGACTATCATATCTCCATGCTCCGACCCAACTGTCGGTGAAAAACATAGTTCATCATCCTCTGATATGTGGCTCATGTGTTCAACAGTCTGAAGGTCATCTTCTTATAGGCATACACAGCCTGATGAGTAATGATGGTTGTTTTCTGGATATCCTCGTGCATCTAAATCTGATGATACCCCGAGAAAGCGTCCATAAAACTGAGCAGTGCAAATCCCGAAGTGGATTCGATAAGCTGGTCAATATGGGGAAGTGGGTGAAAGTCCTTCGACATGCCTTGTTCAGATGTGTAATCGATGCAAACTCGCCACTTTCCATTCTACTTCTGAATCAGTACCACATTCGCCAACCGCTCCGGATAATCAATCTTGAAAACAAAATTTGTTGCCAGAAGCTTGGCGTTCTTCATCTATTATCTTCTGCCTCTCCGGGGCGAAAATCCTCCTATTTTTTCTGATTGGTTTCTTTGCTGCGTCCACGTGCAATCTGTGTACAACCACTTCTTCCTCCACACCGGGCATGTCGCTGGGGACCCATGCAAAGATATCCACATAGCATTAAAGTAGCTCCACCAAACTCGTCCGAAAAGGCTCTTGTAATTCGATCTTGACTGTCTTATCCTTCTTTCCTGGTATTAACTCCACCTCTTTTGTTTCTTCGGCAGGCATGACATGTTGCTCCGTACTGCCTTCAGTAAAAGGTTCAATTTCAGTAGCCATGGTTTGCTTCTGCTTGCTAACTCCTACTCCCGAAGAGATCAACGCATTCCTGTAGCACCCCCTTGCTAAATCAAGATCTCCAGCCACTTCACCAACTCCGCTCGACGTGGGGAACTTGATCTTGAAGTTGGAGATCAAAGTCACCGCCTGAAGGGCTGTCAATGCTGGTCTACCCAAGATTGCGTTGTACGACGAATTCAGATGCACCACGAAAAACCTACACATGATTTCCACATGCCGAGGAGCCATCCCGAAGACTACTGGCAGCTCAATTATCCCTGCAACCTTCACTGGTTCATTGCTGAAACCATACGAGGGATGCTCTTGGCCGATGTCCATCTTCCTACCTTCTAAATCCATCCTCTGATAAGCATGAGCGTATAATATATCCACCGACGAACCATTATCTATCATCATTCGCTTCATATCCACCGAACCCACCTGTGCAGTAATTACCAACACACCCTCATGCGGTTCGATTGGCTCTAAAGGGAAGTCTTCATCAATAAAAGATATCACTGAACCCGTATATGGTCTTTCACCTCTTGCCGGACACCGATAGTATCGCATCCAGGAATCCTCGTCGCTTCTTCCCTGTAACCTTCCTAAGAGACCCGCCTATGATCACATCCACTTCCCCGCGTGTTGCTTGGGTCTGATCCTGTTGCTGGGGCTGGGGCTGGGTCGTCAGGTTCGGTACAGGGGTGTTGTGCGCCTGTTGCGCTCCCGAAGTATCTCGTCCTGCAACATATTGAACCGGAGCTCCGTTCTGCACGTTTTTCTCAATCAAGTCCATCAAATCCCAACAAGTCTCCGTAGAATGTCCAGCCACTTCATGGTAATCACAATATTTGTTCATATTACCCATATTCCCCTTTATGTTGTCCCTGGGTGGCTCGAAGTAAGGCTTACCATTTATCTGTTCAAGGATAGTGGCCCGATCAGTGTTAAGTTTTCGTGTAAATTTTGTTAACTTTCTGACTCGGGAAAGGTGGGCGTCCTCCTCCCGAACCGCTATTGTTACTATTGTACTTCTTCTGGTACCCATTTGTCTTGTTGTTGTTTTTCTCCTTATCCTTCGGCTTGTCAAACGTACTCTGCTTCAGATTGCTAATTGCCTCTTCTACTACTATGAACCCCTCAGCTTTCTCAAAGGCTTCAGCCAGTCTCTTCGGATAGTTGAACATTAACTTTTTACCAACTTTTCTGATTTCACAAGATCCAACCCATTTTGAAAGAGTCCCACTGCCTGAAGGTCATTCAAATCCGTAACCTGACCCACCGCTTCCCGAAATCGCTTCACATAATAGCCTAAAGTTTCGCTTGAATACTGTCGAATCTGGGATAGTGACCCGATTGGCTTTCCCCTCCTCTTATTACTGCCAAACCGAGTGTGGAATTTATCGCAGAGCTCCTCCTATAATGATACTGAGTTCAGAGCCAACGTCATCATCCACTGTCTGACATCCTTCCTCAGGGTTGTCATAAACGTATGACACTTGGCTGCATCCAAATAGTCATAATAGTCCATCAACCGGTCGTAAGCCTGACTGTGTTCATAAGGGTCCCCCGACCCGTTATAACTTTTCATATGGGGGAGTTTTTTGGCTCGGATCTGCCTTTTCTCGAACAATCTCAGGGGAGAACGGTGAGAATTTTTTAACCGTACTCCCATTTGCCTACCTGACTTCGTATAATTCTTTCTGAATCTCTTCTAGTTTCTTATCCAGCGCCTCTACCCCATCAGTCTTCGGAGGTGTAGTCTTCGGGATTGGGTCTTGCCTCCTTCGGTCTGAACGACCCCTTCCCTTCGAACTAGCCGCCCTGGAACGACTTCGGCGTCTGCTTCCACTATGTCGGGAACCCTCCGGATGGTATGTCCTGGACCGGTTCCCGTATGTACGGTCACCTGATCTGCTCCTGTTCCGAGAGCGGCTCCGAAGCCTGCTCACGGTCCACCTAGAGTCATCCAGACGATGTGTCCTGGATTGTCTGTCGGGCGATCGCCCCCGCCTTCGGCTATGGCTGTGGCTGGAGGCGGCATCCTCTCCTACCATATGAACCATCTACCTGTCAATTTCCTCCTGTAGCAGTAAGGCTTTCAACGCATCATCCGTTTCCTTAGCCCTTTTTGTCAGGACCGATCTTCTGTCATCCTGATCATCACAAAGTTGTGTTCAGGACGGTGTGCCCCCTACACGCCTCTTGTCTTTTGTCTCCTTACTGGTCCTTGAGAACAGCCTTGCCTAACATCTTCCTGGTTAGCATCCTTTGGCCCCACCGAATGATTGTGCGGGTCGAGCTTGTCTTGGATACTTTTGGACGATCCCAACCTATCTTTAACTGACACTCTTGGTTGAGAGGATCCTCTTGCCGTTGACTGCCCAATACCAGAAACCGTCTTGCTATCCACCATGATTCCAAACGAGAGAACTACTGTTGTTATTGAAAATTAGCAACACTAGAAAAGCTCTCCTTCTAGTGCCAATGTTAACGTCAAGATCCGTCAACGCGCTCCAATCACCAAAGCTCGTCTAATCCTCCACAGAAACGGGTAAACACCAAAAGCTTGACGGCTTGTGCCGCCGGGGGATAACTCCGGTGTGAGAATACCTACATGTTGAATAATTTTAACAATGGAGGCTTAATGCTCTAGTGTTGGAAAATAATAATTGCGTGTACCTTAGAATCAGGGTAAAGCCTTATATTTATAGTGATCTCACCACCTCCATAGAGTCCTTCCCCGTATTGAATTTGGGTTCCTCATTAGGCATAGTTCCTTAATGGAATTGTGAAAGATCTCCTAAAAAGAAGGGAGTTGGATTAAATCCTAACACCTCATTCTGAATTTAGAAACCAAATATAATTAGGAATCCATAATTCCCTAAAATACTCCAATTACCAAAACAGAATCCCACATGGGTAAAAATAACCTCACATGGATCTTAGCCCACCATATAACTCGGGCCCAAATAATCATGTCCTAGCAGTCTCCATAATAATAGCAACAATATCTTCATTGCCTACCATATTTTTTTGGTCATTCTTTTGGTGTCTTTACTTCAAGTACAAAATACATTGGTTTTTGGGATAATTGACTTTTTGGTCATTGTGGTTACCGATTTTTTTTGTTACAATCGCGTTAACTATACTTTAAAATAATTACCAAATGGTCATTACTTATGATTCTGTCCAAAAAACGAACGAAAGTGCTAAGTGTGCATATTGACCTGATTTTTTTGCTGATGTGGACGGAATTGCTTTGCCATGTATACGTCATCTTATGCCATGCTCATAGATATTAAGAATAATTGTATCTTAATAATAATTTCAAAATAATAATTTTTAAATAATAATAATAATTACAAAGTAAAAATAATAATTTCTAAATAATAATAATAATTTAAAATAATAATAATAATAATTTTTACAAATGTATTTATATAAAATTAATGAATTTATATTATTTTTAAATTTTTTACATATTTTAAGTTCAATTAGCATGGTTATTCATATAAAAATAATTGATAATTTATATAAAAATTTTAAATTTTTAAAAATTATTATTGTTATTATTTTGAAATTATTATTATTATTTTAAAATTATTATTAATATTATTATTTTAAAATTATTATTATTATTTTGAGCCAACTAAATCTATGCAAGGGCAATTAGCATGGTTATTCATATAAAAATATTTTAATAATTTATATTAAAATTTTAAAAATTTAAATTTTTTTAAAAAGACTAAAATACACTTTGAACCCTAAAATTTACAGGTATGTTGAGGTTTGCACCTGAAGTTCTAAACGTGCCCACTTGCACCCTAAAGTTTAACTTGCATAACATAAAACATCCTCCGTACTCTCAACCGGTTAAAAATGACTTGAAGTTCAGGTTAATCTATGATTAATACTTTAAAAATATATTTAAATTAAAAGTAAAAAAAATAAATAGAAAACAATTAAATTAACATCACTCATTCTCTCTTCACTTTTGTTCATCTTTTTCATTTTAACCTCAAACCCACAACAAACATTTACTCTTCATCAACCCTAATTTCTAAAATTAACACCCAAATGTTAACCACTTCACTTTCTCTCTCTTGTTTTTCTTCATCTTCATCACCATTGGTACATCTTTCTTTTTAATCACTATTACATTTTATTCACCCTTTCATCCAATAAAAGTAGAGTTAGATAGAAAAGAAAAATTCATCTCCTCCTCTCTTTCATCCCAGAAAAGCTAAGAGAGAAAATGAATCTTGATGTTTCTTTACAGATTGAACTTCCACAAATACCTTAAACCTTCATTTAATTTTGATCTCTAACTATAACTCCAATTTCTAATCTCATACCCAATAAAATTCACATCAAATTGCTCCTTTTATTTATTATCTTCTTCACAATAACAATCTTAAACCTAAAATTTAATCCCAAATCAGATTTTATTGATGTTTTTAGTTAATTGAGTGAGAAATTTTTAGATCAATTTGGGGTTGGTGTGGGGGTTAGGGTTTTACTCATTGATGGTTAAAATCGACTTGGATGAATTTTTATCGGGGATGAAACAATGAATTGAAGTCACAATCAATTGATTATACCGCTACTCTGTAAACATCATGTTGCTAACCATGGCTGATGAAGATGAACCGAGTGAAGAGAAAGAGGGAGAGAGAGAAGGGTGGTGGTGGTAGGTTTAATTAATTTTTATTTTTATTTATTAGTTTTAATATTATTATGGTATTTTTGTTAATAGTTTACTTATTTTATCCTTAAAAAAATAGAGCAACTTGAACTCCCATTCATTTTTGACCGGTTGATAGTTAGGAGGGTACTTTTTGTTACGCAAATTAAACAATAGGGTACAAGTAGGCACATTTAGAAGTTTAGGATGCAAATTTCAACATGCTTGTAAATTTTAGGGTTCACATTTTAGTCTTTTTAAAAATTATTATTGTTATTATTATTATTATTTAAAAATTATTATTTTGATTAATAATATTTTTATTATTATTATTTAAAAGTTATTATTATTATTATTATTTAAAAAGTATTATTATTATTTAAAAATTATTATTATTATTTAAAAATTAGTATTATTATTATTTGAAATTATTATTATTCTGAACCAGCTAAATCTATGCAGGGAAAATTAGCATGGTTATTCATATAAAAATATTTTTATTATTTATAAAAAAATTAAATTTTTTAAAATTATTATTATTGTTACTATTATTATTATTTTGAAATTATTATTATTATTATTTAAAAATTATTATTATTATTATTTAAAAATTATTATTATTATTATTATTATTTTGAAATTATTATTATTATTACTATTATATTATTATTATTTTGAAATTATTATTATTATTATTTAAAAATTATTATTATTATTATTTTGAAATTATTATTAGTTTTGAGATTATTCAGTTGAAGTACTAACAGTTTTGGGGATTTGTGGTATAATCGGCCTCCTTGCATTTCTGCGCTCCACGTCAGCAAAAAAACAGAATGATATGCACACTTGGTACTTCCGTCTATTTTTTTTGGACAGACATCATAAGTAATGACCATTTGGTAATTATTTTAGAGTATAGTTACGAGATTGTAACAAAAAAGTTTTGGTAACCACAATAAAAATCGGGCCCTAGTATAGTGACCAAAAAGTCTATTATCCCATTGTTTTTTAAAGTGTCCTGACTTTACACACTTCCACCAAGTACCTTTCGGTTTTTTATTTTCGAAAGTGTTATTTTGACCACCACGCTTTCTTTTGTTGTTGCCCTTTGGTTTAGATGCATTTTCTATGGAAAGAGATTTAACAATTTTGTTTTTTATTTCCAATTTATCCAAGTTCCAAGAATTCTCTTCAACTTGGAGAATTTTAATAAGCTCTTACATAGTCATTGCATCTTTTGTTTCATTTCCTTTCGACAATCTTTCCCTGAAAATAGTAACTTTGAAATGATTATCGAAACTTGAAACACTTTGTCAAGGTTATAGCCTTTCGACACAATTTGATTCATAATAATTTGAAGTTCATGTACTTGCAACATAACAAATTTGTTATCTATCATTTGATAATCAAATAATGAATTACTAGAAATTTTTTATTTTCGGCGTCCTTGATTTTGTACTTGTTGTCGAGATCCTCCCATAATTCATTTCTCGTCTTTTCCATGAACTTGGCTTCATACACATCGTACAATGAATTGGATAGTGTATTTAGAATGTACTATTTACACATGAAATCATTTTATTCCCATTTTATTCGAGTATTCATTTCTAACGGTGTCTCATTTTCTTTTTCTTCCATTTTCTCTTCATGAGAGAGTTTTAGTGTCGTTAAGCAAAAATACATTTTTCTATTCCAACGTCTGAAGAATAATCCATCAAAATTCTCGAGTTTGTTAATTTGATTCAAACTACTTTTTGCACATTGTTAATATAGTATTATTAAGAATGTTGAAACCCACTTCGTAGTTTGATGTAGAACAATAATATTACCGCCTGAATTGAATGGTGGACCACTTTTATATTCAACTCTTACTTTTGCTCTACAGGGTTGCTACGAATTAGTCTCCCAAGATGAGACAAACCCATATTTTACTCTATAATAGAATTTGTTGTGGAGAAACAAATCTAGTGCAAAACTATAAGTGAGAGAAGAAAATTATAGCAAGAAAAAAATATTAAAATGATATTTTTCCTAATAACTTGAGAAGAATTTGGAATGATTTTTTAAGTACAAAACTTGGGTGGATTTACAATATATTTATAGGTTTCCAAGTACTCTTTTGAAGAGATACATATCTTTTGAGAAGATATATCCCTTTTCAATATATTCCTTTGAAAGGATATGTTGAACCATTGTAATGATTTATCCAATGGTCTTATCAATTTGAACCATTGCATTGATTAATTGTTTCATCCCGAACCATTGCATTGGTTCAATTGCTTTTTAGCCCGAATCAATACATCCCTTGTCTGAATAGGTCCCTCTTGTTCAAAAAGTCATAATCTTTCAAACCAAACAAATTGAACCAACACATCTTTTGGTTTTAATTGCAACATATAATATGTTTATTATATACTTTCCAGATTTGAAAATATCTGACATATATTTGGTTCAGCAAAAAACAGAAAGAGTTAAACAATAATTACTAGTTATATATTGGGGATTGTTGTTCTAGAGTTATATGGAAATCTGAAAAATGTATGTTGTCCTAATATAGCGATGATCCGTTTTCTATGGAAGTATAGAATTGGGAAACTGGAAGATTAGCCTGTTGCCTTTCGAATCTAGGACTCAACAATGAGCAATCTGCATCCTACGCTTTCTACTTATTAACATGCATTCATATTCCGATCTAGGATGTTGAATCTTGCTCTACAAATGTATTTGAAACTCCTTCCACAATTATTGCTTTGAAAATTTTAAATGACTGTATTTGCCTACTTATCTGGTGTTTGACCTTTTATTAGGTTTGAAATTGATAGGCTGGAGGTAACCAAAACTGACTCACAAAGTAGGATTGCAGAGGAGGTATATACTTTCAACTATTTGATTTCTTTCAACTATGTCTAATTTAATTAAATTCATCTTTTCTCATTACAGACTAAAGGAAATGCAATTCTGCAAGAAAATTTGGAGAAACACAAGAATGCTTTGAGTGAAAGACGTCTAGCTCTTGAGCAAGATGTATGTGCTAGATAGGAGGGTAACTCCACTCAATTTCTAAGGAATATTTTTTCTCTTATTTTCACATTATTACACGAGAGATCTACTTCTTTAGATGATCAGAAATTCAAGTTTATATCTTCTAAATATCAGAAACATTTAGCTTAGACAAATTTTGAGACTTAGTTAACCTATTATTAAATATTTCAACATTGGTTCTTCTTCTTTTTCCCTACCAGATTCTGAACTATTTCCACCAAGATCAACATATGATAATATGATTGCATATGGTTATGCAGGAACGGACCTGGGGGTCAAGTGGTCACCCCTATTAGCTTTTTTTCTTCTTCTTTGGTTTATACACATTTTGTCAATGGGTCCCCAGTAGGTTTATATATTGTCCAATATCCATAGGTTTTTTTACCCACATGAGAATGGGTTTGCCCACTTTATATAGGTTTGGTCTCCACTATATTTAGTGATTTACAATCTTTTCGTAGTTTTACGTCATTGTGTTTGACATACAATATTTATTTATACAATTATCACTATATTATATATGTTAGATTTATATTAACTTATTATACTTTTTGTTATATATATATATATATATATATATATATATATATATATATATTATAACAAAGCTCCCACTAGGTATAAATCATGCGTCTGTCCCTATGTTTTGTACGTGTCATACTAGGCATAAATCCTGCATCAGTCCCTGTGGTTATGCTATGTCATGTATGTGCAAATGCTATGGCACATGTTTTATTGCTAACAATTATTACACCAGGCTAGATTCTGCACAAGTATTTTTTTAACTAAACTTCTTGAAGAACCGAGTGAAATTTCCCTCCACAAATTTGTTATACGATGTAGCCTGCAATACCATGTTTGATTTTAGTGATAATCTTTAAACCAAATGCTTTTGCCGTTAAATTTTATGTAAATATGAAGTTACCCTCGATTTTGCTTTTTTTGTTGTTGTTGGAATCTACCACTGAACTTTACAAAAAACGACTTAGATTAACCATAGGCTTGTATTGTTAGGTGGCAAGACTACAGGAACAGTTGCAGAAGGAAAGAGAGTTGAGGTTAGCATTGGAAGCTGGACTTAAAATGTGTCAAGATACCATTCCTGTCTCCTTCTCTATAAATGGAAAGGTCAATTTCTCTCACAATCACTAGTACTTAGGTTTGATTTATCACTAAATTAACTTGTAGATGTTTTTATAGATAAAGGCAAAACTTGAAAATATTGCTCTAGTGGAGGCAGATGTCATCAATTTGAAGCAGATGGCTGCTGATCTCACATTGCAGCTTAATCAACAGCGTGAACAAATTTCTGATCTCATGCATGATCCCAACAATCTGCCAGAACAAAGTTCAAATCATCAAGAAAAACTGTAACTCTTTTCCCCATTCTTTATTCCTTTGTGTTTGTCCCATGATTACAAGTAACATTGATCGACTGGGTATGTGGAACGAAATCGGGTACGAGGAACATTACCTATAGTAGAATGCTCAAGGCATATAGTTCTCCTATGATTTCGGAACAATAGTACCTAGTACACGGAACACAAGGCAGTAAGAGTTCCCTAGTAACCCTTTGTCCGTCTGTTTGTCTCTCTCCCTCTCCCTTGTCCCAAATCCTCTTTGAAATCCATTAATTTTATTTCATGTGCAATTTCAGTTTCTGGTAAGATTAAGATGCCTTGTTATATAATTGTGATCAGTTAAATTTGTAAAGAGGGGAAAGCCTATTGGTTTTTTCAATGGTTGTATTGTAGTCAACTTTTGACAGTTGTCTGCTTTTAGTTCTGCTTCTCAGAATTTTCCTATATGCCTATTCACACCTCAACTTGCATACAGGAAAGATAACCCGAAGGATTTGGAAGCTGCAAGTACTAAACGTACTTTTGACAAGTCGACTAGGAATAAGGTACTTTACTTTTGGCGTTGATATTACCCCTGGTTCAATTATTATTCCTACTGTAGGAGTATAGAGAAATTTTACTATGTGGTTAATGTTTTCCCATATTGAAACTGTTGGGACAAACTATGACAACCACAGAAAATCAACGACGAGAAATAAAGACAACAAGATTTACGTGGAAAACCCAAATCGGGAAAAACCACGTACAAATGTGAATCTCTATCAAAAACTTATATACACTAAGAAGTAAAGAATACTGAAACCCTAGCTATAGTAACATATATTAGCCGGGCTAAAAACATAATGGGCCCAAATAATACAAGTCGGCTTCAGTCCTCCGCTACCACTACTAAACCTTATCTTTCTTTCCTTCTGCTCGCCACACAAAATAATTCTGCCCAGGTCAAAGTTAGATTCCGAACAAGAATTCGGGACTTTCATAACAAAAACCTTGTTTTATTTTTTCATTAGCCAAGTACCCAACTAATTCAATCAATCATCTTATAAAAAAGGGGGAAAATGTCAATCAGTCAAAACATCGTATGTAGGCTGTTAGTTAAAGCTATTAGAAAGCTGAGTTTTGTATTATATAAACTTGTTTCATTTACAAAGAGAGTTGTCCTATATATATACATATAGGATAACCACCTATGCTAAAATCAAGGGATTACATAATCAAAGATTTCCAAGAGATAATTATGGTAATTCAAAAACAATATCCTAACTACTTGATAAATATAAAACTATCCTAATAAATAACAATATTATGTTATTTCTCTAATACACCCTCGCAAGCGAAACGTAGGTAACCGGAGCTTGAGCTTGACCTTGGTGAAACACCATCGGAGTTGTATAAGCAATAAAACAATAACCTTATGATCAACTGAGAATACCCACAATCGTCTGTGACAACCCGGAAAATCAGATTGTCCAGAATTTAAGTTAAAAAAATTAGTTATTAATAAAATGAATTTTTATTAATAATATTTTGTGCTATGTGTTTATTAATTGTTCTAGAACCTATGATTGTTATAAAACGGGAGGATTCTGGCTAAGAGCTAGACTGAATGAGTAAGAATTTTCAAGAAGAAAATAAAATATTTCTGAGGAAAAAGACGAAATAGGCACTATTCATCCGACGAAACCCTAAGAGTTAGGGTTTGAATAACCTAAGCCTTTCCGAGAGATCGGTATATCGAAATGGCATTCTGTCGAAAGATTTGAAGATAATATCTCATGAAAAGTTAAGTTATTAGATAAGTTTTTCTCGAAAAACATGCAGAAATCAAACAAAATAAAAACGACGAAAAGTATTGTCATGTACTTTTCATTCGTTTAACTATGTTAGGAGAAAACGTGAAGGAAAACGCTTATCAACAAAAATTGTCATTCAGTTTTTCGAGGTTCCGAAGAATGCATAAAAGTAAATTTGTAGAGGAAAGACGGAATATCCAAAAATATTTGGATTCCGGGAATCGCGATTTTTTGAACTGTCGGACGAATTCCACAAGACGGAACCACGAAGCTTCCAAGAGAAGCTTCTTGAATAGTAAGGAGGTTGGTTAAGGAGGTGGGAATAGTAACTTTGGGGCGAAATGACTATTTTGCCCCTAGTCTTGGTTTTCTATAAAAGGAGAGTCTTAGCTCATTTGTTGGTGATTTGAAAAATCACCAACACTTGAGAGAGAGAGAGAGAGAGAGAGAGAAAAGTCGGGTGAGGAGGGAAAGGAAGAGGAAAAGCTAGCCTAAGTGCAAACTTTGTCCAACGGAAGTAGATTAAAGAAGAAAGGTATTAAAACCTAACTTTAATATAATTTTCTTTAGGTTTTATATAGAAATCATATAATCTAATGAGAATAGAAGTAAAAGATTAACAGAATGATTTTCATATGGTCAAATCATGAGAAAACGAAGAAATAAGAATTAGAAGTTTAGTTTATAAATTCTTCAAAGCTTTCTTAAGAAAGTGTGAATTGCTTAATGAATTTGAACGATCCGAATGAATCATAATCAAATTTTCGATTAAAAATGAAGAACGAACGAAGAACGGAAAGAACGCGAAGAACGTTGTTAATGGACAAATTTAAAAACATCGTAGTTAAAACTTGTTGTTGATGGACAAGTTTAAAACCATCGCGTATAAGTTTGATGCTTATTGCTTGGTTATGAATGTTAGAAACGTTCATAGAATGGATTGAACTTGGCTATAAGGCGAAATTTCGTAAAAGACGAGCGAAAAATAGAAAGTATATAAATGAACTCGAATGTGTAGGGTTTCATAAGATGTAAGAAAACATAGAAAACGTGAGTCGTGGACTCAAGAACAAACAATTCCGAGTTCGGATGACCGAATTACGGATGAACGAACGAAGAACGTTAATAACGTAAAACGAACAAATGATGAAATTTAAGTCAATTGAAGGGCATGTTAACAGATTCATAATGAAATTATGTCCGAGGGAAGTTGAAGTACGTAAGAGAGTGAGAATGGCTTTGGAATGACTTCGTTCTGAGTTATAACGAAGAAGTTATATGATTTCAAAAGTAGGCGTCTCAAACATGTTCAACACTAATAAAATTTTCTGAGGTTTAGTACTGGCACCGCAGCGCCAGTTATACCTTGAAAGGCTGCGCCGCAGCGCCAGCCTGGGGAGTCAGCTACTGCTAACCCATGCCGCAGCGCCGGGTTTTGTACATAGAGTGGCGCCGCAGCGCCCTTAAGGAAAATTTTCCCGACTAGAGATTTTTATTATCCAACTTTTTGGATGGTAATTAAGGGGCAAGCATAAATGTATTATTCATGAAGAAAAATATCCTTGAGTTTGACGATAAAAAGTCGAATAAAGGTTATAAAACGGCGAACACGAATTACGTAACCGATATCTGGGGACCGTAGTTGCGATAAAACGAACGTGTGGGATTGCTATGATTGTGATTCCTTAGACGTTGTGGGGAGATGGTGACTTATAACATTTCAATGTTATAACGCCAAAATGAAAGTTAGATGTAAAGCGTATAAACGCTGTAAACGCAACGTAGTTGCGATGAACGATCGGTTTTAGCATACAACGAACCGTATGACTTCGACATTAAGAAAGGATGATGAACGTAGTGTTCATGTAATGGATCACGAAGGAGAGTGATTAAAACCTTAAGTAAAAGTTTAATGAAGGTTTAAACGACAAACAACGTGAACGCTGAATACGTAAACGATTCTCGTGAATCGTATTCGTGTCGTGCGAATGTTCTAAGTATACATTGGTTGTATAACTTAAACGTTGACGAAGGTAGTAAAAAAGATGTGAAATATCAAAAAAGCCGTAATGAACGGTAATAATGTTAATAGAAGTCCGAGTGTAAGTCAGATAGAGAATGTTAGAATGAAATGTAAGCGTTAAACACTTTAGCCGACGTAAGGGTTGAGTGTAAGCGAATATTAAACGAGCAGAACCTACACACCATGTATGGTTTGACCGTAAGGTAATGAATAATAATGATTAAACATGTGAACGGTGAAGAAACTGAATTAATGACAATGACGTATAACGTTAAGAAGTCGTGTTAATGATTATAACTTGAATGACGTTCCGAGTCGAATGAATCGGTCGTTATAAGATATGAATAAGGTAATGTCCTAGAAACTGCACTCGTTCAAGCCAAAATTCACACTTAGTGAATTTCGCATACAACTTCTCCCTCCGTAGTGTTTCCAACACTATTCTTAAATGTTCAGCATGATCTTCCGGCGTCTTAGAATAGACTAGAATATCATCAATGAACACTACAACGAACTTGTCCAAATACTGTTTGAACACTCTGTTCATCATATTCATAAATGCGGCTGGCGCATTCGTCAACCCAAACGACATCACCAGAAACTCGTAATGCCCATAACGAGTTCTGAACGCTGTCTTAGGTACATCCTTCTTCCTCACTTTCAGTTGATGATACCCCATGCGCAAATCTATTTTAGAAAAATACTTTGCCCCTTTTCAACTGATCGAATAGATCATCGATCCTGGGCAACGAGTATTTATTCTTAATCGTTAATTTGTTCAACTCTCGATAGTTGATACAAAGTCGTAACGATCCGTACTTCTTCTTTACAAACAATACCAGTGCTCCCCACGGAGACACACTCGGTTGAATGTACTTTCTATCTAACAGTTCCTGTAACTGAACCATTAACTCCTTCATCTCAACTGGCGCCATCCTATATGGTGCCTTTGAAACTGGTGTCCGTACCCGGCAACAAATCAATCACGAATTCTACATCCCTATCTGGCGGAATACCGGGTAACTCCTCCGGAAGCACATCCGCAAACTCTTGAACTACCGCTATCTGTTCCAATGATGTTCCCACTCTTTGGGTATCCACCACATGACACAAGATACCCTTACACCCCTTCTTCAACATCTTCCTAGCTTGAATCATGGTTAGACAACAAGAACGTCTCGGTGATTTATTACCATAAAACACCACCTCAGGTTTCTTAGAAAGTCTTAAGTTCACACTCTTTCTATGACAATCTATTATTGCTCTATAGTTAATTAACCAATCCATACCGAGAATCACATCGAATTCTCTTAACCTTATCGGTAAAAGATCTACCGATAATCTATTACCCCTAGTATCTACGAAACAATTCATATGAATGTGTTCAATGGGAATTATCTCCTCGTTTGCTACCTTAACGTCTAAAGGTATTTTTAACTTTTCAGGATTTAATCCCAATTGCTTAGCAAATCCACATGCTATAAAAGAACAAGTAGCACCCGAGTCAAATAACACGTATGCATTTATTTCATTGACTTGAATGATACCTGCTATTACATCCGATGATGCAACCACATCTTGGACGGTCATATTAAACGTTCGGGCTAAGGGTCTACCCAATGATGGTGTTGGTCCAGTAATGGCCAAATTGCCACTTCCAGAACCTTTACTACCCTCCGCCCCTTTCTTTGGGCAATTTCTTGCCATGTGGTCCACCGACCCACAAATAAAACAGCCCCGGTTTTCTTAGGATTAGGACAATTGGGAGATATGTGACCCTCCTGCCCACAGTTATAACAACCCGTTTTCCCCTTCAGACAGACTCCGAGATGAGTCTTGCCGCATGTCTTGCATGCCTCCATCCTACGTTTAGGATCCCCTTGTTTCACCCCAGTATTCTTAGGGTTAAAATTTTTCCTCTTAGGCACATTGCCACTACTACTGGAAAACTCTGCCTTATTTCCTCCCTCTCCCTTACTCTTATTCTTTCTATCCTTGTGGTATTGGGTCAATGCCTGACTACCACCCTCCACTATTATCGTCTTTTCCAGAATGGTCCCGTAGGAAGCACTCTGAAAAACCGATATCCTACTATAGAGCCAGTGTTTTAGGCCCTACTCAAACCTACGAGCCTTCCTCTCCTCCATGTCCACTTGGTGTGGAGCAATCTTTGCCAATTCATTGAATTTGGCCGCGTATTGGGGAACAGTCATGTCCCCCTGTTTAAATTCGAGGAACTTAATCTCCATCCTCCCTTGCATGCTAGTAGGGAAGTAGTTCTTAAAGAATACCTTCTTGAACTGTTCCCATGTAACAACACCTATTCCAGCCCCACCCTGGTGAGCCTCCCACCAGTAGTTGGCTTCGCCCTTCATCATGTAGGTCGCAAAAGAGGTCTTTTGCACCTCAGCTACGTTTGTAATAACAAACGCCTTTTCTATTTCCATGACCCATGTTTGGGCCTCCATTGGGTCCGTTCCCTTAAATTCGGGTGGACCTACACTCTTAAATTCTTTAAAGGTAGTCGTTCGGGCTACCCTAGGTCCTGCGGGTGCTCTACCCCCAGCTTGGTTAATTGCAGCCGTTAATAAATTAACGAACTCTTGCATTGGGTTATTAGGACCTCCCTCGTTATCATTATGCTATTCCGCCTCTTGGTTACGTTGTCTTCTTCTTGGCGGCATTTCTGATTAGATAAATAAAGTTCTGTTATTACTTATTTGCTTACTTCGTTATTAGTCGTCAAACAACTGAACAATAACTCATACACAACAAAGCAATTTAAAATAAAAACTTCCTTAGATTAAAATGCTTCTTTATAGATCAAAACTATTTACAAGCTGCTTTCCATAGCCCAAAAGCTATTACATATATATCCCGTGATTGACTTCCACAAAAATTGGGATTTACAAAAAGACTACCCTTTAATTATACAAAAGAGGATTTTATGTCACTACACAAAAGTATGTACCATACTAACTCCTAATACTGCCTAACAGCATTTTCATGCTTCTCGTTCGCTAGAATCGACACAATATCTCGACTTATAGTATGTCGAGTCTGTCCCGACTCGATAGAATAACAAGCTATCTTAAGCTTGAAATCCTCATGCGCACTGTCATTTATATATGACATTCGTGCTATCTTCTGGTCTTTTTCAGCCAGTTTCTCACGAAGTTCTACGACCTCGTTCTTATAGTCCCTAGCCTTGTCAGTCATGAGCACTTTCTCATCATGCTCTATCTCATAGTCTGACTCTGCAGACTCCTTCGCACCGTAGAGATCACTGATCTCTTCCTTCTGGTGCTGCACCATATTGTGCAGTTGCACGTTACGGTCAAGTACTGAGAGGTACATCGCCCTCATAGTCTCGGTAGGTGTCGACTCTAGGGCAGGCATCACCGTATTAATCGATGTCACCTCCATGTCATCCTCCACATCTATCATCATATTCAGATATGATGTTATTCCCATGGTCTCCTCAGAATAATCCTCCTCCGAGTAATATTCTTCGGGCTCTGACTCTTCTAGAATCACTACAGGTATGTCTGCTATAGGCACCGGTACTGTCTCAACTCTGTTCACGGATTCCTCGCTGACCACATGTATATCCCTATACATCAAGCTATCGACCGATATCTACAATAACACATAACAAATTGATTAGTACATAATACACAATAATATAACCACAAATCACATGTAATCCATTTAGGATTACTTTTCATCTTTTAAATCTTTCGGTACTGAGTTTCCTTAATACCTTATTAACTCATTTGACTCGAGTTAACTTTCTTTGGACTCTTCCTTTCCTAACGAGCTTATTAGACTAAGG
Organism: Panax japonicus; assembly: GCA_020205505.1. Taxonomy (NCBI): domain Eukaryota; kingdom Viridiplantae; phylum Streptophyta; class Magnoliopsida; order Apiales; family Araliaceae; genus Panax; species Panax japonicus. Next base: position 63,014,835 of record CM035091.1, read on the forward strand.
TTCTTCCCCTCTTAAGTTTTATAACCTAATGCTTTGATACCAACCTGTGACGCCCCCAAATTCGGGTATCTTCCAACCCGACAAATGGTGCTCCACGATACTACAATCCATACAATCATTCCATTGAGATAACAACAAAATGAGTGTAAATACTATCTTTGTATTACATTTATAATAAATCTTTTCCTAGGTTCATAAACCGAATACATTCGTTGTTCTTCATAAGTATATTACAATTAAATACACTAATCTATTACAGGACGATTAATTGTCCATCTTAGCCTTGCCTTTATCTCGCTTAGAACTCTCAGTTCGTTCGACTTTAGCTGCTAACATATGGTTCAAGCAAGAATTAGCATAACTAGCTCAGCAAGTCTTAACAAAGAATCATATGAATATCACCTTAACAATTACATGTTTTATTTCCATATTTGAACAATTAACTACGAAGCACTATGAAACATTCGACTAGTACTTCTCATAACAACAATTCCAGAGTATATATAATAGCTTAGGAATGATGAACCGGTCAATAGACCATGAACATACTCTTTTCGTTTTCGTACTTGAAAAGGATATCCGGTACCAAGGCCATCCACCCGTCTTTACTTACGAGCACTTCTAGGTGATCAGCCTATTGTACTCTATGTTGATCAACACTCTTACGTTAAACGTATTTACGCTTAACAATTTGGCAACCTCGCGTGCCCATCGAATAATCGATGAAAAATACTTTTGTTTGTACATAGACAAACTTACCTTCTCATCCGTACCAAATACTTGGCATAAGATAGCGTTAACAATTCTATATCGAAAGACTTGTAAACAAATCAATCAACTCTTCAATATTAGTCTAGCCGAGTTAAAATAGGCATCGACTCTTTCTTTAAAACCATTCATGCATTGTATAACATGCATCACATAAAACTTGGCTAACACGGAGGTTAGACAAGCGTTAAGAAAGACTTGCCTTCAAGCGTCTTTGAATAGATAATTCAACAATTCTCAGTCTTTACAGGATCTACATGATATATTCACTTAGCACACTGTAATTAGTTATCAAACAAACTAACTTTATTGTCTATAACCAACTTCTTTCTCTTCTATGTCTTATTTGAATTAACATCATTATTAAAGTCGATTCGACTTTCTATACTTCATTACGGTTCGTTAACGTTTTTACGTTATTAACCGACATTCGATCATTATTGGTTGAGTACCAACGTTGAATGTCATTTACGGTTTACTTATTACATTCTCGCGTTCTTCGTTTAATTTCTATTAAACCTTACTAACTCTTCTTACATTATCACCTTATAAGTGATTTAAGGTTAGTCTTATTACGTACCTTAAGTACCTTCAATGTCTTACCTTAGTTCTACATTCAAATGGAACAAAAACTTAACTTGGTCAACATTTTTACACTGCCGGCGCTGCGGCGCGGCAACTCTAGTATAAACTCGGCGCTGCGGCGCCACTCTCCAGTAGTTTTGCCCGATTCGGCGCTGCGGCGCGACCATTATACACTGGGTTGGCGTTGCGGCGCCGCCCCTGTGCACCAGTTGGCCAAAACAGTTTGGATTTCTTGCGAAACTCCCGTATTCATAATTTGTTCGTTTTACTTCCGAATTGACCCATTCGAAAGCGTACAACTCACAAATTACATCCTTTACGTGTTCATATAAGAATTTTATACTTTCGAATCCGTTAACTCGGAATTCACCTTTGAGTTCATTTTTGAGCATTCGTTTAACGTTTTCGACCGTTAAATACTCGTTTTCTTCGTTATAAGTCGGAATGCGACGATTCTTTCGCCAACGACTCTTAATTACCTTATCTCACGTGTTGACATTGGAAACCAACGTTTTCAAGTCACACGACAACTTTTGACCTTTAATCCGAGATTTCTACGTTTTCGACGTTTAACGTCTATTTTCGCAAAATTCGTCATAACTTCGTTACTCGTGTTCTATAAGCCAAATCAAATGGAAAACTCCATTGATTCATCATAGTCCTTCTAACCAAACAATAGACACATTCCTTTAGCTATAACGGTTTTCAAATCGTTCATTCATAACTAAGTTCACGTTCAAGACTTTCTACGGTTTTTAACTTAAGTAAACACTTACGATTTCTATTTGGTCATGACCTATCAATGATTTAATCATTAATAGACATCCTTATCTCTCCTCAATAAACATGCTCCACCAATCTACGATTCTTCTACGAGAAAGAAATCGAAAAAGATGAAGATTACGGTTTATGAGAATTTACCTTTGACATACTTCCCGTTCTTGATAAACGTCTAAAGGTTTGCTTTGAAGTAGATTGATTAAGTGTTTCTAGCTTTTCTCTCTCTCAATATAGGTTGAACAAGATTTTCAAAACAACAAATACTCAACCCAAGCTTTGTATATATAGAAAACCAAATAAGGGGCAAAATTGTCCATTTCCCCCACCTCCTTACTATTGCACCTCCTTTGCAACTTAGCCACCAAGTAATCACTTTACTTGGTGGCCAAGTGGCCGGCCCACCTCCCCTTTTTGTCATCCCATGGGTTGCCCCATGAGTTTTACCCATCATACGACCCACCGGTTCGACCCGCGGTTTAACTTTTTGGATTGGGCTTGACATAACTTAACGTTGGGCCTTGACTTGGGCTTGTATACTCAATTCATTGGTCTTGCTATTAGTCCAAGTCCAATTAAATTATACCAAAGTCCTTAACTCCTACTCCATTAGAACTTCTTGTATTCTATACGTATATCTCACGTATTCTCTTCATCTAATACTCATACGATATTCGTATTATACTTCGTATTATTCTTCATACCATACTCGTATTTATACTAGTATAATACTCGTATCTTATATGTATAATTATTGAAACGACTGTACGCATTTCATTTTTCTTTTCGGAAACCTCTTTCACAAATCCTTAGGTTTTAAGTCCGTATGCGAAAACTTTGTTTGCCATAACGGAAATATTATTGGATATTTCATAATATCGTTATATTCTATCATTACACGCTTCTCGAATTTTCAAACTCTAGCTCCGAACGAAATCGGATGAATAGTGTTTTTACGAAAAACTTCTCAGAAAACCTTCGTTTTCGTCTTGGTAATTCACAACAATTAATCCTAGCACAAAGCCAGAATACTAACCACATCCGTATATTCTAGATCATAGTACGACCTTCGAACATCTTACTCACAGAATAAATCAATTAAATTCATTTAATTCACATAATCAAATAAAAATTTAATTCATTCAAAATCCGAAATTCTCGGGCGTTCCACTAACGAATATCCTTGGCCCGTAGTGCATGGATAATTCGTGGATGTGATAATATCAAATATCTTTGGCCCGTAATGCATGGATAATTCAGTGATCTGAATTATTTATTTTACAGACAAATGATGTGGTAAAAATCCTCTTTGGCTTACGTGCAAAGACGGATTGTTGATTATTGGTTTTACAGTTGTATATCTTTGGCTTACGTGGAAAGATGAACTGTTGATTATTGGTTTTACAGTTGTATATCTTTGGCTTACGTGCAAAGATGGACTGCTGATTATTGGTTTTTACAGTTGTATGTCTTTGGCTCGTAGTGCAAAGATGGACTGTTGATTTACCTGATTATAAATATGAATTGTGAATTTAACTATAATCTTTGGTGGTTCAGGTGAAGACAGGTGATGAGAGTTCTCTTTGTCTTGGGTACAACAAAGAACTGTTGATGAGTATTACAGAAATAAAATATTAACGATGTACTTCTAATTTGGAGGAGATAGTAGACATTATGTTCTACTTGACTCTTCTAATGGATTGTTGATTCCGCTGCAATTATGGTTGAAAACTTTTATTATCTACCATATGTTCTAAATATCTGATTTAGTACTGATGAAGGTTATTCATAAATTAATTATCTTAGTCATAATATTCTTTACTGGGCTATTTGTGCTTACCCTTTTGCTTCACAATTCTTTTCAGGTATTAAGAGTGTAGCTGGGTCGAGCGGGGATAACAGGGGAATAGTGTGATGGTCCGAGACTGTGAAAGTTTCTCAATACATTATAAAACTACATGACATGCAATATATAATTGTATTGAGGACCTAAGATGGGTGTGTCGTATATTATACTTCACTTAATAATTGATTTTGGTGAACAACAATAGGGTGATGAGAACCCAACTTTGGAAGCGTAAAAAAGCACCCCATTAGAATGAGGAGAGCAGAAATGTACTAAGAGCTTAAAGGGGGTGTTTCCACTATCATACATGATGTCTGACCACATACAAACTCGTGTTATGATAAGATATGGTTGTGCACATCCACTTGTTGACTATATCTATGAGCGTTATTTATGTAATCTTGAAGTATGGTTGGAATATAATTCTCGGTTTGAGACAATGGAGATAATTATATGGCAAGAAGATACCCACCATTGGAATGAACAAGATAGTAATCTTCTCGTTCTTATTTGGGGTCTATTGGGTCAACCAAAGGTAATGCTCAAGTCATATGATATCTATTATAAATTAGATGCATGACCTCCCTTGTATGAAGGATTCCGTGAGCATTTTCCAAAGATTTTAATTCCTAAAACAGTTATCGACTGTACTTTTATGTAAAGTATCATCGGTTTGGAATGTGAGTATTGTTATTTCTATTAAAACTCATAGCTTATGTGTTGTCATATTTTGCACGACAGTTCAACAGTTGTATAAATGAAGTTTGTATTTGAATTCTGTATCGTGTATCTGGCGACCCAAGATGGTTTGTGTATACCTATTTTGGGGGCGTCACAATTTGCACACTTGCACATCACTTGCACACTTGCACACTAATGCACATCACCTGCACACTTGCACATCACTTGAACACTTGCACACCTGCACACTAATGCACATCACCTGCATTAATGCACAAAACAGAGGCATTCAAAACCATACTGCTAATGCTGTAAGCTTCTATTGCCATTCAATTAACAAAAATCAGAGGCAATTCAAAACCATACTGCTATAATAGCAAGCCCTGCATTAATGCACAAACCATACTGCATCATGCACACACTTCAATTGCCCAACTGTTATAATAACCACACAATGGTAAAAAAATGTTCTAATCAAAATGCTCTAAATAAAAACAATTCAATAGAAAACCAAATTGTTATAAACTTCCAGGAACTGCTATTCCCATTCAATTAAGTAATTAAATCCCAGTACATTCCACAAATCAGAGACAATTCAAAACAGTTGTCTTAACATGCCTATTAACAAAATGCATCATACACTGCAATTTACAATCTCAGCCACACCTTCTTGGCCCTAGGCAACATACATACATCAATAAGTCATAAGCTTAATAGCAATTATCTGCAGTTGGGCCCAAAAAATACCCTAAACTGGATATATACATCAATAATGCATAAGCTTAGTACCCCAAAAAAGAACAAAAAGATTCCAAAAATCCCATCCAAACACTATTTATCTGCAGTAGGCCCTCCGCTGTTTGGTTTCCTAAACTGGATTTTCTCTCTTTTGGATCTTGTTGTAGCTTCTAGGTCTCCTGGTGTTGTACATTGTTTTCCCTTCTATGTATATTCCTTGGCTTGTAATATATCATCTGAGTCATTTCTTTGGCTTCCCTCATAATGGATTCCACCTTGCCACTTTGTAGAACCTCCTGCTTGCTCTAGCTCAACATTCATTCCACCTGACTCCATTTAGACTCATGTGTTGCTATCATTGGTTGAGGTTGAGAAGCTTGAGTATGAGCCTGAGAAGTCTTTTGAACCTTTTTAGCCCTCTTAGCCTTTGGAGGAGGTTGAGATGATTGACTTTGTGGAGCCTGTGAAGATTGTGAAATCACATCTGGCTGCTTATTCAGTTTCTAAAAACAGTATTAAACCCAATATATGATCTTGAAAAAGCACATAAATAAAAACACACACTTAACTTACTTGAGGACCCCTTCTTGAATTGTGACCCCATTCCTTGCAAAATCCACATTTCAATGATATTTCTTTCCTCTTCAAACTTGTACTTTCTAGATTTGATTATGGACTATCATTACTTTTCCTCCTAACAACTTTAGGTCTGCATACATGAGTATGTTTAACTGGTGGCAAAGGTGGCTCAATCCCAGTAGGATCCCACACAGATCTGTGCCTTATAGGCTCAATGTTGTGACTGTAAACCTTTAGATACATGTCCTTGGTTAAACACTCATATACATGTGTATGGATTATGTCCTATTTTGTTAATGCATGACACATCATGAGCACAAGGTATTCCAGACAAGTCCCACCTCCTACAAGTACATGTTTTTTCCCCCAAATCCACCACAAATGAATGACCCCCAGAAGTCATAGTCACTGTAAACCTCCCACCACCACCTAACCACAATGGCAATCCACCCCCTACATGACCTTTCCATTTTTCTACTTTTTTAGTTATTCTAAGGCACACTATACCATTATGTTTCAACATTATTTCTTTCCTTTTAACAATCCTATTCATGCAATATAATCTAAGTCCTTCTAGACACCCTATTACTGGTTTCACTCTAGCCTTAAGAATTTTGCTATTAAATACGTCACAATGGTTATTGACATACATTTCACTTTTGCATATGGTCTGAAAATGAGACCTACTCCACTGAGCAGGTGGCTTAGGAGATAACCATTCATATGCACTCTTATCTTCCTTTTGTAACACCTCCATTGCCTTTTGAAAGACACAAGGATTATATAATGTATATATAATATATATAAGTTATTAATTATGTACCTAAGATCAATAGATCATTACCTAGTCGAAGAAGAAGAAGAAGAAGAACGAGAGAGAGAATAACTGAAGAAGAGAGAGAAAGAAGAAGAACTAAAGAAGAAGACCATACCAGTCGGCTGTCGAAGTCGAACTGAAGTCGGCGACCTGAAGTCGAATTGAAGTCGCGACTCGCAACTCGCAAGAAGGAAAGAGAGAGAAGTTGAACTGAAGAAAAGAAGAAAAGAAGAAAAGAGAGAGAAGTCGATCAGATCTAGGTTTTTTTAAGTCAAACTGAGGTGTAGGCCTTGAAACGCCTTGAGGCGCAACGCCTCGAGGTGTAAGCCTCAGGCATATAAGGCGCAAGCATCTGATTTTCCATATGAGCCGTCAGCCTCGCCATAATAGCCATCTCCCGCTTCGCTTTGAGGCGCGCCTCGAGGCGCACGCCTCGACCACTATTTCGAACATTGACTTGGCCCACTAAACCCACCAGTTTTCTTATGTAATACTAAAATTATGTCATATTACAAATACTACCTCAAAGATTATTTCTAATTATATTTATAGTCCTAAAGTTTGGTATGTTTCAAACTCCACCCATAAACTTTCACTAATAAAATTAAAATAAAATAAAACTAACACCGCCCAGAGCACCCGCAAGGACCCACTTAGGACTCGCCTAGAAAACCGTCTAGGCCCCGCTTACAAGGTATAGGTGCTCGAAACTCCCTCCGCCGCCTAGGTCTACCTAGCGGTTTTTGGATTTTTGGAACATTCAGAATTAAACATAAAACACAAGAAAAATGTGGAACACTCTACTCGACCTCCAATTTACGGATTGCATTCCTCCACTCACTCCTATCACAACCTCAATTATATCCCACTTCTTCTACTCATCCCGTTCAAGTATTACTTATGTTTTAATAGATATACATTTATAATATTTTCGTACCTACATATATATATATATATATATATATATATAATGGGACCGGATCTGGTCCGGGAGTCCGGATTTTAACAAAATCCGGACCTTTTTTTTTTTTTTTTTTTTGCTTTTTTTTTTGAAACAACTAAAAAAAAAAATAAAAATTTATGGAACTGAAATTTTTCAATAATACAGTGTTTTGGGTGTGATTTGGATGCCTATAACGAAACATGTCTGTACAGTCTGGGCAGACTGTACATACATTGGTTGGTGTGGGTGTTAAAAACACACCCAAAACACTGTATTATTGAAAAATTTCAGTTCCATAAATTTTTTTTTTTTTTTTTAGTTCTACAAAAAAAAAAAAAAAAAAAAAAATTTTGGGTCCGGATTTTGGGTCCTGTCCGGGAGTCCGGACAGGATCCATTCTGTATATATAATATGCACATGTATATTTTAATATATTTCTATATTTATGATTTATTTTTGTAATTTTATAATTATGGATTTCCAGTCATGTAATTATTACTCCTTCCATCCCATTTTATTTTGCAAATTTTTTATTTTAGGATGTCCCAAAATAATGACTAAGTTTCACAATAAATGCTTAATGGGAAGTGTACAATGCCATTTTAACATCTTAAGTGCACTTAACAGGAAAAGATGATAGGACCACCCCTCACTTGACTTTCCAAGCAATTTAACTAAGATATCCCAATACAAACACTACATTCCCAAGTTAAATTTGAAAAGTTAAAAATTTTAATACTCAAAATGCCAGTTTTTAAATTTGTTCCACTTGAAATTGTTTCTTTATTATGCAAAAATGCCAGGATGCTGGCTCCCGAATAGGGAAGCCCTTTCAGTCTGTTGCTAAGCGGTAGGTAGACATTGTTAGTATAGTACGGTTCAATAGTAGGTGTTAATTATTGGGCCTTGATAGACTTTTTTAAGTATTTCAAAAGAAAGGGTTTGCTGATAGAGAAGGGGGGAGAGGGGTGATAAAATGAGATGGAGGTAGTATATTTGATATTAGTATATTTCTAATTCACCCACCTCGTCCAAGCTCACAGCCATATGTACCTCTTATATCTTATTCATGATACAATACTCCTCTTCTCATGGTGCATTTATGGGCCAACGTTTGATATGAGCAGACCATCTCCACTAATGTTCCCTCAGTAGGTTTCACTCCAACATTCTTTCAAATTGCCTTGTTTATAATCATATCCTACCTTGTATGGCCACACATCTATCTTAACATTCTCATTTTAATTATTCCTATCTTAGGCACATTTTACTTTTTAGTCGGCTAACATTCTACTCTGTATAGCATTGCAAGCCCCACCGCTTTTGAATAAAACTTTCCCTTGAACAACGTATTCACAATGGCTGCATCTCTTCTTACATTTCCCCCATCGTTTCAAGTATTTAAAGACATGCTTCTTAGACACCTCCTCTCCTGAAACAATGGCTACATCTCCTTACATTTTTTAACTCCCTCTCCATATACACTTAATTCAAAAATATCTAGATTCTAATGCACTTCTGCATAACTCCAACTCAGTATTAACAATTGCCCGACTCTCGTTGATTAACACAAAAAACTATGGCACCTTGTCCTGAATGTCTTTCATTAGCTCGTCCATAACTAAGATAAAAGGATAAGGGCTTAACGCCATTCCGTGGTATAATCCTATTATGATTGGAAAATCACTCATTGTGCCTTCACAAGTCTTCGTGAGTAGTTGATCCATCATACATATCCTTAATCACATCAACATACTTTCTAGGCATTTTTTTCTTCTGAAGAAACAGCCAAAGGAAATACCATAAATCACATGTACCTCAATTCACTAATACAAAAAATAATATTAGGTGAAATACCATTTTTATGATGTAAACAGGGTCAATCGAACAAGGTGGGTGCTGAGAAACATGTGAAACAGGAATCTGCATCATTAACTAATAAACATGTACCTCAGAATCAGCAGTCAGATCCAGTACAGAACTTGAAATGTGCTGCAACTTCACCCACTTCATCATCTGCGGAATCAGTGACAGGCAAGCATTGTACAGTTCCTTCTAAAAGGCAGGGTACTACTAGGAGTGAGGTACGTTTTTTTCTTTCTTCCCTATGCAAAATTTTTCTGCGTCGGTCCTTGTAAGCCATGTAAACATTGCTACACTCGACGAGAATTTAGAACTTAGAAGGTTCCCAATTACCGTGAAACTTGAAGGAAATAACTGTTTTACTTGTTACATTTTACCATTTGTATCATTACATATTGGGGTTTCCAGAATTGACAGTACCTAAATTACTGCTACAGCGAGAAACACGAGTTGGGGTTTTGGGCTGTGATGAGACTACATGCACACATATATTAAGAGAAAGCTTTGTGCATTCCAGATCTTATTCTGTTTTAAGTGTTTTTTATGTCAATTTAGACATTCTACATTATTTCTCCTCAAGTTTGAAAATTGGTTAAAGAACTTGCGTTGAATGACAGGGAGCCACTGCTAATTCTTCTGCACTCTCAAAGCTAACAAATCGACTCAACTTTTTGAAAGAAAGGCGTACTCAAATAGCATCTGAGATCCAAAATTTTGACAAATGGCAGACTCCAGGTCAACCTATTCAAAATTCTGAGAGTTCTTCATCAGAAAAAGGCAGAGGATCTGACCAGTTTGTCCAGAACTCGGATAAAGGGGCAGCAACAGAAGGCTTGTCTGTCCAAAATATTGACAGGGGAAGAACATCAGATGGCCTACCAGGCCCAAATCTGGGAAGAGGGAAATCAGAAAGCTTCCCCAATGTTGACAAAGGTGGAACAACTCCGAGAACTTTATCAAGATGATGAGTGGTATTTCTTGCTTTTTCAGACTTTTGCCGCATATTATGCATGGCCTATCTCATTCTGTTGAGGAACATACTGAACAAGAAGAAGAGGAAGCTTTATGAATTTAGGTCTTGATAGGTGTCCTACAAGATTGCATTGATGCCAATGCTCAAGGGAAGTGCCGTTGAAGTTGAGACTCCCCCAAGCCCACTGGTTTACAAAGATAATTTATCAACTTGATGCTGGTTGAATTGCTTGGTAGCCTCGCTAGTTTGGTTTGGGTTGGTATAGGGATAAAGTAGGGTGGTTGTGTAATCATTAGTGTTGTCTGGTAAATGCAACATATAATTACTATTATTTGTTTTCTGACCTAATCTAGTTAAGCCTGATGGAGTTGTAATGAAACCCTAGTTTCAAGTCTCTGTTACACTCTGTTTTTGAGTTTTGAACCGAAAAGAAAAGAATAGAAAACTTAAATTAGAACAGAAAAGAAAAGAATAGAAAATTTAAAGTTTTCCTTTTGTGTTGTTTCTGAGTTTTTAATAGAAAAGGATAGAAAATTTAAAATTGAAGACATGAGTTGTAATTTAAAATTTATTATATTAAAAGTTGAGGATAATATGTGAATTATAAATATTACTTATTCTAATTTCTTTTCCGTCCAAATCATGCCAATTTTGGACGGAAAACTTTGATAGGAAAAGTGGCTAAGTTTTATATCCATTTCTTTTCTTTTCCGTTTATTAAAAAACTCAGAAACATAAGAATTGGAAAGAAAATTTAAATTTTTCGTCAATTTCTTTTCTTTTCTGTCCATTTTAAAACTCAGAAACAGAGTGTAATTAGTGCTTGAGCACGATAACAACAATTTTTTTTTCCTAATCGGATATTCTAGTGTAAATGAGTATGGGGTTTGTTCAACAACTTCGCCTGAGATCAGTTCATTTTAGATCCTTGAATTTCAAGCAAAATTTTCCATTTCTGGTACAATTTTGCTGGTCGTTTGGAGCTCCTTCCTTTACAAATTGTAATCTTTTGTCACAAAGATGAAAGCCCTATAGAGAAAAGTCTTACATGGACCATATATAGTTTGTTTTGATTTGTAGAACCGATACATGAATGTGGTACACTACATTGGCTAAAGCCTAAAATGCGGTATGCTAGGGTAGTTTTATACGAGTGCTTGTAATTCGGAATTCTCTTAGAATTTAAATACAGAACTTTGTTTATAGAAGATATTTAGTTATATCAAAAAGTTGATTGTTATATAAATTATTTAGTATAATTGATGTATGGGCATCAACGGTGGCGAAGCCATGAATTTTTGTCAGTGGGGTCGAAATTATTATTGAGTTACAAATAATGTGGCGGGGTTCGGGGGTAGCGCCCTCGAGCCATTTTTTTAATACTTTATACTTTCGAGTATATATATATATATATATATATATATATAGTCCGGATCAGGTCCGGACTCCCGGATTTTAACAAAATCCGGACTTTTTTTTTTTTTGCTTTTTTTTTTTGAAACAACTAAAAAAAATAAAAAATTATGAATCTGAAATTTTTTCACAATACAGTGTTTTGGGCGTGATTTGGATGCCTATACCAAAACATTTCTGTACAGTCTGGGCAGATTGTACATACATTGGTTGGTATAGGTATTAAAAACACACCCAAAACACTGTATTATGAAAAATTTCAGTTCCATAAATTTTTTTTTTTTAGTTGTTTCAAAAAAAAAAAACAAAAAAAATAAAAATACGGGGTCCGTATTTTAGGACCAGTCCGGGAGACCGGACTGGATCCTGATTCTATATATATATATATATATATATATATATATATATATATATGGTATATATACACTATGTTGACTCATACTAGACTTTTTTAATCACAACTGTTCATAAGTAAGTAATTCATTATTTATTTTTAAAAATAATATAAATTAGATTATTATTTAGTTTAAAATATTATAGAGAGATATATATATATTAAGATGATATGAGTCATATGTGATTAAAATTTGATTGACAAAGTTATAAATTTTTAATTTGACCCCGTATAATAGAAAAATTATAAAATTTTAGTGGGGCCAATTTATATATAATACTTAAAAATTTTAAAATTTACCTTACATTATAAAATAAATTTTTTTTTCAGTGGGGGCGATTGACCTCATACAACACTATGTGGCTTCGCCACTGGGCATCAATACTAAGTTAGTTTATCGATAATTGTGCAATTATAGGTAAACCAAAAAAGAAAATGTACATGTATGCTAGATTTAGTGTGACGCCCCAAAATAGGTATACATCATCTATTCTGAGTCGTCAAATACATGGTACATAAACCAAATACAAACTTCCTTTATATAATACGACAACAACGTAGCTTAAAGTTTTTACACGAATATTGTCTCATAAACAGTATTCAAACTCAAATGAAATCCTCATTACATTTATTATCACATTATTTTATAAAATAGTGAGTACTACTATAGCCACCATCTCGGACTGTCACTATGTTCCTCGACTAGTCCCGGCTACGTTCTCATTTGTAACATTCTAGAATTTTAAATGTAATTTTAAATATTTAATGAGTTATATAAATATTTAATGGATGTGATTATCGGTAAATGAATATTTATTTTATTGATTTAATATTATTTAGAGAATTATTTGTTAAATAAATAATTGATGAATTAAGGAAATGATTATTATATTGATATTTCAATTAAATGATATATTATTTGTATTGTGTTATGTGATTAAAGGATTTACTTAATTAATTGTGATTTGAATTAATTAAGATAAATATGAAAGCTTGATTAAATATAGTGCGACAAATAACTATATTATAAGGAGTTATTAAAATAAATTAAAGTAATTTATTTTAGTGTTTACCAAACAAGGCTTAATATATTAATTCTTTAATATTTTTAAATGATTTGCCAAACAAGCCTTATGGCTTTTGAGATTTCTAGTTAAATAAAATAAATAATTAAATAAGATAAAATCAAATAATAAATATAATATATTTATGTTATATACGTTTATCCTAATAACTGATGTTACTTATTATACGTATTAAGTCTATGTCAGTTTTCTTTGTTATTATATTAGTACGAATATCAGTTTAGTTCTTTTACACATTCTATTTGCTAGCTTAGAGATTTCAGAGGGTTGAGAGAATTATGAGCAAACTTAAGCAGATTTCAGCGAGTTTGGCAAGAATTATAAGCTAATTGAAGGTATGTTCTGCAAAGTTAGATATTATTTATGTTATGAGTATTACGGCAAAACTTTTATATAATTTGTGAAATTCAATTTATTGAATGGTTGCTTTACAATGGATTACTTGTGGTTATACATGTTCATGATGATAGAGATTATGTTTAAACAACAATTGTATGTTAAATTTCGGTTTGACAATAGGAATTTTGACAGTATTTGGTTGTATATATATATATATATTCATGAAAAATATCAATTCTAGTAGCCAATTCGTATGAGAAATTATAAATTGAAGATTTTATATGTTAGTTTAGTGAGATATGAGCATTATGTAATTTGAATGAGATGATTTGGCCAACTAGTGAGTTCACAGTGATGATTTCTATAACAATGTCAAGAAAAGTTGAGTTTTTGTGAAAAACATGAGTTTTGAGAAATTAAAATAGTTGTAGTTAGTGTTAAATTGTGCTAGTTAAATGTGAGCAATCATATTTATGATATTGTTGTATTTATTATACGTATTAATATTACTTTCTATTGGGTGAAATTTGTGTTTGTTGGGCTAAAGTCGGCTACTGTTCATAGCCGACTATGCGTCTGTCTGAACACCGGCGCAGCTGCGCCGGTGCCAAGGCAAAAAATGGCGCAGCTGCGCCGGTCCCAAGCCTTTGTATGGCACAGCTGCGCCGGTCCCAAGCCTTTGTATGGCGCAGCTGCGCCATACCCTGGTTTGAGATTCTAACTTCTGCTATTTCAGCAGACTTAGGAAAGTGTCACAACATAGTCTGAAATTGAGTTAGCATGTTAAATGTGTAATGTTAAGGTTAACATAACATAGTGAGTTGTGGTTAGTATGATCAAAGTTGCAAAAATGATTATTAAATCAAAAATGCGTTATGTGATAACATAGTTTATACAATGAATGATAGTTAAGTGTTATGATGATTAACACTTGGGAATTCTGAAATGTAAAGCGTAGCACAAGACTTGTGTTAAAATAACAAGTTTAGCTAGTAATGCGTTTTATATTGAAACGTGAATATTAGTATGTCTAATAGATGTTATGGTTTTAATACTGTGTTTAGGTGAACGTGAGTTTAATATTTTAGCTTACGCTCGAGGCAACTTTTCTAACTCCATACTTTCATTGAGTTAGTTTGTTATGTTGATGCAAGTTTTCTAACTCCATACTTTCATTGAGTTAGTTTGTTATGTTGATGCAAGTTTTCTAACTCTACACTTTCGTTGAGTTAGTTCATTTATTATTACTTTATGCTTTTAATTGAGCAAGCTTTTTATATCAAATGTCATTGTTTCCAAAATTCATTTGAGCAAACTCTAACTCTAGTATTATTGAAAATTCTCAATTGGTTGATTCATTCTAACTTGTTTACAGTTAAGCAAGTTTCTTAAAGTTCAGGAATTCATTTCTAAATATTATAAAACTTGAACCTAACTTATTTTACTGTTCAAGCAAAGGTTAACCATTTTATTCATTCTATTGAATACTTATGCTCTATAGTTATTTCAAGCATGAGTTAGATGTATAGAATCAGTTCATTTATGATTCTCAAATGTTCTAAGTTATGTTGTTATTAAACAACTGTTGTATTATCAAACATTGTGGATTCAACTAGTTCTCTAGTTGATGATCATTAAACTTCAATTACCCTTGAAAGCTTATCCAAACAAAACTTTCTTTGTGCGGACTTGTACTCTAAATACTGAGATGAACAACCCTATGTTTAGGGGTTTACGCTTAGCGTTGAAATGGTTGTGCACAATACATTGTACGAAGGATTGATCCCCCTGAGTATGTGGAGTCCTTATAGTCATATGACTGTTAAAGTTAAAGTTGAAAGATTACTTATAACTGTGGACATGGTTCATGGTCACTTGACCCTCAGTAGTTTATTTAAGAATGTTAATAGAACAAATTATTCAGTTCTATTGAGTCTATGAGTTGGAAAATGTTGAAAAGTTAATAGAACATATCATTCAGTTTTATTGAGCCTATTAATTGGAAGATTTTGTAAAGTTAATAGAACACATCATTTAGTTCTATTGAGCCTATTATTTGGCAAATGTTGTAAAGTTAATAGAACATATCATTCAGTTCTATTGGGCCTATTAGTTGGCAAATGTTGTAAAGATATTTATTCTTATCTCAATTGAGCTTTGTTTGCTCACTCTTGCATATTTATACATTTATTGCAGCTATGAATGAGAAGGTAGATAAACCTACAACTAGCAAAGAAAAGGGAAAAATGTACAAGTGATGAAGACTTGTAATTTTGTTTTATCATTGGCAATAGACTGTTAATAATGATGTGATGTAATAATTTTATTTCCGCACTTGAATGATTGTAAGGTTAGAGAACCTGGGAGATAATGTTTTTATTAAATTAATCCTATATGGGCAGGTTTTTATTAATCAATTTATTATAATTGGGTAGTTAGATATGAATGTTTTGATTACGTGAACACCAAATCTTGAGGTAATGAATTACAGGAATTTGGAGGTGTCATAAGTTGGTATCAAAGCTTTAGGTTATGAACCTTAGGTGGGGAGAAGCCTTAGGAATTAACCTTTGAAAAGATAGTGGTGATTAACTCTTATCGAGTTTTAAGGAAGAAATAACAAAACACTTATGTGATTATGTGTTTATACTTATGTGCTCGTGAGTGTCAAGTAGTAATGATTAATGATTAAAACTTAAAATTTTGTTGTCAGGATGACTAATGTCGGAGAATCCAGTCAGGCTAGGGAGGATATACCTCAGATGCCTATAGAGGAGAAGCCTCGAGACATTCATGTTAGTTGGGAACAACTACTGCCACGAGAGTCAGCCACGTTGGTCACAGTGGTTGAAGATGAGGATGATGATGTGGAGACGGATGAGGAGGATCCCGTTGAGTTGCCACAGGAAGATGAGGATGATGAGGACGAGGAGGAGGAGACTCCACTAACCTCGATAGCTGCTCGAATGTACGATGAAGTCTACGACCATAACGTGGAACTTCAGGATACAGTCGAGGAATTGTAAGAGATAGTAGCTGAACAACAGACTGCGATGACACAAAAAGATGATAAGATCCTAGATCGTGAGGAACGACTGACTAATGTCGAGGAAAAGCTAGAACGGACTGAAGGAGAGAAAGACCAACTGATCGAGGAGGTCGCTGAATTGAAGAATAAGCTAAGGGAAGAAGCTACGAAGAGGACAAGAGCCGAGGACGCATATGAAGTAATGTTTCAACGAGCCGGGATAGCAGTGAAAGACGCACATGCAAAGAGAATGAAGATGGAAGAGATGAATAGAGTATTCAATACCATGGTTAATCGAGCTCAGGATCGGGTTATGGGATATCCTATTCAGTTCGAGACACTGTCATCGTACGTATTAGATCGCAAAACAATGTTCCTGAGTCATGGAGGAAGAACGTAGTAAGGTTAAGTAGTATCTTAGTAGAACATCGTAGTTGTTGTACGATGAATAAAATGTTAAATAAATTGTAAATCCCAAGTGTTATGAAACCTATGGGATATGAGGATGATGTTGTCCTGAAACTTTTGTAGTTCAGGAAAGTAATGTAAATAGCAGTAATGCTATTGTTTTTATGTTTTCAAAGAGGTTATAAATAAATAAAAGTTGTTATTTTATTCAAAGTGTTATGTGATTTGTGGTTATTTCTTTTGTAGAAGCAAGTTAAGTAGAAATTACTTAAAAGGGTTGAGTAATAATCTAATGAGTGTATTTTTAAACAGAAAATGCCTCCCAGACGTCAACCACCACGACAGAGAACCAACGAAGGAACCAACAATAACGACAATGTTGTTGCTAACCCAGTTCAACAATTAGTGACATTACTGACAGGAGCGTTGCAGAATCAACCATAGAACCAAGGAACAACGTTTAAGGAGTTCAAGGCAGGTGGACCACCTAAATTTCGAACGTCAATGAATCCAGTCGAGGCACAGACTTGGATTATGGAAATAGAGAAGGAGTTCGATGTTGCTAGGGTAGGAGATGATCAGAAGACTGCTTTCGTAACATTCATGTTGAAAGCAGAAGCTAGTTATTGGTGGCAGGCCAATAAAACTCGAGAAGGACCAGGGATGATGACCTGGGATAGGTTTAAGGAGATATTCTTCGAGACCTATTTTCCTGAGATTTCGAAGGGTCAATTGGAAGTACAATTTCTGGAACTGAGGCAGGGTACGATGACGGTATCTGAGTATGCTGCTAAATTCAACAAGTTGGCGAGGTTTGCGCCTTATAAAGTTAGCACGGACGAACGCAAGACAAAGAGGTTTGAACAGGGACTGAAGCCCTGGTTGTACAGTAGGGTTTCCCTATTTCAATTGAAGACTTTCGCAGCAGTAATGGAGAAAGCAATACTCGCTGAAGGTGGAGGCGAGGCAGTGACAAAGTTCAATCAGGAACAGAAGAAGAAGAACGAGGTGGAAATCAAGAATGGAGGTGGTAGTGGTGGAAACAACAACAACAACATCATCAACAACAACAACAAAGAGGAAGTGGAATGGAAACGTGGGTGCTGGAAACCAACAGGGTAACCAGCAGATCAAGAAGTTTGAAGCATGTGCTACATGTGGTAAGTTTCACAAGGGTGCGTGCTTGATGGGGAAACGAGTATGCTTCAATTGTGGCCAGGAGGGTCATATCGCCCCAAATTGCACTCAACCTAAGAAAAACGTGTGCTTCACGTGCAGATCCAAGGATCATTTTGCTCGTGAATGCCTTAAGAAGAAGGATGAAGTGACAACCAGAAACAATGGAGGTAACAATGGAGGTACATCATCAAACAAACCCACAGCTAGAACCTTCAGCATATCTGTGCAAGATGCTATGCAATCAAAGGATGTCGTGTCAGGTATTATCCCAATCAATGATATTGATGCTTATGTATTATTTGATTCGGGTGCTACTTGCTCGTTTATCTCTGATGAATTTGCTAAGAGGTTAGAATTGCCTAGAGAAGAAACTGAATTTTCCTTTGAACATAGAGATTGCGAATAAAGAGATAATCCCTGTTAGATTCGTATACAAGAACAGTAGAGTGAACATTAAGGAGAATATCCTAATAGTAGATTTGATTCCGATTAGATTGGGAGAGTTTGATGTTATTTTGGGAATGGATTAGTTGTCCAAATGTGGAGCGGTAATTGATTGCCAAAAGAAATGTGTAAACCTTATGACTTCGTCAAAGGTAGTATTCTATGGTAGCAAATCGTCCAGACAAATGAAATGTCTGATGATTATGCAGGCCAAGAAATTGTTGAGTCAAGGCTGTGTGGGCTATTTAGCTTACATAGTCGATACTTAGAAAAAGAATGTGAAACTGGAGAGATACCAGTGGTGAGGAAATTTGAAGATGTGTTTCCAGAGGATTTTCCAGGACTTCCGCCTGACAGAGAAATTGAGTTCGTGATCGACTTAGTGCCTGGGACAACACCAATATCGAAGGCCCCGTACAGAATGGCTCCAGTAAAAATGAAGGAACTGATGGTACAGTTACAAGAATTGTTAGACAAAAAGTATATACAACCAAGCGTATCACCGTGGGGAGCGCCAGTGTTATTCGTGAAGAAGAGGGATGGGTCAATGCGTCTTTGCATTGATTATAGAGAATTAAATAAAGTCACTATTAAAAACAAATATCAATTACCAAGAATAGATGACTTGTTTGACCAGTTGAAGGGTGATAAATACTTTTCGAAAATAGATTTGAGAAGTGGGTATCACCGGTTGAAAGTGAGGAAAGAGGATATATCACGAACGACATTCAAAACTCGGTATGGACATTACGAGTTTTTGGTGATGTCTTTTGGTTTAACCAATGCACCTGCTGCATTCATGGATTTGATGAATAGGGTGTTTAAACCATTCTTAGACAAGTTTGTAGTGGTATTCATCGACGACATTCTAGTGTATTCCAAAACTCAAGAAGAACACGTGGAACACCTACGTTTGACATTGGAAACACTAAGAAAAGAAAAGTTGTACGCAAAATTCTCTAAGTGCGAATTTTGGCTAGATCGGGTGCAATTTCTTGGACACGTGTTTGACAAAGATGGGATTTCCATGGATCCATCAAAAGTGAAAGCTGTAATCAATTGGGAACAACCAAGAACACAGTCGAAAATGAGGAGTTTCTTGGGACTGGCCGTTTATTACAGACGATTTATTCAAGATTTTTCTAAGATAGCTACTCCATTAACAAATTTTACTAAGAAAGCTATGAAATTTGTTTGGACGGAGAAATGTGAAGAAAGTTTCTAGGATTTGAAGAAGAAATTAAGCATGACACCTGTGTTGTCATTACCAGATAGTACAGGTAACTTTGTGGTGTATAGTGATGCCTCACATAAAGGGTTGGGATGTGTTCTTATGCAGAACGACAAAGTTATTGCATATGCATCAAGACAACTAAAGGATTATGAGAAAGGTTATCCAACTCATGATAACCTACACAGTCCATACAAGTCTGAAGTATATTTTCACACAGAAAGACCTGAATATGAGACAAAGGAGATGGATGGAATTGATGAAGGATTACGACTGTGAAATCTTTTATCATCCGGGTAAAGTGAATGTGGTTGCAGATGCTTTGAGCAGGAAAGGTTGGTAGAAGTTGATGCTGATAACTACGCATGAAGAACTTATTTCAGCAATGGCAAAGCTAGAGTTGGAAATCAAATTTCCAAAGGAATCCGATGAACGACTATTCCAGATAGATACCAGTCCAACTTTGGTGGACAAAGTGAATAGTGCTCAACTACAAGATAAAGAATGCGAAATGATCAAAGAGAAAGTGGTTGAGGGTAGCGATGTAAAATACAAGATCGACATCGAATGACTACTACGATTCGAGGAAAGAATTTGTGTTCCAGCAGTACCAGAGCTTAAAGAAGAAATCTTGACCGAAGCACACAACACGAGATATTCGATTCATCCAGGAAGTACAAAGATGTATCAAGATTTGCAGTGTCATTTTTGGTGGCCGAATATGAAAAGAGACGTTGCAGAATGCATTGCAAAATATTTGACGTGTCAGAAAGTGAAAGCTGAACATCAACGACCAAGCGGGTTACTTCAACCGTTGGAAATACCGGAATGGAAATGGGAGCATATCACAATGGATTTTGTGGTAGGACTTCCAACGACTCAGAAAGGATACGATGCGATATGGGTGATAGTGGATAGATTGACAAAATCTGCACACTTTTTGCTAATAAAGATTAGATTTAATCTTGATCAGCTAGCGAAACTGTACGTTAAAGAGACCGTGTCAAGACATGGAGTTCCAGTGTCAATTATATCAGATAGAGATCCAAGGTTCACATCAAACTTCTGGAAGAGACTACAAGAATGTATGGGAACACAGTTGCGAATGAGTACAGCATACCATCCGCAAACCGACGGACAAAGTGAACGAACAATCCAAACGTTGGAAGATATGCTAAGAGCATGCATCATGGATTTCAAAGGAAGCTGGGATGAACATTTACCGTTGGTAGAATTTTCCTACAACAACAGTTACCACGCGAGCATTGGTATGCCACCTTACGAGGCATTGTACGGTAGAAAGTGTAGAACTCCACTGTGCTGGGATGAAGTTGGTGAACGCCAACTGTTAGGACCAGAACTGGTACAACAAACTGCTGAAGTTGTCAAACTCATCAGGACAAGATTGATAGCAGCCCAAGACCGACAGAAAAGTATGCCGATCAACACAAACAGAATCGCGAATTTGAAGTAGGAAATTTCGTTTTCCTAAAAGTTTCTCCTTGGAAGGGGAAGATTCATTTTGGCAAGAAAGGAAAGCTCAGCCCAAGATTTATTGGACCGTTTGAAATACTACGGAGAGTGGGGGAAGTGGCTTACGTGGTAGCTCTACCTCCTGAATTGGAAAACATTCATAATGTTTTTCACATTTCGGTGTTACGACCGTATAAACCCGATTACAAACACGTGATCGAGTATGAACCATTGCATTTCGATAAAGATTTGTCTTATGAAGAAATTCCTATCTAGATAGCCGACAAGAAAGAACAAGTGCTCAGAAATAAAGTGATACCTTCTGTGAAGGTGATATGGAGAAACCACAATGTCGAAGAGGCAACATGAGAACTCAAAATTGAAATGATGAAAAGTTACCCTAAAATGCGGTATGCTAGGGTAGTTTTATATGAGTGCTTGTAATTCGGAATTCTCTTAGAATTTAAATACAGAACTTTGTTTATAGAAGATATTTAGTTATATCAAAAAGTTGATTGTTATATAAATTATTTAGTATAATTGATGTATGGGCATCAACAGTGGCGAAGCCAGGAATTTTTGTCAGTGGGGTCGAAATTATTATTGAGTTACAAATAATGTGGCGGGGTTCGGGGGCAGCGCCCCCGAGCCATTTTTTTAATACTTTATTCTTTCGAGTATATATATATATATGGTATATATACACTATATTGACTCATACTAAACTTTTTTAATCACAACTGTTCATAAGTAAGTAATTCATTATTTATTTTTAAAAATAATATAAATTAGATTATTATTTAGTTTAAAATATTATAGAGAGATATATATATTAAGATGATATGAGTCACATGTGATTAAAATTCGATTGACAAAGTTATAAATTTTCAATTTGACCCCGTATAATAGAAAAATTATAAAATTTTAAAATTTACCTTACATTATAAAATAAATTTATTTTTCCAGTGGGGGCGATTGACCTCATACAACACTATGTGGCTTCGCCACTGGGCATCAATACTAAGTTAGTTTATCTATAATTGTGCAATTATAGGTAAACCAAAAAAGAAAATGTACATGTATGCTAGATTTAGTGTGACGCCCCAAAATAGGTATACATCATCCATTTTGAGTCGTCAAATACATGGTACATAAACCAAATACAAACTTCCTTTATATAATACGACAACAACGTAGCTTAGAGTTTTTACACGACTATTGTCTCATAAACAGTATTCAAACTCAAATGAAGTCCTCATTACATTTATTATCACATTATTTCATAAAATAGTGAGTACTACTATAGCCACCATCTCAGACCGTCACTCTGTTTCCCGACTAGTCCCGACTACGTTCTCATTTGTAATATTCCAGAATTTTAAATATTTAATGAGTTATATAAATATTTAATGGATGTGATTATCGGTAAATGAATATTTGTTTTATTGATTTAATATTATTTGGAGAATTATTTGTAAAATAAATAATTGATGAATTAAATAAATGATTATTATATTGATATTTCAATTAAATGATATATTTTTGTATTGTGTTATGTGATTAAAGGATTTATTTAATTAATTGTGATTTGAATTAATTAAGATAAATATGAAAGCTTGATTAAATATAGTGCGACAAATAACTATATTATAAGGAGTTATTAAAATAAATTAAAGTAATTTATTTTAGTGTTTACCAAACAAGGCTTAATATATTAATTCTTTAATATTTTAAATGATTTGCCAAACAAGCCTTATGGCTTTTGAGATTTCTAGTTAAATAAAATAAATAATTAAAT
Source organism: Panax japonicus (assembly GCA_020205505.1). Lineage (NCBI taxonomy): Eukaryota > Viridiplantae > Streptophyta > Magnoliopsida > Apiales > Araliaceae > Panax > Panax japonicus. The sequence goes on from CM035091.1 coordinate 63,038,197, forward strand.
AAGATAAAATCAAATAATAAATATAATATATTTATGTTATATACGTTTATCCTAATAACTGATGTTACTTATTATACGTATTAAGTCTATGTCAGTTTTCTTTGTTATTATATTAGTACGCATATCAGTTTAGTTCTTCTTTTACGCATTCTATTTGCTAGCTTAGAGATTTCAGAGGGTTGAGAGAATTGTGAGCAAACTTAAGCAGATTTCAGCGAGTTTGGCAAGAATTATAAGCTAATTGAAGGTATGTTCTACAAAGTTAGATATTATATATGTTATGAGTATTACGGCAAAACTTTTATATAATCTGTGAAATTCAATTTATTGAATTGTTGCTTTACAATGGATTACTTGTGGTTATACATGTTCATGATGATAGAGATTATGTTTAAACAACAATTGTATGCTAAATTTCGGTTTGACAGTAGGAATTTTGACAGTATTTGGTTGTATATATATATATATATATATATATATATATTTTCATATGTTCATGAAAAGTACCAATTCCAGTGGCCAATTCGTATGAGAAATTATAAATTGAAGATTTTATATGTTAGTTTAGTGAGATATGAGCATTATGTAATTTGAATGAGATGATTTGGCCAACTAGTGAGTTCAAAGCGATGATTTCTATAACAATGTCAAGAAAAGTTGAGTTTTTATGAAAAACATGAGTTTTGGGAAATTAAAATAGATGTAGTTAGTGTTAAATTGTGCTAGTTGGTTGTAAATGTGAGCAATCATGTTTATGATATTGTTGTATTTCTTATACGTGTTAATATTACTTTCTATTGGGTGAAATTTGTGTTTGTTGGGCTAAAGTCGGCTACTGTTCATAGCCGACTCTGCGTCTGTCTGAACACCGGCACAGCTGCGCCGGTGCCAAGGCAAAAAATGGCGCAGCTGCGCCGGTCCCAAGCCTTTGTATGGCACAGCTACGCCGGTCCCAAGCCTTTGTATGGCGCAGCTGCGCCATACCCTGGTTTAAGATACTAACTTCTGCTATTTCAGCAGACTTGGGATAGTGTCACAACATAGTCTGAAATTGTGTTAGCATGTTAAATGTGTAATGTTAAGCTTAACATAACATAGTGAGTTGTGGTTAGTATGATCAAAGTTGCAAAAATGATTATTAAATCAAAAATGCGTTATGTGATAACATAGTTTATACAATTAATGATAGTTAAGTGTTATGATGATTAACACTTGGGAATTCTAGAATGTAAAGAATAGCACAAGACTTGTGTTAAAATAATAAGTTTAGATAGTAATGCGTTTTATATTGAAACGTGAATATTAGTATGTCTAATGGATGTTATGGTTTTAATACTGTGTTTAGGTGAACGCGAGTTTAATATTTTAGCTTACGCTCGAGGCAAGTTTTCTAACTCCATACTTTCATTGAGTTAGTTTGTTATGTTGATGCAAATTTTCTAACTCTACACTTTCGTTGAGTTAGTTCATTTATTATTACTTCATGCTTTTGATTGAGCAAGCTTTTTATATCAAATGTTATTGTTTCCAAAATTCATTTGAGCAAACTCTAACTCTAGTATTATTGGAAATTCTCAATTGATTGATTCATTCTAACTTGTTTACAGTTAAAAAAGTTTCTTAAAGTTCAGGAACTCATTTCTAAATATTATAAAACGTGAACCTAACTTAATTTACTGTTCATGCAAAGGTTAACCATTTTATTCATTCTATTGAATACTTATGCTCTATAGTTATTTCAAGCATGAGTTAGATGTATAGAATCAGTTCATTTATGATTCTCAAATGTTCTAAGTTATGTTGTTATTAAACAACTGTTGTATTATCATACATTGTGGATTCAACTAGTTCCCTAGTTGATGATCATTATACTTCAATTATCCTTGAAAGCTTATCCAAACCAAACTTTCTTTGGTGCGGACTTGTACTCTAAATACTGAGATGAACAACCCTATGCTTATGAGTTTACGCTTAGCGTTGAAATGGTTGTGCACAATACATTGTACGAAGGATTTATCCCCCTGAGTACGCGGAGTCCTTATAGTCATATGACTGTTAAAATTAAAGTTGAAAGATTACTTATAACTGTGGACATGGTTCATGGTCACTTGACCCTCAGTAGTTTATTTAAGAATGTTAATAGAACAAACTATTCAGTTCTATTGAGCCTATGAGTTGGCAAATGTTGAAAAGTTAATAGAACATATCATTCAGTTCTATTGAGCCTATTAATCGGCAAATGTTGTAAAGTTAATAGAACACATCATTCAGTTCTATTGAGCCTATTATTTGGCAAATGTTATAAAGTTAATAGAACATATCATTTAGTTCTATTGAGCCTATTATTTGGCAAATGTTGTAAAGATATTTATTCTTATCTTAAGTGAGCTTTGTTTGCTCATTCTTGCATATTTATACATTTATTGCAGCTATGAATGAGAAGGTAGATAAACTTACAACTAGCAAAGGAAAGGGAAAAAAATGTACAAATGATGAAGACTTGTAATTTTGTTTTATCATTGATGATAGACTGTTAATAATGATGCGATGTAATAATTTTATTTCCGCACTTGAATGATTGTAAGGTTAGAGAACCTGGGAGATAATGTTTTTATAAAATTAATCATATATGCAGGTTTTTACTATTCAATTTATTATAATTGGGTAGTTAGATATGAATGTTTTGATTACGTGAACACCAAATCTCGAGGTAATGAATTACAGGGATTTGGGGGTGTCACATCATTTCCTGAAGAGAACAATGAAAGCAAAGGGTGAGCTCAACTAGCATAGTAAGAAATATTATGACTAAGATAATGCAGAATAAATTATCGTTAGCCTTCAACAATGTTAAACTGGTAAAAATATAATAAACATCAAGTTTAACTGCAGCGGAACAAGCAATCCATTAGAAGAGTCAAGTAGAGTATGATATCTACTATCTTCTATGATTTAAAAAGTTTTTCATCAACTTTATCGCTGAGACTCAGCTTAATAAATAAACCACATCATCAAATCATCCATGCACTACGGGCTACAGATGTTCATGTAATCATCAATGGTCATGATTATACCGAATAATCTCTAGTCATAATCATATCAACAACTGTCCATCAATAAACTACGGGCCAATGAGGACTTTTACCACATCATTTGTAACATTACGGTCATGATTATATCGAATAATTCCAGGTCATAATCATACCAATCAATAGTAAATCTATGCACATAAGTCACATATGACTTTTTTTTGTGTGCTAAATTTAGACTGAAATAAAAGGAAGAATAAGTACAAAGTACATGGGTCAAACCCCAAACAGTATAACATAGCCATCATAGGACATGCCCTATGATGGCTGCAGTAAACCAAATTAGATACTAGCAAACAAGGATTAACCAGGAACAAAGTAACAACAATAAACAAGCGACAAAAAGCTTGAGAGCAATTAGAGCGACTGCTACAATCAGTATGACAAAAAACCAAAGCCAAAATGCATCCTGCAGCAGCACTGGATCAGCTGTACAGCACCACAGGAGCCAAAGCACAGTCCAAACATCTACTTAGCATAGAGACCAGCCCAAACAACTGCATAGCCTAGCCAGCAAAATCCAGCCCAAACAACTGCCGTAAAGATGCCACAGAGCAACCGAACTAGAGCAGTCCAGGCCATGTTCAACATCACAAACACAGCAGATCTGCCAAGGAACACAGCAAAAGCAACAGCGAGACGGACAACAGAACACGAAGCCAAGCACAGAAGCTCATCACCAGCAGAAGAAGAAGCAGCACCACACGCAGGCACCAGGAGAACTGTGCAGCCAGCAGCCAACACCAGATAGAAAGCTAGCAGCACAGTGCAGCCAACTGCAGCTAGCGTAACCATACCAGATAGGAAGCAGCCAACAGCACCAAGAAGAACCAAGACCCAGCAGATCATGCACAAAGTAGACCACTTCCATGCACGTAACAGCAGAAGTCTAAAACATAACATACCCATTAAGAAGCTGAACCCAAGGCCACCCATAGCAAACCAGCCCAAACTCCCCCTATTCACCCAGTGAACCAGCTGACCCAACAACGAACCCTCCAACAGGCGAGGCCAGCAGCCACCCAGCAGTAGCCGGTTATCCCAGCAGAGCTAAACAGACAAACAAAGCCCAGCTGCTCAACCCAACACATTTCCTGCAAACCCATAACAGGAGAATATACAAATCCAGGAAGAACAGCAGCAGAAGAGATGCAAAAGCCAGCAGCAACGACCAGCAACTGCAACAACAGAGCCAATCCGTAGGAACAAGGCAGACCCAGAAGGAAGACCCAACTAACAACTCAGCACAGATTCTTGACCCAGCAACAACAAATTGTGGCTGTAGAAGCATTAACTAGCAACACAAAAAGCAGACCCACCAGGAACAAAAGCCGTGACATGAAAATACCACAACCAAATCAGCAGGACTGCCAAACCAGGAAATCACCAAAAAATATGAGGAGCAGTCTCCCGAAGCCCAAACAGCAGATCCCCAACAGCAGCAACGAGATTCCAGCACTTAAAGATTACAGAGCTAGATGTTGATATAATACCTTTGCTTTAATTTTTTGAAACCGAGCATAAGTGTGGAGACCACACTTAAGCAAGTGAATAATATCTTGGATAATGATCCGAGTAGGGATAGCTACTTGAGTGAAGATTCTAGCATTTCGTTCTTGCCAAATCCTATAGACCACAACAGCAAATCCAAAATGCAGAAGACTGTTTAGAAATTTGGGGCAGGAGCAGTCAGTGATAAAATCGGTGATAGTAGTCCAACTACGACTCAAGCCTCTCCAACCACACCTCCTAAGGACCGCAACCAGAATTTGAAAAGAGTAACTGCAGTGGAAAAATAAGTGATGAAAAGTTTCCCTATCTTTGGAACAGAGAACACATAAGGGATCAACTGTAAGTCCAAAATAGAGAAGTTTATCCAGAGTTCGAAGCCCATTATGGAATGCTAGCCATAGAAGGAATGAATGACGAGGAGGCACAATCTTATGCCACACTAAACTATGCCACCTTACAGTCGTCCCAACACGCCGAATGGATTGCCAAAAGGTAGAGGCTTTCACGTCCGCTGCCACAGTACCATCCCAGATAAGCTCATCCTGACAGTCCGAATTACAAATCCTAGTACGATCAAAAGAGGACCGGAACTCAATAACCTCGCAGTAATTGGAGTTAGGGAGGACCCAATCAGAATCATGAATAATACTACTAACAGAAGCAGTAGGCCCAAGACCCAAATTTACAATTAAGGGGGAATGCACAGAGGAGGCCAAAGGATCCCCCAGCCATGGATCAAACCAGAGACTGGTGTTATCCCCATTACCAATGCTAAAAGATAGATATCTGCGAGCTAGGCCCCTAAGTTGAAGCACTTTTCTCCAAATCCAGGAGCAATCATTTGGGATAGGGGTAGTCCAAAAAAAGTTATTCTTAAGATGAACTACACGAACCCAAGAGGCCCAAATAGAGATAGAGAAAGGATTTATGACGTTCCAAAGATGCAACATGATCAAAGCTTTGTTTCAATCTTCAAGGTTCCTAATAGCGAGGCCCCCTTCCAAAGCAGGCAGAGAGATCTTGTTCTAGGCAACCTTGGAACCAAATTTCTGCATAGAAGGACCCTTCCATAAAAATCTAGACATAGTAGATTGGAGATCTTTTAAGGCAGCAGCTGGGAGAATGAAGTGAGAAGACCAATAAGCTTGGATGCCATAAATAACAGATTTGATAAGTTGAAGTCTACCAGCATAGGACAAAAATCTGTTTGTCCACGAGCTTATTCTAGCTTTAACCTTTTCAAGGAGAGGTTGACATTCCGCAATACTTAACTTAGAGGTTAGCAAGGGAACTCCCAGGAACTTTGCAGGGAAGATCCCTAACTGGAAACCCAAAGTAAGGATAATGGAGTCGGCCGTTTCAGGAGGAACATGAGACAAGAAACACATATTTTTCGATGCATTAGTGTGTAAGCCCGAAAAGGAAGCATATTTCTCAAGACACTGCTTAACTATCATTACCGAATTAAGGTCTCCGTGGCAGAAAATGATGAGGTCATCCGCAAAGCAAAGGTGAGTAAGAGAAATTGGACCAGTTTTCCAATGATGCTTAAAAGCAGGAAGCTTAGAAGCCTTCGCGAGCATGGTAGAAAGGACCTCCATAACAATAACGAAAAGATAAGGAGATAACGGGTCACCTTGCCTGAGACCTTTTGCCCCTTTAAAATAGCCACACAGAGCACCATTAACCTTCACAAAAAAACTTGTCGTAGTAATACAGGCCTTAATCCAATACAGGAATTTAGGGGGGAACTTAAAGAACTTAAGGGCATCTAATAAGAAGTCCCAAGAAATAGAATCAAAAGCTTTCCTTAAGTCAATTTTCATAGCACATCTGGCCGGACCCGTGGGACGGTGGTAGTTCCTGAATAATTCTTGGGCCAAGAGAATGTTGTCTCCTATTCTCCTTCCCGGAATGAAGGCCGATTGGTTAGGAGATATGAGATTCGGGAGAATACATTTTAGACGAGCAGCGATAATCTTGGAAATGCATTTATAGGTAGTATTGCAACAAGAAATGGGCCTATAATCATTCATTGAAGTGGGGTTAGAAATTTTTGGCAGCAGAACGATCGCTGTAGAATTAGTACCACGAAGCAAACAGCCCTGCCGAAAGAAAGATTGAACAACATTGGTAAAAACCTTTCCAACAATGTCCCAGGTGTGGATAAAGAAATTCACATTAAACCCATCCGGTCTAGGGCTTTTATTCTGCTTCATGTGCTTTAAAGTGCTCAAAATATCATCATCAGAGACAGCCCTTTCAAGTAACAAAGCTTGTTGAGGAGAAACACAGTTATGCTCAGCAAACTCCCAATCATGTAAAAATTGGCCATCAACACGAGATTGAGATCCTAAAAGAGATTTGAAGTAGTCAACTGCAATACTTTGAACTTCCAAATGACTATAACACATTTCACCTTCTGAGTTCTCAATAGCCAAAATTTTATTTTGATTCCATCGATTCTTAACTTGGTTATGAAAATAACCAGTATTCTTATCCCCCTCCTTAAGCCATTGGATTCTTGATTTTTGTTTTATCAGTTTCTCTTCACAAATGAGAGCAGCCCACAAGCTTGAAGATTGGGCCTGCTGAAGATCAAGGAGAGTAGAATCAGTAGGATTAGAAGCAAGGGCTAGCTGAGTAGAGTGAAGACTCACCCTTAAAAGCTCAACATTTGAAGCAAGTTTCCCATTAAGCTTGTTCAGATCAATCAAGGCCCTTTTAACTACTTTAAGCTTTCCTGCAAGAATTTGCAAGGGGTCTCCAGAACAAGGAGTGCTCCAAGCCACCTGCACTACGTCGTGAAAATTATCCAGCCCAGTCATAAAATTAAAGAATTGAAATGGCTTAGGGCTGTAAGGCATGACCAAACCAGAATTTATAACTACAGGACAATGGTCAGAGAGCTCCCGGGGAGTAAAGTTAGCTAGAACATTAGGATAAGAGTCCAACCAGAGATTATTGACCAAAGCTCTATCAAGTTTCTTGAAAGTAGGACTCGTTACATGAGAATCCCACCAAGTGAGATAAGGACCCACAGCCCTCAGATCAACCAATTGCAGGTCAGTAAGCCAATCCTTGAAATCTTGCATCCCATAATCCCACAAACCACCCCCTCTCTCAATTTCAGAAAGAGATTGAACAACATTGAAGTCCCCCAGAAGAGTCCAGGGTTTATCAATAGAAGCAGCAAATGCCCTTATATCTTTCCACAAAGCTTTACGTTCAGCTGGGGTATTGAGCCCATAAATAATGGTAACAAAAGAATGGAAGTCAAGACTTACAGAGGAAATATAACAGTGAATGAATTGAGAAGACTTAGAGATAATATTTACATTCCAAAGACTAGGGTCCCAACCAACCCAAATACGACCATTAACATGATGCTCATAGTTAAAATGCCACTTCCAATTCCTGCAAATAGCTTTAGATATAGAATTTGCTTTATGACACTTGACCCTGGTTTCAACTAGGCCAACAAAGGAGAGACTATGATTATTAATAATAGCACGGACACTATCCTGCTTAGGAGACATATTTACACCTCTAATATTCATAGAGCAAAAATTTAACATAAAACTAAAGAAGATATTAAGTTGGGAACATCCTGCTCCCCCCTCCCTTGATCTTTTTCTTTGAAGCTTGACTAACATCCATAGATAATCTTGCTTTATGCTTAAGATCCTTGACCTCCTTCTCATCAATTTGTTTCAGCTTATCCACAAGAGGGTTAGGAAGAGGAGTAATATCAGTGTCGGAATAGCTCTCACAGGTGCCTCCATCCAATTGAGAAATAGGATTAAACGGATTAGGGCAAGGTCCAGTTGAGGCTGACAGAGAACCCTTGAGAACAGATGGGCCAACCAGCGGCTTGGGACCTTTAGTGACTATAGTCCAGCAATCAGATTTCCCCATAGGAGGATTATCGGTAGCAACGAGCTCACCTAAGGATCCAGAAGCCACAAGCTCAGGAGACAGGGAAGGGACGTTGGGAACCCACTTATAGTTTGCATTAGGACAACGAACTAAAGAATGCCCGAAAGACATACAATGCGAACATAATTGAGGCCTATTTTGATATTCAACTTTAACCACCACAACTTTCTCCACTTTTGATTCCTCGTCTAGAACAACAACATCCAGGCTGAGGGGGGAAATTTGAAGAGGAGGAGATATCAACACACATCCTAGCAAAGTTCATAGGTTCTAGTTTTTCAGTTAACTTATCCACAGATAGAGGCTTGCCAATACTGCTAGCAAGGTAGCTCAACCCAGGAGCCGAGAGATATGACATAGGGACATTATGAAACTTGACCCAAACCAGGACTTGAGTACAAGCTTCGGACTGGAAATCCATTCCATCCTTCCAACGTTTAAGACATAGAAGCTTGTTAGAAATATACCACGGTCCCAAGGCAAGAACATTGTCCCGTTCCTCATGAGAAGGGAACTTGAAAATAAACAGCCCCTTATCCTGGAGAAACACCTTTAGCAAGCCAAACTTATCCCAGAGTTTATGAACAATTTCTTCCACAAGCTTGAAGGGAAGCCTCGAGTGGATAAAGCTACCAACAAGACAAGAGCTCCAAATTTTATTGCCTAACTGAAGGACCTCGGGAAGAGGCTTAATGGTAATAGAACCGTTTCTAGTAGCAGGAGGAGAAGGAAGAAAATAATCTAGAACCAGACCTGGTTTTGGAAAATCCTGAGCCACGACTGAACTCCACGATTTCTTCGCGACACTAGGTGAGCCCGAGAGACCAGCTAAGCCAGCCCCAAAAGCCACTGCCTCATTGTTCTCCATCAACTTAGTAGACTCAGGCGAACCAGTCCCAACAGCAGCTACAGGACCAGCAGATTTAGGCGAGCATGGCATCTCCCCTTCTTCTAACCCGGCCACATCTGTCTTGAGCGGTCCAACTCCCATGCCTGAACCCATTGGCATCAATCCAGAGCAGCCATCTCTCACAGGATTTATAACAAACATGTTATGCTCATTAACCTGACTGGTATGCCGACCCCTATTAGCAAACTTAGAAACCTCCTGGATATTGAACCCCTTAGAAAGTATAAAATCCAGCAGAGTATTGTTCTTCTTACGCTCATCTGCTGCTTCTACATGACCTCTACTCAAAAAGTGCTGAGCAGCACTAAATATCTCCTTCAAAGCTGAACCGTGTTTAAGCCCTAAGCTTGTTTCAAAATCACTATTGACATCTGAATCATCAGATTCAACTGGGACATAGCAGGGGTTAGCTTCAGATTCAGCCATGACCGGCTCAACCAATAGAGAAAGAGGACTAACATCTGCCCTAGGAACAGGCCTAAGAGCCGAACCAGCCATTGAAGCAGACCCAACCGAGGACTCTGAGCTAGGCATAGAACCCCCCAAATCAGAAGAGCTAACCCTAGAAGAACTACTCAAGGAGTTTCCCCCCGATAGGTGGGAGAAATCCACCATAACCAGGAAACGCACAAAGGAGCGAAGAAGGGAAGAAAGGCGAAGCACAGAAAGAAGAGAGAAGGCAGAGAACGGTTCTAGAGAGAGAAGTTACATTTTTTCAACGCAGAATGTGTCATGTGAGTCACATATGACTTTTATCATAATATAAACATGAGGATGATGACAATGATATAAGAATTCAATTAAAAGAAAGTAAAGGATAAATTTTTAAATATTTATAATTTAATTTATCCAGAATTCAATAATGTCCATATTATCAACATGATATTGCTTTGTGGAGTAAAATTCAAGAATACTATTGTATCAAAAATGATTTGGACCGAAAAAAAAATCAATTTTTATCGTGAATAGTACCCGAGTGAATAGTAACACGTGAATAGTAACTCGGTATGAAAAGTACCCCGAATTCTCGGGTGAATAATATTCGAGTGAATAGCAACCCGTGAATAGTACCCCGGGTGAAAATATTGATATTTAATAAGAAAGTTCAGATCAATAATCCAATGAAACGATACTGGATGAAGCGCAAAACTCAAGGATATTCTGCTAATTTCAGGAATTATAGAAGCAATACTTACCATAGTAAGTTTAGATTTAAGAATATGAAAAGAAATAATATACGAAACTGCAAATAGATTTTCACATGTCATGCGGTAGTCCGTGTTGACATATCATTTCCACAATTTAATAACAATTGAATACGAAGGGTTATTTACCAGGCATGCGGTAGTCCGCATAGACAGGTTATTCCAATAGAATAATAAAGAATGTAATAACAAAAGATTTCACCATGCATGCGGTAGTCTGCGTAGACAGGTTATTCCCACATAATAATAAAGAATGGAATAACAAAAGATTTCACCATGCATGCGGTAGTCCGCGTAGACAGGTTATTCCCACAGGATAATAAAGAATGGAATAACAACCCTTACGAGTATTGAAAGAAAATAATTCTCTTCATGAATACGAAAGAAATAATACCCCTTTACCTTAATAGAAGAGTGAATACTAAAGTAGGGTAGTAGCAGAATACTCTTCCTCTTGCTCTCTATAGTTTCTCTCTCTAGAGTTTCAGTGAATTCGTAAGAAATAATGAAGGAATGAGCTTCTATTTATAGGAAAAAAGATTGAATAGTAACTAATTCATGAACGGCCCAGATAAATTTACTTTAAAATGGACGGTTCATATTGATTTACTATTAAAACATAAAGCAACGGTCCATACTGATTTACTATTAAAACTTTAAACCAGCGATCCATATTGATTTACTATTATTACTTTTCACAAACGGTCCATATTGATTTACTATTATATCTTCAACCAACGGTCTGAAAAATTAGCACATCTCCTCATGGAATAATAAGCCAAACTTATAACAAACACCTCATAACAAACCCCTCTATTTATATCAAAAATTGAATAAATAATTATCACAAATCACTTATCTTTAATAAACACATTTTTAATCACTTCACTCTCGATTTCTGTTGCATTAGGACTGAAGTGCTTATTATGGGACAATAAGTGTGATAATTTGACTAAGTATAGTCATATCCAAAGTTAGACAAAAAGAATGAAGTTGCTATGATTAATTACGTTATAATTGAGTGGTATTGTGAACGTAAATGATATGTAGGATTTAAATCAAAGAATGAGTTTAATTAACGTGTAATTTACGCACGAGGCAAGTTTCCTAGCCCTTTTGCTAATATGATGAAGAGCAGATGGAACTCCAACAAAATATTTTCTATCCTTAATGATGATGGAGTTATGGTGCATGGCAAGGACAATGTTGAAGCTGTAGCTGTTGACTATTTCAAATCCTTATTTAATGCCTCGGACACTCCTTATGCTGGGTTTGACACTTTTGGTGTATTCCCCACGAATTTGGTGAGCCCTCTCCAAGCTTCGCAACTCATTGCTCCTGTTTCTGACTCTGAGATCTTTAAGGTTCTAAACTCCATGAAACGCAACAAGAGTCCTGGACCGGATGGTTTTAATAGTCAATTTTTTCCTTAGCTGCTGGGATATTATTGGACCTGATTTCTTAAAAGCTGTCCATTTCTTCTTCTCGGCTAGCCGGCTCACCAAAGGGATTAACTCCACAGCTCTAGCCTTGATCCCCAAATGCCTTAACCCTTCATCAATGGACTACTTTTGGCCTATTTCCTGCTGCAACACCATTTACAAATGTATTGCAAAGATCATCTCTAACAGACTCAAGGAAGTGCTGCCCCATATTATTGACACAGCACAATCAGCCTTTGTAAAAGGTAGGAGTATTAGTGACAATATTCAAATTGCTCAAGAACTGTTCCAAGGGTACACCAGGACGACATGACCTTCTAGATGTGCACTCAAGATTGATCTTAGGAAAGCTTTTGATACGGTTCGTTGGGATTTTCTGTTTGATACCCTCAAAGCATTTCAGTTCCCAGCCATCTTCATAGAATGGATCAAAGCTTGTACTACCTCAACCATGTTCTCTATTAAATTGAATGGAACTCTTGTAGGATTCTTTAGTAGCTCTCGTGGGCTTCGCCAAGGAGACCCTCTGTCCCCTTTCTTGTTTGTCATAGTTATGGAGATGCTTTCCATTCATCTTAACAAAGCTACCTCCACTACTGATTTCACCTATCATTGGAAGACAGAGGCTTGCAAACTTACTCACCTCCTTTATGCTGATGATATCATTATTTTCAGCCATGCAAGCCTACCCTCCATTGCTATTGTCAATTCTTGCATCCTATCTTTCTCTCTGGTCTCTGGTCTTATTCCAAATACCCACAAGAGTCACTGTTACCTAGCCAACACTGATGCAACCTCTACTCGCAACATTCTCGCCCTTCTTGGGTTTCAATTAGGATCTTTACCTGCTAAATTCCTAGGAGACCCTTATTATCCAAAAAGCTCTCTTACACGGACTGCGTACCTCTTATTCAATGGAATACCAACCGGGCCACTTCTTGGACATCTAAGGTCCTTGCCTTCTCTGGGAGGTTACAATTGATCCATTCCATTCTCTTCTCCTTACAAGTCTACTGGTGCACTCATTTCATGCTCCCGAAAGCAGTCTTAAGAGAAATTCAAGCATTACTAGGCAGATTCTTGTGGAGGGGCCCAACTTTGTGTAAGTATGGTGCAAAGGTTGCCTGGGCAAATCTCACATTACCCAAAGATGAGGGAAGGTTGGGACTAAAAAATCTGTTAGATTGGAATAAAGCTCTGCTGCTGCAACATTTCCTCCACCTTATCAGCTTTCAATCCCACTCTCTCTGGGCAAACTGGATGAAAGCCACTATGTTAAAATTTAAGACTATTTGGCAAGTTACTATATCCCCCGGTTGCTCCTGGATATGGAAGCAATTCCTCAAATTACGCCCCCTCATTCTTCAACATCTAAAGTACATTGTGGGGGATGGACAACACATAAGCTTATGGTATGATCCTTGGTTGAATGGGGGTAACTATTAACCCTTCTCATTCTCTCCTTTCCAATACTAGACTTCCCCCAATTGCCACGGTTAGCTTTCTCCTCTCCGGCAACTCCTGGGCCCTCCCAGTCAGGAACCACCATGAAGTCATTCTCCTCCGGCAGCAAATCCGCCACCTTCCCATCCCATCTCCTAGGCCTGACCAAGTTTTTTGGGGAACTTGTGATATTAAACAACCAAGATCAGAAGAAGAAGAAGAGTGAAGGTGAAATTAATAACAAGGCCAGTGAAAGTGGCACATGAAGTGGAAATTTTAATCAGAAGAAAAGGTGGAATGACAGTTCATCATCGGGGAAACAGCAAGGTAGTCAGAAGAAAAGAATCGAAGCATGATCGACTTGCGGGAAAGCCTATCTGGGAGTTTGTATGAAAGGAAAAAGAGTGTGCTACAATTGTGGATAGGAAGGCCACATAGCTCCAAACTGTGCAAACCCAAAGAAGGGTACTTGTTTTACTTGTGGTTCGAAGGACCATCTGGCAAGAGATTGTCCCAAGAAGGGATCGGGAGGGTCAGGATCAGGAGGAAACCGAGGGAATAACAGTGGAAATGCCTTAATCATCACCGGACCAACCGCAACAAACCGACCGACTGCCCGGACTTTCAATATGACGGTGGAGAATGCAATCCAGTCTCGTGATGTGGTGTCAGGTATCATTCCGATCAATGAAATTAATGCTTATGTTTTATTTGATTTGGGTGCTACTTGTTCCTTTATATCAAAAGACTTTACTAATAGTTTAGATTTGCTTATGGATGAGTTGGAATATCCCATGAATATAGAAATTGTGAATAGGGAGATAATTCCTGTTAAGTATGTGGTTAAGAACTGTAGAGTGGATATTAAAGGTAATATCATGAACATAGATCTTATCCCTATTCGACTTGGGGAATTCGACGTTATTTTGGGAATGGACTGGTTATTCAATTATGGGGCTATAATTGATTGCCAAAAGAAGCGTATTAACCTTATGACTCCATCAAAGGTTGTGTTTTATGGTAGCAAGTCACCTAGACAAGCGAGTTGTCTGACGATGATGCAGGCCAGGAAGTTGTTAAGACAAGGCTGTGTAGGATACTTAGCTTATATAGTTGACAGTCGAAAAGAGAATCCGAAGGTAGAAAAAATACAGATTGTGAGGGACTTTGTCGACGTATTTCCAGACGATTTACCAGGACTTCCACCAGATAGAGAGGTAGATTTCGTAATCAATTTGGCGCCCAGAACTGATCCAATATCGAAGGCACCATACCGAATGGCACCAGTAGAGATGAAGGAATTAATGGTACAACTACAAGAATTGTTGGACAAGAAGTACATTCAACCGAGCGTATCGCCGTGGGGAGCGCCGGTGTTGTTTGTGAAAAAGAAGGATGGATCGATGCGACTCTGCATTGACTATAGAGAACTGAATAAGGTCACGATTAAGAACAGATATCCATTACCGAGGATCGACGACCTGTTTGATCAATTGAAGGGAGCGAGATACTTTTCGAAGATAGACTTGAGAAGCCGTTATCATCAATTGAAGGTGAGGTCGGAGGATGTACCAAAGACTGCGTTCAGAACACGATACGCTCACTACGAATTTTTAGTAATGTCGTTTGGTCTTACGAATGCTCCTGCAGCATTTATGGGACTAATGAATGGTGTGTTCAAGCCGTTTTTGGACAAGTTCGTAATGGTATTTATAGATGACATTTTGTTCTATTCGAAAACCAAAGAAGAACACGAAGAGTATTTGAGATTAACATTGGAAGTATTGAGAAGGGAAAAGTTGTATGCCAAGTTTTCGAAATGCGAATTTTGGATTGAACGAGTTCAATTTCTTGGGCACGTGATCGATAAAAACGGAATTTCGGTAGATCCATCCAAAGTCGAAGCCGTGATTAACTGGGATCAGCCGAGGACGCCGTCGGAAGTACGAAGTTTTCTTGGATTGGCAGGATATTATAGAAGGTTCATACAAGACTTTTCCAAGATCGCAACTCCGTTAACGAATTTAACTCGAAAAGCTATGAAATTTGTTTGGACGGATAAGTGTGAGGAAAGTTTTCAAGAATTGAAGAAGAGGTTGAGTACGGGCCCTTTGTTATCTCTTCCGGATGATATAGAAAATTTTGTTATTTATAGTGATGCATCGCATAAAGGACTTGGCTGTGTGCTGATGCAAAACGGTAAAGTCATTGCGTATGCATCACGACAATTGAAGGATTACGAGAAGGGATATTTGACCCATGACTTGGAGTTAGCTGCAGTTGTTTTTGCTTTGAAAATTTGGAGGCATTATCTCTACGGGTGGAAGTGTGAAATATATACGGACCATAAGAGTCTGAAATATATTTTCACGCAGAAGGACTTGAATATGCGTCAAAGAAGGTGGTTGGAGTTAATTAAAGACTACGACTGTGAGATTTTATACCATCCGGGTAAGGTGAATGTCGTTGCCGATGCCTTAAGTAGAAAGGGTCGGGAGAAGTTGATGATGTTGACTGCTCAGGACAAGCTAATTGCAGAAATGGAGAAACTGGAATTGGAAGTGAAGCATACTATGGAGATTGATGAGAAAATATTTCAGATGCAATCTGGTATAACCCTACTGGATAAAGTCAAGGAGGCTCAGCTTCAGGACGAAGAATGTAAAAATGTGACAAAGAAGATATCTGAAGGAACCGAACCAAGATTTAAGATGGATAAGGAAGGAATACTGAGATTTGATAATAGAATTTGGGTACCGCCAGTTTAAGAGATTAAGGAATACATTTTAAGCGAGGCTCATAATTCATGATATTCGATTCACCCTGGTAGTACCAAGATGTACCAAGATCTTAGACAACATTTTTGGTGGCCGAATTTGAAGCGTGATGTTGCAGAATGTGTTGCCAAGTGTCTGATCTATCAGAAAGTGAAAGCGGAACATCAGAGATCGAGTGGATTGTTACAACCATTAGAGATCCCAGAGTGGAAATGGGAACATATTATAATGGACTTCGTGGTTGGCCTTCCGACGACTCAAAAAGGCTACGAAGCAGTATGTGTTATCGTTGACCGAATGACGAAATCTGCACACTTCCTTCCGATCAAAATAAGATTCAACTTAGATCAGTTGGCGAGGCTATACGTAAAAGAGATTGTTTCGAGGCACGGAGTTCCGATATCAATTATTTCAGATAGGGATCCGCGCTTCACATCAAATTTCTGGAAACGTCTTCAAGAATGCATGGGTACGCAATTGCGAATGAGTACATCTTACCACCCTCAAATAGATGGACAGAGTGAGAGAACAATTCAGACATTAGAAGATATGCTAAGAGCATGTGTGATGGACTTTAAAGGAAATTGGGATGATCACCTACTATTAATAGAGTTCGACTACAACAACAGTTACCACGCTAGTATAGGCATGCCGCCATACGAAGTGTTATACGGCAGAAAGTGCAGAACTCCACTTTACTGGGATGAAGTTGGTGAAAGATAATTGCTAGGGCCAGAATTGGTACAACAGACGGCAGAAATAGTCAAAGTGATCCGAGCACGACTGGTAGCGGCTCAAGATCGACAGAAGAAATACGCTGATCCACATCGTAAAAATATCGAGTTTGAATCAGGTAGTTATGTTTTCTTGAAGGTCTCTCCTTGGAAGGGGAAGATCAGGTTCGGAAAGAAAGGAAAATTGAGCCCAAGATTCATTGGACCCTTTGAAGTACTGAGAAGAATTAGAGAAGTTGCGTACGAGGTAGCCTTACCTCCAGCACTCGAGAATGTCCACAACGTCTTCCATGTTTCTGTATTACGACCCTACAAGGCCGATTACAAACATGTAATTGAATATGAACCCCTACATTTTGAGAAAGACTTATCTTACGAAGAAATTCCTGTCCAAATAGTCGATCGAAAAGAACAAGTTCTCAGAAATAAAGTTATACCTTCTGTTAAGGTAATTTGGAGGAACCACAACGCTGACGAAGCTACGTGGGAACTCGAAGAAAATATGATGAAGAATTACCCTCATTTATTTACTTAATTATGTGTAACCGATTCTGGGGACAAATCTTTGTAGGGGGGAGAATGTAACGGGTCGAATTTATTGAGTCGTGATTCTGGGGACAAAATTCTTTTAAGGGGGGAAAGATGTGACGAACGAGAATTTTGTAATTAACTTTTAATATTTATTGAATTAAATAAATATTTTTTGATGATTTAATTATTAGATTAAATAATTAATTGACGCAATTGTGGTAGATTAATTTAATTATATGTGTTACATTTATTAAAGTAATATGGAGAATATTTATTGTTCAAGTATGTAATTATGTCAGCTTATTGAATTAAATGAATTATTTAATTAAGCATGATGGTATTCTAATTAATTTATTTATTAATTAGAGATTTAATAATTTAATATAATTAATTAATGAGAAATTTAAATATATGACTATGTGAATTTATGAGAAGTTATTATATTTTATTTATATTAAATAAGATATATGAATTATTGTGCAAGTGGGTGTGACATGAATTAAACTATATGATAAAGCTTTATTAAATTAAAGGAGTTTTGAAATCTATTATGTTAGCCAAACATGGCCTTAGTGGGGGTTACTAGCAGTTACCCATGACTGGGTTAAGTGACCATTATTGTGCGTCAGTCGAGTTCTTATAATACGACGTTCTCTTTTCTTTTCTTTTATTATTCTAAGTCCGGAAGAGCAGAGAGGGAGGAGAGATTGAGAATTTATCAGAGAAAATTTATGAGAATTAGAGATATTGTGAATGTGTAATCATCAGGTAATTGTGAAAGGATCATCTTGGATCACCTCTTCTTAATCTATACTCTGGGTAATTTCTCCAAACCAAATTCTATTTTTACGTTATTTGAGTTTTATGAAAATGGCTTTCATTCATACTGTAAAGCCTCTGTAATTGAGATATGAGTATTGATTATGGGTTTTGTATGTGTTATGGCACATCACATCGTATTTAATTATATATACTTTGTAAACCATATCATAAGTTTCAAAATACGATGACTTGCTATTTCAAAATTTACAGAGTTTGGGTTTTGGCCATATGGCCTCATACGTGGTATTTTTATGTATTGATCGTATATTATCCCTAAATTTTACACTTGTATTATAACACCCCCTTCCTAAAGAGGAAAGGGAGGTCACATGCAAAGCACAACAAACTTCAAAATAAATAAACAGAGCACTAACAACCTCAAAATATTAATAGTGGTGATCCATCAATAAAGTAATAAGTAAGATTCTCTAAACTGAGTCAAAATAATCAAAACTTAAAATTTGAATTAACCTAACTGGTCAAAGGCAAAACTCTCATCACACTAGCCCTGAATCACCCCTGCAAACCTGCCGGAAGAAAAACACAGCATGAGCCAATTGCCTAGTACGGATACAGATATACAAAAGATATACAACTGATATACGAAAACAGTTGAGACAAATTACTGAACAAGCCTCAAGTGCAAGCACGAACGAAAATATAATATCCAAGGATCTGAATGGAATATATATGAATCAACATAATTGACGAAACCAATAAAAGAATAAAGAAATAGCGAACTGAAGTAACTAACTCTATGACTTGAACTGAATAAAAACAAACAAAACTAATCCAATAAAATAATAGGCTGAAACAAACTGCTGAAGTTATTTCATACCGAATGAGCTAAGAAATATACATTGCCACACAGGCAAGTTAAAATAATGCCACACAGACAAATTAAATGGTGTCACATAGGCAACCAAAATAATGCCACACAGGCACATCAAAACAATGCCACACAGGCAAATCAAAATAATGCCACACAGGCAAATCACACATTGGACCGCGAATCCGAATGTATGCAAATCGGATAGGTGTGTTTGGCACAACATCACCAATTCGCAGAACAGAAAACTAGGGTTAACCCATACGCCTCCCACAACAAAACACCAAATGGTCCAATTCTTCCGGAGCCCAAAACGGAGACGCCGTAGATAAATCACACCGCCACGGAAAGTGTCATGCCTCTCGTGCCAAGATGACATGCATGTGGTACCCCCACAGGTGGTTACAGCTCAGATATACCCTACGATATATTCTAACAAAAATATCATGTCACAACACATGCGACATAATACCAACAAAAGGGTTCTATATGTACATGTTGAACCAAATCAAATTATAGTCACAAGGTTTCAAAAAGAAGATAGCAATATGTACCGCTTTACAATTATCAAAATAAATATTAGACATGATAACCTCATTCAAAGAGTACAAGTACGAGTCCAATGTGTCAACTCCAAATTGAAATAAATATATCAATTTCACAAGAAACAATTATGTGAAATAATAACAGAAATTCAAAACGAGGAACAAAACGAACAAATCAAATTTAACAAAGGTATCGCTGAAAGAGTACGGAATCCGTACCTGATACTTCCAAACCATTTATGGCACACTCCACAAAATTTTACCCTCAATTGCCAACGATATCAAATACGAAGCGTTATTCGCAACCTAAACATATTCACCTCAAATTAAAAACAATCCAAACTAATAATTCTAAAATAATTCACAATCTATTTAATATGCCTTTAATCATCGCATTATATCAATTATTAATACTCCAAAATATATATTCCAAATATAACTCTTTAAATCCCCTTCATTCGAACTAATTACACAAAATGATAAATAAATACGATTAGTGAATTATTATTATTATTTTAATAATATTTTTTAAAAAAATATTTTTTTCATTAACTCAAAATTTTCTATTATGATATATAAAATACCATTAATATTAATTTGTGATAACGACGATCATGCTAAGAGATTACACTAGGACTGCATCTATATACTGTTATATTAATACATACAGATTGAACCTAACACATCACCAATTCCCAACAATTTCAAAAGCAACCAAATTTCTCATTATTAATAAAAAATTTAGTATTGACTTTAGACCAATCTAAATAATTTTCACAAAATACCTACTGATGTTACATCACATGATACCCTTGGTACAGTAATGATTATAACCAATTTATTAATAAAAAAAACTTGGTTAATGATATCTCCTACAATTACTATATCTATTCATGATAACTTTTATTTGTCATTCTTATTTTTATTAGGTTTATACTGTAGGTATTATATATTATTATAATAGTTTCTAATAAATATGCATTATAGATGGTTATTCCCATGTTCTAGTCATACTTGTCAAATACACCTTCTTGTTCGTGACTCCTGAGTACCTCCTAATTAGTTTTCCATCCACAGCCGCTTTATCCTTTTCTCCTCAATTAGTTCGTATCAGATACAAGAAGGTAATTAGGTTTTGGTTAATTAATAATATATGTTATTAACTCTTCTAGTATCAAAAGGATTTAATATCACACAATTATAAATTATGCCCAATTAGTTTTAAGGCCCAAATTAACGTAACCACCTACTTATTATAGTCAACATAAATAACTAAAATTTGACCAAAACTTCCAAACATAAGAGAAGCCCAATTAAAATATGGATTTAATTTTTTTTTTATTTTTACCGGGTATTACATCACCTACCCCTTAAAAAGGATTCCGTCATCGGAATCAAAAGAATGAACGTACCAAATTATCAAAAGATGTGAATACTCCGCTCGAATAGACTCCTCTATTTCCCAAGTAGCTTCCCGCTCCGAATGATTTTACCAATAGACTTTAACAAAAGGAATTATCTTCCTCAATTTTAATTTAATCAGTTATTTCATTATCTATTGAAAGAATTTAATTTTCCAAACAAAACAAGGAAGAAAAGAGAGAAACAAAATCATTTACCTTTTTTTTTATTTAAACACAATTGTATAAGATAAAATCAATTAATATTTAATAATAAAAAAATGAGTTATTACATTTTCACCCCTTAAAAATAATTCCGTCCTCGGAATTCAAATAAACTACAAAAAAATAATAATTTAGTTACGACGTAGCGCCGCCTTTTGTAACGATCAAGCCTGATAAGTCCATAGGTCCACACAATTATCCATGTACTCGTAAAAGATTTGTCGGCTACCGTGTCAAGCCTTGGTAAGTCAAAATAATGCCACAAAGGCAAATCAAATGGTGTCACACAGGCAAATCAAAATAATGCCACACAGGCAAATCACACATTGGACCGCGAATCCGAATGTATGCAAATCGGATAGGTGTTTTGGCACAACATCACCAATCCGCAGAACAAAAAACTAGGGTTAACTCATACGCCTCCCACAACAAAACACCAAATGGCCCATTTCCTCCGGAGCCCAAAACTGGAGACGCCGTGGATAAATCACACCACCACGGAAAGTGTCATGCCTCTCGTGCCAAGATGACATGCATGTGGTACCCCCACAGGTGGTTATAGCTCAGGTATACCCTACGATATATTCTAAAAAATATATCATGTCACAACACATGCAACATAATACCAACAAAAAGGGTTCTATATGTACATGTTGAACCAAATCAAATTATAGTCACAAGGTTTCAAAAAGAAGATAGCAACATGTACCGCTCTACAATTATCAAAATAAATATTAGACATGATAACCTCATTCAAAGAGTACAAGTACGAGTCCAATGTGTCAATTCCAAAATGAAATAAATATATCAATTTCATAAGAAACAATTATGTGAAATAATAACAGAAATTCGAAACGAGGAACAAAACGAACAAATCAAATTTAACAAAGGTATCGCTGAAAGAGTACGGAATCCGTACCTGATACTTCCAAACCATTTATGGCACACTCCACAAAATTTTACCCTCAATTGCCAACGATATCAAATACGAAGCGTTATTCGCAACCTAAACATATTCACCTCAAATTAAAAACAATCCAAACTAATAATTCCAAAATAATTCACAATCTATTTAATATGCCTTTAATCATCGCTTTATATCAATTATTAATACTCCAAAATTTATATTCCAAATATAACTCTTTAAATCCCCTTCATTCGAACTAATTACATAAAATGATAAATAAATACGATTAGTGAATTATTATTATTATTTTAATAATTTTTTTAAAAAAACATTTTTTTCATTAACTCAAAATTTTCTATTATGATATATAAAATACCATTACTATTAATTTGTGATAACGACGATCATGCTAAGAGATTACACTAGGATTGCATTTATATACTGTTATATTAATACATACAGATTGAACCTAACACATCACTAATTCCCACCAATTTCAAAAGCAACCAAATTTCTCATTATTAATAAAAAAATTTAGTATTGACTATATACCAATATAAATAATTTTCACAAAATACCTACTGATGTTACATCACATGATACCCTTGGTACAGTAATGATTATAACCAATTTATTAATAAAAAAACTTGGTTAATGATATCTCCTACAATTACTATATCTATTCATGATAACTTTTATTTGCCATTCTTATATTTATTAGGCTTATACTGTAGGTATTATATATTATTATAATAGTTTCTAATAAATATGCATTATAGATGGTTATTCCCATGTTCTAGTCATACCTGTCAAATACACCTTCTTGTTCGTGACTCCTGAGTACCTCCTAATTAGTTTTTCATCCACAGCCGCTTTGTCCTTTTCTCCTCAATTAGTTCGTATCAGATACAAGAAGGTAATTAGGTTTTGGTTATTTAATAATATATGTTATTAACTCTTCTAGTATCAAAAGGATTTAATATCACACAATTATAAATTATGCCCAATTAGTTTTAAGGCCCAAATTAACGTAACCACATACTTATTATAGTCAACATAAATAACTACAATTTGACCAAAACTGCCAAACATAAAAGAAGCCCAATTAAAATATGGATTTAATTTTTTTTTATTTTTACCTGGTATTACATCACCTACCCCTTAAAAAGGATTCCGTCCTCAGAATCAAAAGAATGAACGTACCAAATTATCAAAAGATGTGAATACTCCGCTCGAATAGACTCCTCTATTTCCCAAGTAGCTTCCCGCTCCGAATGATTTTACCAAAAGACTTTAACAAAAGGAATTATCTTCCTCAATTTTAATTTAATCAGTTATTTCATTATCTACTAAAAGAATTTAATTTTCCAAGCAAAACAAGGAAAAAAAGAGAGAAACAAAATCATTTACCTTTTTTTTTATTTAAACACAATTGTATAAGATAAAATCAATTAATATTTAATAATAAAAAATGAGTTATTACATTTTTCACCCCTTAAAAATAATTCCGTCCTCGGAATTCAAAAAAACTACAAAAAAAATAATAATTTAGTTACGACGTAGCGCCGCCTTTTGTAACGATCAAGCCTGGTAAGTCCATAGGTCCACACAATTATCCATGTACTCGTAAAAGATTTGTCGGCTACCTTGTCATGCCTTGGTAAGGTTTTTCGCGTTAAATCACATGATCAACTGTTGGTGTGGCCCCCCCGTTAATATCTTTGAGTTTCATTCTTGCAAGCGTACGTACTCTTCGGAACATAATTCGAAATCACAAACATTTTTCTTCATCCAAATACGATTCAAATAACCAAAATATTTAAAATTATTTTTAACTAGTTAAAATGTTTATATTCCACACATGACAAAGATCTAACAAATTATTTTTTATTTAATTTTACATAAATTCACGTAAAACTCTAAAGACATCAGATAACCAAAATAACTATGCAAACCATATTACCAACTCTCCCCAAGTCCTCAAGAATTTCGAAATATCATAACTTCAAATCAAATTAGTTCTCAAATATTATAATACGAAAAATATATTACTACTAAGATCTCTTCATCATTATACCAAACTCCAAATCATATATCCTACTATCTGAATAAGTAAACTATAGCTTTCAAAATCTCTTAAAGATTTATCACTTAATATCTAATCATTTAATAAATCAATCATTCTCTTAGTGCAAACCTTAACCCAACAAATTCCAAAATCTCCTCATACTATCACTCAAAATTTCATATAAGATAACTCCAATATTCTACTAGGAAATAATCGCAAAATTCATTTACTCCAAAAAATTAATCTAATTACCTCGAATCTTTACAACAACACAAAATTATAAGAGATCCTTTGTACTTAATAATTTTCACTTTATCATATTATCCCACCGATTCACATACCTCAAATTATTCACAACTTAACAAAAATCAGAATCTATCCCAAATAAAATCCTCAATTCCAAAATCATAATAATTTGTAATTACCTGAAATAACTCTAACAAATAATTCTCCAATATCAAAACTCACTGATACAACTGCTCATATCATAATCGTATAATCATTTCTTAACTGAACAAAGTATGACATTATTCTCCTTAATGATCAAATCACCATCCTTAACTAACATTATTGCTCCAACGAATATAACAATAATAATCTTAACAAGTTAACTCGTCTTTCTCAAATCAATTACAATTTAAAGAGCTAAAAAACACTTTGTCAAAATCAAGACCAACCAAACAGAGAACAAAATCAAATCAAACTCCTACGTCTACCCAATGATTTACCCATAACTCACAGGTCAAACCTAAATAGGTTTTCTACAAGAAAGAACTTAAGCTCTGATACCATCTCTGTAACACCCCTTCCCGAAGAGGAAAGGGAGGTCACGTGCAAAGCACAACAAACTTCAAAATAAATAAACAGAGCACTAACAACCTCAAAATATTAATAGTGATGATCCATCAATAAAGTAATAAGTACAATTCTTTAAACTGAGTCAAAATAATCAAAACTTAAAATTTGAATCAACCTAACTGGTCAAAGGCAAAACTCTCATCACACTAGCCCTGAATCACCCCTGCAAACCTGCCGGAAGAAAATCACAGCATGAGCCAATTGCCCAGTACGGATACAGATATACAAAAGATATACATCTGATATACGAAAATAGTTGAGACAAATTACAGAACAAGCCTCAAGTGCAAGTACGAACGAAAATATAATATCCAAGGATCTGAATGAATATATATGAATCAACATAATTGACGAAACCAAGAAAAGAATAAAGAAATAGCGAACTGAAGTAACTAACTCAATGACTTGAACTAAATAAAAACCAACAAAACTAATCCAATAAAATAATAGGCTGAAACAAACGGCTGGAGTTATTTCATACCGAATGAGCTAAGAAATATACATTGCCACACAGGTAAGTCAAAATAATGCCACACAGGCAAATCAAATGGTGTCACATAGGCAACCAAAATAATGCCACACATGCACATCAAAACAATGCCACACAGACAAATCAAAATAATGCCACACAGGCAAATCACACATTGGACCGCGAATCCGAATGTATGCAAATCGGATAGGTGTGTTTGGCACAACATCACCAATCCACAGAACAAAAAACTAGGGTTAACCCATACGCCTCCCACAACAAAACACCAAATGGCCCATTTCCTCCGGAGCCCAAAACGGAGACGCCGTGGATAAATCACACCGCCACGGAAAGTGTCATGCCTCTCGTGCCAAGATGACATGCCTGTGGTACCCCCACAGGTGGTTATAGCTCAGGTATACCCTACGATATATTCTAACAAAAATATCATGTCACAACACATGCGACATAATACCAACAAAAGGGTTCTATATGTACATGTTGAACCAAATCAAATTATAGTCACAAGGTTTCAAAAAGAAGATAGCAATATGTACCGCTCTACAATTATCAAAATAAATATTAGACATGATAACCTCATTCAAAGAGTACAAGTACGAGTCCAATGTGTCAACTCCAAATTGAAATAAATATATCAATTTTACAAGAAACAATTATGTGAAATAATAACAGAAATTCGAAACGAGGAACAAAACGAACAAATCAAATTTAACAAAGGTATCGCTGAAAGAGTACGGAATCCATACCTGATACTTCCAAACCATTTATGGCACACTCCACAAAATTTTACCCTCACTTGCCAACGATATCAAATATGAAGCGTTATTCGCAACCTAAACATATTCACCTCAAATTAAAAACAATCCAAACTAATAATTCCAAAATAATTCACAATCTATTTAATATGCCTTTAATCATGGCATTATATCAATTATTAATACTCCAAAATTTATATTCCAAATATAACTCTTTAAATCCCCTTCATTCGAACTAATTACACAAAATGATAAATAAATACGATTAGTGAATTATTATTATTATTTTAATAATTTTTTTTAAAAAAACATTTTTTTCATTAACTCAAAATTTTCTATTATGATATATAAAATACCATTAATATTAATTTGTGATAACGACGATCATGCTAAGAGATTACACTAGGACTGCATCTATATACTGTTATATTAATACATACAGATTGAACCTAACACATCACCAATTCCCAACAATTTCAAAAGCAACCAAATTTCTCATTATTAATAAAAAATTTAGTATTGACTTTAGACCAATCTAAATAATTTTCACAAAATACCTACTGATGTTACATCACATGATACCCTTGGTACAATAATGATTATAACCAATTTATTAATAAAAAAAACTTGGTTAATGATATCTCCTACAATTACTATATCTATTCATGATAACTTTTATTTGTCATTCTTATATTTATTAGGTTTATACTGTAGGTATTATATATTATTATAATAGTTTCTAATAAATATGCATTATAGATGGTTATTCCCATGTTCTAGTCATACTTGTCAAATACACCTTCTTGTTCGTGACTCCTGAGTACCTCCTAATTAGTTTTCCATCCACAGCCGCTTTGTCCTTTTCTCCTCAATTAGTTCGTATCAGATACAAGAAGGTAATTAGGTTTTGGTTATTTAATAATATATGTTATTAACTCTTCTAGTATCAAAAGGATTTAATATCACACAATTATTAATTATGCCCAATTAGTTTTAAGGCCCAAATTAACGTAACCACATACTTATTATAGTCAACATAAATAACTACAATTTGACCAAAACTGCCAAACATAAGAGAAGCCCAATTAAAATATGGATTTAATTTTTTTTTATTTTTACCGGGTATTACATTACCTACCCCTTAAAAAGGATTCCGTCCTCGGAATCAAAAGAATGAACGTACCAAATTATCAAAAGATGTGAATACTCCGCTCGAATAGACTCCTCTATTTCCCAAGTAGCTTCCCGCTCCGAATGATTTTACCAAAAGACTTTAACATAAGGAATTATCTTCCTCAATTTTAATTTAATCAGTTATTTCATTATCTACTAAAAAAAATTTAATTTTCCAAACAAAACAAGGAAGAAAAGAGAGAAACAAAATCATTTACCTTTTTTTTATTTAAACACAATTGTATAAGATAAAATCAATTAATATTTAATAATAAAAAAATGAGTTATTACATTTTTCACCCCTTAAAAATAATTCCGTACTCAGAATTCAAATAAACTACAAAAAAATAATAATTTAGTTACGACGTAGCGCCGCCTTTTGTAACGATCAAGCCTAGTAAGTCCATAGGTCCACACAATTATCCATGTACTCGTAAAAGATTTGTCGGCTACCGTGTCAAGCCTTGGTAAGGTTTTTCGCGTTAAATCACATGATCAACTGTTGGTGCGGGCCCCCCCATTAATATCTTTGAGTTTCATTCTTGCAAGCGTACGTACTCTTCGGAACATAATTTGAAATCACAAATATTTTTCTTCATCCAAATACAATTCAAATAACCAAAATATTTAAAATTATTTTTAACTAGTTAAAATGTTTATATTCCACACATGACAAAGATCTAACAAATTATTTTTTATTTAATTTTACATAAATTCACGCAAAAATCTAAAGACATCAGATAACCAAAACAACTATGCAAATCATATTACCAACTCTCCCCAAGTCCTCAAGAATTTCGAAATATCATAACTTCAAATCAAATTAGTTTTCAAATATTATAATACGAAAAATATATTACTACTAAGATCTCTTCATCATTATACCAAACTCCAAATCATATATCCTACTATCTGAATAAGTAAACTATAGCTTTCAAAATCTCTTAAAGATTTATCACTTAATATCTAATCATTTAATAAATCAATCATTCTCTTAGAGCAAACCTTAACCCAACAAATTCCAAAATCTCCTCATACTATCACTCAAAATTTCATATAAGATAACTCCAATATTCTACTAGGAAATAATCGCAAAATTCATTTACTCCAAAAAATTAATCTAATTACCTCGAATCTTTACAACAACACAAAATTACAAGAGATCCTTTGTACTTAATAATTTTCAATTTATCATATTATCCCACCGATTTACATACCTCAAATTATTCACAACTTAACAAAAATCAGAATCTAACCCAAATAAAATCCTCAATTCCAAAATCATAATAATTTGTAATTACCTGAAATAACTCTAACAAATAATTCTCCAATATCAAAACTCACTGATACAACTGCTCATATCATAATCGTATAATCATTTCTTAACTGAACAAAGTATGACATTATTCTCCTTAATGATCAAATCACCATCCTTAACTAACATTATTGCTCCAACGAATATAACAATAACAATCTTAACAAGTTAACTCGCCTTTCTCAAATCAATTACAAATTAAAGAGCTAAAAAACACTTGGTCAAAATCAAGACCAACCAAACAAAGAACAAAATCAAATCAAACTCCTACGTCTACCCAATGATTTACCCATAACTCACAGGTCAAACCTAAATAGGTTTTCTACAAGAAAGAACCTAAGCTCTGATACCATCTCTGTAACACCCCCTTCCTGAAGAGGAAACGGAGGTCACGTGCAAAGCACAACAAACTTCAAAATAAATAAACAGAGCACTAACAACCTCAAAATATTAATAGTGGTGATCCATCAATAAAGTAATAAGTACAATTCTCTAAACTGAGTCAAAATAATCAAAACTTAAAATTTGAAGCAACCTAACTGGTCAAAGGCAAAACTCTCATCACACTAGCCCTGAATCACCCTTGCAAACCTGCCGGAAGAAAAACACAGCATGAGCCAATTGCCCAGAACGGATACAAATATACAAAAGATATACAACTGATATACGAAAATAGTTGAGACAAATTACTGAACAAGCCTCAAGTGCAAGTACGAACGAAAATATAATATCCAAGGATCTGAATGGAATATATATGAATCAACATAATTGACGAAACCAATAAAAGAATAAAGAAATAGCGAACTGAAGTAACTAACTCAATGAGTTGAACTGAACAAAAACCAACAAAACTAATCCAATAAAATAATAGGTTGAAACAAACGGCTGGAGTTATTTCATACCGAATGAGCTAAGAAATATACATTGCCACACAGGTAAGTCAAAATAATGCCACACAGGCAAATCAAATGGTGTCACATAGGCAACCAAAATAATGCCACACAGGCACATCAAAACAATGCCACACAGGCAAATCAAAATAATGCCACACAGGCAAATCACACATTGGACCGCGAATTCGAATGTATGCAAATCGGATAGGTGTGTTTGGCACAACATCACCAATCCGCAGAACAAAAAACTAGGGGTTAACCCATACGCCTCCCACAACAAAACACCAAATGGCCCACTTCCTCCGGAGCCCAAAACGGAGACGCTGTGAGGTCCCCGAACCCGGATACTTGAAACCCGAACTCGGTACTTCACGATACCATTTCTATGAGCGGAAATGTTACTAATAATAATAACAATAATATAAATTATAAACTTATCTTACCTTTATCAGAGTCTAATCCCAAGTACGTAACCTTTACTATATGACACCGTAATCCTAATCTGTTTGCTTTCCTTTTCACTTGTTCTTGACCGATCTTCTGACTGTTCACACTTATCTGAAAACATTTAAATTAAGCAAGGATGAGCATTTGAGTGCCCAACAAGTATTACATATATATATATATATATATATATATATATATATATATATATATATATATATAAGCTAAAAAAGTTTAAATGTTTTCTTTATAATATCCATCTACAACAAGTCAATAGTTGTGAAATATTTTGAACCGATATTAATAACATAACAACCCTCTTTCAAATTTTTGAAACTACGTACTGGCTATAAATAAGGTTTAAGTGACATTCTATGAACATTGTTTTTATTTTCGAAAAGGTTTAACAGAACTTCATCTGCAACCCGTCATAACTTACGGACACGGGGGTGATCAGCCCGTTGTGCCCTGCATTGATCAATACTACATTACAAGAACGATGTTATCATTTACTTGGTCCGCCTTGGGCGCATACAAGTTTTCTCATGAACGGGATATTCATATTTGTCAGGGTTCCAGACAAAAGGTTTTATTTTATCCAACAATAATCTATAATTCAACATATATGTATAACAAAGGTGTATCAACATGTGATTAAATACAATGAATATTCAAGCGGGGACACTTGTATAATCATTTCTAGAAATTAACGAACAACATATATATCCGAATTATCATATACTAACATGTTGATAATCAAAGGGTGTATATAATATAGGTTTAACAATCTGTACATTAATAATATTAATTCTGAACTTCTCACTTCTATCCATTGCATAAAGAAAATGCAAAGTTATGATACTTGCCTGATGCGCTGCTTACAATTCTCAACTTAGTTCTATCTTTCTATCACGACTTATCATTAATCAAATCAATCGTTCGATTAGAACAATATACCATAACACATAGTAATGCATTTCACAGTTAGCACATAACCTAATCATCTTATCACACATGTTCAACAATCATGGCATCACAAACTAACATCAACTCATTCCTAATCACATAGTCACATAACCTTAACAACCATTGAATCACAAATAAACAGTTAACTAATTAAATTATCTAAGTCCAGATCAATTTCTGAAATATGTTGGCGTATCGACAGCCATATCAGATAATTATCGAGTCTGAGACTCTATTCTGTATCTCAATATCCAAATAGATAACTTAAACGATCGTATTATTTTTCATGACCTTATAATAATTATAAAATAATTATTACCATTTACCATAATTTTTGAAATATCAGAATCATTATTAAATGATTTAAATATCAAACAATTCTATTATCATTAATATTTAATTAATATTAAACTATTAATAAAACCATTGCCAAAATATTAAAGTTATTTATAATAACTCAAAATATTTTTAAAGTACTTATATTACCCTTAAATGATTTTTAAAACATCTAAAATCATTATTAAATAATTACCATTAATATTTAAATATTAATTAACTATTATCTAAATATTAAAAGTCATTAATTATAACTTAAAATGTTATTAATTTATTTATATCCCTTTTAAATGATTTTTAAATAAATAAAACCATTTTAAACTATTTATTTAATAGAATTATTAAATAAACTTAATATCATTAATATATCATTAATATTAAATTATTAATGAAATTATCTTTTAAATATTAAAAGTTATAGTTTATAACTTAAAATATCTTTAAACACTTTATTTCATTTAAAATGATTATAATAATATTAAAATCATTTTTAAACTAATTTATTTAATATAATTATTAAATAACTTTAATATCATTAATAATCATTAATTAATGAAATTAACCATTAAATATTAAAAGTTATATTTTATAACTTCAAATATTCTTAAATACCTTATTATTATTTAAAATAATTTTTAATATAATAAAATCATTTTTAATTCATTTATTTAATTCATTTAATAAATAACTTAACTATCATTAATATTAATTTATTAATAATAATTATCACAAAATATTAAAAGTTATCAACAATAACCCAAAATTATTTTCTAACACAATAATATAATTTTTCATGATTTTTCATGAATTAAAACTATTTTTAAATAATTTATCTAATATTGTAATTAAATAATTAAATACCATTTACATTCCAAAAATATTAAATATTTTCAAAATATACCCAAAATAATTAAAATATAATTTTTGGATATTAAAATAATTTTTAAGAATTTATTATGTATTTTTAATAATTAAAAACCATTTTTTTCAATTTTTTATTAATTTCTGAAAATTATATATAAAATTGTCGCTAAAGGGCTATAGCGACACTTTCTGTCGCTATAGGTGTTCTTGAGGATTTCCAGAAACGCAATTCAGTGTGCTAGGGGGGTGGTTTGACCGGCTTTGATTCACAGTGTATTCGTCTTCTAGGCTATATTAAACGCTCATATTGTAGTAGGTTTGCAACACTATCACTAACAATCAACAACTTAATCATACACTATCATGACATGAAGATCTGGACTCTCAAAGTCCTTGTCAGGCCATTTCTGGGTTTTCCCAGAAACCCAGAAACTCGACTGGTTACTTTCAATCTCACTTTAAGTTAGGTTCTGATCTTGGATAATGATTCTTGATGGTTCAAAGTTATATTCCTTGTGTAGGTGAACATTAATAGATCAACAGATCGGTATAACATCAACAAGATCAAAACTTAAAGCATGGTCAAACAAGGTCAGAAACTTTGCTCCTTAACTGTCTAGGTTTTTACCAGAAAGTGTTGTCATGGCCAATTGGCCTAGTTTGACCAAATATCACACTCATCCTGTTGATTAATAACATGATCTAAAGCCATAAACATAAAGTAAAAATGTCAGGCTATACTTTTATTACAAAAACACCAACAAACAAAATCAAATCAGTCAGATCTAGGCTGTTCAAAAAGCTGTCAGACACGATTTTTAGGTTTTGGGCTGCCCAGAATTTCGTGCAATCAACTTCGGTCAATGCGTTTTGACCTTAAATAACTTTGATTCCAGACATCAAATAATTATTCTACCACTTGAATCTTAAAGACCGTATACCAGGCTACATATTGAAGCTTTAAAACAACACAAACAACAAACGAACAAGAATCTGTGGCTCCTGACATTAGCTTGTCAGACCACAGAAAATGTTCTTGGACAGTTTTTGAAAAACACTAAATTAAAGCGCTTTGATGCTATGGATCCATGATGGATCAACATATATCAACTAAAAACATATTTTAACACTTGATTAAACATAAAAACACAAAATTTTTCTTAGCAACTTGGATTAAAACTGAAATTTGATTTATACCTTTCTAGCTTCCAATTCTTGATTTAATCCTCCAATATGTTATTGGTTGTCCTAGGGGCTGATTATATGACTGATCTACTATAATATTTCGGAGGTTTAGGTTAGAGAGAGAGTTGATGAGAGCAACAATAAAAATGAGCAATTATTATGATTTTTCTCTCTCTAAATCTCTTATATATTGATAGAATCATGTAAGATCTGATGTTGGCTGTCAAATGGAGATTAAGTTGGCAGGTAAAAATGTTCCCAAGTCAAGATAGTGGTTGAACAAGTAAAGATATTGCCAACTTTGCAAGTTAGCTTACAAAAACACTCACAAGGGCATTTTGTTCATTTCTAAAATACAATTAATTACTTTCTTGTCATTTGCACAAATCCTTAGGGTTTGACCCTTAGGTTTCAACCCTAAGGTTTAGCACAAATTATTTTTAGCAACTAGGGTTTGTACAAAAATAAATTGATTTTTGTTTCTAAAACTTTTGAAAAATTAATTTGTTAATTATATTAAGTTAATAATTAAATTATATAGGGACATTAGGGTTTATTACCCTTAATCACAATTAGATTTGCTAATTATAGCAATTAGGGATTAAAATTTCGATAATTAGGGTTTTTAGAAATACAATTAGGGTTTTTAGAAATTAAATTAGGGTTCTAGGTTTTTGATAATTAGGATTACTAATACGCCATTAGGGTTTCTAATTTCTAAAATTAGGATTTTCATAATTAGCATGAAATTATGTAACACATAACCTTAATCATATAACATAGTTATATAATAACCCCGCACTCATAATGGAGTTTCAAATTAGGGTTTCCCACAGTAAAACTAGGGTTTTCTTTTACAGTTATAGTTTTTTTCCATAAATATAAGATTCAACCAAAAATAACAGTCGTATAACACATAATTCAGTATCTTGACATACTTTTCAAGTCTCATTTGACTTTAGAATTAGGGTTTATCAGTCTAGTATTAGGGTTTATAAAAATATAATTAGGGTTTGGTCATAATATAATAAAACTGTTCCACACATTAACATTGCACACCTAACCATACATATCTATAACACTAACAAATAATAATATAATATTATTATTATCATTCCTTAATCAAAACCCGAAATTAGGGTTTGGATTCCATATCTGATTTATCTTGCATAAATAACATTCTTAATTAAGTTAAAATATTTAATTTAACATCCTGAACAAATTCATATAATGAAATAATCATTATAATTATTCTAAAAATCATTTCATATATTATTTAAATAATATAAGATTATATTTTCCTTGAAAAATAATTAATAAAATATTTCCAATAAGGAATTAATTAGTATAAAAATATAATTGATAATAGTCAATATTTCTAAAATAATTTTATTTGCAATACTTAATGTAATAAATAAATTTTATCTATCACACATATATTTATAATTACATATTACCTTGACACATATCATTCATATTTATTTTAATAAAAAAAATTATATGTAAAATTTATAATTTATTTAAATTGAAAATATCGGGTTGTCACATTCACCCTCCCTTATAAGGATTCCGTCCCCGGAATCACCACTTTAAAACCTATACATACGAGGGTACATAGCATACACAATCATTGCAAATAGATCTCGATTATGATTGATCGAATCGATCTTTAACTATCACATAAAGCTTGTCTTTCTGATTAAACGGAAATTTGATTTCTAAAAGAACTCAAATTCCTCCTTCAAAATAATTTATAAAAATAACTTACTATATATAAGAAATCAATATATAAGAAAATAATATTGGTTCAAGTAATACCTGGAGTTGCATCCCCAGCTGCCACGATATCTTGAACGGTCATGTTGAAGATGCTTGCAGTTGGTTCTGTTGATTCGTTCGTTGTTGTTGGTCCCGTTGTCGCCAATGTCCTGCTGCCTTTTCCCCGTATTCGTATTCCTTACCTCCATTCTCCTTCTTGAACAGTCTCCCACCTTATTTTCCATTGATTCGCACATAACACATTCACTATACCTTCTTGGATTGGGACAGTTAGAAGTGATATGTCCCTTCTGTCCACATTTACAGCATACAATCTTCCCTTTCAAACATTTCCAGAGTGGTTCTTTCCACCGTTTTGCATATTACACCACATGCTTCTCCTTCACACCTTCTTGCTTCACCTGCACACTCCCAAAGTTGTTCGCCTTCTTCTTTTCACTCTTATTCCCTTTGTTTGTTTCCACCTTTACTTTCACTATTAATTCCTACCATCCCAGCTCCCTTAACCTTACCCTTGTTCCTTCTTACCTTGTTGTAGAGGCTCATGGCCTCGCTCCCCTCCTCAGCAATAATCGCTTTCCCCATGAGTGCTGCAATTGTAGGAATCTGCAACACTTCCACCTTGTTGTAGAGCTAGGGTTGTAATCCCAGCTCAAACCTTCGTATTTTTTCTAGCCTCAGTATTAACTTGATGCGGAGCAAACCTAGCCAATTCATTAAATTTCACTGACATATCACCTTGCTTTAACTCCAGAAATTTCACCTCCATTCTAGCCTGCATACTACTAGAAAAATAATTTTCGAAAAATAAAGTCTTAAACCTATCCCATGCTACGACACCTGCTCCCGCCCTCGTCTAATTTGCTTTCCACCAAAAATTTTGCCTCACCCTTCATCATGCAGGTGGCAAAAACGGTCTTTTGCCCCTCAGCTACCCTAACTATCACGAACACCTTTTTAATTTCCTTAACCAAAGTTTGGGCTTTTACAGGGTCATTTGTACCTTTGAATTCTGGCGATAGGAACGCCTTGAAGTCTTTAACGTTCGACGTTCGATTATCTGGTTGATCTTTCGCGGATAGTATTCCGTTCTGCACATCTTGATCATCCATTTTCGCAAGTTTCTGTATCGAGTCTGGTTGTCCTCCAGCTTTGTTGACAGATTCTTCTATCCTTTGGTTTCGTTATCATCTTGACGGCATTTTTATAAATTATTCTTACATACTAAGCCTTATCATGAACGCTTAACATATAATGTAAAACTTTCTATTCGAATAATCATGTATTCAAAATATTAGTTTTTGAAAACTCGGTCTACTGTAATAACCAGTTACCAAATAAATATCTACTATCTTTATACCAACTTATTCCATTATTCCAACATAGACTCATATTCATAAAACTTGACATACCATAGCACATTGTGCTTTAAACATTCGCTATCCCTTCGTGACTCAAAAGTCGGGATTTACAACCTTGACCAATCACAAAAGTTAAAAAAATATTTCATTACACAAACATACTTATCACATATACCACACAGAAACATACATACTCAGCTAATACCAATATTACCTATTTCTTTTGCCTTCACTAAAGATTAACTATACCCAGTTCGTCAAACCACACTTATGAGTCCATAAACTTGTCACAGTTATATGAGTTTACGAACTTTCCCTAGTCAGACCTTTGGCGTCCATTCGCTGAGGGATTCATAAATATTTCATATAACTATGAGTCAAGAATGTCACATAAGTATGAGTTTTAAGAACTCGTACTTAACCCTATGTTCTCTACCTATGACCTATCTATTTTTTATACACATGAGAAAGGAATCACCCTCTTAACATGCATATAGAAAATAGCGCGACACAAACATTTCAATGATTATCAGTGTCAGATACTAAGTAGTTTTTACACCAAGTACAATTCCTCGCCCATACAAGGAATCATACAACTCAGCTGCCGACATGAGTCATCATTGAAATCCCCACCTAATCCTAACCCCCTTTTCCATTCGAATTTTATTTAATCCGTATTCATAATCCTTTCTTGAATCTGTATCATTCACACAACAATCTTGCTTTAAACTTTCCAATCCTAAGATTAATTCTTTCTGGCTGTCATAATTTTATCAGATCACGGGGTGATCTCATCGTATATATTATGATTTAATTCTATGTCTTATTTATTTTTGTTTTACGATCTCCTTTCCATGCACTTTCAGTCTTTTAGACTCGATCTATTCACCATTACTGTTTAACTTTATTATCAGAGTTAGGAAACTCTGTGGCTTAACAACTCGCTGAGATTCATCTTTGAATCATACCAAGCAACTAACTTTATATGAGTTATTTGTATTTTCAACGTTTTCCTCTGTTTTAAGGTTATAGCCTAAGGTCTAACCAACTTAAGGTTTCTAACCCTATAGCTCTGATACCAAGTTGTGAGGTCCCCGAACCCGGATACTTGAAACCCGAACTCGGTACTTCACGATACCATTTTTATGAGCGGAAATGTTACTTATAATAATAACAATAATATAAATTATAAACTTATCTTACGTTTATCAGAGTCTAATCCCAAGTACGTAACCTTTACTATATGACACCGTAATCCTAATCTGTTTGCTTTCCTTTTCACTTGTTCTTGACCGATCCTTCTGATTGTTCACACTTATCTGAAAACATTTAAATTAAGCAAGGATGAGCATTTGAGTGCCCAGCAAGTATTACATATATATATATAAGCTGAAAAAGTTTAAATGTTTTCTTTATAATATCCATCTACAACAAGTCAATAGTTGTGAAGTATTCTGAATCGATATTAATAACATAACAACCCTCTTTCAAATTTTTGAAACTACGTACTGGCTATAAATAAGGTTTAAGTGACATTCTATGAACATTATTTTTATTTTCGAAAAGGTTTAGCAGAACTTCATCTGAAAATCGTCATAACTTATGGACACGGGGGTGATCAGCCCGTTGTGCCCTGCATTGATCAATACTACATTACAAGAACGATGTTATCATTTACTTGGTCCGCCTTGGGCGCATAAAAGTTTTCCCGTGAACGAGATGTTCATATTTGTCAGGGTTCCAGACAAAAGGTTTTATTTTATCCAACAATAATCTATAATTCAACATATATGTATAACAAAGGTGTATCAACATGTGATTAAATACAATGAATATTCAAGTGGGGACACTTGTATAATCATTTCTAGAAATTAACGAACAGCATATATATCCGAATTATCATATACTAACATGTTGATAATCAAAGGGTGTATATAATATAGGTTTAACAATCTGTACATTAATAATAATAATTCTGAACTTCACACTTCTGTCCATTGCATAAAGAAAATGCAAAGTTAGGATACTTGCCTGATGCGCTGCTTACAATTCTCAACTTAGTTATATCTTTCTATCACGACCTATCATTAATCAAATCAATCGTTCGATTAGAACAATATACCATAACACATAGTTCTGCATTTCGCAGTCAGCACATAACCTAATCATCTTATCACACATGTTCAACAATCATGACATCACAAACTAACATCAACTCATTTCTAATCACATAGTCACATAACCTTAATAACCATTGAATCACAAATAAACAGTTAACTAATTAAATTATCTAAGTCCAGATCAATTTCTGAAACATGTTGGCGTATCGACAGCCATATCAGATAATTATCGAGTCTTAGACTCTATTCTGTATCTCAATATCCAAATAGATAACTTAAACAACAATCGTATTATTTTTCATGACCTTATAATAATTATAAAATAATTATTACCATTTACCATATTTTTTGAAATATCAGAATCATTATTAAATGATTTAAATATCAAACAATTCTATTATCATTAATATTTAATTAATATTAAACTATTAATGAAACCATTGCCAAAATATTAAAGTTATTTATAATAACTCAAAATATTTTTAAAGTACTTATATTACCCTTAAATGATTTTTAAAACATCTAAAATCATTATATTATCTAAATATTAAAAGTCATTAATTATAACTTAAAATATTTTTAATTCATTTATATCCCTTTTAAATGATTTTTAAATAAATAAAACCATTTTTAAACTATTTATTTAATATAATTATTAAATAAACTTAATATCATTAATATAGCATTAATATTAAATTATTAATGAAATTATCCTTTAAATATTAAAAGTTATAGTTTATAACTTAAAATATCTTTAAACACTTTATTTTCATTTAAAATGATTATTATAATATTAAAATCATTTTTAAACTAATTTATTTAATATAATTATTAAATAACTTTAATATCATTAATAATCATTAATTAATGAAATTAACCATTAAATATTAAAAGTTATATTTTATAACTTCAAATATTCTTAAATACCTTATTATTATTTAAAATAATTTTTAATATAATAAAATCATTTTTAATTCATTTATTTAATTCATTTAATAAATAACTTAACTATCATTAATATTAATTTATTAATGAAAATTATCACAAAATATTAAAAGTTATCAACAATAACCCAAAATTATTTTCTAACACAATAATATAATTTTTCATGATTTTTCATGAATTAAAACTATTTTTAAATAATTTATCTAATATTGTAATTAAATAAATAAATACCATTTACATTCCAAAAATATTAAATATTTTCAAAATATACCCAAAATAATTAAAATATAATTTTCGGATATTAAAATAATTTTTAAGAATTTATTATGTATTTTTAATAATTAAAAACCATTTTTATCAATTTTTTATTAATTTCCGAAAATTATAAATAAAACTGTCGCTAAAGGGCTATAGCGACACTTTCTGTCGCTATAGGTGTTCTTGAGGATTTCCAGAAACGCAATTCAGTGTGCTAGGGGGGTGGTTTGACCGGCTTTGATTCACAGTGTATTCGTCTTCTAGGCTATATTAAACGCTCATATTGTAGTAGGTTTGCAACACTATCACTAACAATCAACAACTTAATCATACACTATCATGACATGAAGATCTGGACTCTCAAAGTCCTTGTCAGGCCATTTCTGGGTTTTCCCAGAAACCTAGAAACTCGACTGGTTACTTTCAATCTCACTTTAAGTTAGGTTCTGATCTTGGTTAATGATTCTTGATGGTTCAAAGTTATATTCCTTGTGTAGGTGAACATTAATAGATCAACAGATCGGTATAACATCAACAAGATCAAAACTTAAAGCATGGTCAAACAAGGTCAGAAACTTTGCTCCTTAACTGTCTGGGTTTTTCCCAGAAAGTGTTGTCATGGCCAATTGGCCTAGTTTGACCAAATATCACACTCATCCTGTTGATTAATAACATGATCTAAAGCCATAAACATAAAGTAAAAATGTCAGGCTATACTTTTATTACAAAAACACCAACAAACAAAATCAAATCAGTCAGATCTGGGCTATTCAAAAAGCTGTCAGACACGATTTTTAGGTTTTGGGCTGCCCAGAATTTCGTGCAATCAACTTCGGTCAATGCGTTTTGACCTTAAATAACTTTGATTCCAGACATCAAATAGCTATTCTACCACTTGAATCTTAAAGACCGTATACCAGGCTACATATTGAAGCTTTAAAACAACACAAACAACAAACGAACAAGAATCTGTGGCTCCTGACATTAGCTTGTCAGACCACAGAAAATGTTCTTGGACAGTTTTTGAAAAACACTAAATTAAAGCGCTTTGATGCTATGGATCCATGATGGATCAACATATATCAACTAAAAACATATTTTAACACTTGATTAAACATAAAAACACAAAATTTTTCTTAGCAACTTGGATTAAAAATGAAATTTGATTTATACCTTTCTAGCTTCCAATTCTTGATTTAATCCTCCAATATGTTATTGGTTGTCCTAGGGGCTGATTATATGACTGATCTACTATAATATTTCGGAGGTTTAGGTTAGAGAGATAGTTGGTGAGAGCAACAATAAAAATGAGCAATTATTATGATTTTTCTCTCTCTAAATCTCTTATATATTGCTAGATTCATGCAAGATCTGATGTTGGCTGTCAAATGGAGATTAAGTTGGCAGGTAAAAATGTTCCCAAGTCAAGATAGTGGTTGAACAACTAAAGATATTGCCAACTTTGCAAGTTAGCTTACTAAAACACTCACAAGGGCATTTTGTTCATTTCTAAAATACAATTAATTGCTTTCTTGTCATTTGCACAAATCATTAGGGTTTGACCCTTAGGTTTCAACCCTAAGGTTTAGCACTTAGCATAAATTATTTTTAGCAACTAGGGTTTGTACAAAAATAAATTGATTTTTGTGTCTAAAACTTTTGAAAAATTAATTTGTTAATTATATTAAGTTAATAATTAAATTATATAGGGACATTAGGGTTTATTACCCTTAATCACAATTAGCTTTGCTAATTATAGCAATTAGGGTTTAAAATTTCGATAATTAGGATTTCTAGAAATACAATTAGGGTTTCTAGAAATTAAATTAGGGTTCTAGGTTTTTGATAATTAGGATTACTAATACGCCATTAGGGTTTCTAATTTCTAAAATTAGGGTTTTCATAATTAGCATGAAATTATGTAACACATAACCTTAATCATATAACATAGTTATATAATAACCCCGCACTCATGATGGAGTTTCAAATTAGTGTTTTCCACAGTAAAACTAGGGTTTTCATTTACAGTTATAGTTTTTTTCCATAAATATAAGATTCAACCAAAAATAACAGTCGTATAACACATAATTCAGTATCTTGACATACTTTTCAAGCTTCATTTGACTTTGGAATTAGGGTTTATCAGTCTAGTATTAGGGTTTATAAAAATATAATTAGGGTTTGGTCGTAATATAATAAAACTGTTCCACACATTAACATTGCACACCTAACCATACATATCTATAACACTAACAAATAATAATATAATATTATTATTCTCATTCCTTAATCAAAACCCGAAATTAGGGTTTGAATTCCATATCTGATTTATCTTGCATAAATAACATTCTTAATTAAGTTAAAATATTTAATTTAACATCCTGAACAAATTCATATAATGAAATAATCATTATAATTATTCTAAAAATCATTTCATATATTATTTAAATAATATAAGATTATATTTTCCTTGAAAAATAATTAATAAAATATTTCCAATAAGGAATTAATTAGTATACAAATATAATTGATAATAGTCAATAATTCTAAAATAATTTTATTTGCAATACTTAATGTAATAAATAAATTTTATTTATCACACATATAATATAATTACATATTACCTTGACACATATCATTCATATTTATTTTAATAATAAAAAAATTATACATAAAATTTATAATTTATTTAAATAGAAAATATTGGGTTGTCATAGACGCCG
Source organism: Panax japonicus (assembly GCA_020205505.1). Lineage (NCBI taxonomy): Eukaryota > Viridiplantae > Streptophyta > Magnoliopsida > Apiales > Araliaceae > Panax > Panax japonicus. Next base: position 63,081,040 of record CM035091.1, read on the forward strand.
TGGATAAATCACACCGCCACGGAAAGTGTCATGCCTCTCGTGCCAAGATGACATGCATGTGGTACCCCCACAGGTGGTTATAGCTCAGGTATACCCTACGATATATTCTAACAAAAATATCATGTCACAACACATGCGACATAATACCAACAAAAGGGTTCTATATGTACATGTTGAACCAAATCAAATTATAGTCACAAGGTTTCAAAAAGAAGATAGCAACATGTACCGCTCTACAATTATCAAAATAAATATTAGACATGATAACCTCATTCAAAGAGTACAAGTACGAGTCCAATGTGTCAAATCCAAAATGAAATAAATATATCAATTTCACAAGAAACAATTATGTGAAATAATAACAGAAATTCGAAACGAGGAACAAAACGAACAAATCAAATTTAACAAAGGTATCGCTGAAAGAGTACGGAATTCGTACCTGATACTTCCAAACCATTTATGGCACACTCCACAGAATTTTACCCTCAATTGCCAACGATATCAAATACGAAGCGTTATTCGCAACCTAAACATATTCACCTCAAATTAAAAACAATCCAAACTAATAATTCCAAAATAATTCACAATCTATTTAATATGCCTTTAATCATCGCTTTATATCAATTATTAATACTCCAAAATTTATATTCTAAATATAACTCTTTAAATCTCCTTCATTCGAACTAATTACACAAAATGATAAATAAATACGATTAGTGAATTATTATTATTATTTTAATAATTTTTTTTAAAAAAACATTTTTTTCATTAACTCAAAATTATTCTATTATGATATATAAAATACCATTAATATAATTTGTGATAACGACGATCATGCTAAGAGATTACACTAGGATTGTATCTATATACAGTTATATTAATACATACAGATTGAATCTAACACATCACCAATTCCCACCAATTTCAAAAGCAACCAAATTTCTCATTATTAATAAAAAATTTAGTAGTGACTTTATACCAATCTAAATAATTTTCACAAAATACCTACTGATGTTACATCACATGATACCCTTGGTACAGTAATGATTATAACCAATTTATTAATAAAAAACTTGGTTAATGATATCTCCTACAATTACTATATCTATTCATGATAACTTTTATTTGCCATTCTTATATTTATTAGGCTTATACTGTAGGTATTATATATTATTATAATAGTTTCTAATAAATATGCATTATAGATGGTTATTCCCATGTTCTAGTCATACCTGTCAAATACACCTTCTTGTTCGTGACTCCTGAGTACCTCCTAATTAGTTTTCCATCCACAGCCGGTTTGTCCTTTTCTCCTCAATTAGTTCGTATGAGATACAAGAAGGTAATTAGGTTTTGGTTATTTAATAATATATGTTATTAACTCTTCTAGTATCAAAAGGATTTAATATCACACAATTATAAATTATGCCCAATTAGTTTTAAGGCCCAAATTAACGTAACCACATACTTATTATAGTCAACATAAATAACTACAATTTGACCAAAACTGCCAAACATAAGAGAAGCCCAATTAAAATATGGATTTAATTTTTTTTTATTTTTACCGGGTATTACATCACCTACCCCTTAAAAAGGATTCCGTCCTCGGAATCAAAAGAATGAACGTACCAAATTATCAAAAGATGTGAATACTCTGCTCGAATAGACTCCTCAATTTCCCAAGTAGCTTCCCGTTCCGAATGATTTTACCAAAAGACTTTAACAAAAGGAATTATCTTCCTCAATTTTAATTTAATCAGTTATTTCATTATCTACTAAAAGAATTTAATTTTCCAAACAAAACAAGGAAGAAAAGAGAGAAACAAAATCATTTACCTTTTTTTTTATTTAAACACAATTGTATAAGATAAAATCAATTAATATTTAATAATAAAAAAATGAGTTATTACATTTTTCACCCCTTAAAAATAATTCTGTCCTCGGAATTCAAATAAACTACAAAAAAATAATAATTTAGTTACGACGTAGCGCCGCCTTTTGTAACGATCAAGCCTGGTAAGTCCATAGGTCCACACAATTATCCATGTACTCGTAAAAGATTTGTCGGCTACCGTGTCAAGCCATGGTAAGGTTTTTCGCGTTAAATCACATGATCAACTGTTGGTGCGGCCCCCCCGTTAATATCTTGAGTTTCATTCTTGCAAGCGTACGTACTCTTCGGAACATAATTCGAAATCACAAACATTTTTCTTCATCCAAATACGATTCAAACAACCAAAATATTTAAAATTATTTTTAACTAGTTAAAATGTTTATATTCCACACATGACAAAGATCTAACAAATTATTTTTTATTTAATTTTACATAAATTCACGCAAATCTCTAAAGACATCAGATAACCAAAACAACTATGCAAACCATATTACCAACTCTCCCCAAGTCCTCAAGAATTTCAAAATATCATAACCTCAAATCAAATTAGTTCTCAAATATTATAATACCAAAAATATATTACTACTAAGATCTCTTCATCATTATACCAAACTCCAAATCATATATCCTACTATCTGAATAAGCAAACTATAGCTTTCAAAATCTCTTAAAGATTCATCACTTAATATCTAATCATTTAATAAATCAATCATTCTCTTAGTGCAAACCTTAACCCAACAAATTCCAAAATCTCCTCATACTATCACTCAAAATTTCATATAAGATAATTCCAATATTCTACTAGGAAATAATCGCAAAATTCATTTACTCCAAAAAATTAATCTAATTACCTCGAATCTTTACAACAACACAAAATTACAAGAGATCCTTTGTACTTAATAATTTTCACTTTATCATATTATCCCACCGATTCACATACCTCAAATTATTCACAACTTAACAAAAATCAGAATCTAACCCAAATAAAATCCTCAATTCTAAAATCATAATAATTTGTAATTACCTGAAATAACTCTAACAAATAATCTCCAATATCAAAACTCACTAATACAACTGCTCATATCATAATCGTATAATCATTTCTTAACTGAACAAAGTATGACATTATTCTCCTTAATGATCAAATCACCATCCTTAACTAACATTATTGCTCCAACGAATATAACAATAATAATCTTAACAAGTTAACTCGCCTTTCTCAAATCAATTACAATTTAAAGAGCTAAAAAACACTTGGTCAAAATCAAGACCAACCAAACAGAGAACAAAATCAAATCAAACTCCTACGTCTACTCAATGATTTACCCATAACTCACAGGTCAAACCTAAATAGGTTTTCTACAAGAAAGAACCTAAGCTCTGATACCATCTCTGTAACACCCCCTTCCCGAAGAGGAAAGGGAGGTCACGTGCAAAGCACAACAAACTTTAAAATAAATAAACAGAGCACTAACAACCTCAAAATATTAATAGTGGTGATCTATCAATAAAGTAATAAGTACAATTCTCTAAACTGAGTCAAAATAGTCAAAACTTAAAATTTGAATCAACCTAATTGGTCAAGGCAAAACTCTCATCACACTAGCCCTGAATCACCCCTGCAAACCTGCCGGAAGAAAAACACAGCATGAGCCAATTGCCCAGTACGGATACAGATATACAAAAGATATACAACTGATATACGAAAATAGTTGAGACAAATTACTGAACAAGCCTCAAGTGCAAGTTCGAACGAAAATATAATATCCAAGGATCTGAATGGAATATATATGAATCAACATAATTGACGAAACCAATAAAAGAATAAAGAAATAGCGAACTGAAGTAACTAACTCAATGACTTGAACTGAACAAAAACTAACAAAACTAATCCAATAAAATAATATGCTGAAACAAACGGCTGGAGTTATTTCATACCGAATGAGCTAGAAATATACATTGCCACACAGGTAAGTCAAAATAATGCCACACAGGCAAGTCACATAGGCAACCAAAATAATGCCACACATGCACATCAAAACAATGCCACACAGGCAAATCAAAATAATGCCACACAGGCAAATCACACATTGGACCGCGAATCCGAATGTATGCAAATCGGATAGGCGTGTTTGGCACAACATCACCAATCCGCAGAACAAAAAACTAGGGTTAACCCATACACCTCACACAACAAAACAACAAATGGCCCACTTCCTCCGGAGCCCAAAACAGAGACGCCGCGGATAAATCACACCGCCACGGAAAGTGTCATGCCTCTCGTGCCAAGATGACATGCCTGTGGTACCCCCACAGGTGGTTATAGTTCAGGTATACCCTACGATATATTCTAACAAAAATATCATGTCACAACACATGCGACATAATACCAACAAAAGGGTTCTATATGTACATGTTGAACCAAATCAAATTATAGTCACAAGGTTTCAAAAAGAAGATAACAACATGTACCGCTCTACAATTATCAAAATAAATATTAGACATGATAACCTCATTCAAAGAGTACAAGTATTAGTCCAATGTGTCAAATCCAAAATGAAATAAATATATCAATTTCACAAGAAACAATTATGTAAAATAATAACAGAAATTCGAAACGAGGAACAAAACGAACAAATCAAATTTAACAAAGGTATCGCTGAAAGAGTACGGAATTCGTACCTGATACTTCCAAATCATTTATGGCACACTCCAGAAAATTTTACCCTCAATTGCCAACGATATCAAATACGAAGCGTTATTCGCAACCTAAACATATTCACCTCAAATTAAAAACAATCCAAACTAATAATTTCAAAATAATTCACAATCTATTTAATATGCCTTTAATCATCGCTTTATATCAATTATTAATACTCCAAAATTTATATTCCAAATATAACTCTTTAAATCCCCTTCGTTCGAACTAATTACACAAAATGATAAATAAATACGATTAGTGAATTATTATTATTTTAATAATTTTTTTTTAAAAAAACATTTTTTTCATTAACTCAATTTTTTTATTATGATTTATAAAATACCATTAATATTAATTTGTGATAACGACGATTATGCTAAGAGATTACACTAGGTTTGCATCTATATACTGTTATATTAATACATACAAATTGAACCTAACACATCACCAATTCCCACCAATTTCAAAAGCAACCAAATTTCTCATTATTAATAAAAAAATTTGTATTGACTTTATACCAATCTAAATAATTTTTACAAAATACCTACTGATGTTACATCACATGATACCCTTGGTACAGTAATGATTATAACCAATTTTTTAATAAAAAAACTTGGTTAATGATATCTCCTACAATTACTATATCTATTCATGATAACTTTTATTTGCCATTCTTATATTTATTAGGCTTATACTGTAGGTATTATATATTATTATAATAGTTTCTAATAAATATGCATTATAGATGGTTATTCCCATGTTCTAGTCATACCTGTCAAATACACCTTCTTGTTCGTGACTCCTGAGTACCTCCTAATTAGTTATCCATCCACAGCCGATTTGTCCTTTTCTCCTCAATTAGTTCGTATTAGATACAAGAAGGTAATTAGGTTTTGATTATTTAATAATATATGTTATTAACTCTTCTAGTATCAAAAGGATTTAATATCACACAATTATAAATTATGCCCAATTAGTTTTAAGGCCCAAATTAACGTAACCACATACTTATTATAGTCAACATAAATAACTACAATTTGACCAAAACTTCCAAACATAAGAGAAGCCCAATTAAAATATGGATTTAAATTTTTTTTTTATTTTTACCGGGTATTACATCACCTACCCTTTAAAAAGAATTCCGTCCTCGGAATCAAAAGAATGAACATACCAAATTATCAAAAGATGTAAATACTCCGCTCGAATAGACTTCACTATTTACCAAGTAGCTTCCCGTTCCGAATGATTTTACCAAAAGACTTTAACAAAAGGAATTATCTTCCTCAATTTTAATTTAATCAGTTATTTCATTATCTACTAAAAGAATTTAATTTTCCAAACAAAACAAGGAAGAAAAGAGAGAAACAAAATTATTTACCTTTTTTTTATTTAAACACAATTGTATAAGATAAAATCAATTAATATTTAATAATAAAAAAATGAGTTATTACATTTTTACCCCTTAAATATAATTCTGTCCTCGGAATTCAAATAAACTACAAAAAAATAATAATTTAGTTACGACGTAGCGCCGCCTTTTGTAACGATCAAGCCTGGTAAGTCCATAGGTCCACACAATTATCCATGTACTCGTAAAAGATTTGTCGGCTACCGTGTCAAGCCTTGGTAAGGTTTTTCGCGTTAAATCACATGATCAACTGTTGGTGCGGGCCCCCCCGTTAAAATCTTTGAGTTTCATTCTTGCAAGCGTACGTACTCTTCGGAACATAATTCGAAATCACAAACATTTTTCTTCATCCAAATACGATTCAAATAACCAAAATATTTAAAATTAATTTTAACTAGTTAAAATGTTTATATTCCACACATGGCAAAGATCTAACAAATTATTTTTTATTTAATTTTACATAAATTCACGTAAATCTCTAAAGACATCAGATAACCAAAACAACTATGCAAACCATATTACCAACTCTCCCCAAGTCCTCAAGAATTTCAAAATATCATAACCTCAAATCAAATTAGTTCTCAAATATTATAATACCAAAAATATATTACTACTAAGATCTCTTCATCATTTTACTAAACTCCAAATCATTTATCCTACTATCTGAATAAGCAAACTATAGCTTTCAAAATCTCTTAAAGATTCATCACTTAATATCTAATCATTTAATAAATCAATCATTCTCTTAGTGCAAACCTTAACCCAACAAATTCCAAAATCTCCTCATACTATCACTCAAAATTTCAAATAAGATAACTCCAATATTCTACTAGGAAATAATCACAAAATTCATTTACTCCAAAAAATTAATCTAATTATCTCGAATCTTTACAACAACACAAAATTACAAGAGATCTTTGTACTTAATAATTTTCACTTTATCATATTATCCCACCGATTCACATACCTCAAATTATTAACAACTTAACAAAAATCAGAATCTAACACAAATAAAATCCTCAATTCCAAAATCATAATAATTTGTAATTACCTTGAAATAACTCTAACAAATAATTCTCCAATATCAAAACTCACTAATACAACTGCTCATATCATAATCGTATAATCATTTCTTAACTGAACAAAGTATGACATTATTCTCCTTAATGATCAAATCACCATCCTTAACTAACATTATTGCTCCAACGAATATAAAAATAATAATCTTAACAAGTTAACTCGCCTTTCTCAAATCAATTACAATTTAAAGAGCTAAAAAACACTTGGTCAAAATCAAGACCAACCAAACAGAGAACAAAATCAAATCAAACTCCTACGTCTACCCAATGATTTACCCATAACTCACAGGTCAAACCTAAATAGGTTTTCTACAAGAAAGAACCTAAGCTCTGATACCATCTCTGTAACACCCCCTTCCCGAAGAGGAAAGGGAGGTCACGTGCAAAGCACAACAAATTTCAAAATAAATAAACAGAGCACTAACAACCTCAAAATATTAATAGTGGTGATCCATCAATAAAGTAATAAGTACAATTCTCAAAACTGAGTCAAAATAATCAAAACTTAAAATTTGAATCAACCTCATTCAAATGTAAACTTAAAAAGAAGATAACAACATGTACCGCTCTACAATTATCAAAATAAATATTAGACATGATAACCTCATTCAAAGAGTACAAGTATGAGTCCAATGTGTCAAATCCAAAATGAAATAAATATATCAATTTCACAAGAAACAATTATGTAAAATAATAACAGAAATTCGAAACGAGGAACAAAACGAACAAATCAAATTTAACAAAGGTATCGCTGAAAGAGTACGGAATTCGTACCTGATACTTCCAAATCATTTATGGCACACTCCAGAAAATTTTACCCTCAATTGCCAACGATATCAAATACGAAGCGTTATTCGCAACCTAAACATATTCACCTCAAATTTAAAACAATCCAAACTAATAATTCCAAAATAATTCACAATCTATTTAATATGCCTTTAATCATCGCTTTATATCAATTATTAATACTCCAAAATTTATATTCTAAATATAACTCTTTAAATCCCCTTCATTCGAACTAATTACACAAAATGATAAATAAATACGATTAGTGAATTATTATTATTATTTTAATAATTTTTTTTAAAAAAACATTTTTTTCATTAACTCAAAATTTTCTATTATGATATATAAAATACCATTAATATTAATTTGTGATAACGACGATCATGCTAAGAGATTATACTAGGATTGTATCTATATACTGTTATATTAATACATACAGATTGAACCTAACACATCACCAATTCCCACCAATTTCAAAAGCAACCAAATTTCTCATTATTAATAAAAAATTTAGTATTGACTTTATACCAATCTAAATAATTTTCACAAAATACCTACTGATGTTACATCACATGATACCCTTGGTACAGTAATGATTATAACCAATTTATTAATAAAAAAAACTTGGTTAATGATATCTCCTACAATTACTATATCTATTCATGATAACTTTTATTTGTCATTCTTATATTTATTAGGCTTATACTGTAGGTATTATATATTATTATAATAGTTTCTAATAAATATGCATTATAGATGGTTATTCCCATGTTCTAGTCATACCTGTCAAAAACACCTTCTTGTTCGTGACTCCTGAGTACCTCCTAATTAGTTTTCCATCCACACCCGCTTTGTCCTTTTCTCCTCAATTAGTTCGTATCAGATACAAGAAGGTAATTAGGTTTTGGTTATTTAATAATATATGTTATTAACTCTTCTAGTATCAAAAGGATTTAATATCACACAATTATAAATTATGCCCAATTAGTTTTAAGGCCCAAATTAACGTAACCACATACTTATTATAGTCAACATAAATAACTACAATTTGACCAAAACTGCCAAACATAAGAGAAGCTCAATTAAAATATGGATTTAACTTTTTTTTTTACCGGGTATTACATGTATGTTGTTATGCATGTTGATACGAAGAGACCAAAATTTAAATAAACGAATTCGGTGTTATAACAAATTCATAGTGACAATTTTCATGTTTTATTTTTAAAACCTTCAAGAACATCAAGAACAGTGGAAATAAATGTGTTGATTTGGCAAATTATGTGTTGTAACTTGTTAAAAATCATGCTAGATGGGTTAAGTAATGATTATATATGTATTACAATGACTGGGTAAGTCTAAATTCGTGTAAAAATAACTAATTGGAAGTTATGGCCATATTCATGTATAATTTTACCTGTGATTGATTTTTGGCCTAATTTGGCCTTGTTATGTTCGCGAACTGCAGAACTGCAGAAACTGTAGAAAATGAGCCTGGGAAACCCCGCCCCCCGGTGGGAATTACCAAACTACATTACCCCGCCCCGACGGTCAAAAACAATAAAATTAAATAAAATTAAAAAAATAAATATTCGATGAAAATTATTATTAAAATATTTATAAAATAAATTAAATATTTTAATTGAGATATTTATGGAATAAAATAAATATTTGATGAAAATTATTATTAAAATATTTATAAAATAAATTAAATATTTTAATTGAGATATTATGGAATAAAATAAATATTTGATGAAAATTATTATTAAAATATTTATAAAATAAATTAAATATTTTAATTGAGGTATTTATGGAATAAAATAAATATTCGATGGAAATTATTATGAAATAATTTATTCGAGTGTAATAATAGTAAGAGAATGAAAATATTCTAATTTAATTAAGTAATTAAATTAGAAGGGTAATGATTTGTTAAATAAAGTAGAGTTTATACTAAATAATTAAGTGAAAATATAACTAATGAATGTCGTTAATACATATGGTATGTGTGTAGGATTTGTGGTGAACGGAAGTAGTAATCGTTTAGCCTACGCACGAGGCAAGTTTCCTAACCCTACTTGTCATTATTGTTAAAGTTTATTATTTACCTCAAGTGAATTATCATTACTATTATTCAAGTTCAAATGTTATATTAAAGATTTATTATCTTTTCAAATCATGATTCAGTTATACAATAATTGTTCTATTGTATACTTCTTGAGATTATTATTAGAATTGAATATCATTATTGTTGAACCTTATTAGACTAGTGAATTTTATTGATTCAACTAGTCCTTAGTTGATGAACGTTCTAAATTTCAGAACCCTTATTGAATTATCCAAACTAAACTTCATTTGGTGCGGATTCGAATGTCAAACTGAGATGAACAACCTGTAAAGGGATTTACTTATGCGTTAGCGTTAAGATATTGTGCACAGTATGGTACTAAGAGCTGATCCCCCCAAGTACGAGAAGAAAGGTCCATAGTCTTATGACTGTTAAAGGTTTCAAGTATAACCATTGTTAACCTAGGACATAGTTCAAGGTCTTACGACCCTCAGAATTCTTTTGATTCTTGTTATTCATTCTTGATTCAAAAGTTAAACTTTTATTCAGATGCCTTTAATTCACTCGCATGTTATTATACTGTTATTTAATTGTTATACTTGTGGGAAATAGTGCTCACTCTTGCTTTATAATAACATTGAAGTTAAGAACGAAAGAACCGATGAACCTTTCACTAGTAAAGGCAAGGGCAAAGTTAACAAGTGATGAAGACTTGTTATTTTTATTAGATGATGTATCTATGTTTAAGACTCGAGTTAATGATGTTATTTAAGACTTATTTGTTTATGATTCCGCACAGATGTTTAAGGTTAGTTTAACCTGGGATTGTATTATTATTATTTGGATGTTGTAACTCTTAAGGGGAAGATTTTTATTCTATCTATTGCATGGTTTGCATTTATTATTGGTAGATAGATAGATGATATTTGTACAGTGAACACCAGATCCCGTGGAATTGAAGTACCCGGATTTGGGGGTGTCACAATAATCATACCAAGTCCATCTATGCACTACATGCCACAAATGACTTTCAATATATTATAAACATGAGGATGATGACAATTATATAAGAATTCAATAAAACAAGTTCAAGGATAAATTTGTAAGGATTTATAATTTAATTTATCCAAAATCAATAACGTCCAAATTGTCAACATGATACTACTTTGTGGAGTAAAATTTAAGAATGCTCAGAAGAATATTTCGATGAAAAGATACTGGATGAAACACAAATATCATGGATATTCCACTAATTTCATGGAGTATAGAAGCCAAAACTTTAATCGAAAAAGCAGGCTCATGGGGTAGTTTCTCTCTCTAGATTTTGCTCTCCCTTCTCACTAGGATTTTAAACCACCTTTTCCCGTCCATTTACTCTTTCTCTCTTTACCGTTAACTCCCTTTTCTTTCCTTTTTTAATCTCCCGCTCAACCTCACCTACCTCTCCATCTTTACCAAACATTTTCTGTTTACCCATTCTGGTTTCCTTCTCCTCCACTCTTCAGCTACCGTTCCCTCCCTTCCGTCGTCTACTCCCTCGCTTCCATGGTTAGCCATTCTCATCTCTCTACTGGGAACTCCCTGAGCTCTGTTTCTAGGGATTTCTTTGCTGAATTTGGTGTCTCAAACCCAAACTCTCCTTCTCTTTCCTCTCCTTTGGTGCTTAGCAGTGCTGACATGGCTGTCCTCGCTGACCTATCCCTCAACGTGGGACTTGACTCGTTTGCAATGTTAGAATCAGACCCAAATCCTGTTGCTATTGATCTAAGCTCTGAAAACTCTACTTCATTAGCAAATGAGTTAGAAAGCAACTTGGGTCAAGCTCTTGAATCTAATGTTTCTGAGATTTTCAAAGTTGTACAACACTTCTCTCAAAAGGATTGAGAAGAAGTTTTATTTGAAAGAAAGAAAAATGCAGATCTTATGGACTGCTTGTTGGCGCATGGTCTCTCTGCTAACGATATCAACACTTTTGTTACTGATGGGAAACTAGCAAATATAGGTCAGACCCACAAGATGTCTGTTGAAAGTCCACAAAGAACTTCTGATGCACTTTTGCTGGCGCCTTGCTCTGTTTCTGACCAGACTATCCTTGGCAAACCTCTGGCCCCTATTCCATGTGTGGGTGAGGTTTTTGGGACGAAGCTTGTGGTCCAATCTGCTATAGCTGCTGTTCAACCTGCTGCATCTCTGGTTGAGCAAGGTGAAAACCCTCTTTTGAACCCTGGTCCACCTAAATCCTGGTGTGATGTGGTCTCTACTAGCTCGGGAAAATCCACCCGCTCTCTTTCCTACCACCCCCCCTTATCCGAGGATGGTCAGATTCTAGTTAAACCTCCCACTGATGTGCTCAAACGTGGAAATCAGCTCTGGTCTTCCAGCCTTGTGGGTTATTTCTTGCACTCAAACATCCCTTTCAAGGTTGTTGAACCCATTGCCAAACGCCTTTGGGGAAACATGGGTCTCACAAGTGTCTTTCTCTATAGCAAAGGCTAATATGTTTTCAAATTCAAATCTGTCTCTGATAGAGACAATGTCCTTGCCTCGGGTCCTTGGCACTTCGCCTCAAAAATGATTGTCCTATAACCTTGGAAAGAAGGAGTTGAATTCTCAAAATCTGACCAGTTCGAATTTCCCATTTGGGTAAAGCTTAGCCAAATTCCTCTTTCCTACTAGTCTGATGAGGGTATTAGCTACCTTGCTAGTGCCATATGTAAGGTTTACTGATGAAATGACTTCCAAGCATGACTTATTGCACTTTGCCAAAGTCTGCATTGAAGTCCAAGCTTCATTCTCCTTCCCTTCCTCTATCAATGTTGCTGTACTCAACGAAGAAACCTTTGAAGACATTATTGTCCCGGTTAATGTTGAATACCAAAGTAGGCCACCATCATGCCCCACCTGCAAAGTATTTGGCCATTCTCCTTTGAAATGCCCCAAATCAAATTTTAAATGGGTGCCCAAAACAAATGTTCAATCAGAATCTGCTCCTAAACCTGCTGATGGCACTTCGGCCCCTGGCCCTTTACTTCCCACTCCTGCTCCTGATGTTGTCAAAAATCCACATGCTAATACTCATGCAAACGACTGGGTTACTGTTTCCCGAGGATGCCAAAGTTGGGAAAAATCCGACTCCTTCTCTTCCTATCTTGGCCTCAACCCAACTCTTTTTTCCCCCATTGCAAATGCTATTGTCACTGATTTTGGGTCTTCTTCTTTTCCTTTTCCATCTTCTTCTCCCTCTATGGTTAGCTTCTCGCACCTTTCGGCTGGGAACTCCATCAGTAGTCCCTCGCGAGATCTGTTCACTGAGTTTGGGGTTTCTTGCCCTAGCTCGCCGATCATTGATGAATCTGCAACGGCAGAATCCTCTGTTGTCCCAACTGTTGCTGCTGATATCATGTCAGAGAGCTCTGAAGCTTCTGAAGCTAATAGCCTTGTTGAAGCCAGCCTAGGGTTACATGAATGTACCTCCATGAAGGAAAGTTTTAGAGCTGCTCAAGCTCTTTCGCAGCAGGGCAACCTAGATGCGGCTGATGAACGAAGGAAAAGCAGCTTCCTCTTTGATTTTATCAAAGCAAAGGGGTTTACCATGCAAAATGTCAATGATTTCTACAAAAAAGGGAAATTTGTTCGTTCAGTCAATGACCATGACATGTTTGAGAAAAGTCCTCTGAAATCACCTTTGGCAACGTCGTCGTCTCCAGCTCTGGGTCAGTGTGGAGCTGTCCACAAACCGATTTTGGTAGGTATTGCATCTGGTTTTGAAGAAGGGGAATGTATTGGCCCGGTAGATTTTGTGGTCCCCTCTGGCGGTATTGCCCCAGTTATTGCTGTTACTGAGTGCATCGCAGAAGCGAAAACATGGAGCAAGGTAGTGGCTCGGGCTGCTCCATCACTGAAACTTGATTTCTTTCCTCCTTCCCCCCTAGCACGGAAAATGGGTCAATCCTGATTCGCCCTACTTCTGAGATTCTGGTACAAGGTAATAATCTTTGGTCCTCCTGTCTGGTGGGTGGGTTTCTCCACTCCAAAATGCCTTTTAAGATAGTGGAAGAGAATGTGCATAAATTATGGGATAAATATGTCCTACAGAGTGTATTCTTGTAAGAGGGGGGGGGGGGTTTGTCTTTAAATTTACAAAGCCCGAGGACCGTGAAAACGTGCTTGCCCTTGGTCCCTGGTATATATCAAATAAACAACTATGTCTTAAAATTTGGAAGGAAGGCATGGATTTTCATTTTGACTCCTATTCTAAAGCTCCTATTTGGGTTAAATTCCTTAACATCCCCATGTCTTATTGGTCTCCAGCTGGGCTCAGTTACCTTGCTAGTGGGGTTGGTGTTCCACTGTTTGTGGATAAAATCACAGAAAAACTAGAACCTATGAATTTTGCTAGGATTTGTGTTGAAATAACACCCTCTTCGGCTTTGCCTAGCTCTCTAGAAGTGGTAGTTCTTGATGAGGAAACTAACTCTGAAAAGATTGTAAATGTCAGAGTGGAGTACCAAAATAGACCTCAAATCTGTTCTCACTGTAAAACGTTTGGGCACTCTCTTCTGCGTTGTCCTAAAGTAAACTACCAATGGCTGCCTAAAGTCTAAAAATCTTCTTCAGACTCTATGGCTGCTGCCCCTATTTCTCCTGTTCTCCCAAAGCCAGTTACAGAAAATTCTTCCGACAACTGGACTTTGGTGGCTAAAGGACCTAAACAGCAGGTTCCCTATTGTGATCTCTCTTTGGTTGGTAACTCCAATGTCTTCACGCCTATTGCTGCTGGTGGGGGGGTTATGGAGGGGTTCTCTGATTCTGACTGCCCCCCTTCTCCAAATCCCCTTGTGGGAAAGCTAAAAATGGTTGATGAAAAGGCAGGTCGGGATCTTAAGGCGAAAGCTCGAGCTGGTTCGGATTCTGGCCAGTCTTCAAAGAAAAAAATCAAAGGAGGGGGGAGGCCTGCCCCATTTTATCCTTAATCCTTTTTATGGTTAATTTTTGCTCTATGAATATTAGAGGTGTAAATATGAAGTCCAAGCAGGATAGTGTCCTAGCTCTTTTGTATAAGCATAGTATTTCTTTTGTTGGCCTAGTTGATACTAGAGTCAAATGCCCAAAAGCCAATACTGTTTCCAAATCCATATGTAGTAAATGGAATTGGCAGTTTAACTATGAGCATCATGTGAATGGGAGAATCTGGGTTGGTTGGGACCCTTCGCTTTGGACTATAAATATTATTTCTAAATCTTCTCAATATATTCATTGCTTAGTTTTGTCTGCTGCTTCTTCCATGTAGTTTTTTGTCACCTTCGTTTATGGTTTAAATACTCCCTCTGAGAGGAAAGCTCTTTGGACTGATCTTCGTTCCCTGTGTACTTCTATCAATCTGTCGTGGTGTCTTCTCGGGGATTTTAATGAGGTTTTGTCTATTACTGAAATTAAGGGAGGCGTTGAATCCTAGAATGGAGGCATGCATGACTTCCTAGACTGTTCTACTGATCTGCTACTGTCTGATCTTCGTGCAGTGGGGCCAATGCACACTTGGTGGAATTCTAGTGACTCTAAACCCCAATTTAAAAAGCTTGATAGGGTTATAGTCAACTGTGAGTGGCTGCATCAGTTCCTTGTCTCTCAGGTCATGTTCGCTCCTCGTGATCTTTCGGATCATTGTCCAGCGGTGGTTCTAACTGGTTAGTCCCTACCTAGAGTCCCCAAGCCATTCCAATTCTTTAATTTCCTGGGCGAGCTTGAAAACTTTCATGAGGTAGTTCAATCTGCTTGGAATATCTTAGTTACTGGGGATCCTCTTCAGGTTTTAGCTGGCAAGCTTAGATCGGTCAAACGGGCTCTCTCCATCTTGAACAAAGAAAATGGTAATCTTAAGTCAAATGTGGAAAAGGCTAGAGTTGTTCTCCATGACACTCAGAATGCTATTTCCTCTGATCCGACTGATCTCTCTCTCCTAAAGGCTCAAAGGCTTCATTCTCGAAATCTGTGGTATGCCCTGAGATGTGAAGAGAAGTTACTTAAGCAAAAATCTAGAATCCATTGGCTTAAGGATGGGGATAAAAATTCAGGCTACTTCTACAATCAAATAAAAAACAGATGGAATCAAAATAAAATCCTTGCTATTGAAAATGAGGAAGGTGTTCTCGTTTCCGGTCAAAAGGATATTCAAACTATTGCGGTGGACCATTTTCGTTCCTTGTTGGGTTCTCCTGTTATGGTGGGGGAGTCCTATTTACCTGACCTCTCTTCTTATGCTCCTAAATTGTTTACTGATCTTCAAGCTGCTTTGATTGAGAGAGACATTTCTGATTCTAAAATCTTGTCAACTTTGAAGTCTATGAAGAAAAACAAGAGTCCGGGTCCTGATGGTTTCAATGTGAACTTTTTCCTCCTTGTGTGGGATATAGTTGGTAGTGATTTTATTTTGGCCATTCAATCGTTCTTCAAATAGGGTTGCCTTCTCCGGGGTACAAACTCTACTGCTATTTCTCTTGTCCCTAAGACGTTAAATCCTACATCCATGTCAGATTATAGGCCTATCTCTTACTGTAACATAACTTACAAGTGCATTTCAAAGATAATTGCTGTCAGGCTTAAGGGTATTCTTCCTTCCTTAATATCTCCTTGTCAGTCTGCTTTTGTTCCGGGCAGGAGGATAGGTGATAATATTCTGTTGGCTCAAGAGCTTTTCAGGAACTACCATAGGCCCTCAGGCCAATCTAGGTGTGCCTTGAAAATAGACCTCCGTAAGGCTTTTGATTCGGTCTCTTGGGATTTCTTGCTTTCTGCTTTGCGGCTTTTCAGATTTCCCCCCAAGTTCATTTACTGGATTAAGGTTTGTATGTGTTCTCCCTCTTACTCAGTTAGAGTGAATGGTGCCCTTTGTGGGTATTTTAAAGGGACCAAGGGTTTGCGTCAAGGGGATCCTCTCTCTCCTTATCTCTTTGTTATTGCTATGGAAGTGCTTTCTATTATTCTCACAAAGGAAACAAGGACTCCTAGTTTCAAGCATCAGTGGAAAACAAAATCTCTTTCCTTATCCCACCTATGTTTTGCTGATGATCTGCTTATTTTCTGTCATGGTGATGCGAATTCGGTCAAGGTTATCAAACTTTGTTTAGACCTCTTCTCGTCTCTCTCGGGCTTACTCATAAATGACTCGAAGAGTATGTGTTTCCTCTGTAATGTCTCTCCTGATCATGCTGAGGTCATATTCAACATTCTGGGATTTCAAGAGGGCCGGTTCCCTGCAAAATTCTTAGGGGTCCCTTTGATCACTTTGAAGCTTAGCCTTGCTGATTGTCATCCTCTCTTAGAAAAGGTTAAATCCAAAATTACTTCATGGACTAACAAGTTTCTCTCTTATGCTGGTCGGTTGCAACTTATTAAATCAGTTATTTTTGCTATACAATCGTATTGGTCTGCTCATTTCATTCTCCCAGCGTCTGTGATTAAAGATCTAAAGTCCACTATGAGTAGATTCTTATGGAAAGGTCCCTCCGTGTTGAAGTTTGGGGCCAAAGTCGCATGGAGCAAAATTGCTCTACCGTACTCTGAAGGTGGCTTGGCTATTAAGAATTTGGAGGACTGGAATAAAGCTCTGATTTTGCTTCAATTATGGAGAGTAGTAAATTCCTCTCTCCCAGTCGCTATGGGCTTCTTGGGTAAGAAATAATCACCTAAAATCTCATCACTTTTGGGTTTTGAAGATTCCGAATGACTGTTCATGGATATGGAGAAAGGTTTTGCAGTTGAGATCTCTTGCTATAAAGTATATTCAGTTTCATATTGGTAATGGGGAAAGTACTAGCCTGTGGTTTGACCCTTGGTTAAATGCAACTCCCCTAGCTTCCAGTTCTCATTCTTCTTTGATCCTTAACTCTAATTTGGGCCCAAATGTTACTGCGAGTGGTATTATCAGAGATTCCTCTTGGCATCTCCCTTCCTCAAATCATAATGATTTTATTGTCTTTCGGGATTCTTTTGATCTTAATAGGCTATGTGACTCTTCTCGACCTGATGAGGTTTTTTGGGACACTGTGAAACCTAATGAGGTTAAAGCCTCTACTCTTTGGAGCTCGATTAGACAGGTGGGAGTTGTAGTCCTTTGGGACAAGCTAGTGTGGCATAAGGTTTTGATCCCTCAGTTTTTTTTTGCTAAGTTTGTTTGTATATTGGAAGGAAAAGAGATAATACAATTTCTAAGGGCATACCCCAGAAGCTTTGGTAGAACCACACGGGACAACCCCCAAAGTGGACAACAAAGACAAACGGCCAAGCCAAATGAAAGAAAGAACAAGGAGCAGTACTAAGCAGGACAATAGAAAAAACAAGCATGGGAACTTAAACAACTTTAATAACCAAACCGTTGGAACCAGGCAGCCAAAAGGATGTAGACGAAGACCGAGCTAAACTGAAGCAGGAGAAGAAGAGAAAGCTGAGGCATAGGAAGAGTTACGAGTGCCAATAGGAGACCCAACCCCGAAGCCGGAACCAGCATCCCCAGCATCTCGAAGACAAGAGGCTGAACCCCGAAGGGCCGAACCATAAGGGCCGAACCCCGAAGTCGAAACCAGCATCCCCAGCGTCCCGAAGACAAGATTTTGAACCACGAAACCGAACCAGGATGTCAGTACTGGCCAAGGAGCTGAACCCAGTACCGGACTAGAAATGCTACTGAATTCATAGCGAACAGAAGCAATAGCTGAACCAAACCGCTGAGGGAGCCGAACTGCCACTGAAGTCGAACTGCCGAACTGCCATAGAAGCTAAGTTTGCAACCCAACCCCGAAGCCGAAACCATCGTCCCCCAGCATCCCGAAGACAAGAGGCTGAACCCCGAAGGGCCGAACCATATAAACCGAACCCCGTAGCCAAAACCAACATCCCCAGCGTCCCGAGGACAAGTTGCTGAACCCCGAACTGAACCAGGATGCTAAGCCCAGGTGTCTTCCCAGACCTTTATTTGCATAAAGCCGAACCCAGCAACACAGCAACAGCCAACACGCATTAGATCAGTTGTCCTAAGCCAATTACAGTAGTATTGGCAATAGTTGGTAGCTTTGAGAAAGGATGAATTAGTAGATAATCTAGATTTAATGATACTAATCACATCAGTAGCAAGACATCTTGGAGGAATGAGTGTCCCATTGTGGAGCTTTTTGTTTCTTGCTTCCCATATCTTATAGAAAGAAACAACCAGAGAGAGGCTGAGGATATGTTTTGATAATTTCCTTCCTTGGAAGGATGAGATAAAGTCAGTGAGTCCAGTCCAGTCCAGGGGTAATGAGAGCCATCCACCCAGTTGGAATGTCGCTTTTATAATGACAGTGGAGTATTCACAGATGAAGAAAAGATGTGAAAAAGTTTCAGGGTGCTTGTTGCAAAGCTGACAGTTGAAGGTCCTTCCTGAATAGGCTCGAGTGATGTCATTAGTTTGGAGCTTTCCATGAAATCCAAGCCAGAGCATGAAAGAGTACCTCGGCACATGCAGTTTATGCCAGAGAATTGTGTGCCACTGAACAGCCTGTTTCCTGATCCTGATGCTTACCCAAATATGTCTTGCTTTAATACAGCTGATATCCATTGAGTCCCAAAGGATACAGTCCATGGATGCAGAGGGGAAGGGAACAGATTGTACTAGTTGCTGGAGGAGAATTACCTCATGATGGTTGGATAGGGGAAGGTGCCAAGAGGAGGAATTCATAATGTCCCTGACTGTGGCTGAAACGGTTAGGCCTGAATTTGAGAGCAAGGTACTGCCGGGGTTGATGGCAGAACCATTGAGCCAGGGATCGTACCATAGATTGAAGGTTTCTCCAGAGCCAACAACATATTTAAGATGCTGAAGAGCAATGGGCCTGAGCTTTAGTAGTTGTCTCCAAATCCATGAACAATCTGTGGGGATTTCTATCTGCCAAACAGATTTCTCAAGAAGAACAGTGGTCTGCACCCACTTAGCCCATAGTGATTTAGTGTTAATCTGCAAAATATGGGTTAGATGTAGAAGAAGAAGGGCTTTATTCCAATCCAGGAGACTTTTAATGCCCATACCCCCTTCCTCAGTAGGGAGTGAGATGTTATGCCATGCAACCTTAGCACCATAGGGAGTAAGGGAGGTTCCCTTCCAGAGGAATCGACAAAGAATAGACTGAATGGCTCTAATGACTGCTTTAGGCAGTAGGAAATGAGTACTCCAATACGATTGTATTGCGAAGAGCACAGATTTTATGAGTTGGACCCTACCAGAATAAGCAAGGGCAGTAGCAGTCCATGAAGAGACTCTTTGTGTGATTGTATGGATAAGGGGAATAAAATCCTGGTATGAAAGCTTAGAAGAGATTAGGGGGACACCCAAAAATCTGGTGGGGAAAGTACCATGAGTGAAGCCCAGGAAAGATAGGATGGAAGCTTTTGTTTCAGGGTCTTCGCAGGCTAGAAAACATTAGCTCTTTTGAATATTAGGAATGAGACCGGAGAATAGGGAGAAGGAATGGATACATGAATGTATTATGGAAATGGTTTGAAGGTTGGCATGACAGAAGATTAAGATGTCATCAGCGAAAAGGAGATGGGATATGTCGCTGGCTTTAGTGCGCCAGTGGTGAAGATACCCAGATTGTTTTGAACCCCAGTTGAGTTTAAGGGAGAGCATTTTCATTACTAGCACAAACAAGTAGGGGGAGAGGGGGTCACCTTGCCTTAGGCCTCGAGTACTACCAAAGTATCCAGCAAGGGAACCATTGACCTTGACTGAAAACATAGCAGTGGAAATGCAGGAGTAAATCCAGTCTAGGAATTGAGAGGGAAAATGGAAGGATTTGAAGGTTCCCATTAGGAAGTCCCAATTTATCGTGTCAAACGCTTTCCTTAGGTCAATTTTTAAGGCACAGCGAGGAGGACCAGATTTCCAGTGGTAGTTTCGGAATAGCTCCTAGGCAAGGAATATGTTGTCGCTTATGCTTCTTCCTTTGATGAAAGCAGACTGTGCTTTATCAATAATAGAGGGGAGGACCAATTTGAGTCTGTCAGCAAGAATTTTTGATATGCACTTGTAGATTGTATTGCAACATGATATTGGTCTGAAATCAGACATGAGAGAGGGATTTGAGCACTTTGGGATAAGAGCAATGGCAGTTGAGTTTACACCTCGAGGCATTCGGCAGGAAGAGAAGAAGAATAGAACAGCTTTTGTGAAGTCTTCACCAACATTGTCCCAGCAGTGAGTGAAGAAATTCACGTTAAAACCATCCGGGCCTAGACTCTTGTTTCGCTTCATACCACTGAGAGCTTTG
Source organism: Panax japonicus (assembly GCA_020205505.1). Classification (NCBI taxonomy): domain Eukaryota; kingdom Viridiplantae; phylum Streptophyta; class Magnoliopsida; order Apiales; family Araliaceae; genus Panax; species Panax japonicus. Next base: position 63,102,270 of record CM035091.1, read on the forward strand.
AATACCTCAGTAGCTGTGATAGGAGCCGAAAGGATGGCAGCTTGAGAGACAGTTATGTGTTTGGTAGGGAGAACTCCATAATTTTCCAAATCAGCTGAAGGGGGTAGGTGCTGAGAGTTGAACAGATCTTTGAAATAATTCACAGCCACATTTTCAACCTCCTCCTGCCCCTGAACCAGATTGCCGGAAGAGCTATAAATAGAAAGGATTTTGTTTGTGTTCCACCTGCTTTTCACCAGATTGGAGAAAAATTTGGTGTTTCTATCCCCTGTAGCAAGCCAGGTAGCTCTAGATTTCTGGTGGATAAGAGTTTCCTCTAGAGCCAAGGAATTCCAAAGAACCTGAAGGCAGCTCTGCTCCTGGGAGATGAGATCCAGATCGAGTGGCCTGTTGGAGAGCAGGGATTGAACTCTGTGAAGGTTTGAAGTTGCTTCCTTAACAGAAGATGATAGATTTCCAATGGATTTATTGAAGGTAGCTAAGGCTCTTTTAGTTCTCTTAAGCTTGGCAGTTAGGATATGAAAGGGGTTACCTAGGTCGGGTTGCATCCAGGCAGGAGATACACATTCATGAAAGCCATCCAAGAGAATCATGTGGTTGAAGAACTGGAAAGGCTTCCTTGACCTTAAAGCCGGAATGCCAAGGTTAAGCATGATAGGAGAGTGGTTAGACATTCCTCTGGGGCAAAGGTAGCTTGGGCAAGGGGAAATGAGTTGAGCCATGATGCATTTCCCAAAGCTCTATCAAGTTTTTTATGGATTGGATTTTCAATTTGACAGTTCCACCAAGTGTAAAAGGGACCAATGCCCCTAATGTCAACCATTTCAAGGTTCTGCATGCACTCTTTGAGATCCTCCATACCAGAGTCCCAATCGGTTTCAATCCTGTCAGTTTCACTAAGGTTGCTGATAGCATTGAAGTCACCCAGGACACACCAGTTGAGAGAGGAACTAAGAGAGGATAATTCAGCCCATAAGTTCTTCCTTTCAGATATAGAATTCAAACCATAAATAAAAGAACCCAGAAAAGTACAGTCATTGGCTAAATGCTTGATGTTGCAATGAATAACTTGGGAGGATACAAAAAGGATATTCACTTGCCAGATATTGGGGTTCCAACCAACCCAAATTCTGCCATTATAGTGGTAATCATAGTTATAAAACCAAGTCCAGTTCCTACAAATATTATTTGAGATTCTACTAGCTTTATGCTGCTTGACTCTGGTTTCCAACAGACCAATGAAGGAGATACTATTATCTAGAATTAACTGTTTAACATAAGCCTGCTTTGACTTTTTATTAAGACCTCTAACATAAGCCCTCGATTTTCTTTTACCCTCTGGTTGGCTTTTTATCGTGGATTGCGTACAATGGACAGATTGATCAGTTTTGGGATGCTTGTTAACCCTTCTTGTGTCCTCTGTTCATCCCAACCGGAAACCTTTGAACACCTATTCTTTCAATGTGATTACTCATTTAGGGTTCTCCTTTCTGTTCTTAGACATTGTGGGTGGAGGGGTTTTAGTCGGAGTTGGAGTTCTATAACGGGATACGTCATCCATTTTTCAAATCCAAATTTTCATCATAGTCTTCTTCATTTTGGGTTCGCTGCGGTTGTCTACCGTATTTGGATTGAACGAAACGCGAGGATTTTCAACCATAAATTTTGCTCTGCTCGGAACCTTGTTTCTAACATTTTACACATGCTTAAGTGTAAGCTTCATACAAATGCGAAATTCCAAAAAGTTAAAGAAAGGTCGGCTTTTGTCCATCTCATTTTTTTTGTTATCCGTGGGTTTCCGACCCGCAGGCCGACTAATCCCCCGAGCCCAGTACCAGAGCGGTTTGCTACCCGACTTGCGCCAGGGGTTCCGTGGCCACCATGTCCATCTCATTTTAAACAATGCTTGATCCTTTGTGAGGTCGGTTTGTAAGCAGATTCTGTTTCCGTGATGCTATGGGCCTTATTGTATGCTCTCGGTAGATGGTGGGGCTTCACTGATGCTGTTATATGCTGGAGATGTTTACTGGTATGCTTGATTAGGAAGCTGCAGTTTGTAATCAGGTGGCTGTCATTTGGTACTGAGCTGGATATGGTCTTATCAGTTGTTAGCCTTTGCTGTGCTTGGATGTCGTGTCTACACTGTTGGTTTGGAGTCTGGTTGGAGTCTGTTGGAATTGCTATGTCCAATCTACTGTCGTGCTGCTGGGATTGGCGCTGTTTGGTATAGGACTGTTTATGGCTGTTATGGTTCTCTAAGGCCTGGGCATGGGCGGCTGCTGCTGGTTGGTTGCTGAAAGTTTTTGGATTGATTTTGGTTGGGTTTTACATCAGGCGATGTGGTTAGAGCTCCTGTTTTTTGGGGTTCTGCCTGCTGCTGTGGTTTGATTAAAGCTGTTGCTGTGGTTTTGATTGTTTGGGGTTCTGCTGCTTTGCTTTGCTGTAGTGGTCCTGGGGCAGTGCCTGGTTTTTGCTCGCTGATGCTCTATGACTGGCTTTACCTTATCATGCTGAGCTTTGTTGGTGTTGTGCTGTGCTACTGCTTTGGTCTGCTGTGAGTGCTGCTCTGCTGGAGTATGCAGCTGCAGAGGTTCGAGGTTAGGTTGCACTACTGCTGCTGCTGTTTTGGTTGCTGCTACTGGTTTGGAGCTTTTGCTACTACAGTTGACCTTCTACAGGAACTACCGTTGTTGTGGGCAGCTAGTTTGCTGTTGTAGCTGATGTGCTCTCTCATGCCTGCAGATGTTGCTTCTGGTTACTGATATGTGTAGGCTTGGTCAGCGTTTGCTGAATGGGTGGCTGATAGATGCTAATTTTGTGTTATGGTCTGCTGCCTATTTTTGTTATGCGCTCTTAGCTGAATGGACAGTTTCTGCTTGATTTCTGATGGCTACGGGTATGCTTCTTGCTTGCTGAGTTGCTTCTGCTTGGCTATGCTGCATTGGGGAGCTGGGGATTATCGGCTGGTCTTTGGGCTTGCTTCTGCTGCAGCTCTCGGCAGCTGCTGGGCTGTTATGCTATGAGAAGATTGCTGCATGTCGAGGTTATTAATTTTCTACTATCAGGTGTTGGGCTGGTGTCTGGGCAGTTGGTTTCCCGGCATGCTGGTCTTCTGCTAGGCTGCTGTTAGTTCTGGTGATGCAGCTGCTTCTCGGCAGTTGTGGTGGGCATAGGCTGCTGATGCCCGGGGCTTGTTTTGACTGTGCTGCTCTTTCCTGGGCTAAGTGCTCCTGCTAGTTACTTGCTGGGTTGGGTTGTCTGACTATACTGCTATTTCTCGACAGCTGCTGGGTTTTCATTTTCGCAGCTTTACTGCGCTGCTAGCTAAGCTGGGATGTGTGTTATGCTGCTTTGTGCTGTGCTGGTCAGTTTCTGTTGGCCAATACAGACTGTGTTACTCGGGTACTGTTTCTAGCTTTTAATGTAGAAACTTTACAAAGTTGTCTTGTAGCTAAAATTTTGTAATATTGCTTCAGTTTGATTTGATGTTGTTTTGTATTACTGGTATCAAGCAAACTTGATGTTTAAATTTAGTAAAAAAAAAAAAAGATCTGGGATGGAACCTTCTCAAGATGCAAAGCGTAGGAATAAAGGCAAGGGCCGTGGGGGCAAATCCTCCTGCTAATCACTACTCCCCCTATATTTTTCTATGTTAATGTTAGCGACATATAATATTAGAGGTCTGAATAATAAGCCAAAACAGGCTTATGTTAAACAATTAATTTTAGATAATAGTATCTCCCTCATTGGTCTTTTGGAAACCAGAGTCAAGCAGCATAAAGCTAGTAGAATCTCCAATAATATTTGTAGGAACTAGACTTGGTTTTATAATTATGATCACCACTATAATGTCAGAATTTGGGTTGGATGGAACCCCAATATTTGGCAAGTGGATATCCTTTTTGTATCCTCCCAAGTTATTCAATGCAACATTAAGCATTTAGCTAATGATTATACTTTTTTTTTCGCTAATTTGTTTGTATATTGAGAAGAAAAAGAGAAAAAACAATCACAAAGGGCATACCCCAGATGTTTTAGGTGAACCACATGGGACAACCCCCAAAATGGACAACTAAAGACTAACACCAAGCCAAAGCAACAAGGAACATTACAAAATAGAGCTGCATGCAAAAGAAGCAAGCCGAAGCCTAAACAACCAAATAGCTGAAACTAAGCATCCAAATGAAGCAATCTGGTGACAGAATGAAACTGCAAAACTGCCAGTTGCAGACAGAACTGCAGAAGAACTGCAGAAGACAACAGAATCAACCGAACTGAAGCAGCTGTCGAACAGACTGAAGCTGTCAGCACCTAAGAGCTGAACTGAAGATCCCGAAGCCTAGAAGGAGATGCGGGGCAGAGAGGCCGAACCATACAAGCCTAACCTACCAGCCCAGATCCCCCAGCTTCCCAAGGCTAAAACCAAGGAGGCGAAACCAAGCTACAAAACTAGATCTTCACTGACCCTATAAGTCGAAGGAGGTAGCATCCGAACCAGTCCGGACTGAAAACAACAACGAACCAATCCGAATTGAGCGCCAGCCGACACCCGAAGCAGCCGAAGATGAGAATGCTGAACCCTTGGATGAACTACGAGCGCCATGAAGCCGAAACCAATGAACACTCACCCCCCCAGCTCCAAAACCGAGAGCCCCAAAGCCCGAACCTCTCACTGGACTGCCGAACCGAAGAGGGAGCACCGAAGCCCGAAACCAGAAGACAGTAACCAGCGCTCTATCAATCAGAGCCCCCCCCTCCCGAAGCCCCCCTGAAGCCAATGAGGAGTCCCCAAGCCCCAAAAACAAAACCAGCGAACCCCCAAGCCGGGCCACGAGACCGTGCCAAGAGACCGAGCCAGCCCGACATTGACCCTGGAGCCGAATCCTACTACTGAAGAGACCGAACTGCTAGAGAAGCAACGAGCTGAAGATGCTGCTAGAGCCAGCAAGCCGAACCCTTCAGAAGAACTGAAACCCATAACCTCGAAACTAACCCCTGAGGCCGAACTCCCTTACACTTGACCTGCCCAACCCTTAGGCAGACCCCGAAGCTGAGATTGAACCAGTGGCCAGATGCGCGTAGGCCATCCCTATAATGACCAAGCTGAGTAACATGGGCGAGTGTCGGAGAGTCACTGCCAACTCTGATCTTGTCCAAAGAACCCCAGCCGAAGCAATAGCTAACATTCTCTACTGAGACGGGCCCAGCCACCTGCTCTCCCGGCTGCACCGAAGCGGCCGAACTGCCGACACCCTGTGAAAAAAGAACCCAACCCTACAACCACCCCCAGAGGTAGGGCTTATTTTGGACTTTTTTAGAAAACACAGAGGAAGAAGATAACCTAGCCTTAATGACATTGGTTATCTCCCTAGAGAGAACCCCCATAGGCATCTTGGTTTTGTTATGGACAATGGAGTTCCCGACTGACCAGATTTTGTATACTGTAGTGGAAAGAACCAACTTTAGAATATCCGACCTGAGTTTGCTCCCTCGATATTGGATAATGTAGTCCACAAGGTTGTCCCAATTCATAAGAGCATTAGTCCAGGCACCCACTGCTAAAGTAGAGGAGAGAACATAGGAAGAATAGGGGCATTCAAAGAACAAGTGAGGGAATGTTTCCACATGGGAATCACAGAGGGGGCAAGTCAGCTGGCGGAAGCTGGAATAGCTAGAAAATCTGTCATTCGTGGGTAATCTTTGCCGAAGAGCAAGCCAGAAAGTAAAGGAAAATCTTGGAACGTGAAGAGAATGCCATAGCAGAGCAGCCCATGGAACTAGCGGAGCACGTGGCCGAATAGATTCCCAAATGAGAGAGGCCTTGACATATTTCAGCTCACAAGATTCCCATAAGATCTTGTCATCGACAGCAGTCGGCGCAGGAAGAGAAGTAATAAGGCCACGAAGTTGTTGCACTTCATGATGGTTGCTTGCCGGTAATGCCTAGGCTCCTGAGGAAATGACAAAAGAGACATTAGCGTTTACTGGGATTCGAGAGTTGGAAAGCAGATACGGAGAAGGGCTTAATGCCTGGCCATTTAACCATGGGTCATGCCAGAACCTAAAGGAATTGCCATTCCCAACTTTATAGATAAGAAAATTTAAAGCTAAAGGCCGCAGTTTAAGAATCTTACGCCAAATCCAAGAGCAGTCCGATGGAGTAGAACAATGCCAGAAATTAATCTTTGGAAGAACTGATGCTTTGACCCACTTTGCCCATAAGGAAGTTGGGGAAGGGGAAATAACTCTGAGAAAATGGGATAAAATGAGGGCTGAGTTCCAATCGGTAAGATTTTTTATAGCCAGGCCTCCCTCCGCATAGGGGGTAGACAAATCCTTCCAAGCGACTTTAGAACCATACCTTAGAAGAGAGGAGCCCTTCCAAAGGAATATGCACATTATAGATTGGATTGCACGCATTACCGATTTAGACAAGATAAAGTGGGCTGCCCAGTAGGATTGAATGGCAAATAGCACTGATTTTATCATCTGCACTCTGCCGGCATAGGAGAGGCTAGCAGTCGGAGTGAGTTAGTTTAGAGGAGATGAGGGGAACTCCAAGAAATCTAATTGGAAGAACTCCAATCGGTATACCCAGCATCTGATTTATACTTTCCTTGACATCACTTGGGACATTTGCTAGAAAGCATAGGCTTTTAAGAGCATTGGGGATTAATCCGGAGAACATTGAGAATGATTGGATGCTCGAGTGGATGATGGAAACAGATGGAAAGTCTCCATGGCAGAACATTATAATATCATCCGCGAAACATAAATGATTAATGTTGCATGGTTCTGTTTTCCAATGGAACTTGAAATTCAGCAGGAGAGTTTCCTTATTCAGAATCATAGATAATACTTCCATGGCTAAAACAAACAGATAAGGGGACAGAGGATCTCCTTGACGAAGACTCCTTGCTCCCTTAAAGTAGCCGGCAAGGGAGCCATTGACTTTAACAGAATACATTGGCGTTGTGATGCAGTCTCTAATCCAGTTTATAAAAATGGGTGGAATCTGAAGCAAACTCAGCAGGTCTAGAAGAAAACCCCAGTCAACTGTGTCAAAGGCCTTTCTGATATCAATTTTTAGAGCACACCTAGCCTGACCAGATAGGCGGTGATAGTTTCTGAACAGCTCCTGAGCAAGGAGAATATTATCGCTAATACTTCTACCCGAGATAAAAGCTGACTGAGCATGGTCTATAATGGACGGGAGGACTAGTTTTAGCCTATTGACAAGAATCTTTGCTATACATTTGTAATTTGTGTTGCAACAAGAAATGGGTCTGAAGTCTGCCATATTGGAAGGGTTTTCTATCTTCGGGATCAAAGCTATGACCGTAGCATTCACTCCCCTTGGGAGGAGACCGGTTCTGAAGAAAGAGTGGACAGCAGCAGTGAAGTCTCAACCGATTGTATCCCAGCAGTGAAGGAAGAAGTTAACATTGAAACCATCATGCCCCGGGCTCTTATTCTATTTCATGGACTGAAGGACCGCCTTAATTTCAGAATCAAGGATTGGAGTGGTTAAAGCAGCTGACTGGGATGGAGAGATCCTCTTAGAAATAAATTTTTTGAGATCATCACGCCCCGGATAGGATGAAGGGGATGATCCCAAAAGATCCTGGTAATATACCACCGCTACCTGCTGGATACCTTTGCTGGTCCTCAATCAAGTCACCCGAGTTGTTGAAGATAGAAAGAATTTTGTTGTGGTTCCAGTTACTCTTAATGACAGTTGCAAAGAACTTAGTGTTTTTATCTCCCTGGGCTAGCCAAATTGCTCTAGATTTTTGGAGCATGAGGGATTCTTCAAGAGCCATTGCTTTCCATAAAGATTGGATAGCTGAGGATTCTTGAGCTAATAAAAGAGGGTTCAAGGGATTAGCCTGGAGAGACATTTGGACGGAGTCCAGAAGACTTTGAAGCTTGCTTACATTGCTCGTCAGATTACCTATAGAAGAATTCAAGGCAATAAGAGCTCTCTTGGTTCTCTTCAACTTCTCATTAAGGATGTAAAAAGAATTCCCATGGATACTACTGGTCCAACAATCCGAAACAGCTTCTTTGAAACCATCTAACTCGAGCATGAAATTAAAGAATTGAAAGGGTTTTTTAGGCCGCCTCAGATGATAACCTGTGTTGAGAATAACTGGGCAGTGATCGGAAAGGCCAAGGGACTAAAGGTGGTTTGGGAATCAGACATGGTGCTAAACCAAGAACTGTTGCCCATAGCTCTGTCTAGCTTCCTGAAAATTGGGTTTTCTACCTGGAAATTCCACCACGTATGTAGAGGCCCAATAGCTCGAATGTCATCTACTCCGATAGTGTCTAAACAGTCATTGAAATCCGTCATGCCAGCGTCCCAGGAAGGATCACCTCCTTCAGATTCAGAAACCCGTTTGACATTGTTAAAATCTCCCAGGATACACCAAGTGTCCGAAGAGGATATGGATTTGAGGTCATCCCACAATTGCCTACGCTCCACAACCGAATTCAAGCCATAAACGATCGAAACCAGAATAGGGGTAGCTCCATGAATAGGGGTAAGTTCGAAATGGGATAGTTGAGAAGACTGAAACAGGCTATCCACTCTCCAGATTTTAGGATCCCACCCCACCCAGATCCTCCCGTTCGGATGGTGATCATAGTTGAATGTCCAAACCCAGTTACGGCACAAGGCTCTCGAGATCCTGAGAGCCTTTGGAGCTTTGATTGTAGTCTCAATAAGGGCCACAAAAGAGATATGGTTGTTTTTTTTTTTGCTAAATTTTGTTTGTATATAAAAAAGCAAAAAGCTAAAGATAGTACAATGGAGATCATAGCATAACCCTCTTCTACCGAGAGTATTAAAGCACCTAGAGACTAGGAATAAACAACCGCTTAACCTAATATAACCGCCCTCACAGCCCGAGGTTAAGCAATAGACAACAGAAACTAAAACATTTAGCTATGAAACTAAATAATTAGCTACAAAGTAAACCCATGTGTGGCATCAAATACCCCACGTAGGCTTGCATTTCGCTGCCCAAGACTTACAGAAACACTTCCAAGCTAAAAACTAGAACAGTCAGAACAGTCCAGGATAATAAAAGGTTACGAACGAGCGCTTGCTTTGGCTTCTTATTTAAACCCCTGAAATTATAGGAACAAAAATATATCATAGTGAATGGGGGATAATCTTAATCAAGAAGGGGAAGATCCCCTTGGACCTTTATTTCTCTTCTTAGAATTTTGAAGTGGCTCTTTCCCAGGCCTGGATTTATGCTTCAGGACCCTACATTCCTTTTCGTCGACCTGCTTGAGCCTATCCACCAACGGGTTGGGGGGAACAGGAGATTCAGAGTCGTCGTCGGGAAGAAGGGGGGAAGCAATAGGGTTGAAGGTATTAGAAAAAGGGACTGAGTGAACAGCAGGAGGGGAGGAAGGTTTTTTTGGTCTTTTAGAGACTGCTGACCAGGAACCTTCCGGCTCAAGGGGAGGAGAGGCATTGGTAGCAATTGAGATGGGCGGACAAGTGGCCTCAGGAGGACAAGGCGGAGCCTTGGGTACCCACTGAAAGTTTGATTTAGGACATCGGAGCAAGGAATGACCGAAATAGTTACAATTTGAGCAAGAAGGAGGTCTGCTCCAATACTCCACTTTCACCTCAACTGGTATCTTCAGCCAAGTCCGCTCCATTGAAAACAACTGCTTTAATTAAGGCAAATTCGACGAAGCATTCATCTCAATGCAAATCCTAGCATAGCTCATTGGCTCAAGCTTAGATGTCATTTCATCTGCGAATAAAGGACGACCGACAGCACTCGCCAGGTAGCTCAAACCCTCTTTTGTCCAGTAAGAGAGGGGAATGTTGGTAAATTTAACCCAGATTGGGACTTTGCTACAGTCGACATTTACAAGTTTAACCCCTTCATGCCATGGCTGCAGAAGGAGAAGCTTTGATGCTATATACCATGGGCCTGTTGCTAGAACATTGTCCCTGTCAGCTTCTAAGTCGAACTTGAATATGAAATACCCCTTGTCATGGAGATAAACTTTAGCCAAACCCAAGTGTCCCCAAAGCTTCTTTGTTGAGGTCTCGACAATCTTGAAAGGCAATTTCGACTGAATGAAATGACCAACTAGACTGGTGGACCATTTATGCAGGCCAATCTTTAGGATTTATACTGGCGGGTTCACCTTAACACTCCCTTTAGCCAAGGCAGGGGAAAAAAAGCTCAGACCCATGTTCTTCTCTGGGACAGAGTTTGAAACAATCGAGCTCCAAGATTTATGAAGAATGGGCTGGTTGCCGGCTATCTCCGGAATTGGAAGGGGAGGAGCCACAGACTTCGGAAGACTACCCGGAGTAGTGGCAAGGGAGGTAAGGGGAGGCGACGATGCTTCCTTTGGTGAACTCCGTCCAAATAAGGGAATGGATTCGAGAACTTTAGGGGCATTAGTTAGAGCAGCGGAAGCCCCAATAGTGGAAAGGTTATTAACGTCATCTAAAGGGAGACCCAAGGTAGATATATATTCCATTAACTTTGCATTCTTCCTCCTTTATGCTAGGGCCTCCTCTCAGGCATTTCTAGAGAAGAAATGAGCTGCTTTAAAGATATCTTGGGCTTCTGAACTAGTGGCTGGGCCAAAGTTCTCTCCAAGCTGAGCTTCAAGAGCATTTGATTCGTCCGAGCTTATAGAAATATTCGAGGGGTTAGGCTCGAACTCCACCATTTCCACAGATTTAGTGGGGGAACTCGGCTTTAAAACTCCATATTCTGCAAAAAGATCGCGGGACGGGCTACTCACGGAGTTTCCGGCGGAGAGATGGGGGTGGTCGACCATGGCTCTGGATAGCAGAGGCACCGCAAAAGTCTAGAGGAAGGACGGGGGAAGGCGGGAGAAAAAGGGTGACGGTGGAGGACGGGAGGGAGAAAGGAGGGTGGAGGAGGAGGAAAGTCCAAACGGGTAAACAGAATGTTGGTGAAGATGGAAAAAGTAGGTGAGGGAGGGCGGGAGCTGTAAAAGGAAAGAAGGAGTTAAAGGTAAGAGGAAGAAGCAAAAGGTGGGGGAAAGGAGCCTAGGATCCTAGTGAGAAGGGAGAGCACATTTCTAGAGAGATAAACTAACCCATTCTCCTGTGAATGATTGTACTTTTTTGGGTTCTTTTGTTTATGGTTTGAATTCTTTATCGGAAAGGAAAGACTTATGGGCTGAATTGTCCTCTCTTAGTTCCTCTCTAAATTGGTGTGTCTTGGGTGACTTCAATGCTATCAGAAACCTTAATGAAACTGACAGAACTGATACCGAATGGGACTCTGGTATGGAGGATTTCAAAGAGTGCCTGCAGAATCTTGAAATGGATGACATTAGGGGCATTGGTCCCTTCTACACTTAGTGGAACTGTCAAACTGAAAATCCAATCAATAAAAAGCTTGATAGAGCTTTGGGAAATGCCTCATGGCTTAGCTCATTTCCCCTTGCTCAAGCTACCTTTGCTCCTAGAGGAATGTTTGACCACTCTCCTATCATGCTTAACCTTGGCATTCCTTCTACAAGGTCAAGGAAACCTTTCCAGTTCTTCAACCACATGATCCTCTTGGATGGCTTTCATGACTGTGTATCTTCTGCCTGGCTGCAACCCGACTCAGGTAAACTGCCAAGCTCAAGAGAACTAAAATAGCCTTAGTTACCCTCAACAAATCCATTGGGAATCTATCATCTTCAGTTAAGGAAGCAACTTCAAATCTTCACAGAGTTCAATCCTTGCTTTATAACAGCCCACTTGATTCGGATCTCATCTCCCAGGAGCAGAGCTGCCTTCATGTTCTTTGGAATTCATTGGCTCTAGAGGAAACTCTTCTCCATCAGAAATCTAGAGCTACCTGGCTTGCTTCAGGGGATAGAAACACCAAATTTTTCTCCAATCTGGTGAAAAGCAGGTGGAACACAAACAAAATCCTTTCTATTAATAACTCTTCCGATGAACTGGTTCAGGGGCAGGAGGAGGTTGAAAATGTGGCTGTGAATTTTTTCAAAGATTTGTTCAACCACCAGCCCCTACCTCCCTCAGCTGACTTTGAAAATTATGGAGTTCTCCCTACCAAACTCATAACTGTTTCTCAAGCTGCCATCCTATCGGCTCCTATCACAGCTACTGAGGTATTCAAAGCCCTTAGAGGTATGAAGCGAAACAAGAGTCCAGGCCCAGAAGGTTTTAACGTGAACTTTTTCACTCACTGTTGGGACATTGTTGGTGAAGACTTCACAAAAGCCGTTCTATTCTTTTTTTTTCCTGCCAAATGCCACGAGGTATAAATTCAACTGCCATTGCTCTTATCCCAAAGTGCTCAAATCCCTCCCTCATGTCTGATTTCAGACCAATATCATGTTGCAATACAATCTACAAGTGCATCTCAAAAATTCTTGCTGACATACTCAAATTGGTCCTCCCCTCCATCATTGATAAGGCACAGTCTGCTTTCATCAAAGGAAGGAGTATAAGCGACAACATCTTCCTTGCCCATGAGCTATTTCGAAACTATCACTAGAAATCTGGTCCTCCTAGATGTGCCTTGAAAATTGATTTAAGGAAAGCGTTTGACACGGTAAATTGGGACTTCTTAATGGGCACCCTTAAATCCTTCCATTTTCCCTCTCAATTTCTAGACTGGATTTACCCCTGCATTTCCACTGCTATGTTTTCAGTCAAGGTCAATGGCTCCCTTGATGGATTCTTTGGCAGCAGTCGAGGCCTAAGGCAAGGTGATCCCCTCTCCCCTAACTTGTTTATGCTAGTAATGGAAATGATATCCCTTAAACTCAACTGGGGTTCAAAACAATCTGGGTATCTTCACCACTGGCGCACTAAAGCCAGTGACATCTCTCATCTCCTTTTCGCTGATGACATCTTCTTAATTTTCTGCCATGCTAACCTCCAAACCATTTCCATAATACATTCCTGTATCCATTCCTTCTCTCTCTTCTCTGGTCTCATTCCTAATATTCAAAAGAGCCAATGTTTTCTAGCCTGTGAAGACCCTAAAACAAAAGCATCCATCCTATCTTTCCTGGGCTTCACTCATGGTACTTTTCCCACCAGATTTTTGGGTGTCCCCTTCATCTCTTCTAAGCTTTCATACCAGGATTGTATTCCCCTTATCCATAAAATCACACAAAGAGTCTCTTCATGGACTGCTACTGCCCTTGCTTATTCCGGTAGGGTCCAACTCATAAAATCTGTGCTCTTTGCAATACAATCGTATTGGAGTAATCATTTCCTACTGCCTAAAGCAGTCATTAGAGCCATTCAATCTATTCTTTGTCGATTCCTACGGAAAGGAACCTCTCTTACTCCCTATGATGCTAAGGTTGCATGGCATAACGTCTCACTCCCTACCGAGGAAGGGGGTCTGGGCATTAAAAGTCTATTGGACTGGAATAAAGCCCTACTTTTACTACACCTAACCCGTGTATTGCAGATCAACACTAAATCACTATGGGCTAAGTGGGTGCGCACCACTGCTCTTCTTGGGAAATCTGTTTGGCAGATAGAAATACCCACCGATTGTTCATGGATTTGGAGACAACTACTAAAGCTCAGGCCTACTGCTCTTCAGCACCTTAAATACGTTGTTGGCTCTGGAGAAAACTTCAATCTATGGTATGACCCCCGACTTAATTATTCTGCCATCAACCCCAACAGTACTTTGCTCTCAAATTCAGGCCTAACCATCTCACCCACAGTCAGGGACATTATGCATAACACCTCCTGGCACCTCCCCCTATCCAACCATCATGAGGTAATCCTCTTCCGGCAACTAGTACAATCTGCTCCCTTTCCCTCTGCATCAATGGACTGTATTTTTTGGGACTCAATGGATATCAGCTACATTAAAGCAAGACACATTTGGGAAAGTATCAGGATCAGGAAACAGGCTGTTTAGTGGCACACAATTCTCTGGCCTAAACTGCATGTGCCGAGATACTCTTTCATGCTCTGGCTTGGATTTCATGGAAAGCTCCAAACCAACGACATCACTCGAGCCTATACAAGAAGGACCTTCAATTGTCAGCTATGCAACAAGCACCCTGAAACCTTTTCACATCTTTTCTTCATCTGTGAATACTCCACTGTTATTATAAAAGCGACATTCTAATTGGGTGGATGGCTCTCATTATCCCTGGACTGGACTGGACTCACTGACTTTATCTTATCTTTCCAAGGGAGGAAATTATCAAAACATATTCTCAGCCTCTCTCTGGCCGTTTCCTTCTATAAAATATGGGAAGCAAGAAACAAAAAGCTACACAATGGGACACTCATTCCTCCAAGATGTCTTGCTACTGATGTAATTAGTATCATTAAATCTAGATTATCTACTAGTCCATCCTTTCTCAAAGTTACCAACTTTTACCAATACTATTGTAATTGGCTTAAGACAATGGTCTAATGCATGTTGGCTGTTGCTCTATTGTTGCCTTATGTTGTATGTTTGGTTTGGTTGCTGCAGAAGTTGGTTGGTGCTATTTTGCTTCTGCTTGGTCTGCTGGTGCTGTTGCAGTCTGCTGCTAGACTACTGCATGCATGCCTGTTGCATGCTCCTGCTGTTTCTTGTTGCAGGTGGATGCTTGCTGTGTTATTCTGCTTCTGTTGGTTCGCTGCTGAGGGTTTCTTGTTGCTGTTGGTTCGCTAATGTGTTGTCTGTTCTCCAGCTGGCTATCTCTACATCGGGTTTGGGTCGGCTGGGTTTGGGCCCTCTGTCATGTCTTAGGCTGATGGGTCTTTTGGATTTTGCTATATTGGGTCTTCTGGGTTGCCTCGTAAGATGGTAGTGGGCTCAAGAGTTTGCTTGCGGGCCCATGCTACTAAGTATGATGTCTACAAAGTGATGTCTGCTGCTGCTTCTATAATCTGACCTGTTCGGTGTTTGGTCTCGTATGTACTGCTGTTGCAATCTGTCTGGACTTTGATGCATTCCTCGGCAGCGGCTGGGTCTCAAAATGTTGCTCTAGCCCTTTGGGATCTGATTTGTTTGTGGGCACATTTATGCTCTAGATGTTTACTTGTTCCTTTGTAACATTTATAGTTGGTTATTCCTGTAATAGTCTTTTTTGGGCATCGGGCCGTAATCCTTTATAGTCATGACATCATAGGGCATGTCCTATGATGTTTATGCTATATTCTGATTGAGAATTCCCATGAGGTTGTAATTTCCTTTTAATACAGTTTAAATTTAGCAAAAAAAACTTTAATCAACTGAGTATAATAGAATATATGAAACCGCAAATAGATTTTTTGCCGCCATGCGGTAATCCACGTAGACAGATTATTCCAACAGAATAATAAAAAATGGAATAACATAAGAATTCACCAGGCGTGCATAATCTGTATAGACAGGTTATTCCAACAGAATAATAAAGAATGGAACCAGGTCATGTGTAATCCACACAGACAAGATGTTCCAACATAATAATAAAGAATGGAACCAGCTCATGCGTAATCCACACAGACAGGATGTTCCAACAGAATAATGAAGAACGTAATTCGCACAGGCAAGATGTTCCAACATAATAATAAAGAATGGAACCAGGTCATGCATAATCCACACAAACAGGTTATTCCAATAGAATAATAAAGAATGGAATAACAGAAGAATTTCACCATGTGTGCGGTACTTCGCATAGACAGGTTATTCCAACATAATAATAAAGAATGGAATAACAACCCTTACGAGTATTGAAAGAAAATAACTCTCTTCATGAATACGAAAGAATAATACCCCTTACCTTTGAAAAATTAGATACTAGAATAGTGAGGTAGCATAATTCTCTTCTTTTTTCTCTCTATAATTTCTCTTTATAATAATTGCTCTAAAGCTTTTGTGAATTGGTGAGAAATGAAGGAAGAATGAACTTCTATTTATAGGAAAATATAGTTTTGATAATTGCACGTTTTGGGGCTCGAAATATTACAGTATAATACCTTCCTCTTTTTCTTCATTTTTAATTTAGTCCTGCAAGTATTATCAAACTTGCACCACCTCCCCTAATAGTAAATATTGTGAATTAATAGTTCATTCATGTGACTCAATAGTATAATCATGTGAAAAAACTTATTACAGTATAATACCTTCAACTATACCTCCATTTTTAATTTAGTCAGTGCAAGTATTATCAATCTTGCACGCCCCCTAATAGTACATGAATGTGAATCAATAGTACACACATTGTGAATAAATAGTTATAAGCATGTGAAATAATAGCAATTAATTGCTCATTTATCCGATTACTTACCCGATTGGTCAATATAACCTCTAAACATAAATTATTATCGAAATAAATGTGGATTTCTACTAACACTAATAATCCCAACACAATGGAACTATCAATTTCATCTTTAATCAACACAACTTATTCATCATTAATGTAAGACCCCAAATTTTATGAAATAAAAGTATTCAATTTTTCTTATAAATACGATTCAGTAAATGGTTAAATTGATAAAAAGTTAAAGTTAAGGGTGATATATGATTTTTTTTTTAAAATACGCAAGTGGTTATAAAATAGTCATTGTTGTCGGGGAATATTCGTTTGGTCGTGGAATATTCTTTCTATCAGGGAATATTCGTACGACGGCGCAGCCATTTGTGGGCCCCATAACAGAATAACTGTCGGATGAAGAAAAAGACAAATTTGAGTTTTTATAAATAACGGCGTAATGGTTACCGTTAACACTGTTGGAATACCCGGTGGTTAAAATACAGTAATACGCGTTATTGCACAGTAGCACACGGTATTACACAGTATTATTGAAATTATTGATTCTTACGTAAGAAGGCACTACTCAATAATTATTACAGTAATTACGGTTCAATATTTTATTTTATTGGTTCAATAATTGCTGCGTTGATATTTTATATTATTGTTGTTTCAATAATTGTCACTGCATAGTATTTTCCATTATCCGATCAATAATTCATATTATTTGAATAATATTATGAGATAACATTATTGGCAATGTCTAGAAAGTTCTGTCAAGGAGAGGTTTGGTCACCTAATTGCGCGCCAGTAAGGAGAAATCCTTATCGGAAAGCCCCTTCTTTCCTGGGAACTGCCTAGTTGTCATTATTGTGATTCTGTAATATTATTTGATTTATATGATAAGGAAATATTTATTTGATGTGGATATAAATGATGGATTTATTTATGTGGTTATAAATGAAGGAATTAAAGTTGAGGTGTTTTATCAGTATTAAAGAAATATTTATTTATGTGGTAATAGTTCATTCATGTGACTCAATAGTATAATCATGTGAAAAAACTAATTACAGTATAGTACCTTCAACTCTACCTCCATTTTTAATTTAGTCATGCAAGTATTATCAATCTTGCACCACCTCCCCTAATAATACATGAATGTGAATCAATAGTACACACATGTGAACAAATAGTTATAAGCATGTGAAATAATAGCAATTAATTGCTCATTTATCCGATTAATTACCCGATTGGTCAATATAACCTCCAGACATCAATTATTATCGAAATAAATGTCGATTTCCTCTAACACTAATAATCCCAACACAATGAAACTATCAATTTCATCTTTAATCAACACAACTTATTCATCATTAATATTATAATTCACAATATTTAAAAATCAGGTCGTTCCCAGGAAAGAGGGGGCTTTCCGATAAGGATTTCTTCTTATTAGCGCGCAATTAGGTGACTAAACCTCTCCTTGACAGAACTTCTAGACATTGTCAATATTGCAAATAATAATATGAATAACTTTGTCGTCTCAATTATTAATTTAATAATAATAAATATTATGCAGATGATACTGTGACAATAATTCAATTAATAATATGAGAGATATGATGCAACAATTACTGTATCAATAATTGAGTATAACTGAGTAACTTTTCACGTAAGCATCAATAATCAATACCGCGTGCTACTATGCAACCACGCGTATTACTGTACTTTTACTACCTAGTAGTTCAACAGTTTTAACGGTAACACTTTCGCCGTTATTTTTATAAAAAGTTAATTCTGTCGTTTCTAACTGCGATAATACTTTAGTTGTGGGGTACACCAATGGTTGTGCCGTCATCCGAATATTCCCTGTTAAAACGAATATTCCCCGACCAATAGAATATTATATAACCACTTTCTTACTTTGCAAAATTTGTAAATATTACCCACAACTATAACATTTTTATCAAATCCACACCATAATATTCAAAAATATATTTCGAGAAAATTATTCTTTATTCATAAAAGTTGGGGTCTTACAACCTCCCCTTCTTATGAAATTTAATCCTCGAAATTAGGGTACGTACATGGTATATCGAAGAGGTGAGGATACCTTAATTTTATTTCAGATTCTAACTCCCAAGTCATTTCCTCAACATCGTGGTTTCTCCACAAAACTTTGACTTGAGGTATAACTTTCGAGCGTAGAATATGATCCTTCTTATCCAAGATTATAATAGGGAACTCTTCATACGTTAAATTTTCCTCTATCTCGTCTGGTTCTAATTCAATAATGTGGTTCGGGTCTTTCACATATTTACGTAACATAGATATGTGAAAAACGTTATGAACGCGAGACATACTTGGCGGTAAAGCGAGTCTATAGGCCACAGTTCCTATTCGATCGAGGATTAAAAATGGGCCAATGAATCGAGAGTTGAGCTTTCCTCTCTTTCCAAATGTCGTAACTCCCTTCCATGGAGCAACACGTAACAACACAAGATCTCCAATATCGAATTTCACATCCTTTGGATGAAGATCAGCATAACTCTTTTGTCGATCTTGTGAGGTTTTTATACGTTGTCGGATCGTTTGAATCTTTTTCGTAGTCATACGTACCAACTCCGATCCCAACAACGTTGCTTCACCCACCTCATCCCAGCATACTGGAGAACGACACTTTCTTCCATACAACGCCTCAAATGGAGCCATGCCAATACTTGCTTGATAACTGTTGTTGTAGGAAAACTCCACCAATGGTAAGAACTTGTCCCAACTTCCTTTGATGTCAAGGACACAGAGTCTTAATAAATCTTTAAGAGTTTGAATAGTCCTCTCCGACTGCTGATGAGTGAGATTTATACCAGCGAATCGGATATTTTATGACTTAAATAGTTGTCTGTTCTCGTAGATTTTGTATAATTCTTTATGATTATAGTGTTATTGCGCTTAACTGACGCAATGCAGGGATTTCTAGGTCTTTTCCATGCTTTCAGGGACAAAATGGCCAAAGTACATATGCCCACGCCGCGGCGTCAAAGCCAAGGCTTAAGCCCGCGCCACAGCGCTAACCCCCTGTCCCTGCTGATGTCACCATGGCGCCGCAGCGCCATTGTCCCTTCTTTGACTCGCGCCGCGGTGCGAGCTCCGTGTTTTTTATACTAATGTGGAGCCGCAACGCCATCCATAGAGCTATTACTCGCGCCGCAGCGCGAGCTCTGGTGCCCAGACAAAAAACCAAGTGCTTTTGACCTAGCTAAAGAAGGAGAAGGCGTATATAACAGAAGCAATCTCATCTCTCATCATCTCATAACACGAACACCATATATCATATAGCTTAGCTTAGTTTAGAGTTTTCTTTGTAATTTCTCTTTCTTTCCCTTAGTTGATGTTTGTAAATATAGATTAGGTAGATTTAGGGAGAAGTTTGTATTTCTTCGGAGCAAGAGCAACGAGCGACACGGAGTGGAAAACTTGATTTGAGCGGACTGCGTGGAGATCGAAGGGGCTTTGACAGAGTTTCTTCTATCCATTTATTTCCTCTAATTTTATATTCTAAAAATGTTGTCTTATTTGCTACTTGTATTTGGTTTATTAAATATGAACTGATTATTGGCTCTAAGGTTATAATGGATCCCTTTATTATTTGAATTGATTGTCTTTATCTCTTTGGTTGGTACCAT
The DNA here is from genome assembly GCA_020205505.1 of Panax japonicus. Classification (NCBI taxonomy): domain Eukaryota; kingdom Viridiplantae; phylum Streptophyta; class Magnoliopsida; order Apiales; family Araliaceae; genus Panax; species Panax japonicus. Next base: position 63,122,198 of record CM035091.1, read on the forward strand.
ATGATTTGGTTTAATATATTTGTGCTTTATGATTCTTGCTAAGACATTAGTGATGATTTTGGTAATCTGGATGATATCGACAGAAGAATTGTAGATTTACACCTAAATATATTGACATGTGATTGTGGGTTTTGAATGCATAAGTTGTGCGTAGAATAGACATATCTATGTGCGCCACGTGCGACCTAATTGAGAACCTATGCTTAAATTCTTGTTATGATTGATTTGCATAGACATATGTAGGATTGCATCTAGCTTGGACGTTCCTTTCTGTTCTATTCCCTTTTGGGCGGATCTGGAGAGTATATGTTTGTGCATACCTCGACAGAGGTGCATAGGCACCTGTGTGTTCTCGGTCGACAAATTGTCGTGACCATTAAGACCAAAGAGAGAAGGGTAGCTAGTTTAATGAAGCATAACACGCCAAGTGTTCGACAGAATGCCTGTGTGGGGGTGAAGTTGCAACCTTAGCTTGTATTTCCCTAGATTACCATTCGTTATCCATTTACTTGCTTTGTTAATTAGTTAACTAGATTAATCAAACTTCATTTACTGTTGTTCGAATAAGACTTTAGCGATACATAGTCGGTATTTGTTAAATATTAGTCATAGTTCCTCGTGGGTACGGCACTCTCCTTATCACTGTATTACTTGTTAGACCGCGTATACTTGCGCTCGTTTAGTGATCGGTAAATCGATCAACAAGTTTTTGGCACTGCTGCCGGGGATCTATTATTCTAATATTGTCCAATATTGATTTAAATCAATTTAGTCTTACTTTGAACTTGTATATATTGTTTTCTTTTATTTGTTTGATATTCCTTTCCTTTTATTTTTAAGTTTGCAGATTATGGACGATCAATTTTTTCAATGGCCTTACGAGGGGACGACACAACCAAGCTCGGAAGAAGGACTCGAGAGATTACAACTTCAAAATTCCAATGCCTTAAGTTTTTCTGACAATCTTGCGTGTCAGTCCACTCAGACTGCCTACTGTCAGAATCAAGCTGACTTTGCACTGATCTCCTATCATCCAAACTGCCAGGGTTATCCAAACTCATGGGACTACAGTCAAGAGCACTATTATGATCTGAATCATGCCTCTCAATTTGAGTATCAGTCTCTGCAACATTATGAGTTGACGTCTCAACCCAATGACATCTTTTCTGAGTACTCAACACAAGAAGAAGAGAACAGGCTTGAAGAGCTTATCGTCGACTTTATTGAGAGAAATGAGGTTCGGATGGCAAGCCAAGAAGCCGCATTGCACAACCTTGAGAATCAATTTGGGCAACTCGTCAATGCCATCACAAATCCACCACAATGCCATCTACTGATCATAATTGATCTCGACGATGAAGCAGTAAAATATTGCACGGTGGATACGCAAGAAAAATGCAACGAGGCTCACACAATTGTTGAGGGAGACGTCATAATGCAAACTAGCCAACCGGTGGAGTTGAAGTTTGAGACATAAGGATAAACAGTGGTTGTATTGTCAAGAGCAATCAGTAATCAGAAACCACGCTCCCAACTGTGGAAATTCGGGAGGGCCAAATAGTGCACAAAGACCATTTTTAACTTAATGAAATAGGCGAATTAGTGGATAATTCCAGTGGCAAAAGTTTCTTTGTGCCGATAGATGACTGGATGGATGAGGAGATCGAGGATGACCAATCATCCATGTCTGCCAAGAATCGAAAGGAATTGACGAATAGGCGACATGAAAAGGTCATTTTTGTTTATAAGCCGGATTGAACGGTGTCGGTATAGTCAAGCCGAAGACTTTAAAACACTGCGCTTGGTGGGGAGGCACCCCCATCTCGGTATATATTTTATCTATTTCCCTTTACCTATATCTAGTTTACTCTATAGTTAGTTATTATATTGTATGTAATCATGCATATTTGCCTCGTAGAGTTTTTTGTCATAATGGTCTTGGCATGTACAGATAACTGGTAGAAAATTTCAAAAATTGGCATCTTGCACCGCGACGCCACTACATACACTGGGTCTCGCACTGCAGCGCCGTCTTCGCGCCCCAGCGCCAACTTTCGCGCCCCAGAGCCAGTGTAAAATGGACAATCTCTCTCCTTCGTGCCGCAGCGCCAACCAACACTAAATGTCGCGCGCCGTAGCGCCAAAATCAGCCGAGCCCCCTGCTAACTCGAGCCGCAGTGCCGAGTAACAAAGAACACCTCGCGCCGCGGCGCTGACAGCGAGAAGTTGGTTTTATGAGCAGATTTTATGCCAGAAATCAAACCATTGCTTCCCTTCTCTCACGACAACCACAATAAGCTCCATAAAACCCAAGCTTCCCAAAATATTATTGCTTCACACCTAGTACTCCTAGCCTTTGATAAATTACAAGAGAGTAATCCAGGCGCCTCTATTCCCTCAAGACCCCAAACAAGTGGCATGGAAAAGAGGGAGATAAGAATCAACCTAGGGTTTTTCATTCTCAAGGTAAAATTTTGATTTTCAAAAACCAATTGAGGGTTAAATTGTTTGGATTGTTGAAATTCTTGTTGTGCATTTATGTGATTTCCGCTGCCAGAAATCAGGTTTAAGCCTTTTCAAACGAGGTTTGTCCAAATTGGTTTGGAGGATTGCACTCTAAGTGTTTGATAAATTTCCTGAAAGAAAGAGGAGACTGATTTGGGCTGTTTTGGCATTGGGTTTTCATTGGGATTATCTGCACTAGGTTCGGGGGAGTTTGGATTCAGTTTTTTGCATGTGTTCATTCTAATTGCTCCAAGTTCAGTAATGGCACCAAAAAGGCAACGACTTAGCATAGGTGGTTCCTCATCTGCCGCACCACATGCCTTGGACAACACAAATTTTGTGAGCGAAGAGGCATGGAAAAGATACAAAACCTCTTTCGCCGCGCGAAACTTGATTCCTAAGCGGGGGTTGAGGCCGGATAAAAAAGACGACGAATTATTGGCTATGATTGCAGGGCACCAATGGACCCATTTTACGAAATCACCCGGGTCAGCCATTGTTTCTGTGGTGCCAGAATTTTATGCCAACGCCAATGCCGAAGGTGAGGCCGTTGCTCAAGTTAGGGGGAGGTTAGTGGCTTTTGGAAGCCAAGCCATCAATGATCTATTTTCGGCACCCAACTACGAGGGCAAGGATTATATGGAGCCGGGGATTCGCAGCTATGACCTTGAGGATATCATTCGGAGGCTCTGCAGGCCCGGGACCATATGGAAGAAGAATTATTATACGGGTGAGAAGACCAGTTTCTTGACTTCAGCACTCAGTCGCTATGGGAAGGCGTTGTTCAGCTTCATTTGCGCTAATATGATTCCTACCCGGCACCTGAGCGATGTAACTAATGATCGGGTGATCCTCTTATTTGCCATTGTCATGGGTCTGAACGTGGACATCAGTGTTCTCATACACGAGTCCATTATGAAGGCAATCAAGAGTACAGTCGCTTCGGGACTTCCATAACCATCCTTGATCACTCAGCTTTGCAAGAGGGCAGGTATCCACTGGGGACCTAAAGAGATAGCTCTGCCTGCCTATGGCAGTCATTAATCATTAGACGATCTCACGCTTCATTGTGTTGGACGGGGTAGAGTCGCATAGCAGAGGCGAAGGCTATAGACCACCTACAGCACCGCCCCCTACTACAGAGCTAGAGCAGGTACAGACTTCAGGCGCAGGCCCAGCTGGACAAGGGTTGCTGACTGATATTATGGCGTCCCTCACACTGCTGCACCAGAAACAGGATGCCAAGGCGCAGAGGCAGCGGAGGCACACCGCAGCTGTGGTTCAGAGACAAGAGATAGCTATGCAGTACTAGGCTAAGCTGGTGAACACCTTGCAGATTATCTACACCAATTATTATGGCGAGAATGCTGAGTTCACGCCATACCAGTTTCCAGAGCTACATTTTTTCCCACCCTACCCTCCACCATCACCACCCGCCGAAGCTGACGAGGACGAGACTGCTGCTGAGTGAGCCCACTTCAGAGAAGCCCTCTTGTATTGATTGCTTTATGTTTAGCAATGAGGGCATTGCTGACCTCAAGTTTGGGGGTGTTTTCAGCTTATATCTGTTATTTCTGTACTGCCATATTAGGATGCATACTTTAGTACTTTATTATGTTTTGATTATCAGTATTGTGGTGCAGTCGTTTTGAACTGCGGGATTTTCAGGATTATGTTTTATTTTGTTTATGCTATATACTGTTTTGGTTTTTATTATTAATGCTTTGATCATTATCATCATGATTGTGGTTTATAGCCATCTTTTTGGGGCTTTTACAGATTAGATGCTTGTGCCATATGAATGGCCTTTTTACCCTATTTTGCGCTACTATTTAGCAAGGGTTATAGTTATTATTAACTTTTGATTGTGGCCGATGACAAGCGTCAAGTATTTATGCCTATCTCTTAGAGTCGTGATAAGCATGTATGAGCTAGGGGTTGTGACACCCCCAAATCCTGGTACTTCATTTCCTCAAGATTTGGTGTTCACTTTATCAAAACATTCATTTCTAACTACCCAATCATAAAAAAATTAAATAATGAAAACCTACCCATACAGGATTAAACTTAAATACAAAAAGATCTCCCAGGTTATCTAACCTTTAGTTATAAACATTCAAATGCGGAAATTAAATAAACTTCATTATAATCTTTAAACCAAAGTCTGACAATAAAACTATCAAAACTATTACAAGTCTTCAGTATTTGTTCATCTTTCCTTTTCCCTTACTGGTGCTAGGTACGTCACCCTTTTCAACTTTAGCTGTAAAAAATTTTACAGGCAAGAGTGAACAAACATGGCCCACTTGGAATAACAACAAGTAAATCTTTAAACTTTTACATCAATTGCCAATACTAGGCTCAATAGAACTAAACAATGTGTTCTATTAACTTTCTGAAAATTATAACATTCACTGAGGGTCTAATGACCATGAATCATCTCCACAGTTATAAGTAATCTTTCAACTTTAACTTTAACAATCATAAGACTATAAGGACTCCACGTACTTAGGGGGATCAACCCTTCGTACAATGTGGTGTGCACAACCATTTTAACGCTAAGCGTAAACCTCTAATAAAAGAGTTGTTCATCTCAGTATTTAGAATACAAGTCCGCACCAAAGTAAGTTTGGTTTGGATGCATTACAAGGTAATTTAGAATTCAACGGTCATCAACTAAGGATTAGTTGAATGCAAAAGAACTAACTGTATGCTATGGAATAATCATAACTGAATTTATATTCGTAAATTTAATGTCATGCTTTAGGAATAATCTAACATCATAACATTGGATAATCGTAACATAATTTGTTTGAACAATATTAAATCAAGGTTATTGAAAATTAGATACTAAGCATGCATAGTGAATAGTAATTTGAACTATAAAGTTGTTCAATACTAGAATATTAAAATATAGCAACTCGCATGCTAAATAACAAGTTACATATTAAAGAAACTTGCTCAATAATAAAATATAAGATTTAGAATACTTGCATCCTCATGAACAAATAGATACAAGAGCTTTCTCAATAATAAACAAACTAGCTCTACGAATGTGTAAAGTTAGCAACTTGTGTAATTGAAATTGAATTAAAAGCAATAACGTACTCAATGAAATTAAACTTGCACAATGAAGTTTTAGAGTTAGAAAACTTGCTCAAAGAGAGTTTAGATACTTGCACAATTATAAAAGTAGAGTTAGAGAACTTGCCTTGAGCACAAACTACACCTTACAACCACCAGCATTTGGCGCAGCGGTTAAGGATTGATTGGGGACGAGCCGTAAACCCGGACGTCTTCAGTTCGATCCCCGCTAGCAACAAATGTTAATCCAGAAATGGTGATGGTGGCCACGGTACCCCTGGCGCAAGTCGGGCTGCAAACCGCTCTGGTACTGGGCTCGGGGGATTAGTCGGCCTGCGGGTCGGAAACCCAGGGATAACAAAAAAAAAAACTACACCTTACAACTTGAATCTCAATACCCTATATATATGTCATCATGACATAATTAGTCACTACAAACATTTTATATATATAAAAAAGTATATACATCATGTAGGTTTGATTTTCAATTCACATAACCAAATTATGTTAATACTAGTTAACCTTTGATAACATGCTCATTCTTAATCTAATACTACTGAAATCATCATTTAACATTCCTATTATTAACACATAACATTAATTTTCAGACTTTGTGTAAATAAGTAAAACTGTCAGACCATTCTGCTAACTCGCGCTGCGGTGCCACAGTTTACACTGTGAGACGGCACTACGGCGCGAGACTCAGGCCAACATTTGGCGCTGCAGCGTGGTGCTGGCGCTGCGGTGCGAAACCTATACTGCTGGGCCGTGCTGCGGCGCCAAACTCCAGAATTCGACGCCCAGCCTCGGCAACAACATGACCAGAAAGCCAAATTGGCCTACAAGCTCCAATCTAACAAGCTAATTAACATGTAATTCATACAAAGACTTCATATAAACATATTGTAAAGACTCATAAAATGTTTTTACACATACAATAACATAAACATCAACTTTATAACACCCAATTTCAATGTTTTTGGCAAAACTCCATTTTTGAGATTTATAATGAAAATCATCACTGTAACTTTGTTTTTTCAATCAAAACAGTTAATTCAAACTACCATGTTTATGTTTATTCATCTACTTTCAAAATCAACAGTCAATATATATATTAACAACTAATCACACCTTAATTTGATTTTAAACAAGCCATATTCATGTATATATATTCATATGAACTCACTCTAATATATTTTTCTTCATAATTTACATACATATATGAATTACCTGATTATAACCATACATAATTTATGAAAAATAGTTTTACAACAACTAATTATCACATAAAACTATATACACCAACAATTCCCCTTTTTACAAATATTTTACAGAGAACTTTTTGTAAGAAGAAGAAGACAACAAAATTTTTAAGGAAAAAGGTTTGGATGATACCTTGTATGCTAGATGATGAAGGTTTTCCCTCCTTTGATCAAAAATACTTCTTTCCTCAAATTCTTTTATCAAAATCTGTTTAGGATTCTCTCAATTCTCTCTAGAGTTTTTCTTCTTCTATACCTTTTTCTTCTTCTGATATTTTCTTCTCCTAACTCTATCTTATGTATTATCATATAACGTATAATAATAATAATATAGATATTAAGTATAAGATTTTGACTGACATTAGTTATAGAATTTTGAAAATCAAAAGCCATAAGGCTTGTTTGGCTAGCTAACTAAAAATAACCCATTAACCCTTACACCTTGTTTAGTAAACCTAATTAAAACAAATGGATTAATCCTTATACCTTGATTGATAAAATATCATTAGATTAAAGACTTAATATGCATTAAGACATATTTGGCAAAACTAAATTAAACTCTTTTAATTCATTTTAATAACTCTTTTATAACAAGGTTATTTGTCACACTTCTACTTAATTAATTTTAATAATTAATTTAATAAATTCAAATACTAATCTATTAAATTACTTTAACACATAAATTATTACCACATAATTATAGTTTCATTTATAATTATAATTATGTTTAACCAACTAACACCTTATTTTAATTACAACTTCCAATTACAATATTATAATTCATTTAATCATTATAAGCTCTCTAGCTTAACTATTAATTTAAATTGGTATATAATCTCATAACAATTAATTTTCTTAACTCCTTAATTATTTACTTAACAAATAATTAACTAAACCACATCAACTCAATGAACAAATAATTAACAAAACCACATCAACTCAATTTGAACAATTATTATTTAGCAATAAATATATCCATTAAATACTTAAATAATTCAATAAATATTTAATATGACAATTTAAAATTCTGGAATGTTACATCATTCCCTTACAAGGATTCTGTCCTCGGAATCACAACTCAAACAATACATTCGTTATATTCTTCCCTACTTACAAAGATTCTGTCCCCAGAATCGAAGACACAGATTAAACAAATAACTTAGGGTAATCGTTCATCATTTTATCCTCGAGTTCCCACATAGCTTCTTCAGCGTTGTGGTTCCTCCAAATCACCTTCACCGAAAGTATAACTTTATTCCTGAGCACCTGTTCTTTCCTGTCAACTATCTGGATATGAATCTCTTCATAGAACAAGTCTTTATCAAACTGTAATAGTTCGTACTCGATCACATGCTTGTAATCGAGTTTATACGGTCGTAACACCGAAATGTGAAAAACATTGTGAATGTTTTCCAACTCTGGAGGTAGAGCTACCTCGTAAGCCATTTCTCCCACCCTTCGCAACACTTCAAAGGGTCTAATAAACCTCGGGCTTAGCTTTCCCTTCCCAGCTTCCTTTAAAGTACATGATGCATGTTCTTATCATATCTTCCAATGTCTAGATTGTTCGTTCGCTTTGGCCATCTGTTTGCGGATGATAAGCCGTACTCATTCGCAACTGTGTTCCCATACATTCTTGTAGTCTCTTCCAGAAGTTTGACGTAAATCGCGGATCTCTATCGGACAAAATTGACACTGGCAGTCCATACCTCGAAACGATCTCTTTAACGTACAATCTTGCCAACTGATCAAGATTGAATCTAATCTTTATTGGTAAAAAGTGCGATGATTTCATCAGTCTGTCCACTATCACCCAAATCGCATCACATCCTCTCTGAGTAGTTGGAAGACCCACCACAAAATCCATCGTGATGTGTTCCCACTTCCATTCCGGTATTTGCAATGGTTGAAGTAATTCACTTGGTCTTTGGTGTTAAGCTTTTACTCTTTGACATGTCAAATATTTTGCTACGCATTCTGCAACGTCCCTTTTCATATTCGGCCACCAAAAATGTCGGCGTAAATCTTGATACATTTTCGTGCTTCCTGGGTGAATTGAATATTTTGTGTTGTGTGCTTCAGTTAAGATTTCGTATTTAAGCTCTGGCATTGCTGGAACCCAAATTCTTCTCTCGAATTATAGTAGCCCATCGATATCGATCTTATATTTTACATCACTACCCTCAACCAGATTCTATTTTATTTTCCCAACCTGTGAAGCCCCCAAATTCGGGTATCTTCCAACCAGACAGATGGTGCTACACGGTTCTACAGTATACATAAACATTCAATTGAGAAGCCTCAAAAGAACGGATATGTCTTATATATATATAAAGAGAATATTTACATACCCCAGTTTCTTTACAATAAATACATTGTCTTTGTCATAATATCAATATATTACAAACAGTCTTCCCATACTAATAACATAGTTATGTTACGGGTTCATCTTCGCCTACCCTTTATCCTTGCCTGAAACTTCTGTGCACTCGATCTTAGCTGTGTTCATATGGTTCAAGCAAGAATGAGCATGACTAGCTCAGCAAGTACTACAATTCTAATAAACAATATGCTTGAAACATAGAACTCATATATCTTTAATAACTGAACAATAGTTACGAAGTACTATCGATAAATCAAAATAGCACTTCTTTTTCTTCAAAATGTTTTACACAACCATATACCTAAGGGGAATAATAATTATGACTCAAGTATATGAGCATTCATAAGTTCTTTTTGAAAAGGACAATCTGGCACTAAGTCTGTAAGTCCGTCATAGCTTACGAGCACTTCTGAGTGATCAGCTCATAGTACTCTATGTTGATCAACACTACATTCATTAAACGTATATACGTTAAGTTGTGGCAACCTCACATGCCTGTCGTTTGACGACAAATAATTTGACCATTCACAATCTACCTTTGAAAACCACAACAATATTAGTTTGGTAAATCCTTATCAACACTTGATAGAATAACATAGCATATGTCTAGCCGAAAGGATTGGCTTTGACATTCCTCAAATACTAAATCATGTGAAGAATACATGAATCACAAAGACTTACCCAGATCGAACTGGAACAAGGGTTAGAGTACTTGCCTTTAGCGTCTGCTACAAATTATAACACCTGCACTGTACGTCTTTAAGGTCTCTACATTAAATGATAGCATAACATAGAACATTAGGTCATAATGATAATACATGGTTCCTAAAGAATCTTACCCTACTTCTCAATCTAATTACATATTAGATTTGTTATTATCGTTTTTGGCTTTTTTTTTTTGCTAAATTTGTTTGTTTATAAAAAAAAGACCAAAATACAATGGCTAAGGGGCATACCCCAGAATATAGTAACATCATCTAAGGTTCAAAGATGAGGATATGATACAAGGAAGAGATCCCGACCATTCTAGGAAGTTATCAACCAATTACAATAGTGATTACAATTAGTAGCCTTAATAAAAGATTTACTAGAAGAGAGTCTTGACTTTATGAGATTTATAGTGTCTTTGGCTAGAGACCGAGGTGGTATAATGATACCCTTTTGCATCTTAGAGTTCCTGGCCTCCCAAACTTTGTAGAAGCATATGGCTACCGTTAGGCTTAGAATGTTCTTGGTCAGATTTGTTCCTTGGTAGTTGGTTAGGTATCCAATGAGATCATTCCATGCTATTAGAATGGAAGTCCAATTCCCTAAGTCAAGTGCACTTTGTAATATTACCGAAGAGTAGATACATTCAAATAACATGTGCTCAAAGGTTTCTGGGTGTTGGTTGCACATAAGACAATTCCATGATCTTCCAGAGTAGAGGATGGTTCGGTCATTTGTAGAAAGCTTCCTTAGCAGCCCAAGCCACATCATAAAGGAGTACCTTGGCACATGGGGATTATGCCAAAGGATAGAGCTCCAATACACCTGAGGTTCTCTAGCCCGGATAGAATCCCAAATTTGGTTAGCCTTAACGGTATTGATAGCATGTATGTCCCACAAAATCTGGTCAGCCTGAAGAGGAGGGATAGGAAATTGCAGAACTTGTTGCCGAAAGAGAATTACTTCATGATGGTTGCTAGTTGGGAGATTCCAGTGGGAGTCTGTGATCATATGACTGACCTTGGCAGAGGCAGGAAGCCCGGAGTTGGTCAAAAGAGTGGCAGAGGGGTTGATAGGTACATCATTCAACCAAGGATCATACCAAAGGGAAGTATGATTTCCATCACCAATAATGTACTTCAGATGTTGTAAAGTAATGGGACGTAGTTTGAGGATTTGTTTCCAAGTCCAAGAGCAGTCTTGGCATACCGGTACCTGCCAGATTAACTTATCTTTCAATACAGTGGCTTTAGTCCAATGGGCCCAAAGAGACTTTGTATCACGATTGATAATTTGAATGAAGTGTTGCAGCATCAGGGCAGTATTCCATTCAAGCATGTTCTTGATACCTAAACCCCCTTCAATGGTAGGTAATGAGATCCGGGGCCATGCCACTTTAGCTCTAAATTTGCATAGAGATGGACCTTTCCACAGGAATCTGTCGAGGAGGGAATGCAATTCCCGGAGTATAGCCTTAGGAAGAATGAAGTGTTGACACCAATATGTTTGAAAAGAGCAGAGAATGGATTTTATCAACTGAAGCCGAAAGGGTTAATATGTCTTAATAATGTTTCATTATAATCCTTGTCCAATTGGATATTAATTACTAACCATGTTCTATATATAAATTTTTACTATTGTCTTGGTCTTGAGGCTGGCACTGCAGCGCCAACCATTGCACTTGGTGCCGCACTGCGGCGTCGCCACTTACTCCTCAAAAATCCGGACTCGGCGCCGTAGCGCGAGTCTCTGTGTTACTGGTCGCACTGCGACGAACTCTTGCAGTGTGCTCGGTTACTGTTCCGCGACGCGGGTCATTTTGTCTAGGGTTGGCGCCGCGACGCTAACTCTGTGCACCAGAAAACAATTTTAGTTTTAAAATTTTGTGAACTTATCGGACGCATAACTTCTTTGTTATAAGTCCGAATTGGCTCGTTCAAAAGCCTACGGTTCACAAATTAAGTAATCTACATGATTATTCAAGAATTTTATCTATTTGACTTTGTTTGATAAAAATTCACCTATTGGTTCATTTGTAACAAAAACGATAAACGTTCGTGAACGTTCAACACTCGTTTCTTCGTTTTAAGTCGGAATCCGGTCATTTTTGAGTCTGCAACTCTATAATGACTAAAATGACTTGTTTCCATTGAAAACCAACATTTTCGACTTCGAATACAAAATACGAGTTCCTTTATGAGAATTTCACGAATTCGACGGTAATCGTCCAATCGTGCGAATTCCGGCAACTCTTCATTATTAAGCGTTCTTAATGGATTTTAATCAACATAAGATCATTACAAGTTATTTGCTACTCCAACTTATAATCAAAGTAGATCTTGACTTATTCTCATAAGTTATTAACTTATTTAGCTTAAGAGTTAGAAATCTTCATGTTCATGACTTATTATTAACTTAAGTCCTTCAATCAAAATTCTCATGCTATATTCCACATACTAAACATCATAAGATAGGTTCTTCATGGTTCTAGCAACTTATTAATGTTCAAGTTGCTTGTTCTTTCAACTTATTCGGCGTAAGTTCATTCTTTAGTAACTTATTACATGCTATCATCCAACCCTCCCCCTTCTCTATCAATCCTATTATAGAAGAGATGAAGATATAAGAGAGGAGTCTTACCCCTGAAGACTTCTTTTTGCTTTGGAAAACTATCAATGGTTGAAGGGGCTTATAAGTGCTTAAGTGACTTATTCTCCCTAACCAATAAGTAGCTTTATGTTTGAGAGAAAAGTTGGATGAAAATGATCAACCAACACAAGAAATGAGCTTGGTATTTATAGGCTTGGCAAAGTGAGGTCATTTTAGACATTAAACCTCCCGCCTCCTCATTTCCACCTCCTTACTATTCTTTACTTAACCTTCAAGTCTTCTTGCTAGCTACATAAAGTTCTTGGGCATCACACAAAATCCTTGCCCATCAAGTCTACCCATGGATCATTATTAGCTAATGGATCATAGTTTGGGCTCAATACTAATTCAATTAACTTATCCTTTGGGTTTGTTAATAATAATAGCTTATTTCCTTGTCGGGCTTGCATTAATCAAGTTGGGCTTTATTAACCAATTACTTGAGCTTGATAATTAATCCCACATAAGTTTACACCTTATACAAATTACCTCAATTCTTCCATTAGGTTTTAATACCTATAATCCCAAATTAAGTCTGCATGCGATTTATTGTGTTTTCCATATTTAGATTTATTATTACATAATTCATCTCGCCTCGATATTCTAACGTTACTTATTTCTCGGAAGTTCAAAAATAATTCCCGAGCGATAACGATGAATAGTGATTTTCGTAAACTTTCTTGGAAAACATTTATTTTTGTCTTGGAAATTCAAACACTTTAATTCATCCACGTAGTTAAAATACTACGACGTTCTGACGTTTCGAGGTTATAGAACAACATTCATCTTCTCAATACACAATAATAATAAATAATATTATTTTATTCATTATTAAAAGAAATTACAAAATGTTCGATTTTTTTTCGGGGCGGTACACACACTCTTCATCTTGTACTTGAGCATCCTTCACTTTGTCTACTAGAGTTGGACCAGCTTCTATCTGGAATAGTTGTTCGTTGGATTCTTTTGGAAATTTGATTTCCAACTCCAGTTTTGTCATTGCTGAAATGAGCTCCTCTTGAGTTGTTATCAGCATCAACTTTTCCCGACCTTTCCTTCTTAAAGCATCTGCAACCACATTCGTTTTGCCAGAATGATAAAAAATCTCACAATCGTAATCTTTTATCAATTCCATCCACCTTCTTTGACGCATGTTCAAATCTTTCTAAGTGAAAATATACTTCAGACTCTTATAATCTGTGTAGATTTTACATTTCTCTCCATAGAGATAATGTCTCCATATCTTGAGAGAAAATACTACTACAACCAATTCTAAATCATGAGTCAGATATCCTTTCTCATAATCCTTCAGTTGTCTTGATGCATATGCAATAACTTTGTCGTTCTGCATAAGAACACAACCCAATCTTTTGTGTGAGGCATCACTATACACCACAAAATTTCCTGTATTATCTGGTAATGCCAACACAGGTGCCATACTTAGCTTTTTCTTCAAATCTTGAAAACTTTCTTCACACTTTTTCGTCCAAACAAATTTTACAGTCTTCCTTGTCAAATTTGTTAGCGGAGTGAGTGGCTATCTTAGAAAAATCTTGAATGAATCGTTTATAATAATCGGCCAGTCCCAAGAAACTCTTCACTTCTGACGGTGTTCTTGGTTGTTCCCAATTGATTACAGCTTCCACTTTTGATGGATCCACTGAAATCCCATCTTTGTCAATCACATGACCCAAAAATTGTACACGATCTAGCCAAAATTCACACTTAGAGAATTTTACATACAACTTTTCCTTTCTTAGTGTTTCCAATGTCAAACGTAAGTGTTCCACGTGTTCTTCTTGAGTTTTGGAATACACTAGAATGTCGTCGATGAATACCACTACAAATTTGTCTAAGAATGGTTTAAATACCCTATTCATCAAATCCATGAATGCAGCAGGGGCGTTGGTTAAACCAAAAGACATCACCAGAAACTCGTAATGTCCATACTGAGTTCTGAATGCCGTTTGTGGTATATCCTCCTTCCTCACTTTCAATTGGTGATACCCACTTCTCAAATCTATTTTCGAAAAGTATTTATCACCCTTCAACTGATCAAACAAGTCATCTATTCTTGGCAACGATATCTATTTTTAATAGTGACTTTGTTCAATTCCCTATAATCAATGCAAAGTCGCATTGACCCATCCTTCTTTTTCACGAATAATACCGGCGCTCCCCACGACGATACGCTTGGTTGAATATACTTCTTGTCTAGTAGCTCTTGCAATTGTACCATCAGTTCCTTCATCTCTACCGGAGCCATTATGTACGAGGCCTTCGATATTGGTGCTGTTCCCGGCGCCAAGTTGATCACGAACTCAATTTCTCTGTCAGGCAGAAGTCCTGGCAAATCCTCTGGAAACACGTCCTCGAATTCCCTCACTACTGGTGTTTCTTCTAGTTTTACATTCTTCTTCTGAGTATCGTCTATGTAAGCTAAATAGCCCACACAGCCTTGACTCAACAATTTCTTGGCCTGCATAATTGTCAGATATTTCATTTGTCTAGGCAACTTGCTACCAAAGAATACTACCTTTGACGGAGCCATAAGGTTTACACACTTCTTTTGGCAATTAATTACCACTCCATACTTGAACAACCAATCCATTCCCAAAATAACATCAAACTCTCCAAGTCTAATCGGAATCAAATCTATCATAAAGATATTTTCCTTAATGTTCACCCTACAGTTCTTGTATACGAACCTAACAGAGATTACTTCCTTATTCGCAATTTTTATGTTCAAAAGAAAATTCAGTTCTTCTCTAGGCAATTCTAACCTCTTAGCAAATTCATCAGATATAAAAGAACAAGTAGCACCCGAATCAAATAATACATAAGAATTTATATCATTGATTGGGATAATACCTGACACGACAACTTTTGATTGTACAGCATCCTGCACAGTCATGTTGAAGGTTCTAGCTGTGGGTTTGTTTGATGTTGCAGGTCCTGCAATGGCCCATATACCTCCATTGTTACCTCCATTGCTTCTAGTTGTCACTCCATCCTTCTTCTTAGGTCATTCACGAGCAAAGTGATCCTTGGATCCGCACGTGAAGCACACATTCTTCTTTGGTTGAGTGCAATTTGGGGCAATGTGACCGTCCTGGCCATAATTGAACCATACTCATTTCCCCATCAAGCACGCACCCTTGTGAAATTTTCCGCATGCCACACATGCTTCAAACTTTTTGTTTTGCTGGTTACCCTGCTGGTTTCCAGCACCCATGTTCCCATTCAACTTCCTCTTCAAACTGTTATTGTTGTTGTTGTTGTTGTTGTTTCCACAACCACCATTTCCATTCTTAAATTCTTCCTCATTCTTTTTCTTCTTCTGTTCCTAAAAACTTTGTCACTGCCTCGCCTCCACCTTCAGCGAGTACTGCCTTCTCCATCACTACTACAAATGTCTTCAACTGGAACATATTATTGTACAGCCAGGGCTTCAGTCCCTGTTCAAATCTCTTCGCCTTACTCTTGTCTGTGCTGACCTGATATGGCGCAAACCTCGCCAATTCGTTGAATTTTACGGCATACTCAGATACCGTCATCGTTGCTTGCTTCAGTTCCAAAAACTGAACCTCTAATTGACTCTTCGAACTCTCTGGGAAATAGGTCTCGAAGAATAACTCCTTGTACATATCCCAGGTCATCACTCTTGGTCCTTCTTGAGTTTTATTGGCCTGCCACCAATAACTAGCTTCTGCTTTCAACATGGATGTGTGAAAGCAGTCTTCTGGTCATCCCCTACCCTAGCGACATCGAACACCTTTTCTATCTCCATAATCCAGGTCCGTGCTTCGACTGGATTCATGGACCCACGGAATTCAGGTGGTCCAACCGCCTTGAAATCCTTAAACGTTGTTCCTTGGTTATGTGGTTGATTTTACAACGCTTCTGTCAGTAGCGTCACTAGTTGTTGAATGGGATTACCATCAACATTGTCGTTATTGGGTCCTTCAGTGGTTCTCTGTCGTGGTGGTTAACGTCTGGGAGGCATTTTCTGTTAAAAATACATTCATTAGATTATTATTAAATTCTTTTAAGTAATTTCTACTTAACTTGTCTCCAAAAAGAATTAACCACATAACACATAACACTTTGAATAAAGTAATAACTTTTATTTATTCACAACCTTTTTGAAAACATAAAACAATAGCATCACTGCTATCTACATTACTTTCTTGAACTACAAAAGATTCAGGACAACATCTTCGTCATATCCCATAGGTTGCATAACACTTGGGATTTATAACTTATTTAACATTTTATTCATCATTCAACAACTACGATGTTCTACTAAGATACTGCTTGGCCCTACTACGTTCTTCCTCCATGACCCGAAACATTGTTCTGCGATCTAATATGTATGATGGCAGCGTCTCGAACTGAATAGGATATACCATGACCCGATCTTGAGCTCGATTAATTGCGGTGTTAAATACTTTATCCATCTCTTCTATCTTCGTCCTCTTTGCTTGTGCGTCCCTTACTGCTCTTCCAGTTTGTTGATAAGCTTCCTTGTATGCGTCATCAGCTCTCACCCTCTTGGTAGCTTCTTCCTTCAGCTTGTTTTTCAGTTCAACGACCGCCTCGATCAATTGTTCTTTTTCTCCTTCAGTCTGTACTAGTTTCTCCTCGACATTTGTCAGTCGTTCCTCATGATCCTGGATCTCGCCGTATTTTTGTGTCATTGCAGTCTGTTGTTCAGCTACTATCTCCTGCAACTCTTCAACTGTATCTTGAAGTTCCACGTTACGGTCGTAGACTTCATCGTACATACGAGCAGCCATCGAGGTTAGTAGAGTCTCCTCCTCCTCGTCCTCGTCATCCTCCTCCTCCTGTGGCAACTCAATGGGATCATCCTCATCCGTTTCCACGTCATCATCTTCATCTTCAACTACTTTGACCAACGGGGCTGACTCCCGTGGCAGTAGTTGTTCCCAAACTACCTGAATGTCGCGAGGCTCCTCCTCTATAGGCATTTGAGGTCCCTCCTCCCTAGCCTGACTGGATGCTCCGACATTAGTCATCCTGACAACAAAGTTTTAAAATTTTAATTATTAATCATTACTACTAGACACTCACGAGCACATAATTTATAAACACATAAGCACATAAGTGTTTAATTACTTCTTCCTTAAAACTCTATAAGAGTTAATCACCGCTATCTTTTCAAGGTTACTTCTTATGGCTTTTCCCCACCTAAGGTTCATAACCTAAAGCTTTGATACCTACTTGTGAACCCCCAAATCATGGTACTTCATTTCCTCAAGATTTGATGTTCACTTAATCAAAACATTCATTTCTAACTACCCAATCATAATAAAATTGAATAATTAAAACCTGCCCATACAGGATTAAACTTAAATACAAAAAGATCTCCCAGGTTATCTAACCTTTAGTTATAAACATTCAAATGCGAAAATAAAATAAACTTCATTACAATCTTTAAACCAAAGTCTGATAATAAAACTATCAAAACTATTACAAGTCTTCAGTATTAGTTCATCTTTCCTTTTCCCTTACTGGTGCTAGGTACGTCACCCTTTCAGCTTTAGCTGTAAGAAATTTTACAGGCAAGAGTGAACAAACAAGGCCCACTTAGAATAACAACAAGTAAATCTTTAAACTTTTACATCAATTGCAAATACTAGGCTCAATAGAACTGAACAATGTGTTCTATTAACTTTCTGAAAATTATAACATTCATTGAGGGTCTAATGACCATGAATCATGTCCATAGTTATAAGTAATCTTTCAACTTTAACTTTAACAGTCATAAGACTATAAGGACTCCACGTACTTAGGGGGATCAACCCTTCGTACAATGTATTGTGCACAACCATTTTAACTCTAAGCATAAACCTCTAATAAAAGAGTTGTTCATCTCAGTATTTAGAATACAAGTCCGCACCAAAGTAAGTTTGGTTTGGATACATTACAAGGTAATTTAGAATTCAACAGTCATCAACTAAGGATTAGTTGAATGCAAAAGAACTAACTGTATGCTATGGAATGAAGCCCAGGAAAGATAGGATGGATACTTTTGTTTCAGGGTCTTCACAGGCTAGAAAACATTGGCTCTTTTGAATATTAGGAATGAGACCATAGAAGAGAGAGAAGGAATGGATACATGAATGTATTATGGAAATGGTTTGGAGGTTAGCATGGCAGAAAATTAAGATGTCATCAGCGAAAAGGAGATGAGAGATGTCACTGGCTTTAGTGTGCCAGTGGTGAAGATACCCAGATTGTTTTGAACCCCAGTTGAGTTTAAGGGAGATCATTTCCATTACTAGCACAAACAAGTTAGGGGAGAGGGGATCACCTTGCCTTAGGCCTCGAGTGCTGCCAAAGAATCCAGCAAGGGAGCCATATTGACCTTGACTGAAAACATAGCAGTGGAAATGCAGGGGTAAATCCAGTCTAGAAATTGAGAGGGAAAATGGAAGGATTTAAGGGTGCCCATTAAGAAGTCCCAATTTATCGTGTCAAACGCTTTCCTTAAATCAATTTTCAAGGCACATCTAGGAGGACCATATTTCTAGTGATAGTTTCGAAATAGCTCATGGGCAAGGAAGATGTTGTCGCTTATACTCCTTCCTTTGATGAAAGTAGACTGTGCCTTATCAATGATGGAGGGGAGGACCAATTTGAGTCTGTCAGCAAGAATTTTTGAGATGCACTTGTAGATTGTATTACAACATGATATTGGTCTGAAATCAAACATGAGAGAGGGATTTGAGCACTTTGGGATAAGAGCAATGGCAGTTGAATTTATACCTCGTGGCATTTGGCAGGAAGAAAAAAAGAATAAAACGGCTTTTGTGAAGTCTTCACCAACAATGTCCCAACAGTGAGTGAAAAAGTTCACGTTAAAACCATCCGGGCCTGGACTCTTGTTTCGCTTCATACCACTAAGAGCTTTGAATACCTCAGTAGCTGTGATAGGAGCCGAAAGGATGGCAGCTTGAGAAACAGTTATGTGTTTGGTAGGGAGAACTCCATAATTTTCAAAGTCAGCTGAAGGAGGTAGGGGCTGGTGGTTGAACAAATCTTTGAAAAAATTCGCAGCCACGTTTTCAACCTCCTCCTGCCCCTAAACCAGTTCACCGGAAGAGTTATTAATAGAAAGGATTTTGTTTGTGTTCCACCTGCTTTTCACCAGATTGGAGAAAAATTTGGTATTTTTATCCCCTGCAGCAAGCCAGGTAGCTCTAGATTTCTGGTGGAGAAGAGTTTCCTCTAGAGCCAATGAATTCCAAAGAACATGAAGGCAGCTCTGCTCCTGGGAGATGAGATCCGAATCAAGTGGGCTGTTAGAAAGCAAGGATTGAACTCTGTGAAGATTTGAAGTTGCTTCCTTAACTGAAGATGATAGATTCCCAATGGATTTGTTGAGGGTAGCTAAGGCTCTTTTAGTTCTCTTGAGCTTGGCAGTCAGGATATAAAAGGGGTTACTTAGGTCGGGTTGCATCCAGGTAGAAGATACACAGTCATGAAAGCCATCCAAGAGGATCATGTGGTTGAAGAATTGGAAAGGCTTCCTTGACCTTGTAGAAGGAATGCAAAGGTTAAGCATGACAGGAGAGTGGTCAGACATTCCTCTAGGAGCAAAGGTAGCTTGAGCAAGGGGAAATGAGCTGAGCCATGAGGCATTTCCCAAAGCTCTATCAAGCTTTTTATGGATTGGATTTTCAGTTTGACAGTTCCACCAAGTGTAGAAGGGACCAATGCCCCTAATGTCATCCATTTCAAGATTCTGCAGGCACTCTTTGAAATCCTCCATACCAGAGTCCCATTCGGTATCAGTCCTGTCAGTTTCATTAAGGTTTCTGATAGCATTGAAGTCACCCAAGACACACCAGTTGAGAGAGGAACTAAGAGAGGACAATTCAACCCACAAGTCTTTCCTTTCCGATAAAGAATTCAAACCATAAACAAAAGAACCCAAAAAAGTACAATCATTAGCTAAATGCTTGATGTTGCAATGAATAACTTGGGAGGATACAAAAAGGATATCCACTTGCCAAATATTGGGGTTCCATCCAACCCAAATTCTGCCATTATAGTGGTGATCATAATTATAAAACCAAGTCCAGTTCCTACAAATATTATTGGAGATTCTACTAGCTTTATGCTGCTTGACTCTGGTTTCCAAAAGACCAATGAGGGAGATACTATTATCTAAAATTAACTGTTTAACATAAGCCTGTTTTGGCTTATTATTCAGACCTCTAATATTATATGTCGCTAACATTAACATAGAAAAATAGGGGGAGTAGTGATTAGCAGGATTTATTCCTACGCTTTGCATCTTGAGAAGATTCCATCCCAGATCTTTGCTTATGCTTCAGGTCCTTGTCCTCCTTCTCATCTATAGCAATTAGCTTGTTCAGTATAGGGTAGTTTACAGGGGGTGAATCCATATCAGAGGGAGTGAGAGCATCAGTGACAATAGCATTTGCAATGGGGGAGAAAGAGTTGGGTGAGGCCAAGATAGGAAGAGAAGGAGTCGGATTTTTCCCAACTTTGGCACCTCGGGAAACAGTAACCCAGTCGTTTGCATTAGTATCAGCATGTGGATTTTTGACAACATCAGGAGCAGGAGTGGGAAGTAAAGGGCCAGGGGCCGAAGTGTCATCCGCAGGTTTAGGAGCAGATTCTGATTGAACATTTGTTTTGGGCACCCATTTAAAAGGTAGCTAATACCCTCATCAGACCAGTAGGAAAGAGGAATTTGGCTAAGCTTTACCCAAATGAGAAATTTGAACTGGTCAGATTTTGAAAATTCAACTCCTTCTTTCCAAGGTTGTTGGACAATCATTTTTGAGGCGAAGTGGCAAGGACCTGAGGCAAGGACATTGTCTCTATCAGAGACAGATTTGAATTTGAAAACATAGTAGCCTTTTCTATGGAGAAAGACACTAAGACCCATGTTGCCCCAAAGGCGTTTGGTAATGGGTTCAACAACCTTGAAAGGGGTGTTTGAGTGCAAGAAATAACCCACAAGGCTGGAAGACCAGAGCTGATTTGCACGTTTGAGCACATCAGTGAGAGGTTTAACTAGAATCTGACCATCCTCGGATAAGGGAGGGTGGTAGGAAAGAGAGCGGGAAGATTTTCCCGAGCTAGTAGAGACCACATCACACCAGGATTTAGGTGGACCAGGGTTCAAAAGAGGGTTTTCACCTTACTCAACCGGAGATGCAGAAGGTTGAACAGCAGCTATAGCAGATTGGACCACAAGCTTCATTCCAGAAACCTCACCCACACATGGAATAGGGTCCAGAGGTTTGCCAAGGATAGTCTGGTCAGAAACAGAGCAAGGCGCCAGCAAAGGTGCATCAGAAGTTCTTTGTGGACTTTCAACAGACATCTTGTGGGCCTGACATATATTAGCTAGTTTCCCATCAGTAACAAAAGCGTTGATATCGTTAGCAGAGAGTCCATGCACCAACAAGCAGTCCATAAGATCTGCATTTTTCTTTCTTTCAAATAAAACTTCTTCTCGATCCTTTTGAGAGAAGTGTTGTGCAGCTTTGAAAATCTCATAAACATTAGATTCAAGAGCTTGACCCAAGTTGCTTTCTAACTCATTTGCTAATGAAGTAGAGTTTTCAGAGCTTAGATCAATAGCAACAGGATTTGGGTCTGATTCTAACATTACAAACGAGTCAAGTCCCACGTTGAGGGATAGGTCAGCGGAGACAGCCATGTCAGCACTGCTAAGCACCAAAGGAGAGGAAAGAGAATGAGAGTTTGGGTTTGAGACACCAAATTCAGCAAAAAAATCCCTAGAAACAGAGCTCAGGGAGTTCCCAGCAGAGAGATGAGAATGGCTAACCATGGAAGCGAGGGAGTAGACGACGGAGGATAGAAGGCCGGAAGGGAGGGAACGGTAGCTGGAGAATGGAGGAGAAGGAAACCAGAATGGGTAAATAGAAAACGTTTGGTAAAGATGGAGAGGTAGGTGAGGTTGAGCGGGAGATTAAAAAAGGAAAGAAAAAGGAAGTTAACGGTAAAGAGAGACAGAGTAAATAGACGGGAAAAGGTGGTCTAAAATCCTAGTGAGAAGGGAGAGCAAAATCTAGAGAGAAACTAACCCATGTTTTCGATAAACAAACTTAGCGGGTATATAATATTTGATTGGTCGGGGAATATTCTTTTTGTCAGGGAATATTCGTACGACGGTACAATCATTGGTGGACCCCACAACGGAAGTATTGTCGTAGTTAGAAAATGACAAAATTATCTTTCTATAAAAATAACGGCGGAGGTGTTACCGTTAAAACTGTTGTACTACCCTGGTAGTAAAGTACAGTAATATGTGTGGTTGTATAGTAGCACACGGTATTGATTATTGATGCTTACATGAGAAGTCACTCAGTTATACTCAATTATTGCTACAGTAATTGCTGCATCATATCTCTTATATTATTGATTCAATTATTATCACAATATCATCTGTATAATATGTTATATTATTAAATCAGTAATTGAGACGACAAGTTATAATATTAATGATTAATAATTGTTGAAAGATTAAATATGTATTGATTAAAAATAAAATGAATTGTGGTAATATTTATTCAATCCTTGATGTATATAAAGAGTCTATTATGAGACGTTTGTGGTAAATTTGGTTATTCTATGGGGGGGGCATATGTCATCATCTAAGAGTCTCTTTCACCAATAGTATTACCTTTACTAGACGTCAAAACACTTGTCGTTTCATATTACAGGTGTCGAACCAATTGTCGTTTAACATTACAGGCGTCTAACCAATTGTCGTTTCACTTTACAAGCATCAAAGCACTTGGTGTTTCACATTACAGGCGTCAAACCACTTGGTGTTTCACATTACAGGCGTCAAACCACTTTTCTTTTCACATCACTAGTCGTCAAGCCGCTTGCCTTTTCACATTGCAAGTGTTACGCTAGAAATCTTCTATAAATAGAGGCCTAGTTCTTCATTATTTTTCACGAATTCATTCAAGCTATAGAGAGAATAAGAGGGAAAGAAGAAGAGTATTCTGTTACGACACTACTGAAGTATTCAATCTCCTACTAATGTAAGGGGTGTTATTTCTTTTGTATTTATGAAGAGAACTTCTGTTATTCCACTATTTATTATTCTGTTGGAATAACCTGTATACGCGGGCTACCCTATACTTGGTGAAATTATTCTGTTATTCCAGTCTTTATTATTCTGTTGGAATATCCTGTCTGTGCTGTTTTACGTCGGACCTGGTTCCAGTCTTTATTATTCTGTTGGAATATCCTGTCTGTGCGTTTTACGCCGGACCTAGTTCCGTTATTTATTATTCTGTTGGAATAACCTGCCTGTGCGGTCTATCGCATGCATGGTGATTTTTTTTGTTATTCATTCTTTATTATACTCAGTTGATTAAAACTTTAACGTCTATACTCCATGAAATTAGTGGAATATCCTTGATATTTGCGCTTCATCCAGTATCTTTTCATGGAAATATTCTTCTGAGCATTCTTGAATTTTACTCTACAAAGCAGTATCATGTTGACAGCTTGGACGTTATTGATTCCTGGATAAATTAATTCTTGAACTTGTTTTATTGAATTCTTATATCATTGCAATCATCCTCATGTTTATATTTTATTGAAAGTCATCTGTGGCCTGTAGTGCATAGATGGACTTGGTATGATTATGACCAGGGATTATCCGGTGTAATCATGACTGTAATGTTACAAATGATGTGGTAAAAGTCCTCATTGGCCCGTAGTGCATTGATGGACAGTTGTTGGCATGATCATGACCATTAATGAATACACAAATATTCTTGGCCAACCACAGCACTTGGCGCAGCGGTAAGCTTCGACCTGGGGTGAGCCGTGAACCCGGACATCCTGGGATCGATTCCCGCCTGCAACAAGTGTGAGAATTCTGTAATTCGTGTGGCCACAGACCTGGGCCAGGCTTAGACCAGGAACAACCCACGAAAGCCTTGTTCGGGGTGGGGGATTAGTCGGACTGCGGACCGGAAACCCAACATTATCAAAAAAAATATATTCTTGGCCCGTAGTGCATGGATAATTGTGGTTGTGATACTAAAGAATATCCTTGGCCGTAGAGCAGGGGTGATTCGATGATGTGAATTATTTATTAAGCTGAGTCCCAGCAATAAAAGTGATGGAAAACCTTTTAAATCATAAAAGATAGTAGATTTTATTCTCTACTCGACTCTTTTAATGGATTGCTTGTTCCACTGCAGTTAAACTTGATGTTTGTTATATTGTATCTGTTTAACACTGTTTAAGGCTAATGATAATTTATTCTGCATTATCTTAGTCAAAATATTTCTTACTGGGCTAGTTGAGCTCACCCTTTCTTTCACTGTTCTCTTCGGGAAATGAGAATATAGCTGGGGCGAGTCGGGGAACGGAGTGATGGTCCTAGATGGTGCATTAGTAGTCCTCACTATTCTGTGATATAGTGTGATTATAATTATAATGAGGACTCTTTTAGAGTTTGTATACTATCTAGTAGACAATATTTGTATTCAAACTCACAATTTACGTTTTGTCATATTGTACACGACAATTGTATTATTAAGTTGTATTTGAATTCTGTACCATGTATCTGACGACTCAAGATGGGTGATGTATACCTAATTTTGGGGGCGTCATAATTGCCAATAATGCTATCTAATAATATTACTCAAATAATATGAATTATTGATCTGATAATGGGAAATACTGTGCAGTGACAATTATTGAAATAACAATAATATAACATATCAACGTAGCAATTATTGAATCAATAAAATAAAATATTGTACAGTAATTACTGTAACAATTATTGAGTAGTGTCTTCTTACGTAAGAATCAATAATTTCAAAAATAATGTGCAATATCGTGTGCTACTGTGCAATCACGTGTATTACTGTATTTTATCCACTAGGTATTCCAACAGTGTTAACGGTAACAATTACGTCGTTATTTATAAAAACTCAAACTTATCATTTTTTTCATCCGACAGTTATCCGTTATGGGGCCCACAATTGGCTGCGCCGTCGTACGAATATTCCCCGAAAGCAAGAATATTCCACGACCAAACGAATATTCCCTGACAAAATGAATATTTTATAACCACTTACTTATTTTGTAAAATTTTCACATTTCACCCATAACAAAGGTATTATATCAAATTAACACCTTATTATTCACAATAATAATTAGAGAAAATTCGATTTTATTTAAAAGGTTGGGGTCTTACAACCTCCCTCCTTATGAAATTTCGTCCTCAAAATTGACGTACGTACTTGGTGTTTCGAAAAGGTGAGGATACATCGCTTTCGATTCTTATTCCAACTCCCAGGTCATTTCTTCAATAACATGGTTTCTCCACAAAATCTTAACTTGTGGTATAATACGTTAAATCTTCGGCTATTTCGTCCGGTTCTAACTTAATAATGTGGTTCGGGTCTTTCACATATTTACGAAGTATAGATGTGTGAAAAACATTATGAACACGATACATGCTTGGAGGTAATGCGAGTCTATATGCCACATTTCTTATTCGGTCAAGAATCTGAAATGGACAAACAAATCTTGGATTGAGCTTTCCCCTCTTCTCAAATCTTGTAACTCCCTTCCATGGAGCAATACATAACAATACATGATCCTGTGCCGTTATGCGTACAAATTTTGGTCCCAACAATGTTGCTTCTCCCACCTCATCCCAGCATACTGGAGAGTGACACTTTCATCCATAAAATGCTTCAAATGGAGCCACACCTATACTTGCCTGATAACTGTTGTTGTAGGAGAATTCCACTAATGGTAGGTACTTATCCCAACTCCAATTGAAATCTAGGACGCATAGTCTTAATAGATCTTCAAGAGTTTGAATAGTCCTCTCTGATTGCCCCGTCTGTTTGAGGATGGTATGCTGAACTGAATCGTAAATCCGTGCCCATCGCTTTCTGCAAGCTAACCCAAAATTGTGAAGTGAATCTTGGGTCACGATTCGAAACTATGGATACTGGCATGCCATGCAATCTCACAATCTTATTTACGTACATACTAGCAAAACGTTCAAGGGAATGAGTCTCTCGTATAGTCAAGAAATGGGCAAAACTTGGTTAATCTATCAACAATAACCCAAATCACATCTATGCCTTGAGAAACTTTGGGAAGACCCATAACGAAATCCATAGTAATGTGTTCCCATTTTCATGTTAGAATCTCAAGTGGTTGCAATGGACCCTTTGGCACTTGATACTCTTCATTTACACGTTGACAAGTTAAACACCTCAAGATAAACTCCGCGATCTCTCACTTCATATTATTCCACCAAAATGTATGTCGAAGATCATGATACATTTTGGTACTACCAGGATAAATTGCAAATGGTGTGTTGTGTGCCTCCATCATGATTCTATGCTTCAAGTCAGAATCGTTAGGAACATAAAGTCTAGACTTGACTCGAAGTATTCCTTCTTCATCGATTCTTGCTTCTGGAATAACACCTTCTTGCACTTCTTCATAAGCATCAGCTCCATGTCCATAGCTTGAGCATCTTTAACTTTATCGATTAAAGTCGGTTCTACTCGTATGCTTGATATCATCACGTGGGTACTTGGAGCCTTTACCTGTATCTCCATCCTTTGCAAGTCATACAAAATGGGCTTTTGTGTTAACAACATTGCACTCGTACCCGCATATGATCTTCTACTCAATGCGTCAGCTACCACGTTTTCTTTTCCATGATGGTATTGGATGGTATGGTCATAATCTTTTAACAACTCGAGCCAATGTCATTGCCGTATGTTGAGGTCATTTTGGGTGAAGAAATATTTGAGACTTTTATGATCTGTATAGATCTCCACTTTCTCCCCATACAGGTAGTGTCTCCAAATCTTTAACGCGAAAATGACTGCTGCCAACTCCAAATCATGAGTAGGATAATTTCTCTCATATTCTTTGAGTTGTCACGAGGCATAGGCTATGACTTTCCCATGTTGCATGAGAACACATCCTAACCCTTTGCCTGAAGCATCGCTGTAAATAACAAATCCATCGGAACCAGATGGTATTGTCAGAACGGGTGCCGAAATGAGTCTTCTCTTGAGTTCTTGAAAACTCTTCTCACAATCCTCGCTCCAACCGAATTTTATATCTTTACGATTCAGCTGAGTTAACGGAGTAGAAATTCGAGAAAATCCTTCCATGAATCTCCGATAATAACCAGCTAAGCCCATAAAGCTACGTACTTCGGTTACTCCCAACTTTGTATTGCTTCAATCTTCGTCGGGTCAACAGATACTCCATGTTTTGACACCACGTGCCCAAGGAATGCTACTTCTTCAAGCCAGAACTCGCATTTCTTCAGCTTGGCATATAGCTTGTTATCACGAAGCCTTTGTAGTACCAGCTTCAAATGGTACTCATGATCTTCACGGCTTTTGGAATAGATGAGGATGTCATCAATAAAGACGACAAGGAACTTATCCAAATATTCTTTGAACACACGGTTCATCATATCCATGAAAGCAGCAGGAGCATTAGTCAATCCAAAAGACATGACTAAGAATTTATAATGCCCGTATCGAGTTCTGAAGGCATTTTTTGGAATATCCTCAGTTTTAATCTTCAGCTGATGATATCCAGAATGAAGATCGATCGTTGAAAAGAATTGTGCTCCTTACAACTAGTCGAACAAGTCATCAATGCGAGGTAGCGGATACCTATTCTTGATAGTGACATGGTTCAATTCTCGGAAGTCAATACAAAGTCGCATACTCCCGTCTTTCTTCATTACGAATAACACATGAGCACCCCAAGGAGATGTACTAGGACGAATGAAATCGATGTCTAACAACTCCTATAATTGGACCTTTAACTCCTGAAGTTCAATAGGAGCCATTCGATATGGGGTTTTAGAAATGGGCTTTGTACCAGATTCAAGGTCAATAAAGAATTCAACTTCACGTTCTGGGGGTAGACCGAGAAGTTCTTCAAGAAATACGTCAGGAAATTCACTAACAACAGAAATATTATTCAAATCTGATGTGTTTTTGTTCAAGTCCGTGACATGGGCTAAGAAAGCTTGACATCCATTTTTCAATAAACGAATAGCTTTATGGCTTGATATGACAGTGATTGATTTTAGTGGTTTGGTTGTTTGAATTCGCATAACAGGTTGGTTAGAAATATGAAAACTAACAACCTTGCGAAAATAATCAATTTTAGCATGATGAGTGGTTAACCAATCAATCCCTAAGATCACATCAAATGCAAGTATTTTCATCGAAATAAGATCGACGGGTAATGTTATGGTTCCAACTTGAATTAAGCAAGATTTATTTATTTATTTATTTATTTTTGTTATCCGTGGGTTTCCGACCCGCAGGCCGACTAATCCCCCGAGCCCAGTACCAGAGCGGTTTGCTACCCGACTTGCCCCAGGGGTACCGTGGCCACCATGACCATTTCTGGATTAACATTTGTTGCTAGCGGGGATCGAACTGAAGACGTCCGGGTTTACGGCTCGCCCCCAATCAATCCTTAACCGCTGCGCCAAGATTTATAAACAGTAGATGTAATGAAAGTTACTCCTAACGGAAGTCTCAACAGGTAAGTCAAGGTCTAATTTCTCTGGAGTCAAGTTCAAAGGTTGAGCACACGCAGGAGAGATAAAAGAATGGGTAGAACCAGTATCTAATTAGGTATAAACTTCGCAAGAGTTTATGATTAGCTTACACGTGATCACCTCGTTCGGGTTTCTCGCATTTTGGCCAGCCACGATAAACGCCCTCCCTTAAACCACCGACTTTGTTTTGTCTGTAGTCGCCTTTGGTGTCGTCATCCCAGCTGGACTTGACTTCGCTACCGGACAAAACCGGGCTATATGACCGTCTTTTCCACAATTGAAACACAACTTGGAAGGCTGTGAACAGTTTGGACTTATGTGTCCCTCCTCTCCGCATCTGTAGTGTGACGCCCCCAAAATTAGGTATACATCACCCAACTTGAGTCACCAGATACATGGTACAGAATTCAAATACAACTTAATAATAAAACTGTCGTGTATAATACGACAAAACATAAACTGTGAGTTTGAATACAAATATTGTCTACTAGAGAGTATACAAACTCAAAAGGAGTCCTCATTACAATTATTGTCACACTATTTCACAGAATAGTGAGGACTAATAATGCACCATCTAGGACCATCACTCCGTTCCCCGACTCTTCCCAGCTATATTCTCATTTCCTGAAGAGAACAGTGAAAGAAAGGGTGAGCTCAACTAACCAAGTAAGAAATATTATGACTAAGATAATGCAGAATAAATTATCATTAGCCTTAAACAGTGTTAAACTGATACAATATAACAAACATCAAGTTTAACTGCAGCGGAACAAGCAATCCATTAAAAGAGTCAAGTAGAGAATAAAATCTACTATCTTTTATGATTTAAAAGGTTTTTCATGACTTTTATCGTTGGGACTCAGCTTAATAAATAATCTACATCATCGAAATTAATGGAATATTTGCGCTTCATCCAGTATCTTTTCATGGAAATATTCTTCTGAGCATTCTTGAATTTTACTCTACAAAGCAGTATAAAGCTGATAATTTGGACGTTGTTGGTTCCTAGATAAATTAATTTTTGAACTTGTTTTATTGAATTATTATGTCATTGTCATCATCCTCATGTTTATATTATGTTCAAAGTCATCTGTGGCCTGTAGTGCATAGATGGACTTGGTATGATTATGACCAGGGATTATTCAGTATAATCATGACCGTAATGTTACAAATGATGTGAAAAAAGTCCTCATTGGCCCGTAGTGCATTGATGGACAGTTTTTGGTATGATTATGGCTATGGATTCTCATTGTCATGTAGTACATTGATGGACAGTTTTTGGTATGATTATGGCTATGGATTCTCTTTGGCCGTAGTTGAAAGATGAATTGTTTTATGGTATGATCAGGAC
The DNA here is from genome assembly GCA_020205505.1 of Panax japonicus. Lineage (NCBI taxonomy): Eukaryota > Viridiplantae > Streptophyta > Magnoliopsida > Apiales > Araliaceae > Panax > Panax japonicus. Next base: position 63,152,782 of record CM035091.1, read on the forward strand.
CGTTGATGAATACACAATTATCTTGGCCCGTAGTGCATGGATAATTCTTAGTCGTGATACTAAAGAATATCCTTGGCCGTAGTGCAGGGGTGATTCGATGATGTGGATTATTTATTAAGCTGAGTCTTAGAGATAAAAGTGATGAAAACCCTTTTAAATCATAAAAGATAGTAGATTCTATTCTCTACTTGACTCTTCTAATGGATTGCTTATTCCGCTGTAGTTAAACTTGATGTTTGTTATATTGTTTTAGTTTAACACTGTTGAAGGCTAACGATAATTTATTCTGCATTATCTTAGTCATAATATTTATTACTGGGCTAGTTTAGCTCACCCTTTCTTTCACTGTTCTCTTCAGGAAATGAGAAGGTAGCGGGGACTAGTCGGGGAACACCGTCAGAAGTAAGTAGTTTCTTGGGACTGGCCGATTATTATAGAAGATTTATTCAAGATTTTTCTAAGATAGCCACTCCGCTAACAAATTTGACAAGGAAAGTTGTAAAATTCGTTTGGACGGAGAAGTGTGAAGAGAGTTTCCAAGATTTGAAGAAGAAGCTAAGTGTGGCACCTGTGTTGACATTACCAGATAATACAGGAAAGTTTGTGGTGTATAGTGATGCCTCACACAAAGAGTTGGGTTGTGTTCTTATGCAGAACAGCAAAGTTATTGCGTATGCATCAAGACAACTGAAGGATTATGAGAAAGGGTATCCGACTCATGATTTGGAATTGGCTACGTTGTATTTGCTCTGAAGATATGGAGGCACTATCTTTATGGAGAGAAATGTGAGATCTACACAGACCACAAAAGTCTGAAGTCTATTTTCACTCAGAAGGATTTGAACATGCGTCAAAGAAGGTGGATGGAATTGATAAAGGATTACGATTGTGAGATCTTTTATCATTCGGGCAAAGCGAATGTGGTTGCAGATGCTTTAAGCAGGAAAGGTCGGGAAAAGTTGATGCTGATAACAACTCAGGAAGAGCTCATTTCAGCAATGACAAAAGTGGAGTTGGAAATCAAATTTTCAAAAGAATCTGACGAAAAACTGTTCCAGATAGAAGCTGGTCCAACTTTAGTGGACAAAGTGATGGGGGCTCAACTACAAGATGAAGAGTGTGGAAAAATCAAAGAGAATCTGATTGAGGATAGTGATGTAAAATACATGATCGATACAGAAGGACTACTACGGTTCGAGGGAAGAATTTGGGTTCCAACAGTGCCAGAACTTAAGGACGAAATCTTGACCGAAGCACCCAACACAAAATATTCAATTCATCCAGGAAGCACGAAAATGTATCAAGATTTGCGCCGACATTTTTGGTGGCCGAATATGAAAAGGGACGTTGCAAAATGTGTAGCAAAATGCTTGACATATCAAAGAGTAAAAGTCGAACATCAAAGACCCAGTGGATTACTTCAACCGTTGGAAGTACCAGAATGGAAATGGGAACACATCACAATGGATTTTGTGGTGGGTCTTCCAACTACTCAGAGAGGATGCGATGCGATTTGGGTGATAGTGGGCAAACTGAAGAAATCAGCACACGTTCTACTAATAAAGATTAGATTCAATCTTGATAAGTTGGCAAGATTGTACATTAAAGAGATCGTTCCGAGGCACGAAGTGCCAGTATCAATTGTGTCTGATAGAGATCCGCGATTCACATCAAATTTCTAGAAGAGACTACAAGAATGCATGGGGACACAATTGCAAATGAGTACGACTTATCATCCACAAACAGATGGCCAAAGTGAACGAACAATTCAGACATTGGAAGATATATTGAGAGCATGTGTCATGGACTTTAAAGGAAGTTGGGAAGAATATTCACCGTTGGTGGAATTTGCTTACAGCAATAGTTACCACGCAAGCATCGACATGCCGCCTTATGAAGCGTTATACGACAGAAAGTACAGAACTCCACTGTGCTAGGGTTGAAGTCGGTGAACGTCAACTGCTAGGACCGAAACTAGTGCAACAAACTGCTGACATTATCAAACTCATCAGGACAAGATTGGTAGCATCTCAAGACCGACAGAAGAAGTATGCTGATCAACACATGCAAGATCGTGCATTTGATGTAGGAAGTTATGTATTCCTAAAAGTTTCTCCTTGGAAGGAGAAAATTCGTTTCAGTAAAAAGGGAAAGCTAAGCCTGAGATTTATTGGACCCTTTGAAGTGCTGCGAAGAGTGGGTGAAGTGGCTTACAAAGTAGCTCTACCTCCAGAATTGGAAAACATTCATAGTGTTTTTCACATTTCGGTGTTACGACCATATAAACTCGACTACAAACACGTGATCGAGTACGAACCGTTGCAGTTCGAGAAAGATTAAACTTATGAAGAGGTTCCTATCCAGATATTCGACAGGAAAGAACAAGTGCTCAGGAATAAAGTGATACCTTCTGTGAAGGTGATATGGAGGAACCACAATGCTGAAGAAGCTACGTGAGAACTCGAAGAGAAAATGTTGAAAGAGTACCCTAAGTTTTTTGTTTAATCTGTGTCTTCAATTCCTGGGACATAATCTTTGTATGTACGGAAGAATATAACGAATGATTTGTTTGATGAGTTGTGATTCTGAGGACAAAATCCTTGTAAGGATGGAATGATGTAACATTCCAGAATTTTAAAGTGTAATATTAAATATTTATTGATTTATATAAGTATTAAATGGATATGTTTATTGTTGAATAAATAATTATTCAATTTGAGTTGATGTGGTTTAGTTAATTATTTGTTGAATAAATAATTAAGGAGCTAAGAAAATTAATTGCTATGAGATTATATGCTAATTTAATTTAATAATTAAGTTAGAGAGTTAATAATGATTAAATGAATTGTGACAACCGTCATTTTGTAATAATATTTTAATATTTATTGGATTGAATAAATATTTTTCGATGAATTAATTATTAGATTAAATAATTAATTGACGCAATTGTGGTAGATTAATTTAATTATATGTGTTACATTTATTAAATTAATGTAGAGAGTTTTATTATCAAAGTATGTGATTATGTGAGCTTATTGTATTAAAAGAAATATTTAATAAGCATATTAGTATTTTAATTAATTTAATTATTAATTAGAGAATTAATAATTTGACATTATTAATTAATGAGAAAATTAAATATATGACTATGTGAATTTATGAGAAGTTATTATATTTTATTTATATTAAATAAGATATATGAATTATTGTGCAAGTGGGTGTGACATGAATTAAACTATATGATAAAGCTTTATTAAATTAAATAATTTTTGAAATCTATTAATCTAGCCAAACAATGCCCTATGGGGAGTTGGATGCAGTTACCTACTATTGGAGTAACTGACCATTATACGCGTCTGTTGAATTCTTATAATACGTATTCTTCTTTTCATTCTTCATTATTGCCTAAGTCTAGAAAACAAGCTAGAGAGAAAATTGAGAAGCTTGAGAGAAATTTATAAGTGTGTAATCAACAGGTTGTTGTGAAAGGATCATCATTGATCACCTCTTCTAAATTATACTCAGGGTAATCTCCTCCTTCCCAATTTCTACTTCACGTCTTTTAGTTTTCATGAAAATGGCTTTTAAAGTTTTGGTTTAACCTCTGTAATTGGGTTAGGAGTAATGATTATGGGTTGTATATGTGCTATGACATATCAAATCGTGTTTAATTATATATATTATATAAACCATATCATCAAATTCATGAAAACATGTCGTATATGATTTCTACAAAATTACAGAGTATGGGTTTTGGCCTTATGGCCTTATACGTGATTTTAGTATGTCAAACATAAATGTTTTCGTAAAATTTACACTCGTATGATGTTATCCATATTGATACGAAGAGACCAAAATTTAAATAAACGGATTCGGTGTTATAACGAATCCGTAGTGACAATTTTCATGTTTTATTTTCAAAACCTTCAAGAACATCAAGAACAATGGAAGTAAATGTGTTGATTTTTGCAAATTATGTGTTGTAACTTTTTAAAAATCATGCTAGATGGGTTAAGTAATGATTATATATGTATTACAATGATTGGGTAAGTCTAAATTCGTGTAAAAATAACTAATTGAAAGTTATGGCCATATTCATGTATAATTTTACGTGTGATTGATTTTTGGCCTAATTTGGCCTTGTTATGTTCGCGAACTGCAGAACTGCAGAAATTGCAGAAACTAAGTCTGGGTAACCCCTCCCCCGGCGAGTGTTACCAAACTAAATTATCTCGCCCCGACGAAAAAATAAATAAATAAATAAAAATAATAATTAATTAAATAATAATAATTAATTAAAATATTTATCAAATAAATTAAATATTTTAATTGAGATATTGATGAAGTAAAATAAATATTCGATAAAATTATTATTAAAATATTTATAAAATAAAATAAATATTATAATTGAGATATTGATGGAATAAAATAAATATTCGATGAAAATTATTATTAAAATATTTATAAAATAAAATAAATATTTTAATTGAGATATTGATGGAGTAAAATAAATATTTGATAAAATTATTATTAAAATATTTATAAAATAAAATAAATATTATAATTGAGATATTGATGGAATAAAATAAATATTCGATGAAAATTATTATTAAAATATTTATAAAATAAAATAAATATTTTAATTGAGATATTGATGGAGTAAAATAAATATTCGATGGAAATTATTATAAAATAATTTATTCGAGTGTAATAATAGTAAGAGAATGAAAATATTCTAATTTAATTAAGTAATTAAATTAGAAGGGTAATGATTTGTTAAATAAAGTAGAGTTTATATTAAATAATTAAGAGAAAATATAACTAATGAATTTCGTGAATATATATGGTATGTGTGTAGGACTTGTGGTGAACGGAAGTAGTAATCGTTTAGCCTACACACGAGGCAAGTTCCTAAACCTTAATTCTTTACATAAAGCAAGTTCATTATTCTATCTTGTTTATTACTGTTCAAGTCAAGATTTCATATTAGATCTTATCATTCTTTAAAAGCATAATTCTTATTATACAATACTTATTCGATTGTATACATCTTGAATTTTATTATTCAAATTGAATATAAATTATTGTTGAACCTTGTAAGACTAGTGAACCCTTATTAATTCAACTAGTCCATAGTTGATAAGCGTTATAAATTCTAGAACTTTTATTGAGCTTACCCAATCCAAACTTCCTTTGGTGCGGACTCCGATGTCAAACTGAGATGAACAACCCTTTAATAGGGGATTATTTACGCTTTAGCGTTAAGATATTGTGCACAGTATGGTACTAAGGGCTGATCTCCCTAATTACGAGAAGAAGAGTCCATAGTCTTACGATTGTTAAAGGTTTCAAGAATAAACACTTGACAACCTAGGACATAGATCAAGGTCTTGTGACCCTCAGAATTTCTTTTGATTCTTGTTATTCATTCTTGATTCAAAAGTTGAGCTTTTATATTCAAAGTTATTAATTCATTCGCATGTTATTATTATTCATTTATTATATTGTTATACTTGTGGGCAATCGTGCTCACTCTTGCGTAATAATAACATTGCAGTTAAGAACGAGAGAACAGACGAGCCTTCCACTAGTAAAGGCAAGGGCAAGATTAGCAAGTAATGAAGACTATTTGTTTATGTGGTTGTGTAATGACATTTAGAATTGATGTTACTTAAGACTTAATTGTTATGTTTTCGCACAGATATTTTAAGGTTAGATTAACCTGGGATTTATTTAGTTATGCAGTTGATGTAACCCCATAAGGGGAGAGAGTTATTATTTATTCTATCTATTGTATGGTTGTATTTTATTTATGGGTAGATAGATAGATGATGTTTGTACAGTGAACACCAAATCCTGTGGAAATGGAAGTACCGGATTTGGGGGTGTCACAAGTTGGTATCAGAGCTGTAAGGTTATAAACCTTAGGTGGGGGGGACAACCTTAGGTAGTAGCCTTGTAGGAGATCGAGAACATAGTAGTGGTAAACTCTTATCGAGTTCTAAGAATTGAATTTCTAAATTCATTAAAGATAATAAAAGACTTTATGTGCTTATGTGTTAATCTATGTGTTCGCTAGCATAGATTAGTAACTAAAACTTAAAATTTTGTTGTCAGGATGTCGGATATTGGAGGAGCTAGTAGAGCTGGGGAGGAGGAACCCCGATTACCTATAGAGGAGGAGCCCCGAGACATTCTTGTCGTCAGGGAACAACTTGTACAGAGAGAGTCATCTCCGATGGTTACTGTCGTTGGTCAGGAGCATGAGCCGGAGACTGATCCAGAGGAGGATCCTGTGGAAGAGGAAGAAGAAGAGGAAGAAGAGGAGTTCCCACCGAACTCCATTGATGCAGAGATGTATGACGCACTCTATGATCGTAACGTAGAGTTGCAGGATACTGTTCGAGATTTGACTGAGCAGGCGGTTAGTCAGCAGATTACTATTGAGCAGAAGGATAGAGAGATTGTGACTCTTCACACACGTTTAGGAAACGTGGAGTGGGATCTGGTTCACGAGAAGGGTCAGACCGAGGATAAGTCCGCAGAAATAGAGAAGTTAAAGAAGGATCTGAAGGAGACCTCAGAGAGGCTTGCCATAGCAGAGGAGGGTTGGGTACGAGAGTCACGCCGTGCTGATCGTGCAGAAGATGATCGCCATGCGAAGAAGGCTAAACTTGAGGAGACATACCCTACACTACAAAATGCAATGAATGTGGTCCAAGATCGAGTTAGGAAGTATCCAATCCAGTTTGAGGATCTACCATCATATATGCTAGATCGTAGAACGATGTGCCGCATCATGGAGGAGGAACGTAGCAAGGCTATCCAGCGCCTTGACAGACAGTGATAGAATTTGTTTAATTATGTGAAAGACTTAATTAGTTTTTATATGTAAATTCTGACGTGTTTATGAACGAAAGAATATTTGAATGTTTTAAATCCTGTGGATTATTTATTCCAGGATAGTTGATGTAAATAGAAGTTATGCTATCGTTTAATGTTAAAACTTTGATTTGAATGCAAATATATCAAGTTATTTAAGATGATGTGTTAAGTGATATGTTAAATTATTGAGTAATGTCTTAACTATTTAGAGAAATAAATAAAGTTCTAATAAAGCGTTAATTAACAGAAAAATGCCACCAAGAAGACGACCAAATCGTCGACCATCCCAGGAAGGGTCAACGAATAACAACAACAACACCACCAATGCTAACCCCTTTCAGCAGTTGGTGAATTTACTGGCTGGAGCAATTAACAATCAACCACAAGCCCCACCAAACACCACGTTCAAGGATTTCAAGGCGGTGGGACCGCCAGAGTTTAAAGGTTCCATGAACCTAATCGAAGCTCAAACATGGGTTATGGAGATGGAGAAGGTGTTTGACGTCGCCAGAGTAAGGGAAGACCAGAAGACCGCATATGCAACATTCATGCTGAAGTCTGAAGCCAGCTATTGGTGGCAGGCAAACAAAGTACGGGGAGGAGAAGGTGTAATAACCTGGGAGAGATTTAAGGAGATGTTTTTCGAGATGTATTTTCCGACTAGTTCGCAAAACCAAATGGAAGTTCAGTTTTTGGAGTTGAAACAAGGGAATATGTTCGTAGCAGATTATGCGGCAAGGTTCAACGAATTGGCTAGGTTCGCCACGTATCAAGTGCATACTGACGAGAGAAAGGCAAGACGTTTCGAGCAGGGACTGAAGCCCTGGTTGTATAGCAAGGTGTCAATGTTCCAATTGAACACCTTTGCTGGAGTGTTAGAGAAGGCCATACTCGCTGAAGGTGGAAGCGATGCGGTATCTAAATATAATCAGGATCAGAAGAAGAAAAAGAGTGAAAATGAAGGAATTAACAAGACTGGTGGAAGTAGCACGGGAGGTAATAATAATCAGAAGAGAAAGTGGTCCGATAACTCGTCAGCTGGAAGTCAACAAGGAGGGCAAAAGAAGAAGATTGAAGCGTGCTCAACCTGCGGAAAAGCTCATCTGGGAGTTTGCATGAAGGGAAAACGAGTATGCTACAATTGTGGTCAGGAAGGACACATAGCACCTAACTGTTCTAAACCAAAGAAGGGTACCTGCTTCACTTGTGGCTCAAAGGATCATCTTGCAAGGGATTGTCCTAAGAAGGGATATGGAGGAATAGGATCAGGAGGGAATACAGGAAACAACGGTGGAAGCACTCTGACTATCACAGGACCAACTGCAACCAACCGGCCGACCGCCAGAACATTCAACATGACAGTTCAGGATGCAGTGCAGTCTCGCGATGTGGTGTCAGGTATCATTCCGATCAATAAAGTTAATGCTTATGTATTATTTGATTCGAGTGCTACTTGTTCATTTATATCCGATGACTTTGCCAAAAACTTAGAATTGCCTAAGGATGAGTTAGAATACCCCATGAATATAGAAATTGCGAATAGAGAAATTATTCCTGTTAAGTACGTGCACAAGAACTGTAGAGTGGATATTAAGGGTAACATTATGAACGTAGATATTATCCCTATTCGACTGGGAGAATTCGATATTATCTTGGGTATGGACTGGTTATCCAATTATGGGGCAGTAATTGATTGCTAGAAGAAGCGTATTAACCTTATGACTCCGTCACAGGTTGTGTTTTATGGTAGTAAGTTGCCTAGACAAGCGAGTTGTCTGACGATGATGCAGGCCAGGAAGTTGTTAAGACAAGGCTGTGTAGGATATCTAGCTTACATAGTCGATATTCGTAAAGAAAATTCGAAAATAGAGGAGATACCAGTAGTGAGGGATTTTGCAGACGTATTTCCGGATGATTTACCAGGACTTCCACCAGATAGAGCGGTTGAATTCGTGATCGATTTGGCTCCAGGAACGGTTCCAATATCGAAGGCACCATACCGAATGGCACCAGTAGAGATGAAAGAGCTGATGGTTCAACTACAAGAATTACTAGACAAGAAGTATATCCAACCAAGAGTATCACCGTGGGGAGCGCCGGTTTTATTCGTAAAGAAGAAGGATGGGACAATGCGGCTCTGCATCGACTATAAAGAACTGAATAAGGTCACGATCAAGAATAGATATCCATTACCGCGAATCGACGACTTGTTCGATCAGTTAAAGGGAGAGAGATACTTTTCAAAGATAGATTTTGAGGAGTGGTTATCATCAACTGAAGGTGAGACCAGAAGATGTACCGAAGACAGCATTCAGAACCCGATATGGTCACTACGAATTTCTGGTAATGTCATTGGTCTAACAAATGCTCCTGCAGCATTTATGGGCTTAATGAATGGAGTGTTCAAGCCGTTTTTGGACAAATTCGTAGTGGTATTTATAGATGACATTTTGGTATATTCGAAAACCAAGGAAGAACATGAAGAACATTTGAGGGTGACATTAGAGACGTTGAGAAGAGAGAAGTTGTACGCTAAATTTTCGAAATGTGAATTCTGGATTGAAAGGGTACAATTTCTTGGACATGTGATCGATAGGGACGGAATTTCGGTGGATCCCTCCAAAGTCGAAGCTGTGATTAACTAGGATCAGCCGAAGACGCCGTCGGAAGTAAGAAGTTTTCTTGGATTGACAGGTTATTACAGAAGATTCATTCAGGATTTTTCCAAGATAGCAACCCCGTTGACAAATCTGACTAGAAAATCGATGAAATTTGTTTAGACGGAGAAGTGTGAGGAAAGCTTTCAAGAATTAAAGAAGAGGTTAAGTTCAGCCCCTGTGTTATCTCTACCAGATGACACAGGAAATTTTGTGGTATATAGTGATGCGTCGCACAAAGGACTTGGCTGTGTGCTCATGCAAAATGGCAGAGTCGTTGCATACGCGTCACGACAACTGAAAGATTATGAGAAGGGGTATCCGACCCATGACTTGGAGTTAGCTGCAGTTGTTTTTGCTTTGAAAATTTGGAGGCACTATCTCTACGGGGAGAAGTGTGAAATATATACGGACCATAAGAGTCTGAAATATATTTTCACGTAGAAGGACTTGAATATGCGACAAAGAAGGTGGTTGGAGTTAATTAAGGACTACGACTATGAGATTTTATACCATCCGGGTAAGGCGAATGTCGTTGCCGATGCCTTAAGTAGAAAGGGTCAGGAGAAGTTGATGATGTTGACTGCTCAGGACGAGCTAATTGCAGAAATGGAGAAACTGGAATTGGAAGTGAAGTATCCTATGGAGATTGATGAGAAAATATTTCAGATACAATCTGGTATAACCCTACTGGATAAAGTTAAGGAGGCTCAGCTTCAGGACGAAGAATGTAAAAATGTGACAAAGAAGATATCTGAAGGAACCGAACCAAGATTTAAGATGGATAAGGAAGGAATACTGAGATTTGATAATAGAATTTGGGTACCGCCAGTTCAAGAGATTAAGGAAGATATTTTAAGCGAGGCTCATAGTTCACGATATTCGATTCATCCTGGTAGTACCAAGATGTACCAAGATCTTAAACAACATTTCTGGTGGCCGAATTTGAAGCGTGATGTTGCAGAATGTGTTGCCAAGAGTCTGACCTGTCAGAAAGTGAAAGCGGAGCATCAGAGACCGAGTGGATTATTACAACCGTTAGAGATCCCAGAGTGGAAATGGGAACATATTACAATGGACTTCGTGGTTGGCCTTCCTATGACTCAAAAAGGCTACGACGCAGTATGGGTTATCGTTGACCGACTAACGAAATCCGCACACTTCCTTCTGATCAAAATCAGATTCAACTTAGATCAGTTGGCAAGGTTATATGTAAAAGAGATTGTTTCAAGACACGGAGTTCCCGTGTCAATTGTTTCTGATAAGGATCCGCATTTTACGTTGAACTTCTGGAAACGTCTACAGGAATGCATGGGTACACAGTTGCGAATGAGCACATCATATCACCCGCAGACAGATGGACAAAGTGAAAGAACAATTCAAACATTGGAAGATATGTTAAGAGCTTGCATAATGGATTTTAAAGGAAATTGGGATGATCACTTATCGCTTGTAGAGTTTGGTTACAACAATAGTTACCACGCTAGTATTGGAATGCCACCCTATGAAGCGTTATACGGCAGAAAGTGCAGAACTCCACTATATTGGGATGAAGTTGGCGAAAGACAACTACTAGGCCCAGAATTGATACAACAAACAGCAGACATAGTCAAGGTGATTCGAGTAAGATTGACAGCAGCTCAAGATAGATAGAAGAAATATGCCGATCCACACTGTAAGAATGTTGAGTTCGAACTAGGTAGTTATGTGTTCTTAAAGGTCTCTCCTTGGAAAGGAAAGATCAGATTCGGAAAGAAGGGAAAATTGAGCCCAAGATTCATCGGACCCTTTGAAGTTCTGAGAAGGGTCGGAGAAATTGCTTATGAGGTAGCCTTACCTCCATCTCTAGAGAATGTCCACAATGTTTTCCATGTCTCAGTCCTACGGCCCTAGAAACCCGATTACAAGCACGTGATTGAATTTGAACCCCTACATTTCGACAAAGACTTATCTTACGAAGAAATTCCTGTTCAAATTGTCGACCAGAAAGAACAAGTTCTGAGAAATAAAGTAATACCTTTTGTTAAGGTAATTTGGAGGAACCACAACGCTGAAGAAGCAACGTGGGAACTCGAAGAGAATGTGATGAAGAATTATCCTCATTTATTTACTTAGATTGTTATATGCGATTCTGGGGACAGAATCTTTGTAAGGGGGGGGGGGGGGGAGAATGTAACGGGACAAATTTTTGAGTAGTGATTCTGGGGACAGAATCCTTTTAAGAGGGGAAAGATGTGACAACCGTCATTTTGTAATAATATTTTAATATTTATTGGATTGAATAAATATTTTTCGATGAATTAATTATTAGATTAAATAATTAATTGACGCAATTGTGGTAGATTAATTTAATTATATGTGTTACATTTATTAAATTAATGTAGAGAGTTTTATATCAAAGTATGTGATTATGTGAGCTTATTGTATTAAAAGAAATATTTAATAAGCATATTAGTATTTTAATTAATTTAATTATTAATTAGAGAATTAATAATTTGACATTATTAATTAATGAGAAAATTAAATATATGACTATGTGAATTTACGAGAAGTTATTATATTTTATTTATATTAAATAAGATATATGAATTATTGTGCAAGTGGGTGTGACATGAATTAAACTATATGATAAAGCTTTATTAAATTAAATAATTTTTGAAATCTATTAATCTAGCCAAACAAGGCCCTATGGGGAGTTGGATGCAGTTACCTACTACTAGAGTAACTGACCATTATACGCGTCTGTTGAATTCTTATAATACGTATTCTTCTTTTCATTCTTCATTATTGCCTAAGTCTAGAAAACAAGCTAGAGAGAAAATTGAGAAGCTTGAGAGAAATTTATAAGTGTGTAATCAACAGGTTGTTGTGAAAGGATCATCATTGATCACCTCTTCTAAATTATACTCAGGGTAATCTCCTCCTTCCCAATTTCTACTTCACGTCTTTTAGTTTTCATGAAAATGGCTTTTAAAGTTTTGGTTTAACCTCTGTAATTGGGTTAGGAGTAATGATTATGGGTTGTATATGTGCTATGACATATCAAATCGTGTTTAATTATATATATTATGTAAACCATATCATCAAATTCATGAAAACATGTCGTATATGATTTCTACAAAATTACAGAGTATGGGTTTTGGCCTTATGGCCTTATACGTGATTTTAGTATGTCAAACATAAATGTTTTCGTAAAATTTACACTCGTATGATGTTATCCATGTTGATACGAAGAGACCAAAATTTAAATAAACGGATTCGGTGTTATAACGAATCCGTAGTGACAATTTTCATGTTTTATTTTCAAAACCTTCAAGAACATCAAGAACAATGGAAGTAAATGTGTTGATTTTTGCAAATTATGTGTTGTAACTTGTTAAAAATCATGCTAGATGGGTTAAGTAATGATTATATATGTATTACAATGATTGGGTAAGTCTAAATTCGTGTAAAAATAACTAATTGAAAGTTATGGCCATATTCATGTATAATTTTACGTGTGATTGATTTTTGGCCTAATTTGGCCTTGTTATGTTTTCGCGAACTGCAGAACTGCAGAAATTGCAGAAACTAAGTCTGGGTAACCCCGCCCCCGGCGAGTGTTACCAAACTAAATTATCTCGCCCCGACGAAAAAATAAATAAATAAATAAAAATAATAATTAATTAAATAATAATAATTAATTAAAATATTTATCAAATAAATTAAATATTTTAATTGAGATATTGATGAAGTAAAATAAATATTCGATAAAATTATTATTAAAATATTTATAAAATAAAATAAATATTATAATTGAGATATTGATGGAATAAAATAAATATTCGATGAAAATTATTATTAAAATATTTATAAAATAAAATAAATATTTTAATTGAGATATTGATGGAGTAAAATAAATATTCGATGGAAATTATTATAAAATAATTTATTCGAGTGTAATAATAGTAAGAGAATGAAAATATTCTAATTTAATTAAGTAATTAAATTAGAAGGGTAATGATTTGTTAAATAAAGTAGAGTTTATATTAAATAATTAAGAGAAAATGTAACTAATGAATTTCGTGAATATATATGGTATGTGTGTAGGACTTGTGGTGAACGGAAGTAGTAATCGTTTAGCCTACACACGAGGCAAGTTCCTAAACCTTAATTCTTTACATAAAGCAAGTTCATTATTCTATCTTGTTTATTACTGTTCAAGTCAAGATTTCATATTAGATCTTATCATTCTTTAAAAGCATAATTCTTATTATACAATACTTATTCGATTGTATACATCTTGAATTTTATTATTCAAATTGAATATAAATTATTGTTGAACCTTGTAAGACTAGTGAACCCTTATTAATTCAACTAGTCCATAGTTGATAAGCGTTATAAATTCTAGAACTTTTATTGAGCTTACCCAATCCAAACTTCCTTTGGTGCGGACTCCGATGTCAAACTGAGATGAACAACCCTTTAATAGGGGATTATTTACGCTTTAGCGTTAAGATATTGTGCACAGTATGGTACTAAGGGCTGATCTCCCTAAGTACGAGAAGAAGTGTCCATAGTCTTACGATTGTTAAAGGTTTCAAGAATAAACACTTGACAACCTAGGACATAGATCAAGGTCTTGTGACCCTCAGAATTTCTTTTGATTCTTGTTATTCATTCTTGATTCAAAAGTTGAGCTTTTATATTCAAAGTTATTAATTCATTCGCATGTTATTATTATTCATTTATTATATTGTTATACTTGTGGGCAATCGTGCTCACTCTTGCGTAATAATAACATTGCAGTTAAGAACGAGAGAACAGACGAGCCTTCCACTAGTAAAGGCAAGGGCAAGATTAGCAAGTAATGAAGACTATTTGTTTATGTGGTTGTGTAATGAAATTTAGAATTGATGTTACTTAAGACTTAATTGTTATGTTTTCGCACAGATATTTTAAGGTTAGATTAACCTGGGATTTATTTAGTTATGCAGTTGATGTAACCCCATAAGGGGAGAGAGTTATTATTTATTCTATCTATTGTATGGTTGTATTTTATTTATGGGTAGATAGATAGATGATGTTTGTACAGTGAACACAAAATCCTGTGGAAATGGAAGTACCGGATTTGGGGGTGTCACATGAATTATAGTATTTTAATTGGAATTTTTTTTATTAAAATAAGGTGTTAGTTGGATTAAATAAAATTATAGTTATAAAGAAATTATAATTTTATGGTATTGATTTATGTGTTAAAGTGATTAACAAATTATTTTTAGAATTAATTTAATTAAATTAAAGTGTGACAAATAACCTTACTATAAAGGAGTTACTAAAATAAATTAAGGGAGTTTAATTCAGTTTTGCCAAACAAGGCCTAATGACTATTAAGTTTTTTATCTAATTGTGTTTTACCAAACAAGGCATAAGGATTAATGGGTTATTTTAGTTAGTTAACCAAACAAGCCTTATGGCTTTTGATTTCAAAAAAAATATAACTGATGTCAGTTAAGTTAGTATTATATTATACAATTAATATATATTATATCTTATATACGTTAGATATCTAGTGCGTAGTTAGAGTTAGGGAGAGAAACAAAACTCAGAGAAGAAGAAGAAGAGAAGAAGAAAAGTGAGAGAGAATTGGAGAGAAGAAGAAGCTTGAGAATAAAAAAGGGTTGGCCATCATCTTCTTCAAACAAGGTACCATCTAAACTCTATTATTATTGTTCTTTTCAAGGTTATAGTTGTATTCTCTCTCTCTCCCAATTTTCTCCATGAAAGCTTTGTAGAAGTGGAATTTTGTTATGTATGTGGTTTTATATGATAATCTAGTGTTGTTAAACTATTTTCTTATTTTATAATTGAGAATAGTCCATGAATTTATATTATGTATATGGTTGTGAAGAAAAACTATTTTTACAAAGAGTTTTTGTGAATATATATTGTGTAGAAGTAGAAATTGAGAGTTAATTAGTTGTTTAGTTGATAAATTAACCATCTAATTTGATAGACTATGTATAATTATTGATAAAGATACTTTGAATTAATTGTTTTAGTTGACAAACAAAATTTACAGTGTTGATTTTCATTGAAATATCAAAAAGTGAGTTTTTATCAAAAATAGTGAAATTGGATGATTTAAATTTGTTGTTTATGTTGTTGTACATGTTAGGAGTTCTTGAATTATGTTTACATGAAGTTTTTGTATGAATTACATGTGAATTAGTCTGTTAGAAACGAGCTTGTAGGCCAAAATGGCTTTTTCTTGTACTGTTGCCAAAGCTGTCAGTCGAAACTGCAGTTTCGCGCCACGGCTGCGACCCAGCAGTACGTTAGTGACGCCGTAGCGCCATCGCCACGCCGCAGCGCGGCTTCGTAGTTTATTTACCGCGCTGCAGCGCCATCCCCACGCCGCAGCGCGACCCAAAGTGTAAACTCTGGCGCCGCGGCGCGAGTTAGCAAGATGGTCTGATAGTGTACTTTTTGTACACGAAATTTTAAGAAACATTATGTGATGATAGTAGGACTGCATAATATTGATTTTAGTATTTCTATACCATGAATAATTATGTTATTAAAGATTAACTTGTGTTATAACTTGATTATGTGATTAAATAATCAAACATATATGATGAATGTAGTTAGTTAAGTTTGTAAAGTGGTGGTGACTAACTATGTCATGATGACATATGTATATAGGATATTGTGATTCGAATTGTTCAGTTTAATCTACGAACAAGGCAAGTTTTCTAATCTATTATCTTGTTAATTCAATTACTGTTTTCAATTCGATTACAATATAATGATGTAAGTTATTCTGGAGCAAGTTATTCTTGTATTTAACTTGTTGTTTAGCATGAACAACTATATATACTAATGTCGAACATTTTTATCGTTCAAATTGCTATGCATGCTTAGTATTCAATTCTAATTAACCTTGGCTTAGTATTGTTCAAGCAAAGTATGCTATAGTTATTCAAATTGTATGCTATTAGATTATTCCTAAAGCATGACGTTAGTTTACTATGATTGATTCAATCACGATTATTTTTTTTCGCTAAATTTGTTTGTATATTGAGAAGAAAACGAGACAACTAAAGACTAATAAACCAAGCCAAAGCAACAATGAACATTACAAAACAGAGCTGCAAGCATAAAGAAGCAAGCCGAAGCCTAAACAACCAATCAGCTGAAACTAAGCATCCAAATGAAACAATCTGGTGATGAAATGAAGCTGCAAAACTGCCATTTGCAAAACAGAACTGCCGAAGATAGCAGAATCAACCGAACTGTAGCCCTTCACTGACCCCAGCTTCCCAAAACTAACCAAGGAGCCGAAACCAAGCTACAAAGTTAGCCCTTCACTGACCCGATAAGACGAACCGATAATCAATCCGGAAGGAGGCAGCATCCGAACCAATCTGGACTGAAACAAATTGACGAACCTATCCGAACTGAAGCGGCAGCCGAAGACCCGAAGCTGTCGAAGTTTAGAATGCTGCACCCTTGAATAAACTGTGAGCGCTTTGAAGCCGAACCCAATGAACACTCGCCCACCCAGCTCCAAATCCGGGAGCCCCGAAGCCCGAACCTCTCAAGACTGGACTATCGGGTCGAAGAGGGAGCACCGAAGCCCAAAACCGGAAGACAAAAACCAGCGCTCTATCATACGAACCCCCCCCCCCCCCCCCCGAAGCCATAGAGGGGTCCCCAAGCCCCAAAACAAAACCAACGAACCCCCCTAGCCGGGCCAGGAGAACGTGCCCAGAGATCGAAGCAGCATTGCATTGTCCCTAGAGCCGAACCCTGCTGCTGAAGTGACCGAACTGCTAGAGAAGCCGAACTACCATCGCAGACATCAACGAGCTGAAGATGCTGCTAGAGCCAGCTAGCCGAACCTAGCAGAAGAACTGAAACCCTCTGCCTCC
The DNA here is from genome assembly GCA_020205505.1 of Panax japonicus. Lineage (NCBI taxonomy): Eukaryota > Viridiplantae > Streptophyta > Magnoliopsida > Apiales > Araliaceae > Panax > Panax japonicus. Next base: position 63,170,237 of record CM035091.1, read on the forward strand.
AAACAACCCCGGAGGTCGAACTCCCTAATGCCTATCCTACCTAACCCCTAGACAGACCCCGAAGCATAGCCAGACCCCGAAGCTGAGATTGAACCAATGGCCAGAAGGCGTGTAGGCCAACCCCTATAAAGACCAAGCTGAATAAACATGAGCAAGTTCTGGAGAGACCCTGCCAACTCTGATCTTAATTCAATCACAATTATTCTATAGTATAGTGTTATTGGTTTTATTCAACTACTCCTTAGTTGATGTTCATTGAATTCAAAAATACCTTGAAAGCTTATCCAAACCAAACTTCCTTTGGTGCAGACTTGTACTCTAAATACTGAGATGAACAACCCTATTGTTATGATTAGGGGTTAACTTATGAATAGCGTTAAAATGTTTGTACACAATACATTGTATGAAGGGATGATCTCCCTAAGTACGAGGTCCTTATAGTCTTATGACGGTTAAAGTTGGAGTTGAAAGATTACTTGTAACTGTGGACGTAGTTCATGGTCTTACGACCCTCAGTGATGTATATTTTTCATATTTTGGGATTTCAGTTTCTGATTATTATTGATAGAGTACTATTCACTTCTTTTTTTTTGTTATCCGTGGGTTTCCGACCCGCAGGCCGACTAATCCCCCGAGCCCAGTACTAGAGCGGTTTGCTACCCGACTTGCGCCAGGGGTACCGTGGCCACCATGACCATTTCTAGCTTAACAAATGTTGCTAGTGGGGATCGAACTGAAGACGTCCGGGTTTACGGCTCGCCCCCAATCAATCCTTAACCACTGCGCCAAGTACTGATGGTTAATTACTATTCACTTTTGATGAGCCTATTTTGACAGTTATTATTGTTATACTCCTGTTGATTCCATATTATATCCAGTGATCAATTGTTTTGCTCACTCTTGCATATTAATACTTATTGCAGCTAAAGTTGAGAAGGTCAATGAACCTACTACTAGCAAAGGGAAGGGAAAAATGTGTAAGTGATGAAGACTTGTAATAGATTTGATAGTTTTATTATTAGACTTTGATTTAAAGATTGTAATGAAGTTTATTTAATTTTCCGCATTTGAATGTTTGTAATTAAAGGTTAGATAACCTGGGAGATTTTTATTTAAGTTTAATCTTGTATGGGCATGTTTTTATCATTCAATTTTATTATAATTGAGTTGTTAGAAATGAATGTTTAATCAAGTGAACACTGAATCCTATGGAAATAAAGTACCTGGATTTGGGGGTGTCACATATGAACTTGTCATATGTTTACATGAATGAAGTTAGTATGTTAATAAAATGTAAGAATGTTGGTTAAAGTACTTAAACTATCATAAGTCATGAGAATTGAAACTATATATAGTTTATACTTAGATAAGTTATAAACTCACGAAGAATAAGAAATAACTTATCATGAAAATAAGTTAATGAAATGAGTAGCTTGAGATGTCAATATGATGGATAGAATCCATTTGAAACGATGAACAAATCATAAGTAACGAAGTTATGCCGGAATTCACATGAGTAGACGATAATCGTAGACGTGCTCGTAAGCTATGCCGGACTTACAGACTTAGTACCGAGATGTCCTTTTCAAAGAAATTATGAAATACTAATGGTCTTGGACCAGAATTGATGTTTTACTGAATATTGTCATTGTAAAACGTTTTGAAGGAAAAGAAGTGTTATTTTGAATTATCGATAGTACTTCGTAACTATTGGTCAGTTATTGAAGATTTATAATTCCTATGTCTAAAGCATGCTATTTATTTGGAATTGTTGTACTTGCTGAGCTAGTTATGCTCACTCTTGCTTGAACCATATGAATGTAGCTAAGACCGAACGGACCGAAGGATCCGACAAAGATAAAGGGAAGGCTAAGGCGAACCTGTAGATTACATATGTAATAGCATAGGTTTGTAATGATAATATTTTTTTTTGCTAAATTTAAACTGAAATAAAAGAAAAAATAAGTACATGGGTCAAACCCAAACAGTATACCATAGCCATCATAGGACAGGCCCTATGATGGCAACAGTAAACCAAAGCTATACACTAGCAAACAAGGGCCCAACTAAGGAACAAAGAAACATCAGAAAACCAACCGTGAAAGATGGCTTGATAACAGACAACACTGCAACAAACCAACATGATCAAAATTACAATATTAAGCTACACGACAACAAATGCCAAGCTGCCAAGATCAGAGATATTGCAAATAACTGCATACCCAGCAGACCAAACCCAGAGCAGCAGAAAAAACACCAACAGCAACACCAAGCAGAAAATAGAGATAGCTAGCTGAGCAAAAACTGCCCATCACTTAGCAGCATAACACACAGCCCAGCTCCACTAGTAGTTGACAACCAACCTAGCAAGCAGCTAGGAGCAACTGCCAGGAAAAATAGCAGCAACAGCTAGCAAGAGCACCTAGCCCAGAGAACACTAATCTACAGCAGCAGAATAGCAGCACTAATGCACTGGATCCCATCAGAACTCCGAAGTTAAGCGTGCTTAGGCTAGAGTAGTACTAGGATGGGTAATGATAATATTTGATATTATGACAAGAACAAATGAAACGGTTATAAAGAACCTGGGGTATGGTAATATTGTTTTGGAATATATATATATATATATATATATATATATATATATATATATATATATAAGACATATTCGTTCTTTTGAGGCATTTCAATTGAATGTTTGTGTGAACTGTAGCACCGTGTAGCACCATATGTCGGGTTGGAAGATACCCAGATTTGGAGGCGTCACAGGTTGGTATCAAAGCATTAGGTTATAAAACTTAAGGAGGGATTTGAACCTTAAGTTATAACCTTAAGAAGAGTCAAAGAAATAAAAGATGGAAATTAACCCTATAAAAATGCATTATATATATTATGTATTTTTATTATTCTATTGACATGTACTAATCAAACTCATTTGTTTTGTTGTAGATGTAAGGAGGAAATTAAGTGTATAGGGATATACATGTAGTCAGTGTGTAACACCCCCAAATCCTGGTACTTCATTTCCACGAGAATTTGGTGTTCACTTTCCATTCATTCATATCTACTACCCAAATATAATAAAATTAAATCATAAATCCTCCCTTTAAAAGGGTTACATCATTAGTTAAAAACTCTCCCCAAGTTGTCTAACCTTAAACATCAATCAAGTGCGGAAATAAAATAATTACAAAACATCATTAAATATAAAGTCTATCATCGTGACAATAAATGAAATTATAAGTCTTCATCACTTGCGCATTTTTTCCTTTCCTTTGCTAGTCATATGTTCATCGAACTTCTCAACTTCAGCTGCAATGAGTGTGTGTGTGTGTGTGTGTTTGATCTAATTTATTAACTAAATTAGATATGTAAAGATTTATTAAGTATGTTACAATGGGAATTATAATTATTATAATTATAAGTATGAGTTACTTAAATTAATTTAATGGTGTGAGATGAAACTATATAAAATAAAGATTATTAAAATAATCTAGTTGAGAGAATTGGTGTGTGGCTAAACAAGGCCTTGTGCCCTTTGGTCTTATGTAACTGATGAAGACGTATTATTTGTTTTAACTGATGATCATGGGGAGTTCAGTTATTCTACGTATTATATTTCCCTAAGGCTAGATAATAGAAATACAGAGAAAAGCTAAGAGAGAATTGAGAGAATTTTTGAGTTTTCCAAAGAAAGTTCAGTGGTGATAACAAGGATTTAAAACAAATTGAAGGTTATCTAAACCTTAGTATTCTATAAGTATATATATATATATATATATATATATATGTGTGTGTGTGTGTGTGTGTGTGTGTGTGTGTGTGTGTGTGTGTGTGTTCACGACAATAATTTTATACCGTGTGAATTTTTATGTTTTGAGTTGTTGCTATACAATTAAATTATGATGATTATATGTTTTTGTGATGTTAGAACTAAGGTTTAAACAAGGATATTGCATGTTAATTTTGGATAACAGTAGAAAAAATATGACAGTATATTTTCGTATGAATATTTTCTTATGTGGCTTGTGTAAGTATCAATTTTGATGGTCAATTCATATGCTAAACTATAAATTGAAGCTTGTTTATGCTAGTTCATTAAGAAACGAAGGAAATGTAGTTTGAACGAAGTGATTTGGTGAAGAATTGAAATCACAGGTGTTGATTTTAGGGAAGAATGTCAAAAACATTGAGTTTTATATGAAAATGAGAAATTTGAGAAATTAAAATAGTTAAAAGTGTTGTTAAATTGTGCTAAGTGGTTGAATATGTTAGCAATCATGTTTATGATAGTTTTATATTTATTTTATATGTTAATTTCACTGTTTGGTGGGTAAAATTCTTGTTTGTTGGGCTAAAGTCGGCTACTGTTCATAGTCGTCTCTGCCTTTGTCTTTGCACCAGCGTAGCTGCGCTGGTGCCAAGGCTAAAAACTGCGCAGCTGCGTAGGTACAACCGCGTTGTGTATGGCGCAGCTGCGCCATACATTGATCTGAGGCAGTGATTTCTGCCTAATTGCATGTCATGTGTAATGGACTTATGGTTGTTAAGCATGCATGCTAATGATGTTAAGACATAATATACACTCTAATATAAGATTGAAAGGTATTGTAATACAAAGTGTAAAAGATTTTTAAGTGATTGTTAATTGAGTTATATAATGAAACTAAAAGTGATGTTTTTAAAAGTTAGAGATTAACGACTAAGTTATGTTGGATCGTAATGAGATTTCAGATTCGTTAAGGATGTTAACCAACATGGTTAGGTGCTAAGCTAAGGTTATGACCTAAATGATGGTTTAACCCCCTAAAGCTAATATTCATACAACTAATTGTTATTGCAATTATAATGAGTTATGTAGGGTATTTGGAGAATATTTTACACTTGTGTAGCTTACATACAAGGCAAGTTCTTTAACTCTACTCTTATAATAATTATGCAAGTTTCTAAACCTTATCTTTTACATTGTGCAAGTTTCTAAACCTTATTTTTTACATTGAGCAAGTTTCTAAAACTTTTCTTTTAAATTGAGCAAGTTTCTTATCTTAAACTTTCATTGAGCAAGACTATTGATTCTATTCTTATGTATGATTGAATAAGCTCTTGTAACCTAATTCATTACATCGAATGAGTTTCACATTCTCATTTCTTGTTATTATTATCCAAAACGTATATTGTTCTAACACATTGATTCAAAGGAGATTGTTCTAATTCTTTGAATATAGTACTTTGTATGTGTATCATGTTTATTCAATTATATATTGTTGATATCCGATCTTTGACTTTGGTAGCCTTGTTCAGTTATACATTCTTGTAGTAAACCTTCAAGAAATAAGTAAACTTTTATTGATTTCATTCATTTATAATTGAATAAGTGTTCTAAAATTCTAGAAGCACTGATAAGCTAGTTCCAAACTAAACTTTCTTTAGTACGGAAATTCTAAATTCAAACTGAGATGAACAACCCTAACATAGGGGATTTTGTACGTGTAACATTAAGATGTTTGTGCATAATACATAGTACAAAGGGCTGATCCCCCTAAGTACGTGAAGAAGAGTTTGTATAGTCTAAATGACTGTTAAGGTTGAGGTAATAATACCTAAATACCGAAGACATAGTTTGTGGTCTTAAGACCCTCAGATATTAAAGTTTCAAACTTGTTTTCTATTTTTGATTCATAGAACAAGTTCATTATTATTCAGTATTCGTTGTTCATTCTCATGTTGTTGTTTTTTTGTTGCTAAATTTAGACTTAAATAAATAAATGGGGGATTACAGGACCGCATGGGATAGACCCAAACAGAAATATCAGAGACACCAAAGGACATGCCCTATGGTGTAAGACTATATAAAGGATACATGCGACTGCCATAAAGAAATGTTACAGTATATATCAAAGCATAAAGAAGGCACCCGAATACTGAACCACCTGAACAAGCTGCCACTTGTGGTCGAAACCCCACTCGATGAGGACCCATTTAATGAAGCCCCACAAATTCGAAGTCTAAGCCACTGAGGAGAACCTTCAGGAAAAGGAAGACAAAGACCGAACAGGCCGAAGCTGTCCATAACCGAAGCCCAACTCTACGAAGACCCAGCCGAGGCCGAAGCTCACTCTACGAAAATCCAGCCGAGGCCGAAGCTCACTCTACGAAAATCTAGCCGAAGCTCACTCTACGGAGACCCAGCCGAGGCCGAAGCTCACTCTACGAAAATCCAGCCGAAGCTCACTCTACGGTGACCCATCCAAGGCTGAAGCTCACTCTACGATGACCCAGTCGAACCATACTCTACGAAGACCCAGCCAAGGAAGGAAAAGCTGGCCGAACTGGGAGAACCCCACTATGTGAAGAGGACTGACTGCTGTTAAGGTGAGCCCAGCACAGTAGCAAAAAGACCAATAAAGTCCATCTCAGCCTCGCCTAGTCCACCTCGTCCAATATGCAAGAAGACCCATAAAGTCCCACCCGAGGCACCCTAGCAGACCCAATATGCAACCCGTCTGCACCCAAAAGGCTAGCAGACCCATCTCCTCAGCAACCCACATATACCACATATACCGAGGCATCTCATGCTTTACTCGCAGCCCACATATACCACCTCAATCTTTACACACAGCTGACACTTACCACCTTATGCTGAACACATGCACATCTGCTCATCACAAAACACTTGCTCTCCCGCCCACTCCACAGCATACACCGAAGATGATGAGGAAGCAACCCAGTCCAAAGCTATATAGCCCACTAGCACCAACCCTCTCCCAAGCCGAGCACTTCGCCCATAAGCCCATTCACTACTAGACTCAAGCACTAGAAGTAAGACTCAAGCAGTCAATCCCAGGCTAGCAAGAAGTATCATCAAAACCAAGTCATAGTAACCAGTTGCAGTAATAAGGAGAGGAATGAGTTGCTTTGATAAAGAGAGAGTAAGAGGACATCATTGATTTAATGATATGGGTAATGTCCTTTGCAACAATGGATGGGGGGGTGAGCTGGTCCGAATGAGTCTTTTTTTTTCTCGCTTCCCAAATCTTGTAAAAGGTAGCAGCAAAAGTAAGATAAAGGATAAGCTTTGAGAGTTTCCTACATTGGAAGGAGATGATGAACGAAGAGACACCAGTCCAGTCCATGGGGACGTTAGACCAATCACCCAATGTAAGAGTTTTTTACAGAATGGAGGAGTATGGGCATTCGAAAAATAGATGGTCAAAACTTTCATCATGGCGCTAACAGAGAGGGCAAGGGGTAGTTCTGCCAGACAGGTAGTGCCTAGTGATATCATTAGTAGGAAGTTTTCTAAGAAATCCCAACCACAAGATAAAGGAGAACCGGGGGACATATAGCTTGTTCCAGACAACTTTATGCTAATTAGGAGTAGACTTTTTAGTTCTAATGCAATCCCAGACGTGTCTAGCTTTGAGATTCGAAATAGAGAGACCATTCCATTCAATGCGGTCATTTGATAGAGGATGGATAGGTTGAGTCTCAATAAGACGTCTAAGTTCAATCATCTCATGGTGATAACTCGGAGGAAGGAACCAAGAGGAATTAAAAATGATATCAGCTACAGTGGCCTTGGCTGAAAGCCCAGAGTTGGCCAGCAGAGTCTGACTAGGGTTAATGGGGTTATCATTTATCCAGGGGTCAAACCATAAACTTGTGTTAGAGCCATTACCAACAGTGTAGGAAACATGATTTCTAGCCGTTTGTCTGAGCTTGAGGACTTGTTTCCAGATCCAAGAGCAATCTGAGGGGGCCTGATAATTCCATATGTTTCTCCCTTTCAAGATAGTGGTGCGAATCCAATTGGCCCATAATGAGGACGAATCCACTCGGATGATGTTAAGCAAGTGCATCATAACCAGAGATTTATTCCATTCAATGATGTTTTTTAACTATAATCCCCCCTCAGAGACGGGGAGACAGAGCTTATGCCTTGCAACACGCGCACCAAATTTCCCCAAAGAGGGGCCTTTCCAAAGGAACCTGCATAAAATGGATTGAATAGCTCTGGATACCGCTTTGGGAAATATAACGTGAGCACTCCAGAAGGATTGAATGGAGAATAAAACAGATTTTATGAGTTGAAGACGACCAGAATAGGCCAAGGCAATGGAAGTCCAAGATGTAACTCTAGAAGTGATACAGTGGGTAAGAGGAATACAGTCCATGTAAGAAAGCTTAGATGAAATAAGAGGGACCCCGAGGAATTTGATAGGAAGGGTATCCACTTGAAATCCAAGCAGAGAGAGGATAGTAGTGGATGTCATCTGATCCGAGTTAGCCAGAAAGCATTTGTTTTTGTGGACATTAGGGATGAGGCCAGAGAAAAGAGAGAATGATTGAATTCACGAAATAATAATGCTCACAGATTTGATGCTAGCATGACAAAAGACAAGGATATCATCCGCAAAGAAGAGATGAGTGAGATTGCACTCTTTAGTTCGCCAGTGAAACTTGAAATCCGGGAGCATAGCACCCTCAGAAAGCTTAGTAGACAGCATTTCCATGACAATTACAAATAAGTAAGGGGATAGGGGATCACCTTGCTTAAGACCCCTGGAACTCCCAAAATAACCCGCAAGGGAACCGTTGACCTTGATGGAGAACATAGCTGTAGAAATGCAAGCGCGAATCCACCTAATGAAAATTGGGGGAAACCGAAAAAGTTCCAAGGAGGATAGGAGGAAATCCCAATTAACAGTATCAAATGCCTTTCGAAGGTCAATTTTAAGAGCACAACGAGGCGGGCCAGACGATCTATGATAGTTCCTTAACAAATCTTGAGCGAGAAGAATATTGTCACTGATATTCCTGCCCTTAATAAAAGCAGATTGAGACTTGCTAATGATTGTGGGCAGGAAGACCTTTAGACGGCAGGCGAGGATCTTGGAGATGCATTTATAGATAGTGTTGCAGCATGAAATGGGTCAGAACTCAGACATTTCGGATGGATTTCCACACTTGGAAATGAGATCAATGGTCGTAGAGTTAATACCCTTAGGCATGTACCCTGTATTGAAAAAATGCTTGACAAGATTTGAGAAGTCTTTCCCAACAAAATCCCAGCAATGAGAAAAGAAGTTTACATTAAACCCATCCGGACCCGGGGACTTATTCTTCTTCATAGATTTAAGGGTGGATAATATTTCCTCATCTGTGATGGGGGCAATGAGGAGAGCAGCTTGCCCAGGGCTAAGGAATTTAGAAGGAGAGAATTCCATAGTCGGTAGAACAGAGGGGCCAGGATCAGGATTGAAAAGTTCCTGGAAATACTTAGTGGCAACCAATTCCACATCACGTTGGCCATGGACAAGCACCCCATCTTCATTTTTTTTTTTTTGCTAAATCCCATCTTCATTTTTGATCGAGAGAATCTTATTAGAATTCCATCTACTCTTTACCATATTGGAGAAGAATTTTGTATTGCGGTCCCCAGTAGCGAGCCAAGTAACTCGAGACTTTTGGTGCATCAAAGCCTCCTCCATTTCAAGGGCCTGCCAAAGAGTTTGGAGACAGATTTTTTCCGAGTCTATAAGAGCCACATCCTGAGGATTACCATGAAGAATAATTTGAGAATGATGGAGGGCATCCGTAGCAATTTTGACAGAAGAAGTAACATTTCCTGAGAGTCGGTTCAGAGAGATCAAGGCTTTCTTTGTCAATTTTAATTTCTCAGAAAAAATGAAGAAGGGGTTACCATGCAGAGGACGGTTCCAGACAGCAGCAACACATTCCAGAAAACCATCAAGTTTGGCGAGGTGATTAAAAAATTGGAAGGGCTTCCTGGGTTTGACAATAGGGGATCCGGTACTGAGAATAACAGGAGAGTGGTCAGAGATACCTCTAGGCCCAAACGTAATTATTACTATTCTTTATATCAGTGAGCAATTGTTTGCTCACTCTAGCAATTAACACTGCAGCTAAAGTTGAAAGAGTTGATGAGCCATCTACTAGCAAAGGAAAGGGCAAGATGTCTAAGTGTTGTGGAGTTATTTAGAATTTATTTAAATGCATGATGTTATAAGACTTGTTTTATTTTATGATGTTTTCCGCAAATTTATGTAATAAATTAAGGTTAGATTACATGGGATTGTTTATGAGATGATGTAACCCTTTAATGGGAGAGTTTAATTTTTAAATTAATTAATGTTTTATCCTTTATTATGGGTAGTTAGATGTAATTATTTGGATAGTGAGCACTAAATCCTATGGGAATGAAGTACCTGAATTTGGGGATGTCACAAGTTGGTATCAAAGCTTTAGGTTATGAACCTTAGGTGGGGGAAACCTTTAAGAAGTTAGAAAACATAGTGGTGTTTAACTCTTTTCGAGTTTTAAGGAAAAGGATTAAGGCATCCATTGAAACTAAACAATAAAAGACATTATGTGCTATTTGTTAATAACTTATGTGCTCGTGAGTATCGATAATGTTAAGTAAAACTTAAATATTTTGTTATCAGGATGTCTGACGAAGGAGGATCCAGTCCAGCTAGGGAGGTGATATCTCAGATACCTAGAGATGATGAACCCCGAAATATTCACGTTGTGCGAGAACAATTGATTCAGGAGGATGAGCATGTGACCGATCCCGAGGAGGATAATTATGAGGAGATAGAGGAGGATCCTGTGGAGTTTCCACCAAACTCCGTATCAGCTGAGATGTATGATGCTTTGTATGACCGTAACATAGAGTTACATGATAATGTAGAGGAACTAAAGGAGATGGTTGATATGCATCATGCTGCGTTGGAGTATAAGGATGTTGAGATTCAGGAACTTGACTCAAAACTTGGAAACACAGAGTTGGTTCATACTAAGGGTCAGCATGAATATCTGTTGGAAGTGAACGAGAAGATGAAGACTGACATGAAGAAATTAAAAGATGACTTCAAAGAGGAATCAGCTAAGCGTGCAAGAGCAGAGGACGCTTGGATGAAGGCAACTCAACGTGCAGACCGTGCTGAGGCTAAAGTCCAAGTGAAGAAGGCCAAAATGAACGAAATGGATCATGCCTTTAATTCTGTGATTGATAGGGCCCAGGATCGAGCCTTTTATTACCCGCCTCAATTTGAAGACTCGTCGTGGTTCGTGATGGATCGTAGGACGGCATATCGCAACATGGAGGAGGAGCACAGAGAAGCCTCTCGACGTCTTAATATGCATAGATAAAAAATAAGAGTGATGATAATATGTGGTTATTATGTGAATAAATAAAGTTTTAAATCCCTTATTTTGAGATGAATAAAGGGGTAGTATGAGTATGTAATCCTGAAACTTATTTAGTTCAGGAAAGTGGATGGTTATAGCAGATATGCTATCTTTTATATGTTTTAAAGAATTATAAATGAATAAAATATCAAAGTTTATTTGAAATGTTATGTGTTATAGCTTTAATCTTAGAATGTTTAAGTTAAACTTCAAATACTTAAGAAGTTGAGTGAGGAACTAATAATCGTATATTTTAACAGAAAATGCCTCCTAGAAGAAGATAACCACGTCAATAACCACCTCCTGAGGGGTCTACTAACAATAACAATGAGGCCGACGCTAATCCGGTTCAGCAGTTGGTAACTCTGTTGACGAGAGCACTTGCGAATCAACTGCAAGCTCAAGTTACGACCTTCAAGGAATTCAAAGTGGTTGGACCGCCAGAGTTTCAAGGGTCTATGAATCCAGTGGAGGCCCAAACCTGGATCATGGAAATGGAGAAGGTTTTTGATGTTGCTAGAGTTAACGAAGATCAGAAGACTGCATTCGCGACGTTCATGCTGAAGTCCGAAGCTAGCTACTGGTGGCAAGCAAATAAGTTTAGTGGGGGACAAGGAGTGATAATGTGGGATAGATTTAAGGAGATGTTTTTCGAAATTTAATTTCCAGCGAGTTCTCAAAATCAGTTGGAGGTGCAAATTCTGGAGTTGAAGCAGGGAACCATGACGGTGCCAGAATATGCTGTGAAGTTTAACAAGTTGGCAAGGTTTGCCACTTATCAAGTCAATACAGATGAGCCTAAGGCAAGAAGGTTCGAGCAAGGATTGAAACCCTGGCTGTATAGCAAGGTTTTAATGTTCCAGTTAAATACATTTGCGGTTGTACTGGAAAAGGAAATTATTGCAGAAGGTGGAAGCGATGCCTTGACCAAGTACAATCAAGAACAAAAGAAGAAGAAGAAGAATTAGTGAAAATAAGGCTGGTGGAAGTAATGTTGGAAGTAACAATCAGAAGAGGAAGTGGAATGAGAATTCAACTACGGGAGTATAGCAAGGAAGTCAGCAGAAGAAAAAGTTTGAAGCTTGTGCTACTTGTTGAAAGAACCATATTGGGGTGTGTTTGAAGGGAAAACGAGTGTGTTTCAACTGTGGTCGGGAGGGACACATTGCACCAAACTATTTTAGCCCAAAGAAAGGAAGCATGTTTTACCTGCGGTTCGAAGGATCACATGGCTCGTGATTTCCCTAAAAAGGTAGCGGGGAGTACAAGTGGATGAAAGGGAAACAACAACGATGGTGGTGCATTGACTATCACTGGACCAGCACAGTCAAACCGATCTACTACGAGAACTTTCAATATGACCGTGCAAGGATGTTGTTCAGTCTAAGGATGTGGTGTCAGGTATTATTCCGATTAATGGTATTAATATTTATGTACTATTTGATTCGGGTACTACTTGTTCATTTATATCCGATGAATTTGCACAAAACTTAGATTTGCCTCAGGAAGAATTAGATTATCCTTTGAGCATAGAGATTACAAATAGGGAAGTGATTCTTGTTAGGTTCATATATAAGAATTGTAAAGTGGTTATAAAGGGTCAAGAGATGAGGGTTGACTTGATACCAATTATACTGGGTGAGTTTGATGTTATCCTTGGAATGGATTGGTTATTCAATCACGGAACAGTAATTGATTACCAAAGAAAGTGTGTTAACCTTATGACTCCATCAAAGGTTGTGTTCTATGGCAGTAAATTACCTTGACAAACAAGTTGTCTGACGGTGATGCAAGCCAAGAAGTTGTTAAGACAAGGATGTGTAGGATACTTAGCCTACATAGTTGATGCACAGAAGAAAAGTGCGAAGTTAGAAGAGATACCGATCATAAGAGATTTTGCAAACGTATTTCCAAACGATTTGCTGGGTCTTCCGCCAGATCAACAAATCGAGTTCGTGATTGATTTAGTACCAGGAACAGGCCCGATATCTAAGGCACTATACAGAATAGCCCCGGTAGAGATGAAAGAGTTGATGGTGCAATTACAAGAATTGCTCGACAAGAAGTATATCCAGCCAATCGTATCGCCATGGGGAGCGCCGGTGTTATTTGTTAAGAAGAAGGATGGATCGATGTGCCACTACGTTGATTACAGAGAATTGAATAAGGTCACGATTAAAAATAAGTATCTAAATAAATAGGTAGAATTGAAAACATGTTTCTCTCTCTAGTTTGGTTTCTCTGCCTTCTCTCTAATTTCAAATTTCCCCTGCCCCTAGGTCTCACCTAACTTGTCCGACCTCCACCAACCTTTCCCGGCTTATCTTCCCCCCTCTCTCCGTACACCGATCATCCACCCATCTTCAGTCCCTTCCTTTCCCTTTTGTCCACTATTTTGGTCCTTCCTCTGGATCTCTTGTCCCTTGACCACTTCTTCTTCCCTTACTCTCATGTGTTCTCTTTCTGCTATGGTTAGCCACAACCACCTCTCTGCCGGGAACTCAGAGAGTAGTCCATCCAAAGATCTGTTTGCAGAGTTTGGAGTCTCCCTTCCGAACTCTTCTGAACCCCTACCTCCTCATATTGGTGTCGAGGATATGGGGGAGTCGGATCCCATTATGGGTGTTATGGGAACCAATATTAGCTCTGACGACTCTGCTACAAATGAGATGAATCCTGCTCTGGATATCGATCTTGCTTTGGGGGACAATGCCAAAGAAATTTTCTCGGCTGCTCATCATTTCTCTCATAAAGACATGGAAGAAGCCTTGTTCGAAAGAAAGAAAAACATGCACTTGATGTCCTTTCTATCAGCCCATGGGATCACTACCAATGATGTTCAACATTTCTTGTTGAAAAGAAAGAGGGTTAACTTTTCAAATGCAGACATAATTTCTATGTCTAGTCCTACACCAGATATCCCCTTGGGTTACTTTGACATTGGTGCCCTTCGTCAGGTAATATGTGTTGGAGAAGATTCTAAGCCGGGAGGAACAGCCCCTAAGGTTCCTCCGACGACTGAGGTGAGTTCAGGCTCTAAAACGGTGAATCCGGTCCGGACTCCCACCAACTCATGTCTTGTCAAACCTGGACTGTTAGAGTCAGCTTTTTCAAAAGGTCACACCTCCTCCCTCGAAGAAGGGGAAATTCCAGCTGCTAGCCAGAAAGAAGCCACTAAAACGTGGTGTGATGTTGTAGGCAAATCCAATGTCAGAACTTCTAGGCTCCTTTCGTACCACCCTCCTACTTCTGGCGAAGGGGTCCTGTCAGTCATACCTCCAGACGATATGTTACTTAGAGGAAATCAAAGATGGACTTCCAGCATTGTGGGATACTTCCTTCATTCCTCCCTTCCCTTTAAAGTTGTTGAGCCTATTGCTAGAAGACTTTGGGGTCATCTTGGGCTTACTGATGTATTCCTTCATAACAAAGGATACTTCCTTTTCAAATTTACATCTACATCGGAATGTGACAATGTGCTAGCGTCTGGTACTTGGCACTTCACCTCTAAAATCATGGTCCTTCAAAAATGGAAAGAAGGAATAGAGTTCTCTAAAACGGAATACAGCTCCTTTCCAATTTAGGTCAAACTCCACAATATCCCTCTCTCCTATTGGTCGGATGAAGAAATTAGCTATATTGCTAGTGCCATTGGGAAACCTCTGTTCACGGATGATATGACCACTAAGAATGATTTCCTGAATTTTACTAGAGTTTGCATTTAAGTCAAAGCTTCTTCCTCATTTCCTCCTTCTATTCGGGTAGCCACTAAACAAGAGGAAGCTTCTGAGTATTCCTTTACTTCGGTTGAAGTGGAATATCAAAGTAAACCACCCAACTGCCCCAAATGCCTTGTGTTTGGGCATTCTCCCCTCAAATGTCCTAAATCAAACTTCCAGTGGATTCCTAAAGGGCTTGGAAATGTCACAGATGGTAAAGTGCAGGCTAATGTTGGTGGGCAGGTAATGAAGGCAGATAGGCAAGATATGGTTGGAACCAGTTCCAAGGTCATGACTAAGACTGGGAATGAATGGGTAACAGTAGGAAGGGGAGCTAAATCTAGCTCTATTACTCCAATTCGCTGCAATGAATTGACTGTCTCCAACACGTTTGCCCCTATGGTTATTTATGACCAGACCACTTGCCTAGATGTAGACTCTCCTGTTGCAATGAATACTCTTCTTGTGAACAAGATTAAGGCGATAGACGAAAAAGAAGGAAAAGATCTCAAAAATAAACAAATCTCAGGTATGGAAAATCCAAAGGCTGCCAAGAAGAGAAAAGGCAAGGGAAAAAATGGCAACACCCCCCCTCCATTAGTTTAATTATGTTAGCTTCCTATAATATTAGAAGGTAAGACGGGCTCCCTTCTTTGTCTTTGCTGAAAAACTTAAACTTGCAAGACGAGCTCTGGTCTCACTTAATATCACAGCTGGGAATTTAGTCTCTTTGGTAAAGCTAGCTCGTGAAGATCTTCACGCCATCCAATCCCTTCTCCATGTCAATCCTTTGGATCTGGCTCTTTTGGAAAAGGAGAAAGAATGTTCGCAGCAGCTTTGGCACGCCATTGACAAGGAGGAAATACTCATGCAACAAAAATCACGAGCTAGTTGGTTGGCTTTGGCTGATCGAAACACTAGTTACTTTGCAAACATTATGAAAAGCAGGTGGAACACAAATAAAATCCTCTCCATCTTAAACGAAGAAGGTACACTTGTGAATGAACAACCTCAAATCGAATTGGTGGCAATTGAGTACTTCCAAAACCTCTTTAATTCCTCAAGTTCATAATATGCTGGTTTCAGTAGTTATGGAGTAACTCCCTCACGTCTTCTTGATGCATCCCAAGCCTCAAATCTATGTTCCCCCTTCTCTGATTCTGAGATATTCAAGGTTCTAAATTCAATGAAACGAAATAAGAGTCTGGGGCCGGATGGTTTCAACGTAAACTTTTTCATTAACTGTTGGGATCTGGTAGGGACTGACTTTACAAAGGCTGTCCAGTTTTTCTTTTCTACTAGCAGGCTCACGAAAGGAATTAATGCCACAGCTCTGGCTTTGATACCTAAATGTCCCAATCCGTCCACCATGGCTGACTTTCGTCCCATTTCCTGCTGCAACACCATATACAAATGCATTGCTAAACTTTTGTCAAATAGGCTCAAAGTTGTACTGCCTCTGATTATTGATAAGGCCCAATCTGCTTTTGTTAAAGGGCGGAATATCAGTGATAACATCCTTATTGCTCAAGAATTCTTCAAAGGGTACACTAGGCTTTCTGGTCATGCTAGATGTGCACTAAAGATAGGTCTAAGGAAAGCTTTTGATACAGTCCGTTGGGATTTTCTGTTTGATACACTAACAGTCTTCAATTTTCCTCATACCTTCATTGGCTGGATTAAAGCTTGTGTTACATCCCCCATGTTCTCCGTCAAGATGAATGGAACTCTAGCTGGGTTTTTTAGCAACAACAGAGGACTTCGCCAGGGCGACCCACTTTCCCCCTTCCTCTTTGTTATAGTAATGGAGATGATGCCTCTCAAACTCAACCAAGACACATTGGATTCCTATCTTTAAATACCATTGGAAGGCAAAGGCCAGCAAAATAATGCATCTGCTCTTTGCTGATGACATACTCCTCTTCTTCCATGCAAGCCTTCCTTCTATATCTATTGTGAATTCATGTATCCTCTCCTTCTCACTCTACTCAGGTCTTATCCCTAACTCTCATAAAAGCCATTGCTTCCTCTCAAATACTGACCCCTCCACTTCGAGCGACATCACCGCTCTTCTAGGTTTTCAAATGGGTTCGTTACCTACAAAATTCTTAGGGGTTCCCTTACTCACAAGAAAATTATCCCATGCAGATTGTGTTTCCCTTATCCTACGAATCACAAACAAGGCCTCCTCTTGGACTTCAAAAGTCTTAGCATACTCTGGAAGATTGCAGTTGATTAAGTCAACCCTTTTCTCCTTTCAAGTGTTTTGGAGTACCAACTTTATGCTTCCAAAGACAGTCCTTAGAGACATTCAATCCATTCTAAGTCGATTCCTATGGAAAGGGCCTACACTACACAAATTTGGAGACAAGGTGGCTTGGGCATCTATCACGTTACCCACTCAAGAAGGGGGATTAGGATTAAAGAGCATCCTCGACTGGAATAAAGCCTTGGTAATGATGCATCTTATCCACCTCCTAAATCACAAATCTACTTCTCTTTGGGCTAACTGGGTCAAAACAACCTTTTTAAAGAACAAGTGCATATGGCAAGTTCATAAAAGCCCTGACTGTTCATGGATTTGGAAACAAATCCTCAAGCTTCGCCCCCTTGCCCTTCAACATCTGAAATATACTCTAGGGGATGGCCACCTTACTAACTTATGGTACGACCCCTTGGTAAATGGGACTGTTCTGAATCCTTCTCGGTCCCTTATTTCTAATTCTGGTATTCCCTTAACTGCCATGGTTAGTAATATCATTTCGGGTGAGAACTGGGATCTTCCTACTAGCAATCACCATGAGGTTATCATCTTCCGGCAACAAGTTACCCCCATCCCCTTTCATATGAATAGGATGGATATGATCCAGTGGGACTCATGTGATATCCATTCGGTAAAGGCAAAACAGATTTGGGAATCATTTCGTTCATGGTGTCCTACTGTTCCTTGGTGGTCTATCCCTTGGAATAAGCTTCATGTGCCGCGCTACTCTTTTATTCTGTGGCTTGGTCTTTTAAGGAAGCTTACTACAAATGATCGAACAAGGCACTACTCAGGTCAGGTTTGGCTTTGCCCACTCTGCAACCTTCAGTTAGAAACCTTTTCCCACTTATTTTTTGAATGTGAGTACTCCTCTACGATCCTTAAAAGTGCAGTTGAATTAGGAAATTGGGTCACTATCCCCTTCTCCTGGGATGCCCTGATTGCTTTCCTCACATCTTACCAAGGCTCTAAACTCTCCAAAAACATCCTCAGTCTGACTATTGCAACTTGTTTTTACAAAGTTTGCGAGGCCCGGAATACCAAGCTCTACACAGGTTCCATTCCACCTTCATGGACATTAGCAAAGGATGTTATCCAGCTCATCAAGGCTAGGCTCTCAACATGTAAATCTTTCCTAAAGGCCACAAATTGTAATCATTTCTGTAATTGGTTAATAGTTTAAATTGTTATGTTGGGCCCTCTTCCATGTATCGTATCATCATCTCTGATATTTAGATGATGTTACTATATTCTGGGGTATGCCCCTTTGCCATTGTCCTCTTTGGTTCTTTTTTATATATACAACAAACTTAGCAAAAAAAAATTAGAGGGTTAAATAAAAAGCTTAAACATGCTTATGTTAAGCAAATCATTGCAGACTATAATATTTCAATTATGGGTTTACTTGAGACTAGAGTTAAATCTACTAAAGCTCCCAAAATTTCTAGGAATTTGTGTAGGAACTGGGAATGGGCTTTTAATTATGACTTCCATAATAATGGTAGAATTTGGGTAGGATGGAATCCTCTCCTTTGGAAATTAGATATCATTTTTGTTTCCTCTCAAATTATGCACTGTAAAGTTCAGTCGCTAGATGTTAACAGTAATTGTTTCATGGTTTCTTTTGTGTATGGGCTTAATACATACATCGAAAGAAGGACTCTCTGGAATGAAATGGTTACTCTGTCCACAAATGATTGTTGGTGTTTATTGGGGGACTTCAATGTTATAAAGAACCTGAAGGAAACTAACCAACCAAATGCTAATTGGGATGTTGGTAAAGAAGAGTTCAAAGACTGCATCACGGATATTGGGGTGGATGACATTCGAGCAACTGGGCCAATCTTTACTTGGTGGAACAACCAACCTTTGCAACCAGTCCACAAAAAACTGGAGCGAGCCATGGGAAATTCAGAATGGTTCTCTAAGTTTGACCTTTCACTGGTTTCTTTTGCGCACCGCGGGCTCTCGGACCATTCCTTAGTTTTACTAAACTCTGGGACTACGTTTACTAAACCCCGGAGACAGTTTCAATATTTCAACCACATGTCTCTCCTTGTTGGGTTTCATGAAACTGTCAGGTTGGCTTGGGATACCCACATTGTTGGGAACCCTTTCTATGTTTTCTCTGAGAAACTGAAATGCACCAAGAAAGCCTTATTCTCCCTCAACAGTTCTGTGGGTAATCTAACCACACTTGTCAAGGCAGCAAGGGAAGAGCTCCTACTCGGTCCAGAACCTCCTTCATGTCCATCCCTATGACTTGGACCTTTTGGCAAAGGAAGAGAGCTGCTCGAAACAACTTTGGCAAGCTATGGATAGGGAAGAAGTCTTAATGCAACAAAAATCCAGAGTTACATGGATGGCCTTAGGTGACCGAAACTCAAGCTACTTCTCAAATATGATGAAGCAACGGTGGAACTCTAACAAAATCCTCTCGATCCTTAATAATGAGGGTCTTATGGTCCATGACAAGGAACAAATTGAGGCAGTTGATGTGGAGTATTTCTCTAGCCTTTTTTCTAATTCGGGCCCTCCCTATGATGGGTTTTCAGACCTAGGCATCTCCCCAACTAAATTAATAGACCCATCTCAAGCTTCGATCCTTAGTGCTCCTATTTCTGATTCTGAGATATTCAAGGTTCTAAACTCCATGAACCGTAATAGAAGCCCAGGTCCAGACGGTTTGAATGTGAACTTCTTTATCAGCTGCTGGTCCATTGTGGGGGAAACCTTTACTAAAGCTGTCCAATACTTTTTCTCCTCTAACCGGCTAACCAAAGGAATTAACTCCACTGCGTTGGCCTTGATTCCCAAATGTCCAAATCCAACTGCCATGGTTGATTTCTGTCCTATCTCTTGCTGTAATACTATTTATAAATGTATAGCAAAAATCCTTTCTAATAGGCTAAAAGTGGTTTTGCCCAAGATCATTGATCAAGCACAATCGGCTTTTGTACAAGGTCGAAGTATAAGTGATAACATTCTCTTGGCTCAAGATCTCTTCAAAGGTTACAACAGGAACTCTGGCCCATCTCGATGTGCCCTCAAGATTGACCTAAGGAAAGCCTTTGACACGGTGAGATGGGAGTTCCTTCTTGATGTTCTTAAGGCTTTTCATTTTCCCCCAATCTTCATTAGATGGATCAGGGCATGTATATCTTCTGCCATGTTCTCTGTCAAGTTGAATGGAACCCTCGCAGGATTCTTTGACAGTACCCGTGGGCTAAGTCAAGGAGATCCCCTATCCCCCTTCCTTTTTGTTCTTGTGATGGAAATGCTTTCTCTAAAGCTCAAAAAAGAGACTTCCACTGATGGGTTTGAATATCATTGGAAAGCAAAAGGATGTCAGCTTACTCATCTACTGTTTGCGGATGATATCCTGATTTTCTGCCATGCGAGTTTACCTTCAGTTAATATTATTAATTCTTGCATCCAATCCTTCTCTCTCTACTCTGGACTGATCCCAAATTCTCATAAAAGTCAGTGCTATCTCTCAAATACGGACCCCTCAACCAAAGATAGCATCCTATCATTAATGGGATTTCAGTTAGGGTCTCTACCTTCCAAATTCCTCGGCATTCCACTGCTATCTCGAAAGCTCTCTCATGCCGACTGTGCTCCTCTTATTCAAAGGATAACCTCCCGTATTTCTTCCTGGACTTCCAAATTCCTTGCCTACTCCGATCGCCTTCAGTTGATTAAATCTGTTCTTTGTTCCTTCCAAACCTACTGGTGCAAGCATTTCATGCTACCTAAAGCTGTACTTCGGGAGATTAACTCCCTCCTTGGCAGGTTTTTGTGGAAGGGACCGAATCTTAGTAAGTTTGGGGCTAAAGTGGCTTGGTCGAAAATAACTTTTCCAAGGAATGAAGGGGGTTTAGGCATAAAGAATATCCTTGATTGGAACATTTCTTTACAGTTGCAGCATTTCCTCCAAATCATCAACCACGATACTAAGTCTCTCTGGGCAAAATGGGTACAAACCACTCTCCTAAAAGATAAGTCTATATGGCAGGTCACGGCAGGGAATGATTGCTCATGGACATGGAAACAAATCCTAAAGCTTCGCTCCTGTGCTTTACAACACCTTAAATACATTATTGGGCAGGGAAATCAGACTTCTCTTTGGTATGATCCTTGGTTGAACGGTGCCCCAATCAACCCCTCTACCTCATTATTATCCAACTCCGGTATTCCTTCTTTTTCTAAGGCTCACATTATCCAGGACCTCTCATGGAATCTCCCAAATAGCAATCACCATGATGTGATCATGTTTAGGCAGCAAATTCTACAAGCCTCCATCACTCCAAGACAGAATGACATAATATTGTGGGATGATAAAGTCATTCATTCAGTAACGGCTAATCAGATATGGGATTCCATTCGGGCTAGAACCCAATCGACATCATGGAGCTCAATCCTTTGGAACAACCTCCATGTGCCAAGATACTCGTTTATGTTGTGGCTTGGACTGCTGAGGAAAATTTCTACTAATGATCGAACCAAGCACTACACAGGAAGGACTTGGAGTTGTCTCCTATGCAACCAACACATAGAAACCTTTGAGCACATGTTCTTTGAATGTTCCTATTCTTCGATTATCCTTCAAAGTGCTCTTGATTTGGGTAATTGGACTTCTATCCCACTCACTTGGGACGCTCTCATTAGCTACCTCACCAATTACCAAGGCTCTAATTTGTTAAAGAACATTTTGAACCTCACAGTTGCCACTTATTTCTACAAAGTTTGGGAAGCTAGAAATACAAAGATGCATAAGGGTAATATCATTCCTCCTAGGTCTCTTGGAAAGGACACCATTAATCTTATCAAGTCCCGGATTTCTACTAGCAAAGCCTTCCTCAAAGCCACAAATTGTAACCACCTTTGTAATTGGTTGATAACTAACTAGGATGGTTGGGTTTTCTCCCTTGTATCCATATTAACAGGAGGCTTCGGAAGAGCTTAAGGATTCGGGCGAGTATGGTGTAAGTTTTGGGCTTCGGGAAAGAGACAATGAGGTATGCTCGGGAGAGCATGAGGCTTCGGGCAAACATGGTGCAAGTTTTGGGCTTCGGCCGAGCGACTATGAGGCTTCGGGCGAGCATGAAGCATGAGGCTTCGGGTAATCATGGTGAAAGTTTTGGGCTTCGGCCGAGCGACTATGAGGTACGCTCGGGCGAGCATGAGGCTTCGGGCAAGCATGGTGCAAGTTTTGGGCTGCGGCCGAGCATGGTTTCGGGTGAGATGGTGGTTTCGGGCGAGATGGTGGTTTCGGGCAAGTTATGGTATGCATGTGCATTTGCATGGTCTGAGTGTGTGAACAAAGGTGGGAGGCTATATCTGTACTTTCATCAAGGATCCATTTTGTAATCTTTTCTGTATTGGGTGGTTAGTTCAACTTGTTATGTTGGGTTCTCTTCCTTGTATCGTATCATCATCTACACATCTTAGATGATGCTACTATATTCTGGGGTATGCCCCTTAGCCATTGTTTTTGGTCCTATATATACAAACAAATTTAGCAAAAAAAAATAAGTATCTGTTACAAAGAATCGACGACCTATTTGATCAACTGACGGGTGCGAGGTATTTTTCAAAGATAGATTTGAGGAGTTGTTATCATCAACTGAAGGTGAGGCCAGAATACGTACTGAAGACGACATTCAGAACTCGATATGGTCATTACGAGTTTCTGGTTATGTCATTTTGTTTAACCAATGCACCTGCAACGTTCATGGATTTAATGAACATGTTGTTTAAACCATTCTTACATAAATTTGTGGTGGTGTTTATTGATGATATCCTGATGTATTCTAAGACCAAGGAAGAACATGTTGAACACTTAAGAGTGACGTTGGAGACATTGAGAAAAGAGAAGTTCTACACAAAATTTTCAAAATGTGAGTTTTGGTTGGAACGTGTACAGTTTCTCGGGCATGTTATTGATAACGACGGAATTTCGGTAGATCCATCAAAAGTTGAAGCTGTAGTAAACTGGGATCATCCAAAGACACCGTCAGAGATAAGGAGTTTCTTAGGATTGGCAGGTTACTATAGGCATTTTATTCAGGACTTTTTTAAGATCGCGACCCCGTTGACGAATTTAACCAGGAAGGAAGTTAAGTTTGTTTGGCCGGAAAAGTGTCAGGAAAGTTTTCACGAATTGAAGAAAAGTTTTAGTACGACACCTATCTTGTCATTGCCTGATGATACATGGAATTTTGTGGTGTATAGTGATGCGTCAGATAAAGGACTAGGCTGTGTTCTTATGTAGAACGGCAGAGTTATTGTGTATACATCACGTCGATTAAAAGATTACAAAAAAGGGTATCCGACTCATGACTTAGAGTTGGTTGCTGATAAGTAGGATTTATACCTACTTATCCGGTATCTGTTACTTGAATTAGTTGCTTATATTCATGTTCTTAGTTACTTTTCATACATTTTATGTTATTTTGTAGGTTATGAAATGACATTGGCATGAAGAAGCAATCATAAGCAATTCGGATATCTTTTGGACTAAAATACACAAGCAAATGCAAGAAGAGAATATTGAAGGACTTTTGACACCACTTTGGATGCATGTTCTTGGCTTGGAACCGGGATTTTATGGTAGCTCTACATCTCAGCTTTCCAGAACATCTTGAATCATTTCAATCGGAGTTCGGATGCGAGAGTTATGTCATTTTTATCAACGAAGATCAAAGCTAAGAGTTGTCATGTTTGCCATTTACATAGCATCTACTTCAAGACCGATTTCCACCTTTATCGAATTCAAATTTGTCAAAGCTCAAAGAATGAAAGTTATAGATCTCGTCGATATCTTCGATTTGATAGGTCGCAAGCCTCGTAATTCCAAGCGGATCAATAATTATACCTGTTTTACTAAAGGACGTCGCAGTAGAAACAGAGTGGCGCTGACTGCGCTACGCCTAGAGCGGACTGTGCCAGGACACCAGAACCTACTGCTGCTGCAGTGCTAACTGCGCCAAAAAAGGCTAGGGTCGGCGCTGCCAGCGCTAGGAGGCGGGATTTGAGTCAAAATGGGCTATTTGATGTCCAAATTGAGCCAGAATAGGATTCTTAGTTGCCTAACTTGCTAGGATACCTATTAGAACTCTAAATACTTGAGTTTAACTTGGATTGGGAGGCTAATTCTAAGACTCCATAACATACCTCTTGGGATAGATTTCTAATAATCTAATTCTTTACTTTCTTTCTTAGATTAGAAGGGGAGAATTCTTTATTTTCTTTCTTAGATTAGTAACCCTAGATTAGAGAAAAATGGAAGATTGAAGCAACTTGGAGACCATTGAAGATCAAGAGCAGGAGCTTGAGGAAGATGGAGCTTGACAACAGATTAATTCTTTTCTCTACTCTTATTCTTATTTTTTAATGTGTATTCAAGTGTGGATTCTTAGTTTTAATTCATTGAACTAATTCTTTATTTGAGATTATAATGGATCTTATTGTGTAGTTTATTTTAATATGCTTCGCTATCAATTATTATGTTTTACTGTGAGAATTGTCTATTGTGATTTGGAGTTAATTGTCTAATTGATTAGCCATTAATTACCGTGATAATCTATATGAACTCAAGAGATGAAGTATAGATTTAGATTTGATTATGATAGCATGTGGTCGTGATTTTGTGAATAGCTTAATCTTGATGAATGTTAAGGTAGAGATATGCTTGACATCGCATGTAATCGGATAGAGAACTTATTCTTAAACCTTCTTCATTTGTAATTCACATAGAGATATAGTGGGTTAGTTGATTAAGGTGTTTAACGGATTTCTATCTTAATTGTGGATTGATGTTGATACGGTATTAGTGCATCGAGAGGTGGTTAATACTACTTTAGTGTTCTTGATTAGTAATTCGGGTTAGAGAATAATTGATGAGAAGTGTGTTAACTTAAATGAAGCAATAAGTGAAGTTGTGATCTTAAATATCCGTAATCTTAACTTAATTAGTGGTAATTAGAATTAATTTAATTATAAATTGAAATTCATTCGTTTAAATAAGATTGAGTTGGTTACAGGTTAGTACTTGGTGATTTTTATTAAATAATTCTCTGTGAGAACGATACTCAACTTATCACTTTATTACTTGTTGACCACCTATACTTGTGTGTTGTGAGTATATAGATTTTACCCAACAAGTTTTTGGCGCCGTTGCCGGGGAATTAGTTTAATATTTTTTACCAATATTAATTTCAATCAAATTAGTCTTAATTTAAACATTTTTATTTTTATTTATAATTCTCTTCCTATATTTCTCTCTTTTCAGGTACCATGGATGACTTTACGCATCAATGGCCATACACGAACATGACTCAACTATGGGAAACAGGGATTGATGGAATTAATACATTTTCCACAAAGTCAGTACAAATTGAGGCAAATTCGAAGACCTTGGAGGTTATCACAGCACAACGGAGGCGAAAGATGGCAGTTACGTGTGACTATTGTGCTGGAAACCATCAAGGTCATCAATGCACCGTCAATTGTGAACCGGTACAATATAGTGGTGATTACCTCAATAACTATGTTGATCCTAAACTATCACCAAGATTGGGGGTATCACCCAAATTTTTCATGGAGCTATAATTATGATGACCAACATTACGCTCTAAATCCATCATACACACCGGAATTTTTTTTTTGTTATCCGTGGGTTTCCGACCCGCAGGCCGATACACCGGATTTTTCATGTCCACCTCTAGTGTCACAAGAGACAGTTAATTCGAGATTGGAGGAATTGTTGTCCAAGTTCATAGCATCAAATGAGGAGAGAAGGATTAATCAAGAGCGGTCGATTCAGAATCAAGAGATAGCAATTCAAAATCTTCAAAATAAGATAGATCAATTGACCAAAGTTGTAAGCAACCTTCCTCCAAACAAGTGGTGTTATGACAAGGATTCCGAAATTGATGAAGTGCCCGAGCCAAATCTTCAACTAGATGAGCCACATAAGGTTGAAAAAGAGACAAGTGGGGATAATGACAACAAGGTCGGTGAAGAGCTAACTATAAGTACTAACGAGGATGAGCCGATGTTATTAGTGCCCCCAAATTCCTTCTCCACCAAAGATCAAGGGTTCAGTTAGATTTGCAAAACCGTGCCCGCTTGGTAGTCATGTCGTCGGCGAAGCTCTTTATGACATAAGAGCGAGTGCAACAATGAAGTCGTGGTGGGATGAGAAAGAGAAGATAGACGAAGAGCCCATTGTGTTTGACACACTTCCATGCCCAACTATGATCACAAACACAATGGAGATATCACCTAGTTATTTGCCCATCTACATGGAGATTATACTGTGTCAGAGCATGCTAGGTGACTTTGATGCTATGGCCATCGCTTGTGGCAACCTCCCAAAGGATTATTTGCTACTGATGGATGGAGGGTTCCTCAATTTTCGAAGAGTGAGATGGAGCGTAAAACGCACTCACTAAATAAAAAAAAGAAAATATGTATGTTTGAAATACTTGGGAAGGGTTATTACGTGCTTAAAAGTTTAAATATCCAGTTGAACCTCAAGAAAAATTTGTGTTATGTCTATATTAGCGGTGATTGATGTGATAAGAAGTTTTGAAAGTCATTTTTGAAAATCTTTTATGAGTATTGGTTGATTTAATCTAAATCATGACTGGATTGAACACATGGATGCACACACACTTAAAGGATCAAGAGTAAATGTGAATCTAATGACAGTTGTTGAAATTTTAGACATGACATTGTTTTGAAATTTTTTATGGGTTATTATCTGTTGTAAGCTTTGAGGCCATTGATCGAATTCATATTGATTCATTGTTTGGGTGGATCATTGCTAGAGGATGAATCTGTCTAATTCGTGTTTTTGCTTGAGGACAAACAAATGTTTAAGTTTGGGGGTATTTGATAAGTAGGTTTTATACCTACTTATCCGGTATCTGTTACATGAATTAGTTGCTTATATTCATGTTCTTAGTTATTTTTCATACATTTTATGTTATTTTGTAGGTTATAAAATGACATTGGCATGAAGAAGCAAGGATATGCAATTCGGATATCTTTTGGACTAAAATACGCAAGCAAATGCAAGAAGGGAATACTGAAGGACTTTTGACACCACTTTGGATGCATGTTCTTGGCTTGGAACTAGGATTTTATGGTAGCTCTACTTCTTAGCTTTCTGGAAAATCTTGAATCATTCCAATCGGAGTTCGGATGCGAGAGTTATGGCCTTTTATCAACGAAGATCAAAGCTAAGAGTTGTCATGTTTGCCATTTACATAGCATCTACTTCAAGCCCGATTTCCGCCTTTATCAAATTCGAATTTGTCAAAGCTCAAAGAATGAAAGTTATAGATCTCATCGATATCTTCGATTTGATAGGTGGCAAGCCCTGTAACTCCAAGCGGATCAATAGTTATACCTGTTTTACCAAAGGACGTCGCAGTAGAAACAGAGTGGCACTGACTGCGCTACGCCTAGCGCGGACTGCGCCAGGACACCAGAACCTACTGCTGCTACAGCGCTGACTATGCCAGAAAAGGCTAGGGTCGACGCTGCCAGAGCTTGGAGGTGGGATTTGAGTCAAAATGGGCTTTTTGATGTCCTATTTGAGCTAGAATAGGATTCTTAGTTGCCTAACTTGCTAGGATACCTATTAGAACTCTAAATACTTGAGTTTAACTTGGATTGGGAGGCTAATTCTAAGACTCCATAACATACCTCTTGGGATAGATTTCTAATAATCTAATTCTTTACTTTCTTTCTTAGATTAGAAGGTGAGAATTCTTTACTTTCTTTCTTAGATTAGAAAGGGAGAATTCTTTATTTTCTTTCTTAGATTAGGAACCCTAGATTAGAGAAAAATGGGAGATTGAAGCAACTTGGAGACCATTGAAGATCAAGAGGCTTGAGGAAGATGGAGATTTGCTAACAATAGATTAATTCTTTTCTCTAATCTTATTCTTATTTTTTAATGTGTATTCAGTTGTGGATTCTTAGTTTTAATTCAATGAACTAATTCTTTGTTTTAGATTATAATGGATCTTATTGTGTAGTTTATTTTAATATGTTTCGCTATCAATGTAATAACCCATATTTTTTTTAAATTAAATATTAAGTGATTTTTTATATACAATTATGTTTAAATTGAAAAAGGTAAATGATTTTGTTTCCCTCTTTCTTCCTTGTTTTGTTTGGAAATTAAATTCTTTTAGTAGATAATTAAATAACTGATGAAATTAAAATTGAGAAAGATATTTTCTTTTTATTAAAGTCTTGTGGTAAAATCATTCAGAGCGGGAACCTACTTGGGAGATAGAGGAGTCTATTCGAGCGGAGTATCCGCATCTCTTTGAAAATTAGGTGCGTTCCATTATTTTAATTCCGGGGACGGAATCCTTTTTAAGATGTAGATGATGTAATACCCGGTAAAAGAAAAATAATAATAATAAATAAATAATATTTAAATCTATATTTTAATTGGGTTTTTCTTATGTTTGAGTCAAATTGTATTAAATTTGTGTGAACTATAATAAGTATATGGTCACATTAATTTGGGCATTTATACTAATTGGGTCAAACTAATTTCTGAAGTATTTAAGTTTGGGCTTGATAAATTATTTGAGCCCAAATTAAGGTGATGAGTTTAAAAATCAAATTGGAATAGGAGTAATATATTAGGTTAAATTTCTTCCTAATACATATATTTTCATAATCGACTAAAGAGGTTTCTAGGGTAACGAGAAAGAGGCGGAAGAAGAACGAGGAGAACGTGGCTAGAATTAAAAAGGGTTTGAGAGCAAGACCATTAAAACTTTATTCATCATATTCTTCTTCTCAAAGGTAATTATTGGACTATTCTTGAATACAAATTAATTATTTTGCTGTTGTAATTACAATATAATTTCTTGTTGTGGTTGCAATCTATTTTAAAAATTTATTATGTCGCTTGATTAATTGAATTTATTAATGAAATTTTGATTTACAATTGGGATATATGATATATATAAAAAAATAATAAAAATAAATAAATAAATAAATTATAACCGTCAGCGGCATATATATATATATGTTACCTGTAGGGTCTTATTTAAATTTATATATATATACATGATCTTGATCAGTTGCATATTATATATATGAACCTGTGAATCCTCATTAATTATATATACAAGCATATACCTGCATCCGGCAAATTCGATATATATATATATATATATATATATATATGAACCTGTGAATCCTCATTAATTATATATACAAGCATATACCTGCATCCGGCAAATTCGATATATATATATATATATATATATGAACCTGTGAATCCTCATTAATTATATATACAAGCATATACCTGCATCCGGCAAATTCGATATATATATATATACACATATACATATATATATATATATATAGAGTCCGGATCCAGTCCGGGATCCCGGACTCTACTAAAATACGGACCTTTTTTTTTTTTTTTTTTTTTTTTTGAAACAACTAAAAAAAAAAATTATGGAATTGAAATTTTTCCATAATACAGTGTTTTGGGGCGTGATTTGGATGCCTATAACGAAATATGTCTGTACAGTCTGGGCAGACTGTACATACATTGGTTGGTGTAGGTATTAAAAACACGCCCAAAACATTGTATTATGGAAAAATTTCAGTTCCATAATTTTTTTTTTTTTAGCTGTTCTATAAAAAAAAAAAAAAATAAGGGTCCGGATTTGATCAGGTCCGGGAGTCCGGACCTGATCAATTCTGTATATATATATATATATATATATATAATTTTAAAAAGGGAAAGTGATAAATAATATTATAATATTGTTATTATAATTAAAATGTATCTTTTGATTACAAATTGAATATAGTATATTAAAATTATTGAATTTATGAAAATACAAACTATATAAGTACATAATTTAATTATATGTATTGTATGTTATTTTGATAATTAGATCGGATTGAGGAGGTTTAGCGGGTGATATTTGGATTCGGCGAATTATTTTAGTACTATATTAAGGTACGGATTCCGTACTCTTTCAGCGATACTCTTATTAAATTTGATTTATTCGTTTGTTTCCTTATTTCGAATTCTGTTATGATTTCACATAATTGTTTCCGGTGAAATAAATATATTAGTTTTATTTTGGAGTTGATACATATGACTCGTATTTGTACTCTTTGAATTAGGATATTATGTTTAGTATTTATTTTTGATAATTGTAGAGCGGTACATGTTGCTACTTTCTTTTTGAAACCTTATGACTATAATTTGATTTGGTTCAACATGTACATATAGAACCTTTTTGTTGGTATTATGTCGCATGTGTTGTGACATGGTATTTTGTTAGAATATACCGTAGGGTATACCTGAGCTATAACCACATGTGGAGATACCACATGCATGTCGTCTTGGCACGAGAGACATGACACTTTCCGTGGCGGTGTGATTAGTCTACGGCGTCTCCGTTTTGGGCTCCGGAGTAAATGGGCCATTTGGTGTTTTGTTGTGGGAGGCGTATGGGTTAACCCTAGTTTTCTGTTCTGCGGATTGGTGATGTTGTGCCAAACACACCTATCCTATTTGCATACATTTGGATTCGCGGTCCAATGTGTGATTTGCCTGTGTGGCATTATTTTAACTTGCCTGTGTAGCATGGTTTTGACTTGCCTGTGTGGCATTATTTTGACTTACCTGTGTGGCATTGTTTTGACTTGCCTATGTGGCAAGGTATATTTCTGAGCTCAATCGGTATGAAATAACCCCAGCCATTTGTTTCAGCCTATTATTTTATTGTATTAGTTGTTGGCTTCTGTTCAGTTCAATTCATCGGATTAGTTACTTCAGTTCGTTATTTCTTTAATATTCTGTCTGTTTCATTAATTCTGTTGGTTCAAATATATTCTATTCAAATCTTCAGAGATTTTATTTTTGTTAGAGGCAATATTTTGTCTCAGTTGATTTCGTATATCAGTTGTATATATGTATCCGTACTGGGCAATTGGCTCATGCTGTGTTTTTCTTCCGACAGGTTTGCAGGGGTGATTCAGGGCTAGTGTGATGAGAGTTTTGCCTTTGACCATCTAGGTGGATTCGAATTTTAGGTTTTGATCATTTTGACTCTATGTTGAGAATCGTATTTAATGACTTATTGATGGTTATCATTATTACATATTTGAAGTCTTTAGTGCTCTGTTTACTAATTTTGAGGTTTGTTGTGCTTTGCACGTGACCTCCCTTTCCTTTTCGGGAAGGGGGTGTTACAGAGATGGTATCAGAGCTTAGGTTCTTTCTTGTAGAAAATCTATTTAGGTTTGACCTGTGAGTTATGGGAAAATCTCTGGGTAGACGTCGTAGGAATTTTATTCGATTTTATTCTTTATTTGGTTGGTCTTGATTTTGACCAAGTGTCATTCTCTCCTCGAGTTGTAGTTGATTTGAGAAATGTGAGAAACATTATTAAGATTATT
Organism: Panax japonicus; assembly: GCA_020205505.1. NCBI lineage: Eukaryota > Viridiplantae > Streptophyta > Magnoliopsida > Apiales > Araliaceae > Panax > Panax japonicus. Next base: position 63,201,908 of record CM035091.1, read on the forward strand.
ATTGTTATGCACTGGAGCAATAATATTAGTTAAGGATTGTGATTGGATATCATTAAGGAGAATAAATATGTGATTGTGTTTGTGATTGGATATTTTGTACAGTTAAAAAAAAGGATTATATGATTATGATGTGAGTATTTGTATAAGCGAGTTTTGATTTTGGAAAATTATTTGTTAGAGTTATTTTTGGTGACAATTTATTATGATCTTAGAATTGAGGATTTGATTTTGATGATGATTTGTTTATGTTAATCTTGTGGATAATTTGAGGTATGTGTATTGATGAATTACTATGATAAAGTGAAAATTATTAAGTATAGATGATTTCTTGTAATTTGAGTGGTTGATATTCGAGGTAATTAGTTTAATCATTTGGAGTTAATGATCAATTTTGTGGCTATTTTTCTAGAAAGATATTGGAGTCATGTCCTATGAAGTTTCTTTGTGATAGTAAGATGAGATTTTGAAATTCGTTGAGTTAAGGTTTGCATTACGAGAATGATTGATTTATTGAATGATTAGATATATAATAAGTGATGAATTCAATATAGTTTAAGAGATTTTAGAAGTTATAGTTTGCTTATTCAAATAGTAGGATATATGATTTGGAGTTTAGTATGGTGATAGAGAGATCTTAGTAGTAGTATATTTTTGGTGTAATAATATGTGAGAACTAATTTGATTGAGGTTATGATATTTTGAAACTCTTAAGGACTTAAGAGAGTTGGTGATAAAGAGATATTAGTAGTATATTCTTTGGTGTAATAATATTTGAGGACTAGTTCAAATTGAGGATGGAATATTTTGAAGCTCTTGAGGACTTGGGGAGAGCTGGTAATATAGTTTGCATAGTTGTTTTATTTATCTGATGTCTTTAGAGTTTTGTATGAATTTATGTAAAATAAAACAAAAATAATTTGTTAGATCTTTATCATGTGTGGAATATAAACGTTTTACAAATTAAAAATAATTTTAAATATTTTGGGTATTCGAATTATATTTAGATGAAAAGAAAATTATGTGTTTTCGAATTATGTTCCGAAGAGTACGTACGTTTACAAGAATGAAACTCAAAGATATTAGCGACGACCCGCACCAATCGTGGAGCATGTAATCTAATTTGATGCAACGCAAAGAACCTTACCATGGCTTGACACGGTAGCTGACGAATCTTTTACAAGTACATTGATAATTACGTGTACCGATGACTTATGCGCGTTAATCGTTATAAATGGCGACGCTACGTCGTAACTAAATTTATTTATTTATTTTTGTATCTTATTTGAATTCCGAGGACAGAATTATTTTTAAGGGGTGAAAAATGTAATAACCCATATTTTTTTTAAATTAAATATTAAGTGATTTTTTATATACAATTGTGTTTAAATTGAAAAAGGTAAATGATTTTGTTTCCCTCTTTCTTCCTTGTTTTGTTTGGAAATTAAATTCTTTTAGTAGATAATTAAATAACTTATGAAATTAAAATTGAGGAAGATATTTTCTTTTTGTTAAAGTCTTGTGGTAAAATCATTCAGAGCGGGAACCTACTTGGGAGATAGAGGAGTCTATTCGAGCGGAGTATCCGCATCTCTTTGAAAATTAGGTGCAGTTCCATTATTTTGATTCCGGGGACGGAATCCTTTTTAAGGGGTAGATGATGTAATACCCGGTAAAAGAAAAATAATAATAATAAATAAATAATATTTAAATCTATATTTTAATTGGGTTTTTCTTATGTTTGAGTCAAATTGTATTAAATTTGTGTGAACTATAATAAGTATATGGTCACATTAATTTGGGCATTTATACTAATTGGGTCAAACTAATTTCTGAAGTATTTAAGTTTGGGCTTGTTAAATTATTTGAGCCCAAATTAAGGTGATGAGTTTAAAAATCAAATTGGAATAGGAGTAATATATTAGGTTAAATTTCTTCCTAATACATATATTTTCATAATCGACTAAAGAGGTTTCTAGGGTAACGAGAAAGAGGCGGAAGAAGAACGAGGAGAACGTGGCTAGAATTAAAAAGGGTTTGAGAGCAAGACCATTAAAACTTTATTCATCATATTCTTCTTCTCAAAGGTAATTATTGGACTATTCTTGAATACAAATTAATTATTTTGCTGTTGTAATTACAATATAATTTCTTGTTGTGGTTGCAATCTATTTTAAAAATTTATTATGTCGCTTGATTAATTGAATTTATTAATGAAATTTTGATTTACAATTGGGATATATGATATATATAAAAAAATAATAAAAATAAATAAATAAATAAATTATAACCGTCAGCGGCATATATATATATATGTTACCTGTAGGGTCTTATTTAAATATATATATATATATACATTATCTTGATCAGTTGCATATTATATATATGAACCTGTGAATCCTCACTAATTATATATACAAGCATATACCTGCATCCGACAAATTCGATATATATATATATAAAATCTTAAAAAGGGAAAGTGATAAATAATAATATAATATTGTTATTATAATTAAAATGTATCTTTTGATTACAAATTGAATATAGTATATTAAAATTATTGAATTTATGAAAATACAAACTATATAAGTACATGATTTAATTATATGTATTGTATGTTATTTTGATAATTAGATCGGATTGAGGAGGTTTAGCGGGTGATATTTGGATTCGGCGAATTATTTTAGTACTATATTAAGGTACGGATTCCGTACTCTTTCAGCGATACTCTTATTAAATTTGATTTATTCGTTTGTTTCCTTATTTCGAATTCTGTTATGATTTCACATAATTGTTTCCGGTGAAATAAATATATTAGTTTTATTTTGGAGTTGATACATATGACTCGTATTTGTACTCTTTGAATTAGGATATTATGTTTAGTATTTATTTTTGATAATTGTAGAGCGGTACATGTTGCTACTTTCTTTTTGAAACCTTATGACTATAATTTGATTTGGTTCAACATGTACATATAGAACCCTTTTGTTGGTATTATGTCGCATGTGTTGTGACATGGTATTTTGTTAGAATATACCGTAGGGTATACCTGAGCTATAACCACCTGTGGGGGTACCACAGGCATGTCGTCTTGGCACGAGAGACATGACACTTTCTGTGGCGGTGTGATTAGTCTACGGCGTCTCTGTTTTGGGCTCCGGAGTAAATGGGCCATTTGGTGTTTTGTTGTGGGAGGCGTATGGGTTAACCCTAGTTTTCTGTTCTGCGGATTGGTGATGTTGTGCCAAACACACCTATCCGATTTGCATACATTTGGATTCGCGGTCCAATGTGTAATTTGCCTGTGTGGCATTATTTTGACTTGCCTGTGTAGCATGGTTTTGACTTGCCTGTGTGGCATTATTTTGACTTGCCTGTGTGGCATTGTTTTGACTTGCCTATGTGGCAAGGTATATTTCTGAGCTCAATCGGTATGAAATAACCCCAGCCATTTGTTTCAGCCTATTATTTTATTGTATTAGTTGTTGGCTTCTGTTCAGTTCAATTCATCGGATTAGTTACTTCTGTTCGTTATTTCTTTAATATTCTGTCTGTTTCATTAATTCTGTTGGTTCAAATATATTCTATTCAAATCTTCAGAGATTTTATTTTTGTTAAGAGGCAATATTTTGTCTCAGTTGATTTCGTATATCAGTTTTATATCTGTATCCGTACTGGGCAATTGGCTCATGCTGTGTTTTTCTTCCGGCAGGTTTGCAGGGGTGATTCAGGGCTAGTGTGATGAGAGTTTTGCCTTTGACCATCTAGGTGGATTCGAATTTTAGGTTTTGATCATTTTGACTCTATGTTGAGAATCGTATTTAATGACTTATTGATGGTTATCATTATTACATATTTGAAGTCTTTAGTGCTCTGTTTACTAATTTTGAGGTTTGTTGTGCTTTGCACGTGACCTCCCTTTCCTTTTTGGGAAGGGGGTGTTACAATCAATTATTATGTTTTATTGTGAGAATTGTCTATTGTGATTTGGATTTAATTGTCTAATTGATTGGCCATTAATTACCGTGATAATCTATATGAACTCGAGAGATGAAATATAGATTTAGATCTGATTATGATAGCATGTGTTCGTGATTTTGTGAATAGCTTAATCTTGATGAATGTTAAGGTAGAGATATGCTTGACATTACATGTAATCGGATAGAGAACTTATTATTAAACCTTCTTCATTTGTAATTCACATAGAGATATAGTGGGTTAGTTGATTAATGTGTTTAACGGATTTCTATCTTAATTGTGGATTGACGTTGATACGGTATTAGTGCATCGAGAGGTGGTTAATACGACTTTAGTGTTCTTGATTAACAATTTGGGTTAGAGAATAATTGATGAGAAGTGTGTTAACTTAAATGAAGCAATAAGTTAAGTTGTGATCTTAAATATCCATAATCTTAACTTAATTAGTGGTAATTAGAATTAATTTAATTATAAATTGAAATTCATTCGTTTAAATAAGATTGAGTTGGTTACAGGTTAGTACTTGGTGATTTTTATTAAATAATTCTCTGTGGGAACGATACTCAACTTATCACTTTATTACTTGTTGACCACGTATACTTGCATGCTGTGCGTATATAGATTTGCTGTGATGTTTGCCCTGAAGATTTGGTGACATTATCTTTATAGAGAAAGGTGTGAGATATATACTGACCATAAAAGTCTGAAGTATATCTTTACTAAAAAAGATTTGAATATGAGACATAGGAGATGGTTGGAATTGATCAAAGACTATGACTGCGAAATTTTCTATCATCCCGGAAAAGCGAATGTTGTTGCTGATGCTTTAAGTAGGAAGGGACGAGAAAAGTTGATGATGTTGACAGCTCAGGAGAAGTTAGTGTCGAAAATGGCTAAGATGGAATTGGAAATTAAATATTCGAAAAAATCCGACGAGAAGTTATTCCAGATAGGAAAAGATTCAACGTTGGTAGATAAAGTGAAGAATGCACAACTTCAGAATGAAGACTGCGAAAAGATAAAACAAAAAGTATCTGAAGGGGAGGAAAGCAAATTCAAAATTGACTCGGAAGGGTTACTTCGTTTCAAAGGGAGAATTTGGGCTTCGTCAGTACCGGAACTTAAAGAGGAAATTCTGAGTGAAGCTCACAACTCAAGAAATTCGATTTACCCTGGAAGTACGAAAATGTACCAGGATCTTAGACATCATTTTTGGTGGCCGAATATGAAGAAGGATATGGCCGAGTGTGTGGCGAAATGCTTAACGTGTCAAAAAGTTAAAGCTGAACACCAAAGGTCTAGCGGATTATTGCAACCGTTGGAGATACCAGAATGGAAATGGGAGCATATCATAATGGATTTTGTGGTAGGTCTTCCAACGACTCAGCAAGGTTATGAAGCCGTTTGGGTGATTGTTGATCGATTGACGAAGTCTGCACACTTCTTACCAATCAAGATTAGATTTAACTTGGATCGATTGGCAAAACTATACGTTAAGGAAATTGTTTCAAGGCACGGTGTACCTGTGTCCATTGTAACAGACAGAGATCCACGTTTCACATCAAATTTCTGGAAATGATTAAAAGAATGTTTGGGAACGCAACTAAGAATGAGCACAGCGTACCATCCTCAAACAGACGAACAGAGTGAGAGAACCATCCAGACACTAGAGGACATGCTTAGATCATGTATTATGGATTTCAAGGGAAATTGGGACGATCATTTACCGTTGGTTTAATTTTCCTATAATAATAGTTATCACGCGAGTATTGGCATGCTGCCTTATGAAGCGTTGTACGGCAGGAAATGCAGAACTCCTTTATGCTGGGATGAGGTAGGTGAACGTCAACTATTGGGTCCAGAGTTGGTACAACAAACCATCGAAATCATCAAGGTCATTCTAGCAAGATTGATAGCTGCACAGGATAGACAGAAGAAATATGCCGATCAACACCGATAAAATCGGGAATTCGACGTTGGTAGTTATGTCTTCTTAAAAGTATCTCCCTGGAAGGGGAAAATTCGTTTTGGCAAGAAGGGGAAATTAAGCCCTAGGTTTATAGGACCTTTTGAAGTGCTTCGACGTGTGGGTGAAGTGGCATATGAGGTAGCTTTACCTCCAAAATTGGTGCATATCCATAATATTTTCCACGTCTCGGTGTTGAGACCATATAAGCCTGACTATAAACATGTTATAGAATATGAGCCCTTACAGTTTGAGAAAGACTTAACATATGAAGAAGTTCCTGTTCAAATTGTTGACAGAAAAGAACAAGTACTGAGGAATAAGGTGATACCTTCTGTTAAGGTAATCTGGAGGAACCACAATGCTGAGGAACCTACGTGAGAACTTGAAAGTGCTATGATGAAAAATTATCATCAGTTGTTTGCTTGATTTTGTATAGCGATTCTGGGGACAGAATATTGTTAAGGAGGGAAGATTGTAACGAATAAATTTTTCAAGTTGTGATTCTGGGATATAATCCTTTGAAGGAGGGAAGGATGTAACGATCGAAAAATTTGTAATTTAATTTAAATATTTATTGAATTAAATAAATATTTTAAATAATTTATTTATTGAGGAAAATAAATAATTGATTAATTATGATTAATTAATTTAATAACTAAATTTATTAATGTTAATTAAATTGAATAATGATAATTTTATCTGAAGAATTTAATTTAAGGAAATAATTAAATTAAATCAATTGTTTAATATTTAAGAAAATAATTAAATTAAATAAAATGTTGTTTTGATCTAATTTATTAACTAAATTAGATAGGTAAAGATTTATTAAGTATGTTACAATGGGAATTATAATTATTATAATTATAAGTATGAGTTACTTAAATTAATTTAATGGTGTGACATGAAACTATATAAAATAAATATTATTAAAATAATCTAGTTTGGGGAATTGGCGTGTGGCCAAACAAGGCCTTGTGGCCTTTGGTCTTATGTAACTGATGAAGACATATTATTTGTTTTAAGTGATGATCATGGGGAGTTCAGTTATTCTACGTATTATATTTCCCTAAGGCTAGATAATAGAAATACAGGGAAAAGCTAAGAGAAATTAAAAGAATTCTTGATTTTTCCAAAGAAAGTTCAGTGGTGATAACTGTAACGCCCCCAAAATAGGTCCAGTCCAACCAACCTATTCTGAGTCGCCAAATACATGGTACAGAAAACAACTACAACTTTATTACTACAATTATCGTGCAAAATACAACAACACATATGTTGTGAGCTTTGATACAAATATATACCAACTGTGACTCATGTCCCAACCGTGGACCGCACCTCACAATGATACCTTACATAAAGGTACAGTCAATAACTGTTTTAGAAATTAAAATCTTTGGGAAGTGCTCAAGGAAACCTTCGTACATGGGAGGCCATGCGTATAGGTTATGATAGATATCATATGCCCACGGAATTATCCTTGGTTGACCCAATAAACCCCAAAGAAAAATGAGAAGATTACTATCATATTCTTTCTAATGGTGAGTCTTCTCTTGACATATCATTATCTCCACTGTCTCTAATTGAGAATTATACTTCAACCAAACTCCAAGATCATATAGGTAATGCTTGTAGATATACTCAGTAAGTGAATGTGCACAACCATGTCTTATGATAACACGATGTTGTATGTCATTAGACATCTTGTATGATAGTGGCAAAACACCCTTCCAACGTTGGGTTCGCCTCACCTTATTTGGTTCACCAAATATAACTACTAAATGATATATAGAATATAACACACTTTTCTATACTGCTTAGGGAGAACTTCCACAGCTAGAGACCACCGTTCTATTCTCCTGTTACCCCCACTCGACCCAGCTACACTCTTATTACCTGAAAGGAATTATGAAGCAAAAGGGTGAACACAAATTGCCCAGTAAAGAATATCATGACTAAAGATAATTAAATTTTCAATAGCCTTCATCAATAATAAATCAGAGATTTAGAACATATGGTAGATGATAAAACTTTTCAACCATAGTTGCAGCGGAATGAGCAATCCATTAGAAGAGTCAAATAGACCATAAAGTCTATTATCTTCTCCATGTTAAAAGTCCACCGACAATGTTTTATCCATGTAACATCAATCAACAGTTTTGGTTCACAATCATATGAATAACTCATAATCATAATTGTGGTTCTAAATTCATCTTCTCATCCAAGACGAATATAATTTTTATCACCTGTTTTTACCTGAAACATCAAAGATCATGGTTATACCAAATCACAGTTCATGATCATAATCATACGGATAAATTCATCTTTGCACTACGGGCCAAAGATATTCATCAACAGTTCAACTTTGCACTACTGGCCAAAGATATTCAAGAACCGGTCATCTTTGCACTATAAGCCAAAGATATTAAACAACAAATCATCTTTGCACTACAGGCCAAAGATATTAATATCTCGAAGAAATATATAATCATTTCAGAATTTATATAAACAATAATTATAACCATGTTGATCAATTCACCTTTGCACTTAAGTTAAAGATATTCAATTATAAATTCAATGGTCATGATCATACCAGTCAATAATTCATCTTTGCACTACTGGCCAAAGAGAACCCATAGTCATCATAATCACACCAATAATCTACCCATCTTTACACTCAAGTCAAAGAGAAATTTCATCACCAGGATTATAAAAAATGTTATATATGATAATAAAAATAATATGATCAACAACTGCATTTAATTTCAAGAGTAAGATTCATAAATCAACGATAATTTGGTCAGAAAAAGAAACCAATATTGTCGTGAATAGTAACTCGTGAATTATAACTCTTGAATAGTAACTCGTGAATAGTAACTCATGAATAGTAACTCATGAATAATAACTCGTGAATAGTAACTCGTAAATAGTAACTCATGAATAGTAACTCGTGAATAGTAACTCATAAATAGTAACTCGTGAATAGTACTCTGTATTCGTATATAGTACCGTATACGTAAATAATGTCATATACGTAAATAGTGCCATATACATGAATAGTGTCGTATATGTGAATAGTGTCGTATACGTGAATAGTAACCTCGATATGAAAAAGTAAAAATTCCATAATAAAATCCATACCAATATTTCGGTATAATGATATTGAAAGAATAACATCATTATAAAGAAAATAACATCCCTTACTATCACTTATCATCCCTTACAATCCCTTACCTCAAAAAGACAGTACTTTTGACTGGAATATTGGATATAGTGCTGAAGGAACTTGCACTGTATAGCAACACTCAAAATATCAAAATACTCACAATAATACGCTCGATAATATAGAGAGAGAAAGAGAGAGAAAACTTTTGTTTCTGGTGTGATTTTCAATTCTAACCTAAGCACCCTATTTATAGGAAAATGCTTAAAATACCAAAGCAAAAAATTTAATAAAATAATATATTTATATAAAAAATTTCACGCCCACCTCTTGAATTCTGAATTCAGCATGTTTACCACTCATGTGGGGCGCACCAATAATGAAAACAACGATTTTCTTTTAAAAATTATTTTCAACTTCGAAAATTAATTATTCTGGAACTTCAATAATTCATAATAAATAGCCCTTTTATCAGAAAAAATCGAATCTTATGTCCTTCTATAGGAAATTAAATTCTCTATAACTTTGCAGAAGAAAGTTTTTTCAAATTCCAAACGAAAATTGACCGAAATCCACCAACGGGCGATTTTACATGCTATAATCAAATTTCAGTCAAGAAATGGGGTCCACCGACACACAAAACACGTGTTAATAATTTAATGCAACAAAAATACTATATCTCCTCATAGACTCATATATCCCACATTCATTATAAAAATATCACCATTATTATTTTATTAAAATATAATAATATATTTAAATGAATTATTTTATCAAAAAAAGACAAAATATTAATTTTCAACAATTGTCACATTAAAAAATTTCTCCATCTATATCCACATAAAATCAATATTTTCTCATCATATAAATCAATAATTTATTATTAACAAATAATATTACAGAATCACAATACTGACAACCAAGCCGTTCTCAAGAAAGAGGGGGCTTTCCAACAAGGATTTCTCCTTACTGGTGCGCAATTAGGTGACCAAATCTCTCCTTAGACAGAACTTTCTAGACATTACCAATAATGTTATCTAATAATATTATTCAGATAATATGAATTATTGCTTTGATAATAGAAAATACTGTGTAGTGACAATTATTAAAACAACAATAATATAAAATATCAACGTAGCAATTATTGAATCAATAAAATAAAATATTGAATAGTAATTACTGTAACAATTATTGAGTAGTGCCTTCTTACGTAAGAATCAATAATTGGTGCAATACTGTGTGCTACTGTGCAACAACGCGTATTACTGTGTTTTAACCACCGGGTATTCCAACAGTATTAACGGAAACAACTACACCGTTATTTATAAAAACTCATACTTGTCGTTTTCTTCATCCAATCGCTTTCCGTTATGGGGCCCACAAAAGGTTGCGCCGTCGTACGAATATTCCCCGACAGGAAGAATATTTCACGACCAAACGAATATTTCCCGACAACAATGAGTATTTTATAACCACTTGATTATTTAAAATATTTACATATATCACCCTTAACTCTAACCTTTTATCAATTTAACCATTTACTAAATAGAAAAATTGAATACTTTTATTTCATAAAATCTGGGGTCTTACAATAACAAAGATTTAAAGAAAATTGAAGGTATATTATCTAAACCTTAGTATTATATATATATATATATATATATGTTCTACGGCAACAATTATATACCGTGTGAATTTTTATGTTTTGAGTTGTTGTTGTACAATTAAATTATGATGATTATATGTGTTTGTGATGTTATAACTAGGGTTTAAACAACGAAATTGCATGCTAATTTTGGATAATAGTAGAAAAAATATTATAATATATGTTTGTATGAATATTTTCTTATGTGGCTTGTGTAAGTATCAATTTTGATGGTCAATTCACATGTTAAACTGTAAATTGAAGCTTGTTTATGCTAGTTCATTAAGAAACGATGGAAACGTAGTTTAAACGAAGTGATTTGGTGAAGAATTAAAATCACAGTGTTGATTTTTGGGAAGAATGTCAAAAATATTGAGTTTTATATGAAAATGAGAAATTAAAATAGTGAAAAGTGTTGTTAAATTGTGCTAAGTGGTTGAATATGTTAGCAATCAAGTTTGTGATAGTTTTATATTTATTTTATATGTTAATTTCACTGTTTGGTGGGTGAAATTCATATTTGTTGGGATAAAGTCGGCTACTGTTCATAGCCGTCTCTGCCTCTGTCTGTGCACCAGCGCAACTGCGCTGGTGCCAAGGTTAAAAACTGCGCAGGCGCAGATGCGTTGTGTATGGCGCAGCTGCGCCATACACTGATCTGAGCCAGTGATTTCTGCGTAATTGCAGGTCATGTGTAATGGACTTATGTTAGTTAAGCATGCATGCTAATGATGTTAAGACATAATATACAGTATAATATAAGATTGAAAGGTGTTATAATACAAAGTGTAAAAGATTTTTAAGTGATTGTTAATTGAGTTATATAATGAAACTAAAAGTGATGTTTTTAAAAGTTAGAGATGAACGAATAAGTTATGTTGGATCGTAATGAGATTTCAGATTCGTTAAGGATGTTAACCAAAATGGTTAGGTGTTAAGTTAAGGTTATGACCTAAATTATGGTTTAAACCCCTAAAGCTAATATTCATACAACTAATTGTTATTGCGATTACAATGATTTATGTAGGGTAATTGGAGAATATTTTACACTTGTGTAGCTTACATACAAGGCAAGTTCTTTAACTCTACTCTTATAATAATTATGCTAGTTTCTAAACCTTATCTTTTACATTGAGCAAGTTTCTAAACCTTATCTTTTACATTGAGCAAGTTTCTAAACCTTATCTTTTATATTGAGCAAGTTTCTTATCCTAAACTATCATTGAGCAAGACTATTGATTCTATTGTTATGTATGATTGAATAAGCTCTTGTAACCTAATTCGTTACATCGAATGAGTTTCACATTCTCATTTCTTGTTATTTTTATCCAAAACGTATATTGTTCTAACTAATTGATTCAAAGGAGATTGTTCTAATTCTTTGCATATAGTACTTTGCATGTTTGTCATGTTTATTCAATTATATATTGTTGATATCCGATCTTTGACTTTGATAGCCTTGTTCAGTTATACATTCTTGTAGTAAACCTTCAAGAAGTAAGTAAACTTTTATTGATTTCATTCATTTATAATTGAATAAGTGTTCTAAAATTCTAGAAGCACTGATAAGTTAGTTCCAAACTAAACTTTCTTTAGTGCGGAAATTTTAAATTCAAACTGAGACGAATAACCCTAACATAGGGGATTTTGTACGTCTAACGTTTAGATGTTTGTACACAATACATGGTACAAAGGGCTGACCCCCCTAAGTACGTGAAGAATAGTCTGTATAGTCAAAATGACTGTTAAGGTTGAGGTAATAATACCTAAATACAGAAGACATAGTTCGTGGTCTTAAGACCCTCAGATATTAAAGTTCGAACTTGTTTTCTATTTTTGATTCATAGAACAAGTTCATTATTATTCAGTATTCGTTGTTCATTCTCATGTTGTTATTATTACTACTCTTTATATCAGCGAGCAATTGTTTGCTCACTCTTGCAATTAACACTGCAGCTAAAGCTAAAAGAGTCGATGAGCCATCTACTAGCAAAGAAAGGGAAAGATGTCCAAGTGTTGAGGAGTTATTTACAATTTATTTAAATGCATGATGTTATAAGACTTGTTTTCTTTTATGATGTTTTTCGCAAACTTATGTAATAAATTAAGGTTATATTACATGGGATTATTTATGATATGATGTAACCCTTTAATGGGAGAGATTATCGTTTAAATTAATTAATGTTTTATCCTTTATTATGGGTAGTTAGATGTAATTATATGGATAGTGAGCACCAAATCCTATGGGAATGAAGTACCTGGATTTGGGGGTGTCACAAACACAAATGCTCACTAGATATAACAATGAATCAATAAGAGAATAATAACTGCCAATAATAAGCTCATCAAAACTGAATAGTACTCTATCAATGATAACCAAAACTGAAATCAAAATATGAAATATATCTGAGGGTCATAAGACCACGAACTATGTCCACGGTTACAAGTAATCTTTCAACTTTAATCTAAAAAGTTATACTATATGGTCTTCACGTACTTAGGGGGATCAGCCCTTCGTACCTATGTATTGTGAACAACCATCTAAACGCATCGCGTATCCCCTATAATAGGGTTGTTCTTCTCAGTTTTAGAGTACAAGTCCGCACCAAAGAAAGTTTGGTTTGGATAAGCTTCAAAGGTAATTTAGAGTTTCACAATCATCAACTAAAGGATTAGTTGAATCAACAAGACTTAACAACACTACGAATGATCAATAATAGTTTAAGGTAAAACGTTAAGAATAATAATAGGCATGCGTAGAATAATCAACCTTGCTTGAACAATATTAAGCTAAGACGATGATCTCATTAAATAAGATATAGAATTTTTGAACATGTATTAACTAATTAGCAAGCTGAAAGTAAAACTTGCTTCATCATAATAATAACTTTTGCAAAGTAATTGAAATAAGACAATTCAATAATAGGAGTTGGAATTCAAGAATTGCATTCCCGATACAAGAATGAAATTAAAGAAACTTATCTAACAATAAACAAGTTGGAATAAATCAATAACTATTGGAATTCAAAACTTGTCCGAATTAAAGATAAAGATATAACTTGCTCAAATAAAATTTAGGAACAAAGCTTGCTCAATATAAAGAGATAAGGTTTAGAAACTTACCTCGTGCGTAAGCTATAAATTACAACTCACATTCACCTACATATAGTATTATAATCACAGTATATATTAGATATACTAACATCCACTTATTAAAATAACACTCTCTTCTAGTTAGACTTGTTATTTTAGTTCAAGTCTTACCTTACCATACACATTTTAGAATCACAAGTGTACATTTCATAACACTTATTCATTATTCAAAAAGTTTCTTAAATCATAACATATCATTTTACAACATTCTACTTTTACATTTTAGAGTTTCTAACCACATGATACAATTCTTTTTAGCCTTTTCATTACATGTTTCTCACATTAACCAAACCTTAGACTAAGTTACAATGATTGTCCAAAGTCTGCAGAAGTAGAAGACTTCACTAGTGTCTGACTGACTACTGGCACGGCCACGCTAGTATTAACATAAAGTCAGGCACGCCCGCGCGGTAGCGCGCCCGCACCTAGAGGCAACGCGCCCGAGCTCGGCACCAGTATAAGTTTTGTAGAACACGAGTTTCGCCTTTGTTCTAAGCCAACTAACACGAATTTCATCCACAAAAAAAATAGTAAAATTAACATATACAATTGGTATAGAACTAACACAAACATGATTCCTCACATTTTCATCAACTTAGAATAATTAAACAACAACTTCAATTAATTTAATTCCTTCATTTTCATGTTTTCATACAAAAACTCTATTTTTGACATCCATCACAAAAATCACCACTGTAATCACAATTCTACACCAAATTACTTTGTTCAAATTACGTTCTCTTCGTTTTTTAACGGACTAGCATAATCAAGACTCAATTTACAGATTAACATACAATTTAACCACTAACTTTGGTACTTTCATAAGTCATATATAAAACTATTTACTATAAATAATTTTCTTCCTTTTTAAACATAATTAGCATAACAAATTCTTGTCTACATACCGCTTTAACATCATAATTATATACAATCACCATAAACAGGTTGTATAACAGCAATTATCGAAAAATTGACTCCACCGAACATGGAAATTTTATGCAGTAAACGTATATACATACCTATATATATAATATTAATGTTATAGAAAATACCTTCAATTTGCTTGAAAAATCTTTGCTAAACACCAAGAATTGCTTGAAACCCTCAAGAATTCACTCTCAACTCTCTCTCAAACTGTCTCTCAATTCGATGTAATCTTCTTCTCCCTTTGTCAATATAGCCAACTCTTAGTTAAGCGTAAACATTAGAACTGATATAACCATAATACGTCTACATCATATAATATCAGTTACAAAATATAACGTATAGGTTATAAATATATTTTATTTATTATTTAATTTATTTTATTTATTATAATAAAATCCAAAAATCCAAAAGTCATAGGGCTTTGTTTGGCAAAAACTCTTTAAATTAAAGACTTAATATCTTTAAGCCTTGTTTGGCAAAAACTTAATTAAACTCCTTTAATTTATTTTAATAATCCATTTATAGCATAGTTTATTGTCACACTTTTATTACCAAATTAAATTAAAATATTATAATAATCCATTTAATCCCTATCACCTCTCCAATTTAATTATTAAATTAAATTAGAACATTATCTCATAATAGTTAATTTCCTTCACTCATAAATTATTTATTTCACAAATGAATAATCAAATCAAATCAAAACAAATATTTATTTGACAATAAACACATCAATTAAATATTTATATAATTCAATATATATTTAAAATTATATTTTAAAATTCAAATTTGTTACATCATTCCCTCCTTACAAGGACTATGTCCCCAGAATCACAACTCAAACAATAAAATCGTCAGACAACGAAGACCGTGAACCAAGTAGAGATCATACCGAACCCAATAGCAACAGAGCCTGAAGTTGTAGTTGTTGAGTCTGGAGACTCAGAGAGCCTAGACCTTATGTCTGTGTTCGACGGCATGTTGGAAGAAGAGATGGAGGTAGTATCCTTTAACCAGTAGCAATAGCAGCAGAGATGACTCCGGGGGAGTCAATGATGTCAATATTTATGGCAGTATTGGATAGAAACATCCATTACTGTAAGAAGGTAAAGGAGTTGAAAGAGGAACTACATGTTGTCTTGGAAGATAAGACAGATGTGGAGTCGATGTGGGAACAAGAACATGACGAGAGAGTTTTAGCCAAGGACAAGATCCATGAGCTAAACACAGGAGGTCTTTGAGCTCAAGGGGGAGCTAAAGACCAAGAAACAGAAGATAGGGAGAATGTCCTATATTCATAAGAGTTCTCATAAGGATTTCCAGCAGCAGGTAGCTGGGTATCCAATAGAGGTTGGGCAGACTCGGCATACTATCAGTCGTGATGTTATCGTCGGTTTTGCCAAGACCAATTTTGATAATGCCTTGAGGTAGATGTAATCTAGTAGTAGCTAGAGTTGTTTTAGATATGTAAATATTGTGTATCTAGTAGTGACGTAAAACCCTCTTTTGTATATCAAAGGGTAGTTTTTTGTAAATCCCAATTTTTGGAAAGCAATTGCGGGATAGTAATATAATCAGCTTAGGCTGTGTAATGTAAAAGATGTAGTATTATACTACAAGAAATGAATCAATATAAGCCTTTTTTCGGAACATATTGAGTATTGAATGTTTAAGTTATTGTTTAATCTTGAATAATAACTAAAAATAGAAAGCGAATAATAACAAGATGTGTTGTTTATTGTAACAACAAAATGCCGCCCAGAAGAGGACCACTGTAATACCCGAAAATAATAATAATAATAAAAATAAAAAAATTACTTTGTTTAAACCATATTAATTGGATTGTCATTTATTTTTGGTCAAATAGTCATTTAATTTATATGGGCTAGTAAATATTAATAAATGATGGATAAATTAAAATTTTAAAATTTGGGCCTTAAAAACTAATTTAGTTCAATTTATATGTGGGTAATAATAAATCCTATTAAAAATAGGAAAGTAAATAAGATATATTAATAAATAAATAAATACTAAACCTAATCATATGAGCAAGCCTGATGCGAATTGAAAAAGAAAAAGAGAGAGAGAAGCTATCGGCTGCGCAGCAAAAAGAAGGAAGAGAATCTCAGAATTTTTTTTCTTTTGATTAGGTATGTTAGTAAATTAATAATACAATTGTAGTAGCTTTGCATTATGTTGAATACACTGAACTGATTTAGTTCTTCAATTGATTCAAGGTAAAACTCAGTCATTTGATAGGAATCACATGTTCGGTATTTTATTTTATTTTTAAAAAAATTATTATCATATAAGTGTATGAATCGGAATTAGAGTTGCTTTTAATTAATCAATATGCATATCATATATCATAAGCAACGAATTTGGGCTATCTATCACTCTGCTAGTGCTAGGATTAGGAACATTGGTGTGTGTGTGTGTGTGTATATATATATATATATATATATATATATATATATATATATATATATATATATATATATACAGACAGGATCAAGAGTAGACCTCTTAAGTAGTAGAACTCTCTTAAATAATAGAACTTTATCAAAACGACGTAGTTTTGATCAGACGTGGTGGTATTTTTGTAAATACCATGCCACCGCGTATTTACAAAAATGCCACCGCATCTTATCAAAACTACGTCGTTTTGATAAAATTCTATTATGTAAGGCATTCTACTACTTAAGAATTCTACTCTTGATCCTTTCTGTATATATATATATATATATATATATATATATATATATATATATTTATTTATTTATTTATTTATTTATATATAATAATTTAGTACTTAGGAAATTAACTGTAATGTGAAACTAATTAATTCTTCCGTTAAAATTTATAAATTTTATTTAATAAATTTAACAGTATTATGTTGTTAATGGTTAGATTTGTAATAAAATCTTATTTTATTATTAGATCAGACGGAAAGAATTTAAAGAACTGTATTGGGATAATAATTTTGGGTATTGCATTATCGATTCCAGGTACAGATTCTGTACTTATTCAACGATACTCTTTAATTTTAGTTTGTTCGTTTTGCTTCTCGTTTTGATTTCGTATATTGTCTCGATACCTTGATTTTAGTGAAGTTTATATGACAATTTATCTTGAGTCTTTAGAATATCATAACTTGTACTCTTTGAACTCGTTTATCATATTTATTTCGATTTTCGTAGTGATGTACATGTTAGTATATTATAGAGACTTGTGTTGATATTTCGTTCGATTTAACATGTACACGTTAGAACCCCTTTGTGTTGATATTTTGTCCCATGTGTTGTGACATTATATTTTGTTAAAATACCGTAGGGTATACCTGAGCTATAATCACCTGTGGGGGTACCAACAGGCATGTCCTCTTGGCACCGAGGCATGACACCTTCCGTGGCGGTGTGATCAGTCCACGGCGTCTCCGTTTTGTGCTCCGGTGGGAGTTGGCCATTTGGTGTTTCGTTGTGGGAGGCGTATGGGTTGACCCTAGTTTTCTGTTCTGTTCTGTTCTGCGGATTAGTGATGTTAGTGCCAAACACGCCTTCTGATTCACATGCATCTGGATCCGGACGATCCGATGTATGTTATGCCTGTGTGGCATTATTTTGATTTGCCTGTGTGGAATTATTTGACTTGCCTGTGTGGCAAGGTATATTTCTGATTTTTTTTTGTTAATGTGGAGTTTCCCAACCGCAGTCGGACTAAGTCTCCCCACCCCGGACCAGGCTTTGCGCACAGGCTCGGCCTAAGACATGGCTCCGCCCAGAAATGTGCGATCCGTGGCCACACGGACCAGTTTTTAATTGGCCCTCACACTTGTTGCAGGCGGGAATCGATCCCAGGATGCCCGGGTTTACGGTTCACCCCAGGTCGAAACTTACCGCTGCGCCAAGTGCTGTGGTTTTATATTTCTGTTTTATTTTGAGCTCGGTATGAAATAACACCCAGCAATTTGATTCAGCCTATTATTTCGTTGTGTTAGTTTTGTTCGTTTCGTTTCGTTTCAGTTCGTTTCGTTTTATTTCATTTAATTGAGTTAGTTATTTCGGTTCGTTATTTGTATTCTATATACTAACTGGGCATTTGGCTCATGATGTGTTTTCTTCCGGCAGGTAATCAGGGGAATCAAGGGCAAGTGTGATGAGAGCTCCATTCATTCCAATGAGTTAGAAATATTCTGTGCAGACTTGATGTGTCAGTTTACTTGGAATTGTAATAATTATTTTAGATTGTGGTTTGAGACAGTTGTAGATTTATTAATATTTATCAGATATTAAGATTATTATTTTAGGGCTTGAGCCTTGCTATTAAATTCATCAATTTTGTTATGTTTTGAGTAATCTCTCTTTCTATTTCGGAAAGGGGGTGTTACAGAGTTGGTATCAAAGCCAGGTTCTTTCTTATAGAAAACCTATTTAGGTTTGACCTGTGAGTTATGGGTAGACTTCTGGGTTAGGTTTTTGAATCTGTTTGATTTTCTGTTCAACTATCATATCAGCTATATTCGAATTTTTCTCTAATCTGCTTTGTTTATATTCGTGATCTCTTTCTTAGATGGCTCGAAGATCAACTAGAGTTGTTGGGAGGCGAGGTAACAATAGGGGAAGAGGTGAAGGTCGGTCCAATGACCCTAATGATCAGATTAATGCTCAATTGGCTACCTTGGTGAATCAGGCAGTGAACCAGGCTTTACCTCAGTTGGTGGCATAGGTTGTACAAGCAATGCAGCAGCCACCACCAGAAATTCCTGAGCAGGAGAACCCAGGAAATAATGGTCCACGGACAAACGTTGAGGAAGGGAATGCAGATGATCATGGTCAGCAGGGAGTTCCAATGTACGTGTGGTTGGAAAGGTTTCAGAAGCAGAAACCACAGTCCTTCAGTTCAGCTCCAAATCCAATTGATGCAGAGAATTGGATTGCTCACCTAGAGAAGATTTTTGATGTATTAGGGTGCTCGGATAATCAAAGAGTATTGCTTGCAGTTTACAAGCTGGAAGGGGATGCACAGAGGTGATGGAAAGAGTTGAAAACGACGAAGGGTGATGGCTATGTTGAGACACTTAGTTGGGCGGAGTTTTGTGAGGTTTTCTATCAGCAGTACTTCCCAGCTGCTGATAAAGAGGCCTATGCTGGAGACTATTTGTCTATTCGGCAAAAAGATGACGAGTCTATCACAGATTTTATGACGCGGTTCACCAGGTTGGCAGGCTTTGCGGGAGCCTCAGCAGGGACCGCAGCAGAACAGGCAGAGAAATTTAAGTGGCGGATTCATTATAGGTATCGGCAATATCTCATTAATACCAAGTTTGCAGATGTGTCAGCAGTGGCTAATGCAGCAAAAAATATTGAGATGGAGCGACAGGATTTTCGGTCTTCTAAACCGGAGGGGAGTCGAAAGAGGGACAGAGATGACCAGCAGGGTCAAGCTTTAGTTCAGCATGGGAGAAGTCAAGGTGGCCAGTTGAACAGGAATCGTGGTGGCCAGCAGGGGTGTGGCCAGAATTAGAACAGGGGCTATCAGCAGATGCCTCAGTAGGGGCAAAATCATCAGCTTCAGCTACCTTGGTATTGACAGAATCGTCAGCAGGGGAATAATCGTCCGCAGGGGCAAAATTAGGGTCGTTATCCAGGACCAGCTGGTGGGAGTAACCTGAATCTAATTCCGATAGCTCCTTGTGCTACTTGTGGGGCAAATCATCCGGGGAGGCAGTGCCACAGACTCACTGGTGCATGCTTCTTGTGTGGATATATGGGTCATATTGCTAGGGATTGTGCCAGGTCACGTGGTAATGGTGGAGGTGGTGATAATGGTAGCAATGGAGATCAACGTCAAGGTGGTCGAGTGTTTGCTTTGACGTACAACTAGGCGGCAGGCACACCAGGTACTGTTTCTGGTACTCTTTTAGTTGGCAATCGCGAGGCTTCAATTTTATTTGATACGGGTTCTACTCATTCCGTTGTTGCTCACTCTTTTGTCCGGCACCTGGGTGTGCCATCTCAGTCTTTGGATTCTGTTATGTCTATTGCTACCCCAATGGGGACTTCTGTTGTTATTTCTGATTTGTATCGAGGGTGTCCGGTCAGTTATGGGGATAAGATTCGTAGGGCTAATCTTCTTCCGATGAATATGCACGATTTTGATGTCATTCTTGGGATGGACTGGTTGGATAAGCACCAGGCCACTATCGATTGTCAGGCGAAGAAGGTTATATTTGGAGATGTGAAATCTCCGGAGTTCGTGTTTCAGGGTTCACAGCCGAGTAGGGTGTTGAAGTTGATTTCAGCTTTGAAGACTGGGAAGTTGGTAGAAAAGGGTTGTGAGGGGTATTTGGCGTTTGTGAAGGATACCTCTAAGGGTGAGTCCCGTATTGAAGATGTTCCAATTGTTCGTGACTATTCTGATGTGTTTCCTGAGGTGTTGTCAGGATTGCCACCGCAACGGGAAGTGGAGTTTTCTATTGAGTTTGTTCCTGGTGCAGAGCCTATCTCTAAGGCGCCGTATCGGATGGCACCGTTGGAGTTGCAGGAGTTGAAGGAGCAGTTGCAGGAACTGTTAGATCGTGGTGTAATTCGCCCGAGTGTTTCACCGTGGGGTGCTTCAGTCTTGTTTGTGAAGAAGAAGGATGGGTCTATGAGGCTGTGTATAGACTACAGAGAGTTGAACAAGATCAACATCAGGAATCGGTATCCATTGCCGAGGATTGATGACTTGTTTGACCAACTTCAGGGGGCGAAGTATTTTTCAAAGATATACTTGAGGTCGGGCTATCATTAGTTGAGGGTAAGGGATGAGGATATCCCTAAGACGGCTTTTTATACTCGATATGGGCATTATGAGTTTCTGGTGATGCTATTCGGTGTGACTAACGCTCCGGCGTTGTTTATGGATTTGATGAATCGGGTGTTCAGGGAGTACCTGGACCAATTTGTCATTGTCTTTATTGATGACATTTTGGTTTACTCCAAGTCTAAGGAAGAGCATGAGGAGCATCTTCGCACAGTGTTGGGGATTTTGCAGAAAGAGAAGTTGTATGCTAAATTCTCTAAATGCGAGTTCTAGTTGGAGCAGGTTGCATTTTTGGGCCACGTTGTTTCTACTGAAGGCATTAAGGTGGATCCTGCGAAGGTTGAGGCTATCACCAAATGGCCGAGACCTACTACAGTGACAGAGATTAGGAGTTTCTTGGGTTTGGCAGGGTACTATAGGCGATTTGTGGAAGTGTTTTCCTTGCTTGCCTTACCATTGACCTAGTTGATGAGAAAGGGCGTGAAGTTTATGTGGAATGAGGAGCGGGAGAAGAGTTTCGAGGAGTTGAAGAAATGACTTGTGTCAGCTCCTATACTTGCGTTGCCGTCGGGGACAGGAGGCTATCAAATTTATAGTGATGCTTTTAAGAATGGGCTTGGGGTGTGTTTTGATGCAACATGATAAGGTGATTGCTTATGCTTCTAGACAGCTTAAACCTTACGAGGTGAATTACCCCACACAAGATTTGGAGTTGGCTGCCGTGATCTTTGCCCTAAAGATTTGGAGGCATTATTTGTATGGAGAGACTTGTGATATCTTCACCGATCACAAAAGTCTTAAATATATTTTCACTCAGAAGGAGCTCAATATGAGGCAAAGGCGTTGGTTGGAGCTTCTAAAAGATTATGACGCGAGGATTCAGTATCACCTGGAGAAGGCGAATGTGGTTGCAGATGCTCTTAGCCGAAAGAGTTCAGGGAGTGTAGCAGCCCTTATTACACAACCTCAGCTTATTTCAGATATGGAGCGGCTCGAGATGGAATTGTATGTATGAGGTTCAGATGGGCATTTGGCGGGTATGAGAGTGGAGCCCTCTCTTATCTCGCGGGTCAAAGAAGCTCAAAAAGAAGATGGAGAGTTGTGGAGTATGACGCAAAATCTAGAGGAGGGCAAGCAACCCGAGTTTCGTGTTGATGAGCATGGTGTGAGTTGGTTGGGTGAGCGGTTGTGTGTACCTTCAGATCCAATCATTCTGGAGGCGGTGCTGGCTGAGGCTCATAGTTCGCCATTTTCTATTCATCCAGGTTCTACGAAGATGTATAGAGATTTTGAAGATGAATTTTTGGTGGAATGGGATGAAACGAGACGTGGCTGAATATGTTGGGAAGTGCCTCACTTGTCAACAAGTGAAGATAGAACATCAACGAGATAGTGGTTTGCTGCAACAGTTAGGCATTCCAGTGTGGAAGTGGGAGGATATCACGATGGATTTTGTGACTGGTTTGCCGAAGACTTTCAGGAAGAATGATGCCATATGGGTAGTGGTGGACCGGTTGACCAAATCGGCACACTTTTTGGCTATCCGTGAGGGTTACTCGGTGGATAGGTTGGCACAAATCTTTCAGCAGGAGATTGTTAGACTTTATGGTACTCCGGTGTCCATTGTTTCAGATCGGGATCCACGGTTCACTTCACGGTTTTAGGAAAGGGTTTCAACGAGCTTGGGTCACTCGACTCAACTTCAGTACTTCTTTCCATCCTCAAACTGATGGGCAATCCGAGCGGACTATTCAGACATTAGAGGACATGTTGAGATCTTGTGCACTTGAATGGTCAGGTAATTGGGATGATTACTTGAGCCTAGTTGAGTTTGCTTACAACAACAGCTGGCATGCAAGTATTGGAATGGCCCCATTTGAGGCATTGTATGGTAGGAAGTGTCGGGCACCGACTTGTTGGGATGAGGTTGGCGAAAGGGCCATAGAAGGGCCTGAGTTAGTTCAAATCACTACGAAAAAGGTAGAGGTGGCTAAGGAGAAATTGAAGTCGGCTCGATCACGACAGAAGTGTTATGCTGATAAGCATAAGAGGACTTTAGAGTTTGAACCTGGTGAGCATGTGTTTCTAAAAGTTTCTCCTTGGAAGGGTATTCGGCGATTTGGGTTGAAAGGGAAACTTAGTCCGCGTTATATTGGTCCATTTGAGATTCTGGAGAGGGTTGGTGAGGTTGCATACAGGTTAGCTTTGCCTCCACAGTTAGCTCACGTGCACAATGTGTTCCATGTGTCGGTTTTGAGAAGTTATCATTATCATCCTTTGCACGTGGTGCAATATCCGTTCGATAAGATTCGAGAGGATCTTACTTGTGAGGATCAAGCCGATGCGATTTTGGATCGTCAAGAGCGAATTATGAGGAGGAAGACTATTCCGTTTGTTAAGGTTTTGTGGAGAAATCATTCAGAACGGGAAGCCACATGGGAGATGGAGGAGTCTATTCGAGCGGAGTGTCCGCATCTTTTAAAAATTAGGTACGTTCCATTCTTTTGATTCCAGGGACGGAATCCTTTTTAAGGGGTAGGTGATGTAATACCCGAAAATAATAATAATAATAATAATAATAATAATAATAATAATAATAATAATAATAATAATAATAATAATAATAAAATTACTTTGTTTAAACCATATTAGTTGGACTGTCATTTATTTTGGGTCAAATAGTCATTTAATTTATATGGGCTAGTAAATATTAATAAATGATGGATAAATTAAAATTTTAAAATTTAGGCCTTAAAAACTAATTTAGTTCAATTTATATGTGGGTAATAATAAATCCTATTAAAAATAGGAAAGTAAATAAGATATATTAATAAATAAATAAATACTAAACCTAATCATATGAGCAAGCCTGATGCGAATTGAAAAAGAAAAAGAGAGAGAGAGAGAGAAGCTATCGGCTGCGCAGCAAAAAGAAGGAAGAGAATCTCAGAATTTTTTTTCTTTTGATCAGGTATGTTAGTAAATTAATAATACAATTGTAGTAGCTTTGCATTATGTTGAATACACTGAACTGATTTTATTTATTTTTTAGTTTTTCAATTGATTCAAGGTAGAACTCAGTCATTTGATAGGAATCACATGTTCGGTATTTTATTTTTTTAAAAAAAAATTATTATCATATAAGTGTATGAATTGGAATTAGAGTTGCTTTTAATTAATCAATATGCATATCATATATCATAAGCAACGAATTTGGGCTATCTATCACTCTGCTAGTGCTAGGATTAGGAACATTGGTATATATATATATATATATATATATATATATATATATATATATATATATATATATATATATAAAGTAATAATAATAATAATAATTTAGTACTTAGGAAATTAACTGTAATGTGAAACTAATTAATTCTTCCGTTAAAATTTATAAATTTTATTTAATAAATTTAAAAGTATTATGTTGTTAATGGTTAGATTTGTAATAAAATCTTATTTTATTATTAGATCGGACGAAAAGAATTTAAAGAACTGTATTGGGATAATAATTTTGGGTATTGCGTTATCGATTCCAGGTACGGATTCCGTACTTATTCAGCGATACTCTTTAATTTTAGTTTGTTCGTTTTGCTTCTCGTTTTGATTTCGTATATTGTCTCGATACCATGATCTTAGTGAAGTTCATATGACAATTTATCTTGAGTCTTTAGAATATCATAACTTGTACTCTTTGAACTCGTTTATCATATTTATTTCTATTTTCGTAGTGATGTACATGTTAGTATATTATAGAGACTTGTGTTGATGTTTCGTTCGATTTAACATGTACACGTTAGAACCCCTTTGTATTGATATTTTGTCGCATGTGTTGTGACATTATATTTTGTTAGAATAGCGTAGGGTATACCTGAGCTATAACCACCTGTGGGGGTACCACAGGCAGGTCCTCTTGGCACCGAGGCATGACACCTTCCGTGCCGGTGTGATCAGTCCACGGTGTCTCCGTTTTGTGCTTCGGTGGGAGTTGGCCATTTGGTGTTTTGTTGTGGGAGGCGTATGGGTCGACCCTAGTTTTCTGTTCTGTTCTGTTCTGCGGATTGGTGATGTTAGTGCCAAACACGCCTTCCGATTCACATGCATCTGGATCTGGACGGTCCGATGTATGTTATGCCTGTGTGGCATTATTTTGATTTACCTGTGTGGCATTATTTGACTTGCCTGTGTGGCAAGGTATATTTCTGTTTTGAGCTCGGTATGAAATAACACCCAGCCATTTGATTCAGCCTATTATTTCATTGTGTTAGTTTTGTTCGTTTCGTTTCGTTTTAGTTCGTTTCGTTTTATTTCATTTAATTGAGTTAGTTATTTCGGTTCGTTATTTGTATTCTATATCCGTATTGGGTGTTTGGCTCATGCTGTGTTTTCTTCTGACAGGTAATCAGGGGAATCAAGGGCAAGTGTGATGAGAGCTCCATTCATTCCAATGAGTTAGAAATATTCTGTGTAGACTTGATGTGTCAGTTTACTTGGAATTGTAATAATTATTTTAGATTGTGGTTTGAGACAGTTGGAGATTTATTATGGTTGACTTGTGGTATTTATCAGATATTAAGATTATTATTTTAGGGCTTGAGCCTTGCTATTAAATTCATCAGTTTTGTTATGTTTTAAGTAATCTCTCTTTCTATTTCGGAAAGGGGGTGTTACAACCATGTATTCAAGACGCTAACGTAAATCAACCGGAGGGAGGTCCGGTTAACCCGATGCAGGAATTTGCTAATTTACTAATAGCATCGTATAATAGAAATGGGGCTAATATCCTCGTAAATCCTAGAGTAGTACGAGCTACTACGTTTAAGGATTTCAAGAGTGTGGGTTCACCAGAGTTCAAACTACGGACCCAATAGAAGCCCAAACGTGGGTAAAAGAAATAGAGAAGGCATTTTTCATAGCAAATGTCGGCGAGGGTCAGAAAGGTTGCCTTTGCAACCTACATGATGAAAGGAGAGGCCAACTTTTGATGGGAGATCAATCAGGCTAGGGCCGGTATAGAGAACTTAACGTGGGTGAGGTTCAAGGAGATACTCTTCGAGAACTACTTTCCCATGAGTATGCAGGAGAGAATGGAGATGAGGTTTCTTGATTTAACACAAGGGGATATGACGGTTACCCAATACACTGCCAAGTTTAATGAACTGACGAGGTTTGCTTCACACCAGGTGGACACCGAGGGTAGAAAAGCTCGACGGTTCGAGCAGGGCTTGAAGCCCCGACTCTATAACTGGATATATGTGTTCCAGAGTACTTCCTTTGGGACCATACTAGAGAATGCGATAATCATCGAAGGTGGGAGCGAGGCGTTGAGCCAGTACCACAAGGCTAAGAAGAATAAGGGAAAAGTTGATGGAGGAGTGAAGATAGAAGGAGCCAGCGGGAGTGGCGAGGGACAGAAACGGAAAGGGTTCAACTCTGGGAATACCGGAGTGAAGCAAGGAGAACCAAAGAGGAGGATGGAGGCCTGCAATGTTAAGTTTCTAAGATTCATGAACACAATCAAATTGCACAAAATAATGGGAAGCAGGGAAAAATAGAGTTTTAAAATTTTACAAACCATGTACCCGGATCATCCTTTATGCACAATTATTAATTAAACGAAAAAATAAAAAACAAGAATCATACCTTTGAAGATTCGAGCTTCCTCAGGTACAAGTTCACCTCCAAATCCTTTTCGTATTCAACTTGAATCCACCGGGTTTTGTTCCTTCCTTTGATCAACGTTATCCACCCAAGTGTTTGGCCTCTAGAGGTGATCCACCAAGGATGAAGAAATATTCAAGAAGAAGGGTGTTTGGCAAAACCCTAGTTTTTCTATCTCTCATAGAAAAGGGTGTACTCTCCCAACTATTGGAATTATGTATTCACGTGTATTGAAAAAGTGTCAACCAACCCCATCCATAATAAGACTCCTATTATTTATAGATGTAGGCAACCCTCCTTACCAATTAAGGAATTGAG
This sequence comes from Panax japonicus, assembly GCA_020205505.1. Lineage (NCBI taxonomy): Eukaryota > Viridiplantae > Streptophyta > Magnoliopsida > Apiales > Araliaceae > Panax > Panax japonicus. The sequence goes on from CM035091.1 coordinate 63,229,526, forward strand.
TTTTTATTTAATTAATTAGGCTCCTAATCTTATTTGGAATAATTAATTAAACTTTTTAATTAATTAGCCTCCTAATCCTATTAGAAATATATGAGAGTACGTTTATTAATTAATTCCCAAACTCCTTTAGGAATTAAATAATAATAGTTATAATAATAATAATAATAATAATAAGACTCCTCTTATTAATTTATATTTAATATTTGCAAAATATTAAATAATAAATATTAAGTTATTTAATTTATTCTATAACCATAGATTAAATTAAATATACTTAACTTATTATTATGATTATGTCATTAACTTCTTAAATAATTATTCTTCCTTTTATGGTGAGACCCTTTAGGTTCTCCATATAAAACCGGTTGTGAATAAATCAATTAGAACAATTCTAATATTATTTAAATAAATAAATTAAAATATTAATTTATTTAAATAAATAATATTATTCTACAATAGGGATTAACCTCCATAGCGATTAACGACTTTTCAGATAATATAGATTTCAACATTAATCATAAAAGAACCTTTGAGTAAATAGTTACCGTACAATTCAATCCTTCCAGCATACAATGTCCCAATTAAATATAAGAAATGAAATTACTGTCAAGTCTTATTTTATTTAATTATATGTATTTCGATCCTTAAATGCACAACTCCAAATAATGCAAATTAGAAACTCCTCTCTAATTTTATTCTACCTTGGCAAAGGACTACTGGGTTGTCATTTATCGAATAACATAAGACATTTATCTTCTTTTACTAGAAGCGGTAGATTCTTTATTGATCATACATTATCGCCATGTACAACTTATTATACTCAAGCATACCCTTTGATATACCCTAAGGGTCTTAAGAAATAAGTCAAAGTATAACTCATCATACACAAGATACTATAATGATCACAAGTCCAAGGATGACTTGTTGTACTATTTCTACAAGAATTCCTATTGACTGGCAAGTAAAACTAAATTAGGTATTCCTTAGCGAGCCACGTTCAGTGAACTTATTCTCTAATAAGCACCTACATACTTGCTTTAGTGTCTCCACACAAATGATCATGAGAACAATCATCCTCATCCAATGAGCAAGCAACGTATGTACCAATCTATCCGGATTCTCTAATCCCCAATTTAGTAATCCAATGATTTGGAAATATTTTAGTTTTAAGCTTTCTAAGAATTTAGATCTCATTAGAATGATCATCATCATTATTCTAAAAGCATTGCTTAAAACTATGGGTTTATCACATATTATAAAACAACATCATGTAGATAATTAAAAGCCTTTAATAAATTAATACTTTTTATTAATAAATGAATAAGATTGTTACAAAGTATATGCTTTGTCATCAAACATGATTGACTTGTGTGGATACTACTTTCATGCAAGACTTGTGGGAAGACTCACTTAGGAGTCTGTCTCAAGGGAATGGTCGTATGCTATAACTGTGGATAGGAGGGGCATATTTCGCGTAACTGTCCAAGTCCGAAGAAGAATCACGGATGCTTTGTATGTGGGTCAACTGACCACATAGCAAAGAACTGCCTGAAGAAGGGGACGGACGGGAATAAGGGCGCTAATAGCGATAAGTTAGCTATTAGTGGTCTAGCGCAACCGGGTAGTCCGATGGCCCGTACCTTTAATATGATAGTCCAAGATGAAGTTGCATCAGGGGACATAGTCGTAGGTATTATTCTGATCAACGACCTAACTGCTTACGTGCTGTTTGATTCGGGTGCTGTTTGTTCGTTTATAGCATTTGATTTTGCTAGATGATTAAGATTACTTCCCGAAAAGTTACTTATACCTTTGAATATTAAGGTAGAAAACGAAGAGATAATTCATGTTGAAGATATTCATTGGAGTTGTTGCGTAGACATACAGGGTTGTAAATTATCGATAGATTTGATACCGATAAAGTTAGGAGAATTCGATGTAATTCTTGGAATGGATTAGTTGTTTAACCATGGGGCAATTATAGATTATTAGAATAAATGTGTGAATATTAAAAAGTTAAGACAACCTAAGGTAATATTTTACGGTAATAAATCGTTGGGACGTTCGTGTTGTCTTACCATGACACAAACTAGGAAATTGTTGAGGAAAAGGTGTGTAGGTTATCTGTGGCATGTTGTTGACACCCAGAGAGTGAGAGCGACCATGGAACAAATACCTATAGTGAGTGAATTCGTGGTTGTATTTCTAAGTGAATTATCGGGTCTTCCACCGGATAGGGAGACCTAATTCATAATAGACATCGTGCCATGAGCGACACCAGTTTCAAGGGCACCGTACCGTATGGCGCCTGTAGAGATGAAGGAATTAATGGTGCAATTACAATAACTGTTGGACAGGAAGTACATTCAACCGAGTGTTTCACCGTGGGGAGCACAGATACTGTTTGTTAAGAAGAAGGACAGATCGTTAAGACTTTGTATCGACTACCGAGAGTTAAACAAGTTAACGATAAAGAATAAGTACCCATTGCCCAATATCGATGATCTTTTTGATCAGTTGAAAGGGGAAAAGTATTTTTCTAAAATAGATTTGTGGATGGGGTATCATCAATTGAAGGTTAGGAAGGAGGACGTACCAAAGACCGCATTTAGGACTCATTATGATCATTACAAGTTTCTGGTGATGTCATTTGGGTTGACTAATGCACCAGATGCATTTATAGATATGATGAACAGAGTGTTCAAATAATATTTGGACAAGTTCGTCGTGGTGTTTATTGATGATATTATAGTCTATTCTAAGACGCCAGAAGATCATGTTGAACACCTAAGAATAGTGTTGGAAACACTAAGGAAGGAGAAGTTATATGCGAAGTTCACTAAGTGTGAATTTTGGCTAGAAATGGTACAGTTTTTAGGTCATTTCATTGACCATGAGAGGATTTCAGTAGACCCAGCAAAGGTGGAAGCCGTGCTGAATTGGGAACAACCGAAAACTCCGACTGAGGTGCGGAGTTTCCTAGGGTTAGCAGGATACTATCGGAGATTCATTCAGGATTTTTCAAAGATAGCTACTCCGTTGACTAACTTGACAAAGAAGACGGTGAAATAAGCGTGGACCGAGAAATGTGAGGACAATTTTCAAGAACTGAAGAAGAGATTAAGTGAAGCGCCAGTTTTGTCATTACCCGATAACAAAAGAAATTTTGTAGTTTATAACGATGCTCCACATATAGGACTTAGTTGCGTGCTCATGCAGCATGGCAAGGTCATTGCGTATGCATTAAGGCAGTTGAAGGACTATGAGAAAGTTTACCCCACTCATGATCTGGAACTGGCCGCAGTAGTTTTTGCCTTAAAGATATGGAGTCATTATCTTTACGGAGAGAAATGTGAGATATACACAGACAATAAGAGTCTAAAATATATCTTTACACAGAAGGAGTTGAATATGAGGCAGAGGAGATGGCTGGAGTTGATAAAAGATTATGACTGTGAACTCATGTATCACCCTGGAAAAGCCAATGTAGTAGCTGATATCTTAAGTAGAAAAGGTCAGGAGAAGTTGTCTATGTTAACGACTCAAACTGAGTTAATAACAGAGATGGCTAGGATGGAGATAGAGGCGAAGTTACCGAGTGAATCGGGACATAGACTATTTGCGACGGAGATTCAATCTACCATCGTAGAGAGAGTTAAGGAGGTGCAACTCAAAACTGATGAGTGTGACCAGATGAAGAAGCAGTTAACCAATGAAAAAGATATTAAAAAAAGTCTTGATAATGAAGGATTATTAAGATTTGAAGGAAGAATTTGGATTCCGAATGAGACGGAATTAAAGGAGCAAGTTTTACAAGAAGCTCATAGTTCGAGGTACTCGATTCATCCTGGTATCACTAAGATGTATCAAGACCTTCAATAGAGTTTTTGGTGGCCGAACATGAAGAGAGAGATAACAGAGTATGTGAGTAGGTGCTTGACTTGTCAGAAAGTTAAGGACGAACATCAATGACCAAGTGGCTTGTTTCAGTCATTGGAAATTCTGAATTGGAAGTGAGAGCATATCACGATGGACTTTGTGGTGGGACATCCGATTACTCAGAAGGGGTATGATACGATTTGGGTAATAGTGGACCGGTTGACGAAGTTGGCTCACATTTTTCCAATAAGGGTTAAGTATAACTTAGACCAATTAGCTAAACTTTATGTTAAGGAAGTTATTTCTACACAATGAGTACCAATTTTGATTGTGTCAGATCGTGACCCACGATTCACGTTGAACTTTTGGAGAAGTTTGCAAGAGCAGTTGGGAACGCAGTTGAAGCTGAGTACGGCGTATCATCCACAAACCGATGGAAAGAGCGAGAGGACAATTCAGACGTTAGAATATATGTTGAGATCTTTTGTCGTGGATTTCAAGGGTAGTTGGGATGATCATCTACCATTAGTAGAATTTGCGTATAACAATAGTTATCATGTAAGCATAGGTATGCCGCCTTACGAAGCTTTGTACAGAAGAAAGTGCAGAACAACGTTATATTGGGACGAAGTGGGAGAACGTCGAATACTTGGGCCAGAATTGGTGCAGCAAACAGTGGAGGTAGTGAAGTTGATACGAATGCGTCTCATAGCAGCTCATGACAGACAGAAGAAGTATGCGGATTCACATCGAGAAAATAGGGAGTTTGAGGTAGGCTCGTATGTATTTCTAAAGGTATCTCCCTGGAAAGGAAAGATACGCTTTGGAAAGAAGGGGAGGTTAAGTCCAAGGTTTATAGGACCTTTTGAAGTGTTAAAACGGGTAGGCGAGGTAGCTTATATGGTAGTGTTACCTCCAGATCTAGAATGAATTCATAACATGTTTCACGTATCTGTGTTATATCCTTACAAGCCAGATTATAAACACGTAATAGAGTATGAGCCTATTCATATCGAGAATGACTTAACGTATGAAGAGATGTCGATTCAAATCATCGATAGAAAAGAGCAAGTTCTACGGAACAAAGTTATACCTTCCGTGAACGTGTTATGGAAGAACCACGGTGCGAAAGAAGCAACGTGGGAATTGAAAGAAAAGATAAGGAAGGATTACCCTCATTTGTTTGCGTAATGTGAGACGAGATTCTGGGGACATAATCTTTATAAGGAGGGAAGAATGTAACGACCAAGAAATTCGAATCTTTTGTAAAATACTTTTAATTAATTAAATAATGAATAAAATTATATTATTTGTTATTATTATGTGTTAGTAAGATGAATGTCATTTTATAACCTAAAAACGTCAGAAAGTCGTAGAATTTTAACTACGTGAAGGAATTAAAGTGTTTGAATTTTCAAGACGAAAATAAAAGCGTTTCGAGAAATTTTCTGAAAAACACTATTCATCGATTTCCGATTGGGAATTATTTTTGAACTTTCGAGAATTACGTAACGATAGAATATCGAGGTGAGATGAATTATGTAATAATATTTCAAGTATGGAAAACGTAATTTTTCGCATGCGTACTTAATTTGAGAACGTTAAGGAAAATAAAGCATTAGAAGCTAATGTGATAACTTATGATACATATGTATTGTACGAGGTATTAAATACGAGTATGATACGAAGTATTATACTAGTGAGTATGAATGATGGAATATCGTATATTATGAATTAGTATACGAGTACGAATGTGACACCCCCAAATCCGGGTACTTCAATTCCACGGGATTTGGTGTTCACTGTACAAATATCATCTATCTATCTACCCATAATAAATGCAAACAATGCAATAGATAGAATAAAAATCTTCCCCTTAAGGTTTACAACATCCGAATAATAATAATACAATCCCAGATTAAACTAACCTTAAACATCTGTGCGGAATCATAAACAACAAGTCTTAAACAACATCATTAACTCAAGTCTAACATAAATACATCATCAAATAAAATAACAAGTCTTCATCACTTGCTAACTTTTCCCTTGCCTTTACTAGTGGAAGGTTCATCAGTTCTTTCGTTCTTAACTGAAATGTTATTATTAAGCAAGAGTGAGCACTAATGCCCACAAGTATAATAATGAAATAACAGTATAATAACATGCGAGTAAATCAAAGACATCTAAATAAAAGCTCAACTTTTGAATCAAGAATGAATAACAAGAATCAAAAGAATTATGAGAGTCATAAGACCTTGAACTATGTCCTAGGTTATCAAGGGTTATACTTGAAACCTTTAACAATCATAAGACTATGGACCTTCTACTCGTACTTAGGGGGATCAACCCTTAGTACCATACTGTGCACAATATCTTAACGCTAACACATAAATAAATCCCTTTGCAGGGTTGTTCATCTCAGTTTGACATTCGAGTCCGCACCAAAGGAAGTTTGGTTTGGATAATTCAATAAGGGTTCTAAAATTTAGAACGTTCATCAACTAAGGACTAGTTGAATCAATAAAGTTCACTAGTCTAATAAGGTTCAACAATAATGATATTCGATTTGAATAATAATCTCAAGAATTATACAATAGAACAATTATTGTATAACTGAATCATGCTTTGAAAAGATAATAAATCTTTAATATAACAATTGAACTAGAATAATAGTAACGATAATTTACTCGAGGTAACTAATAACTTGAACAATAATGACAAGTAGGGTTAGGAAACTTGCCTCGTGCGTAGGCTAAATGATTACTACTTCCGTTCACCACAAACCCTACACACATACGATATGTATTCACGACATTCATTAGTTACATTTTCACTTAATTATTTAATATAAACTCCACTTTATTTAACAAATCATTACCCTTCTAATTTAATTACTTAATTAAATTAGAATATTTTCATTCTCTTACTATTATTACACTCGAATAAATTATTTCATAATAATTTCCATCGAATATTTATTTTATTCCGTAAATATCTCAATTAAAATATTTACTTTATTTTATAAATATTTTAATAATAATTTTCATCGAATATTTATTTTATTCCATAATATCTCAATTAAAATATTTAATTTAATTTATAAATATTTTAATAATAATTTTCATCGAATATTTATTTTATTCCATAAATATCTCAATTAAAATATTTAATTTATTTTATAAATATTTTAATAATAATTTTCATCAAATATTTATTTGTTTTATTATTATTATTTTTCTTTTTTATTTTTTTTTGACCGTCGGGGCGGGGTAATTTAGTTTGGTAACGCCCGCCGGGGGCGGGGTTACCCAGGCTCATTTTCTGCAGTTTCTACAGTTCTGCAGTTCGCGAACATAACAAGGCCAAATTAGGCCAAAAATCAATCACAGGTAAAATTATACATGAATATGGCCATAACTTCCAATTAGTTATTTTTACACGAATTTAAACTTACCCAATCATTGTAATACATATATAATCATTACTTAACCTATCTAGCATGATTTTTAACAAATTACAACACATAATTTGCAAAATTAACACATTTACTTCCACTGTTCTTGATGTTCTTGAAGGTTTTGAACATAAAACATAATTTCAACACTACGAATTCGTTATAACATCGAATCCGTTCAATTAAAGTTTGGTCTCTTCATATTAACATGCATAATAATATACGAGTATAAATTTTAGGGATAATATATGATCAACACATGAAATATCACGTATAAGGCCATATGGCCAAAACCCAAACTCTGTAAATTTTTGAAATAACAATTCATCGTATTATGAAATAGATGATATGGTTTGTGAAATATATATAATTAAATACAATATGGTAACATTTAACACATATACAACACATAATCCATACCCTTTATAAATACAGAGACTTTACAGAAAACTTGAAAGCCATTTTCATAAAACTTAAACAACGTAACTTTAAAAATTTGGGAAGGAGGAGATTACCATGAGTGTAAAGTATAGATTAGAAGGGAATAAATTTCTTCTCAACTCTTCTTCAATCAAAATTCTCTCTCAACCCTTCTCAATATCTCTCTGAAACTCTCTCTGGTTCTACTTTTCTAGACTTAGGAAAAATGAAGAAAGAAAAGAAGACGTCGATATAATAAAAGAACTGACGCACTGAGTGGTCAGTTAACCCAATAATGGGTAACTGCTCCAACTCCCCATAGGGCCTTGTTTGGCTAGCAAAATAGATTTAAAACCATTTAATTTAATAAAGTTTTATCATATAGTTTAATTAATGTCACACTCCTTCATAAAATAAATCCAATATTTTATTTAATTTGCTTTAAATAAAATATAATAAATTCTCATAAATTCACATAGTCATATATTTAATTTTCTCATTAATTAATAATGTCAAATTATTAACTCTGTAATTAATAATTAATTAAATTAAAATAACATCATGCTTAATTTAATATTTCATTTAATTCAATAAGCTCAATTAATTACTTACTTGAATAATAATTATTCTCCACCTTAATTTAATAATGTAACACATATAATTAAATTAATCTACCACAATTGCATCAAATAATTATTTAATCCAATAATTAAATCATCGTAAAATATTTATTTAGTTCAATAAATATTAAAATTAATTTACAAAATCTCGTTCGTCACATAGAATACGAGAATAATACGTAAACAATACGTTATAAGGCTTTAAGCCAAATGTAATGAACTTGTTTGGCTATGTAGGAAGTGCAAGTCCAATGAGAATTAATAGGCAAGCCCAAGATTATGTAATATTAAAGCCCAAGTGGTTGTTAAGGTAAAGTCCTAAGTAATTTAAATGAAAGCCCAAAGTTAACCACAACACTTGGCGCAGCGGTAAGCTTCGACCTGGGGTGAGCCGTAGACCCGGACATCCTGGGATCGAGTCCCGCCTGCCTCAAGTGTGAGAATTCTTTAATTCGAGTGGCCACGGTACCCCTAACGCAAGTTGGGTAGCAAACCGCTCTGGTACTGGGCTCGGGGGATTAGTCGACCCGTGGATCGGAAACCCACGGATAACAAAAAAAAATGAAAGCCCAAAGTTTAATATTAAGGAAATTAAACCTAAGCCCAAATTATGAGCCAATGGGTTAAGGTGATCCATGGGGCAACCCATGATCATGTGGTTAGTCTTGGTGACCAAGGTAATTGTGTAATGACCAAGTAAAAGAAGTAAGGAGCAAGTTTACTTAGTTGCTAGGTAATGAATAGTAAGGAGGTGCTTAAGGAGGTGGGATAACTTAATGACCAATTTACCATAACTTAGGAAATCCTATAAATAGAGGAAGAGTTGGCTCATTTGTTGTTTGTTAATTTCACCAACAAGATAAGTGCTTAAGTGTTAGAGAGAATAAACAAGTGTAAGTTAGACTTTCATTTGTTTCAAGAAGAAGAAAAGCTAGTTCATCAAAGGTAAGCCTCTTATGTTATTAATCTTCCATGTAACACCCCCTTCCCGAAAAGGAAAGGGAGGTCACGTGCAAAGCACAACAAACCTCAAAATAAATAAACAGAGCACTAACAACCTCAAAATATTAATAGTGGTGATCCATCAATAAAGTAATAAGTACAATTCTCTAAACTGAGTCAAAATAATCAAAACTTAAAATTTGAATCAACCTAACTGGTCAAAGGCAAAACTCTCATCACATTAGCCCTAAATCACCCCTGCAAACCTGCCGAAAGAAAAACACAGCATGAGCCAATTGCCCAGTACGGATATAAAGATACAAAAGATATACAACTAAAATACAAAATCAACTTAGAGAAAATATTGCCTCTAACAAAAATAAAATCTCTGAAGATTTGAATAGAATATATTTGAACCAACAGAATTAATGAAACAGACAGAATATTAAAGAAATAACGAACTGAAGTAACTAATCCGATGAATTGAACTGAACAGAAGCCAACAACTAATACAATAAAATAATAGGCTGAAACAAATAGCTGGGGTTATTTCATACCGATTGAGCTCAGAAATATACCTTGCCACATAGGCAAGTCAAAACAATACCACACAGGCAAGTCAAAATAATGCCACACAGGCAAGTTAAAATCATGCCACACAGGTAAGTCAAATGATGCCACACAGTTAAGTCAAAACCATGCCACACAGGCAAGTCAAATGATGCCACACAGGCAAATCACACATTGGACCGCGAATCCAAATGTATGCAATTCGGATAGTGTGTTTGGCACAACATCACCAATCCGTAGAACAGAAAACTAGGGTTAACCCATACGCCTCCCACAACAAA